>CM036759.1:35428812-36126312 GCA_020796225.1 Arion vulgaris
TGTATGCTTATCTTGATCATGTGATTCCTGTTCAGCCATAACTCTGTGTATTTGGTCAAACAATGTATGTGCTAGATCTTCTGGTATTAGAGTGATACCTTCTTGCACATGAGTTTTAGAAACTTCTGTAACAGTATGCCCATCTTTCTCCTGTTGGTCACTTTGTATCAACAGTTCTTGGTCATGATGTTCTGCTGATAAATCTCTTCCTGTGTTTGTTCTAGACATGAAGGATGATTCATAGAAAACATCAGACTTCTCAGCTGAGTTAATGGATAGTGGGTGCACCTGACTGACCAAAGTAGAATCATCAGAGACATTAAAAGGTAGATATGTTTGGTCAATATGTGTCATAAGCTGTTGATCAAAATGTGTAGTCTGCTGTTGGTCATTCTGTGTTGCTGGCTGTTGAGAACAGGACTGCTGTTGAGAACTCCTCAGATGTTCATATTGATGCTGCAGTTGTTGCCATTCACTGTAATTCTTTGGCAATGAGAACTTTCTGTGTGTCCTTGGCTGCGATTTAAACAATATAGAGAGTTGTGAATCCAGAACTTCATTAAAACTTGCTCTTCTTGGCTTTTTCTCAGCAGGAGACCATGGAACACTTAACTGATTTTCACCAGTCTTCTGACTGAAATTATTATTCGTTTCGTTGTCTGAGATTTGTGTTGTTAAGGGTGTTACAGGGAGAAGATCATCTACAGATTCACCTGTAACTTCTTTTGTCAGCAAATTGTCTTCTTGCTCATGAAATGATTTATCTTTATCTGTGGCTACACTTTCCAGAAGTGATGATGAAATCAAACGATTTTGACTGTTAGTGCCATATCTAATCAGCATTGATGAAGCTATTCTATTTTCTATTATCTTCTTTGTACTGGTGCTGTCTCCAGGTTCTGGCCTCTCAGGGACAATTATAGAACTTTGTTGGTATAATGAAATATCAAATGATTTAATATCAATGTCAGCTTCAGGTTGTATGGTAGTCACTGTTTCTGACTCTTCCTCAAAGTAATTTCTCACTGTATTTAATACATCTTTGTCTGCTTCTTCAGTGGGGGGTGCATCAGGCAGGTTTACTGTTTCAGTATCTACTTCAGTGTTTGTGGCATCAGGCAGGTTTACTATTTCAGCATCTACTTCAGTGTGTGAGACCTCAGGTAGATTTACTGTTTCAGTATCTACTTCAGTGTGTGTGATCTCAGTTAGGTTTACTGTTTCAGTATCTACTTTAGTGTGTGAAATCTCAGGTAGATTTACTGTTTCAGCATCTACTTCAGTGTATGAGATCTCAGGTAGGTTTACTGTTTCAGCATCTACTTCATTTGTGTTGAGATCTCAGGTAGATTTACTGTTTCAGCATCTACTTCAGTTGTGAGATCTCAGTAGGTTTACTGTTTCAGCTATCTACTTCCAGTATGTGAGATCTCAAGTAGGTTTACTGTTTCAGCATCTACTTCAGTTGTGAGATCTCAGATAGGTTTACTGTTTCAGCCGTAGAGTTCTGTTTACTGTTTCAGCATCTACTTCAGTATGTGAGATCTCAGGTAGGTTTACTGTTCTCTACTAGCAGCAGGTAGTTTACTGTTTCAGCATCTACTTCAGTATGTGAGATTCAGGTAGGTTTACTATTTCAGCAGCAGGTATGTTTAGGTGCTTCAGTCATCCACTTCAGTGTGTGAGATCTCAGGTAGTTTACTGTTTCAGCTCTACTTCAGTGTGAGGTCTCAGGTATGTGTTCAGCATCTACTTCAAGTGTGAGATCTCAGGTAGGTTTACTATTTCAGCATTTACTTCAGTTTGTGAGATCTCAGGTAGGTTTACTGTTTCAGCATCTACTTCAGTGTGTGAGATCTCAGGTAGGTTTATTGTTTCAGCATCTACTTCAGTATGTGCGATCTCAGGTAGGTTTACTGTTTCAGCATCTACTTCAGTGTGTGAGATTTCAGGTAGGTTTACTGTTTCAGCATCTACTTCGAGTGAGTTGCATCTCAGGTAATTACTGTTTCAGTCAGAGGTTATGTTTACTGTTTCAGCATCCACTTCAGTTGTGAAATCTCAGGAAGGTTACTGTTTCAGCACTACTCATGTGTGAGTTTCGTAGGTTTACTGTTTCAGCTGAAGGTTGTTTACTGTTTCAGATCTACTTCAGTTGTGAGATTTCAGGTAGGTTTACTATTTCAGCATCTACAGTTGTTTACTATCTTCAGCAGCAGTGTTGTTATCTGTTTCAGCATCTACTTCAGTGTGTGAGATCTCAAGTAGATTTACTGTTTCAGCATCTACTTCAGTTGTGAGATCTCAGTATGTTTACTGTTTCAGATTCTACTTCAGTGTGTGAGATCTCAGGTAGGTTTACTGTTTCAGCATCTACTTCAGTTTGTGAGATCTCAGGTAGGTTTACTGTTTCAGCATCTACTTCAGTATGTGAGATCTCAGTAGGTTTACTGTTTCAGGATCACTTCAGTGTGTGAGATCTCAGGTAGGTTTACTTGTTTCAGCGACAGGTAGGTTATTTGTTCAGCATCTACTTCAAAGTGTGAGATCTTAGGTAGGTTTACTGTTTCAGCATTACTTCAGTGTGTGAGTCTCAGTAGTTTACTGTTCAGCATCTACTTCAGTGTGTGAGATCTCAGGTAGGTTTACTTTTCAGCATCCACTTCACTAGTGTGTGGATCTCAGGTAGTTTACTGTTTCAGCCAAGGTATGTTTACTGTTTCAGCATCCACTTCAGTGTGTGAGATCTCAGGTAGGTTTACTGTTTCAGCATCTACTTCAGTGTGTGAGATCTCAGTTAGGTTTATTGTTTCAGTATCAACTTCAGTTGTGGAGATCTCAGGTAGGTTTACTTGTTTCACCTGGGGCATGGTAGGTTTACTGTTTCAGCATCTACTTCAGTGTGTGAGATCTCAGGTAGGTTTATTGTTTCAGCATCTATTCAGTATGTGAGATCTCAGGTAGGTTTATTGTTTCAGCATCTACTTCAGTATGTGAGATCTCAGGTAGGCTTACTGTTTCAATATCCATTTCAGTGCATGAGGTTTCAAGTAGGTTTACTGTTTCAGTATCTACATCAGTATGTGAGATCTTAGGAAGGGTTACTATTTCAGCACTTACATCAGTGTGTGAGGTTTCAGGTAGGTTTACTGTTTCAGCTGCAGGTTGGTTTACTGTTTCAGTATCTACTTCATTGTGTGAGATCTCAGGTAGGTTTACTGTTTCAGCATCTACTTCAGTGTGTGAGATCTCAGGTAGGTTTACTGTTTCAGTCACAGGTATTATGCATACTTCAGTGTGTGAAATCTCAGGTAGGTTTACTGTTTCAGCATTTACTTCAGTGTGTGAGATCTCAGGTAGGTTTACTGTTTCAGCATCTACTTCAGTGTGTGAGATCTCAGGTAGGTTTACTGTTTCAGCATTACTTCAGTGTGTGAGATCTCAGGTGGGTTTACTGTTCAGCATTTACTTCAGTATGTGAGATCTTAGAGATTATGTTTCAGATCTACTTCAGTGTGTGAGATTTCAGGTAGGTTTACTGTTTCAGCATTTTACTTCAGTATGTGCGATCTCAGGTAGGTTTACTGTTTCAGCATCTACTTCAGTATGTGAGATCTCAGGTAGGGTTACTGTTTCAGCATCCACTTCAGTGTGTGAGATCTCAGGTAGGTTTACTGTTTCAGCATTTACTGTCAGTCTCTTAAGTGTGAGATCTTAGGTAGGTTTACTCGATTTACTTCAGTGGGAGATCCAGGTAGGTTTACTATTTCAGATCACTTCAGTGTGTTGGATCTCAGGTAGGTTTACTGTTTCAGTCAAGGTATGTTTACTTTTCAGCATCCACTTCAGTGTGAGATCTAGGTAGGTTTACTGTTTCAGCATCTACTTCAGTGTGTGAGATCTCAGTTAGGTTTAATGTTTCAGCATCTACTTCAGTGTGTGAGATCTCAGGTAGGTTTACTGTTTCAGCTCAGGCTTTACTGTCAACTCTCCAGTGTGTGAGATCTCAGGTAGGTTTATTGTTTCAGCATTACTTAAGTGTGATTCAGGTAGGTTTATTGTTCAGCATCTCACTTCAGTGTGTGAGATCTCAGTTAGGTTTATTGTTTCAGCATCTACTTCAGTATGTGCAATCTTAGGTAGGTTTATTGTTTCAGCATCTTACTCAGTATGTGAGATCTCAGGTAGATTACTGTTTCAATATCCATTTCAGTGCATGAGGTTCAGTAGGTTTACTGTTTCAGTATCACATCAGTATGTGAGATCTTAGGAAGGTTACTAATTGCTCTTCATCATTGTGAGGTTCAGGTAGGATGTTCAGCTGCAGGTTGGTTTACTGTTTCAGCATTTACTTCAGTGTGTGAGATCTCAGGTAGGTTTACTGTTTCAGCATCTACTTCAGTTGTGGACTCAGGTAGTTTTATGTTTACTAGGTTTTTTACTGTATCATCACTTCAGTTGTGAAATCTCAGGTAGGTTTACTGTTTCAGCATTTACTTCAGTGTGTGAGATCTCAGGTAGGTTTACTGTTCAGCATCTACTTCAAAGTGTGAGATCTCAGGTAGGTTTACTGTTTCAGCATTTACTTCAGTGTGTGAGATCTCAGGTAGATTTATTGTTTCAGTATCTACTTCAGTGTGTGAGATCTCAGGTAGGTTTACTGTTTCAGCATTTACTTCATTGTGTGAGATCTCAGGTAGGTTTACTGTTTCAGCATTTACTTCAGTGTGTGAGATCTCAGAGGTTACTGTTGCCGAGTGGTTTATTGTTTCAACATCTACTTCAGTCTGTGAGATCTCAGGTAGGTTTACTGTTTCAGCATCTGACTTCAGTATGTGAGATTCAGTGAGCAATATCATTTCAGGCATGAGTCAGGTTTACTGTTTCAGTATTACTTCAGTATATGAGATCTCAGGAAGGGTTACTATTTCAGCACTTACATCAGTTGTGAGGTTTCGGTAGGTTTACTGTTTCAGCTGCAGGTTGTACTGTCAGTTCTCAGTGTGAGATCTCAGGTAGGTTTACTGTTTCAGCTCACTTCAGTGTGAGCCAGGTAGGTTTACTGCTTCAGTATCTACTTCAGTGTGTGTGATCTCAGGTAGGTTTACTGTTTCAGTCACAGGTATGTTTACTGTATCAGAATCTACTTCAGTGTGTGAGATCTCAGGTAGGTTTATTGTTTCAGCATCTACTTCAGTGTGTGGATCTCGGGTAGGTTTATTGTTTCAGCATCTACTTCAGTATGAGGATCTCAGTAGGTTTATTGTTTCAGCATCTACTTCAGTGCATCTCAGGTAGATTTCATTCAGCATCTACTTCAGTATGTGAGATTTTGAAAGTTACTGTTCAGTATTTACTTCAGTGTGTGAGATCTCAGGTAGGTTTACTGTTTCAGCATTTACTTCAGTGTGTGAGATCTCAGTTAGGTTTATTGTTTCAGCATCTACTTCAGTGTGTGAGATCTCAGGTAGGTTTACTGTTTCAGCATTACTTCAGTTGTGAGATCTCAGGTAGGTTTACTGTTTCAGATCTACTTCAGTGTGTGATATCTCAGGTAGGTTCTGTTTCAGCTACTTCAGTGTGTGAGATCTCAGTTAGGTTTACTGTTTCAGCATCTACAGTGTGAGATCGGTTGGTTACTGTTTCAGCATTTACTTCAGTGTGTGAGATCTCAGTTAGGTTTATTGTTTCAGCATCTACTTCAGTGTATGAGGTCTCAGTTAGGTTTACTGTTTCAGCATCTACTTCAGTGTGTGAGATCTCAGGTATGTTTACTGTTTCAGCATCCACTTCAGTGTGTGAGATCTCAGGTAGGTTTACTGTTTCAGTCGAGGTAGGTTTACTGTTTCAGATCTACTTCAGTGTGATATCAGAGTTTATCTTCAGTACAGGTATGTTTACTGTATCAGCATCTACTTCAGTGTGTGAGATCTCAGGTAGGTTTATTGTTTCAGCATCTACTTCAGTGTGTGCGATCTCAGGTAGGTTTATTGTTTCAGCATCTACTTCAGTATGTGCGATCTCAGGTAGGTTTACTGTTTCAGCATCTACTTCAGTGTGTGAGATCTCAGGTAGGTTTATTGTTTCAGCATCTACTTCAGTATGTGTGATCTCAGGTAGGTTTATTGTTTCAGCATCTACTTCAGTGTGTGCGATCTCAGGTAGATTTACTGATTCAGCTCCTTCAGTATGTAGATTTAGGTTCTGTTTCAGTATTTACTTCAGTGTGTGAGATCTCAGTTAGGTTTATTGTTTCAGCATCTACTTCAGTGTGTGAGATCTCAGGTAGGTTTACTGTTTCAGCATCTACTTCAGTATGTGAGATCTCAGGTAGGCTTACTGTTTCAATATCACTTCAGTGCATGAGGTTTCAGGTAGTTTACTGTTTCAGTCAGTTGGTTTATGTTCATATCTACTTCCGTGTGAGATCTCAAGGTAGGTTTATTGTTTCAGCATCTACTTCAGTGTGTGAGATCTCAGGTAGGTTTACTGCTTTCAGTATCTACTTCAGTGTGTGGATCTCTGGTAGGTTTATGTTCAGTCACGGGTATGTTACTGTTCAGCATCTACTGTAGTGTGTAAATCAGGTAGGTTTATTGTTTCAGCATTTACTTCAGTGTGTGAGATCTCAGGTAGGTTTACTGTTTCAGCATCTACTTCAGTGTGTGAGATCTCAGGTAGGTTTATTGTTTCAGCATTTACTTCAGTGTGTGAGATCTCAGGTAGATTTATTGTTTCAGTATCTACTTCAGTGTGTGAGATCTCAGGTAGGTTTATTGTTTCAGCATTTACTTCAGTGTGTGAGATCTCAGGTAGGTTTACTGTTTCAGCATCTACTTCAGTGTGTGAGATCTCAGGTGGGATGTATTGTTTCAGTATCTACTTCAGTGTGTGAGATCTCAGGTAGGTTTACTGTTTCAGTATTTACTTCAGTGTGTGAGATCTCAGGTGGGTTATTGTTTCAGTATCTACTTCAGTGTGTGAGATCTCAGGTAGGTTTACTGTTTCAGCATCTACTTCAGTTTGTGAGATCTCAGGTAGGTTTACTGTTTCAGCATTACTTCAGTTGTGAGATCTCAGGTAGGTTTACTTTTCCAATCACTTCAGTGTGGAGATCTCAGGTAGGTTTACTGTTTCAGCCATTTACTTCAGTTGTGAGATCTCAGTTCAGTTTACTGTTCAGCATCTACTTCAGGTGTGAGATCTCAGGTAGGCTTACTGTTTCGTATTTACTTCAGTTGTGAGATCTCAGGTAGATGTAATTTTTCAGACTACTTCAGTGTGTGAGATCTCAGGTCAGGTTTACTTTTCAGCATCTACTTCAGTTTGTGAGATCTCAGGTAGGTTTACTGTTTCAGCTGCAGGTAGGTTTACTGTTTCAGTATCTACTTCAGTGTGTGTGATATCAGGTAGGTTTACTGTTTCAGCCACAGGTATGTTTACTGTATCAGCATCTACTTCAGTGTAGATATCAAGTTTACCTGTTTCAGCATCTACTTCAGCTTGTGAGATCTCAGGTAGCTTTATTGCAACTCTACTTCAGTGTGTCGATCTCAGGTAGGATTACTGTTCGCATCTACTTCAGTATGTGCGATCTCAGTTGTAGGTTTACTGTTTCAGCATCTCACTTCAGTTGTGAGATCTCAGTAGGCTACTGTTTCAGCATCTACTTCAGTTGTGAGATCTCTACTAGGTTTACTGATCCATCTACTCAGTGTGTGAGATTCATCAGTTTACTGTCAGCATCTACTTCAGTGCAGTGAGAGTTCAATTTAGTTCCTCACTTAGTGCATGAGTCTCAGGTTATTGTTCAGTTCTACTCAGTTGTGAGATCTCAGGTGAGTTTACTAGCTTTCAGCATCTTACTCAGTTGTGAGATCTCAGGTCAGGTACTTGTTCAGCATCTACTTCAGTGTGAGATCTCAGTAGGCTTATGTAGCATTTACTCAGTTTGAGATCTAGGTAGATTTACTGTTTCAGCATCTACTTCAGTGTGTGAGATCTCGTAGGTTTACTGTTCAGCATTTACCTCAGTTGTGAATCTCCAGTAGATGTATTGTTTCAGATCTACTCAGTGTGTGAGATCTCAGCAGTGAGTTTACTCTTCAGCTTCGAATTGTAGATCTCAGGTAGTTCTACTTCTAGGATTTACTTCAGTTGTGAGATCTCGGTAGGTTACTGTTTCAGTTTCTACTTCAGCTAGCTGGGATTCACCTAGTTATGTAGCATCTACTCAGTGTGAGGTTTCAAGTAGTTTATTGTTTCACTCTACTTCAGTTGTGAGATCTCAGTAAGTTACTTTAGATCTACTTCAGTGTGAGATCTCAGGTAGGTTTATTGTTCCATCTACTTCAGTTGTGAGATCTCAGGTAGTTTACTGTTTAGCATCTACCTCAGTTGTGAGATCTCAGGTAGGCTTTTTGTCACATCTACTTCAGTGTGTGAGATCTAGTTAGCTTTATTGTTCAGCATCTACTTCAGTTGTGAGATCTCATAGGCTATCGTTTCAGCATCTACTTCAGTTTGTGAGATCTCAGGTAGTTTATTGTTCACATCTACTCAGTTGTGAGATCTCAGGTAGGTTTACTGTTCATCTCTACTTCAGTATGTAGATCTCACGTAGGTTTACATTCCCATCTACAACAAACTGTATCCCAATTGAAAGATTACATGTAAATTTACTGTTTCAGTTACCATTGTCTCATCCTCAGCTTGTGGGATCTCTACCTCAGCTTGTGGGATCTCTACCTCAGCTTGTGATAACTCTACCTCAGCTTGTGGGATCTCTACCTCAGCATGTGAGTCCTACCTCAGCTTGTGGGATCTCTACCTCAGCATGTGAGGTCTCTACCTCAGCTTGTGGATCCTACCTCAGCTTGTGACAACTCTACCTCAGCTTGTGACAACTCTACCTCAGCTTGTGAGCTCTACTTCAGCTTGTGAGGTCTCGTGTATGTTTACAGGTACATTTACCATAATCTGTAGCTCAGTAAGTGAGCACTCAGGTAGATTTACTGATTCATTGTTAACCTCAAATTGTAAAGACTCAGGTAGATTACCTAATTCAGTTACCAAAGTCTCTACCTCAGTTTGTGAGTTTGTATGTAACTTCACTACTTCTCACTGTCAGTGATATCTCAGTTAAATCTACTGTTTTAGTTTGGTCTACCTCATCTTGCAAGGTCTTACGTATAATAACTGTTTCAGTTAATACGGTCTCTCCTTCACTTTGTAAGTTCTCATGTAGTTTTACATTTTCAGTTATCAAGATTTCTACCTCAGTGCATAGGTTATCAAGCAGAATTACTTTTGCAGTGTCTACTTCGGTCGGCAAGATCTCAGATAGGTTCTTTGATGCACTGTCAACCTCAAACTTTGAGTTCTCATGAAGATTTAATTTTCCAGTGACCAAGGAGTGCATCTCAGAATGTGAAGACTTAGGTATCGTTACTGATACAGTGTCTATTTCAGTTTGTGAGGTCTCAGGTGTGTTTACTGATACAGTGTCTATTTCAGTTTGTGAGGTCTCAGGTGTGTTTACTGAAACAGTGTCTATTTCAGTTTGTGAGGTCTCAGGTGTGTTTACTGAAACAGTGTCTAATTCAGTTTGTGATGACTTAGGTATCGTTACTGATACAGTATCTACTTCAGTTTGTGAAGACTTAGGTATTGTTACTGATACAGTGTCTACTTCAGTTTGTGAGGACTTGGGTATCGTTACTGATACAGTGTCTACTTCAGTTTGTGAAGATATAGGTATCGTTACGGATACAGTGTCTACTTCAGTTTGTGAGGTCCTAGGTATCGTTACTGATACAGTGTCTACTTCAGTTTGTGATGACTTAGGTATCGTTACTGATACAGTATCTACTTCAGTTTGTGAAGACTTAGGTATCGTTACTGATACAGTGTCTACTTCAGTTTGTGAAGACTTAGGTATCGTTACTGATACAGTGTCTACTTCAGTTTGTGAAGACTTAGGTATCGTTACTGATACAGTGTCTACTTCAGTTTGTAGACTTAGGTATGTTACTGATACAGTGTCTACTTCAGTTTGTGAAGACTTAGGTATTGTTACTGATACAGTGTCTACTTCAGTTTGTGAGGACTTAGGTATCGTTACTGATACAGTGTCTACTTCAGTTTGTGAAGACTTAGGTATCGTTACTGATACAGTGTCTACTTCAGTTTGTGAGGACTTAGTTATCGTTACTGATACAGTATCTACTTCAGTTTGTGAAGACTTAGGTATCGTTACTGATACAGTGTCTACTTCAGTTTGTGAAGACTTAGGTATCGTTACTGATACAGTGTCTACTTCAGTTTGTGAAGACTTAGGTATTGTTACTGATACAGTGTCTACTTCAGTTTGTGAAGACTTAGGTATCGTTACTGATACAGTGTCTACTTCAGTTTGTGAGGACTTAGGTATCGTTACTGATACAGTGTCTACTTCAGTTTGTGAGGACTTAGGTATCGTTACTGATACAGTGTCTACTTCAGTTTGTGAAGACTTAGGTATTGTTACTGATACAGTGTCTACTTCAGTTTGTGAAGACTTAGGTATTGTTACGGATACAGTGTCTACTTCAGTTTTTGAGGACTTAGGTATCGTTACTGATACAGTGTCTACTTCAGTTTGTGAAGACTTAGGTATCGTTACTGATACAGTGTCTACTTCAGTTTGTGAGGACTTAGGTATCGTTACTGATACAGTGTCTACTTCAGTTTGTGAGGACTTAGGTATCATTACTGATACAGTGTCTACTTCAGTTTGTAGGACTGGTATCTTACTGATCAGGTCTACTTCAGTTTAGACTGGTATCATTACGATCAGTGTCTACTTCAGTTTGTGAGGACTTAGGTATTGTTACTGATAGAGTGTCTACTTCAGTTTGTGAGGACTTAGGTATCGTTACTGATACAGTGTCTACTTCAGTTTGTGAGGACTTAGGTATGGTTACTGATACAGTGTCTAGTTCAGTTTGTGAGGACTTAGGTATCGTTACGGATACAGTGTCTACTTCAGTTTGTGAGGACTTAGGTATCGTTACTGATACAGTGTCTACTTCAGTTTGTGAAGACTTAGGTATTGTTACTGATACAGTGTCTACTTCAGTTTGTGAAGACTTAGGTATCGTTACTGATACAGTGTCTACTTCAGTTTGTGAAGACTTAGGTATTGTTACTGATACAGTGTCTACTTCAGTTTGTGAGGACTTAGGTATCGTTACTGATACAGTGTCTACTTCAGTTTGTGAAGACTTAGGTATCGTTACTGACACAGTATTTACTTCAGTTTGTGTGGACTCAGGTGAGTTTACCGTTTCAGTTAACAAGGTTCCAACCTCAGCTTGTAATGTCTCAGTTAGGTTTGTCATTTCAGTTACCAAGGTTTCTATTTCGGTTTGTGAGGTTTCAATTAGGGTTACTGATGTAGGCTCTACTTCAGTCTGCAAGGTCTTGGAGAGGTTTCCTGATTCAATTTTAACCTCAACTTGTGCGTTATCAGATAGGTTTATATTCCCAGTTACTAAGATCTCATCCCTAGATTGGATTCTCTCAAATAGTTTTACTGTTTCATTACTGAAGTCTCTGTTGCTGTTGGTAAGCTCATGTAGAGTTACTGTTTCAGTTACTGAGTCACTGTTCTGTGGTAGCTTCACTAGAGTTACTGTTTCAGTTACTGAGGTCTCTGTTGCTGTTGGTAAGCTCTCATGTAGAGTTACTGTTTCAGTTACTGAGGTCTCTGTTGCTGTTGGTGAGCTCTCATGTAGAGTTACTGTTTCAGTTACTGAGGTCACTGTTGCTGCTGGTAAGCTCTCATGTAGAGTTACTGTTTCAGTTACTGAGGTCACTGTTGCTGTTGGTGAGCTTTCACGTAGAGTTACTGTTTCAGTTACTGAGGTCTCTGTTGCTGCTGGTGAGCTCTCATGTAGAGTTACTGATTCAGTTACTGAGGTCTCTGTTGCTGCTGGTGAGCTCTCATGTAGAGTTACTGATTCAGTTACCGAGATCTCTGTTTCTGTTGGTGAGCTCTTATTTAGTTTTACTGTTTCAGCTACTGAGGTCACTGTTGGTGAGCTCTCATGTAGAGTTACTGTTTCAGTTACTGAACTCTCATGTAGTTTTACTGTTTCAGTTACTGAACTCTCATGTAGTTTTACTGTTTCAGTTACTGAACTCTCATGTAGTTTTACTGTTTCAGTTACTGAGGTCTCTATTGCTGTTGGTAAGCTCACACGTAGAGTTACTGTTTCAGTTACTGAGGTCTCTGTTGCTGTTGGTGAGCTCTTATATAGAGTTACTGTTTCAGTTACTGAGGTATATGTTGTTGTTGGTGAACTCTCATGTAAAGCTACTGTTTCAGTTACTGAACTCTCATGTGGTTTTACTGTTTCAGTTACTGAACTCTCATGTAGTTTTACTGTTTCAGTTACTGAACTCTCATGTGGTTTTACTGTTTCAGTTACTGAGGTATCTGTTGCTGTTGGTGAACTCTCATGTAGAGCTACTGTTTCAGTTACTGAACTCTCATGTAGTTTTACTGTTTCAGTTACTGAAGTCTCTGTTGCTGGGTAGCTTGTACGTAGAGTTATTGTTTCAGTCACTGAAGTCTCTGTTGCTGTTGGTGAGCTCGCACTTAGAGTTACTGTTTCAGTTACTGAGGTCTCTGTTGCTGTTGGTGAGCTCTTATATAGAGTTACTGTTTCAGTTACTGAACTCTCATGTGGTTTTACTGTTTCAGTTACTGAGGTCTCTGTTGCTATTGGTGAACTCTCATGTAGAGTTACTGTTTCAGTTACTGAACTCTCATGTAGTTTTACTGTTTCAGTTACTGAACTCTCATGTAGTTTTACTGTTTCAGTTACTGAACTCTCATGTAGAGCTACTTTTTCAGTTACTGAACTCTCATGTAGTTTTACTGTTTCAGTTACTGAACTCTCATGTGGTTTTACTGTTTCAGTTACTGAGGTCTCTGTTGCTGTTGGTGAACTCTCATGTAGAGCTACTGCTTCAGTTACTGAGGTCACTGTTGATGTTGGTGAGCTCTCATGCAAAGTTACTGTTTCAGTCTGCAAAGTCTCAAATAGATTTTCTGGTTCAGTGATGACTTCAAATTGTGAACTCTTAGATAGGTTTACATTTTCAGTTGAGGTTTCTACTTTAGTATGCATTCTCTGAGGTAGGTTTCCTGTCATTTTAGTTACTAAGGTATCATCCCTATATTGGGATCTTTCAGACAGTTTTACTGTTTCAGTTACTGACATCTCTAGACAGATTTGAGATCTCATGTTGGTTAACTGTTTCAGTTACAAAGTCTCAATCTCAACTTTGATGTCTCAGGTTGGTTTACTGTTCTTACAAAGTCTCAATCTCAGCTTTTGATGTCTCAGGTAGGTTTACTGTTTCAGTTACCAAGGTCTCAATCTCAACTTTTGATGTCTCAGGTAGGTTTACTGTTTCAGTTACCAAAGTCTTAATCTTAGCTTTTGATGTCACAGGTAGGTTTACCATTTCAGTTACCATGGTTTCTACCTCAGTGTGTGAGGTTGAAGGTACATTTGCTTTTCCCATGTCTAGTTCAGTCTCTGATTTCACAAGTAGGTTTACTATTTCTGTGTCACCTTCAATGTGTGAACTCTCAGGTATGATTAGTTTACCAAATACCAAGGTGTTTACCTCAGTATGCAAGCTCACAGGCAGGTTAATTAGTTCAGTCACTAAGGTTTCTATCTCAGTCTGTGAGTTTTCAGGTAGGCTCACTGTTTCCGTTCCCATGTTTTGTACATCAGAACCGAATTCTATTTCCATTTCTAGATGCTTGGCTATCTCCTCTTCTTGATATCTAAATTTATTTTCCATATAAGAGCCAAGATTTGTGACATTTTGATTATTTGTTAAAATTAAATTGATGTTTGTTTGTGGCACTTCATTTACATGAGTGGCATTCACTTCTTTGCCATCATCTTGAGAAAGATCAACATCACTTTTGTCATTATTATGATTTATAACTTCATTTTCAAAACTTGAAGGGATACTACTATTCTGTTCTTTCATGCTTCTGGTATCACTTTGATGATCCTCTGATGTTGTTGAGCTTGTTAAACTTGTATTTATTCCTGAACCACTGCTTGTCAATCTTTGATAAGGCTTTTCATTTGTATAACTATGATGTCTAAACAGGGGTTTGTTTCTCCAACCAGCATAGCTAGCTTGCAAAGGATATGTATTCAAGGCTGTAAGTCTTTTTGGTGTGGAAGAGACTGGTAATACAGAGGAGTATCCGTCATCACCTGACAATGTATGAAGGTCATTGTCCATCTGTGATACACCTGATATTTCATAAACATCTATAATATTTATTTCATCCTCAGGTTCATCTTCTTGAAGCTTGTCACCAACTTCTGCATACAGAGTTTCTGTTTTCATAATCTCTTCCTGATATTCACTCTCTGTCAATGGCAACTGGTGTGATTCATCAAGTTGTGTTTCAGTTTCCTCTATATCTGATGATAATGTTGTAGCTAATGTGGTCTTGTCATCCTCAGTACTTGTGTCTTCTTTAATCAGTTCTATTGTGATATTATCAGACTGAGATTCTTCCAGGATAGGAACAAATGTTGGTGGTTGCAGATATATTCCATCATTTTCTGCTTCAGATGCATCAGGAATTGTGATATAAACATTATCGAATTCTGTAAGATGATGTAATTCTTGTATAACTGCATCTATTATGTCTGTGCTGTTCTGTAATGTAAAGGATGTATTTACTGAATCAGTATGAATTGGATTCTCCTCGTGTTGTTCTTCTACTGACAAGTCTTGTGAGCTGTGTTTGACTAAGCTTTGACTCATTAGAATAACATACGACGGTTCTTCTGTTGAAATTACATTATTAGTGGCTGATTTATTTTGATGAATTTCACTAACATCAGAAATAAATACATCATCGTCTGATTCACAAATGCTGTGCTTCTCAGTGACGGATCTGTGCAATTTGGATGCTTCATAATGGTCATCTGAAGGTACTCTGAGTTTTTCATTGACATCATCTTCCATGGAGTTTGTTGTGATATTCTCATGCTCTAATTCAGATTGTCTTGTTTCAGCACTTTGAGTAGCTCTCATCTCTGGTGTGACTACATCATGGTGACCATGTTCTTCTACAGTTTGTGTTTCGAAAGATGTTGGTGGTAAATGTGCAGCATAAAAGTCACTGTGGAGAAGCTCTCTTAATACATTTGTGCTTAATAAGTCACTAGTATTTGACCGTCTCATAACGGGCCATGAAGAACTATTCACTATATCACCAGTAGACCATGCTACTCTGCTCAATCTGTACCTATCAGACCAAGAGGGTCTACTCGGTCTGTAAGGAGTAATCAATGATAAACTACTCTGTCTGTCATGAGCAGACCATGAGGAAGTGCTCTGTCTGTCACGAGCAGACCATGAGGAAGTGCTCTGTCTGTCCCGAATAGACCATGAGGAAGTGCTCTGTCTGTCCCGAAAAGACCATGAGGAAGTGCTCTGTCTATCACGAGTAAGCCATGATGAACTGCTTAATCTGTCACTAACAGGCCATGATGTTCTGCTCCATCTGTCACCAATGGGCCATGAGGATGTGCTTGGTCTGTAACTAGAAGACCATGATGACCTGCTTAATCTGTCAGGAACAGGCGATGAGGCTTTGCTACTTGTATCATCAATTTGTGATCTCATTTCATTTATCGTTGATGTGTAAAGACCTGAACTCTGAGAGTCTGTATCTTTTCCGCTAGTTGGTAGATCAACATTTTCTGTCAATTCAGGCCCAGAATGTTCCATGCTGTAAGTGCTCTCTGTAGCATGTGTGATTGTTTTTGTTGAGGTCAACAGTATTCTATCAGGTTCGAATCCTTTGATAATCAAATAAATCAGTTGTAATTACTTCTTCATCTATTTGACTTCCATCTTGTCCTGAATCATCACTTTTATGTGTAATTCTGTGTTGTCCACTTGAAACATTTTGCTCTTTCATATCTTCAGTGTTTGATACCATTGAAATATTTGATTCAATATTATCTTCAGACCTAGGTCCCATCAAAACAGTTTCAGCTCTTAACTTTTCTTGAACTGTAATTGACTCAGTGGATCTGTTGGATGCCTCCAGCAAAATCCTGGTACCATCCTCCTCATCAATGTTCTCTGTCTGCTGTATTGCTTCACTCATGTGTCTGATTTTCCATTGAGAATTAGAAGACTCTGAGACATTTTCATTTTCTATTTTCAAAGGTACTGCCACATCAATCTTCTCATTAGAATCTACATTGTCTTGTTCTGAATTAGCACCAGTATATCTAAAGATATTCCTTCTTGAATGTGTATCATCAGACACTGGTTGAGATAACAAAATGTTCATGTTGGTGGCTACAGTGTCATCATCAGGACCACTGCTAGTGAAAGTCCCTGAACTTTCTATGCTAGCATAATCTGTAGATACTCTATCACTGGACACTGGTATGGATGCTAATATAGAAGTGTCATGTTTCATTATTTCTAATTCTGTAGTATCTGCTCTCTGAACGAGCTCTAGAGGCAGGCAAATTTCTTTGTTGGGCATCAAGACATCTTGGTTGTTCGCAGTTGAAACTGACTGTGACATATTACTCTGTAAGTCAATTACTTGCTCTTCACATGTTGGAAATTCTGAACTATCAACTTTCTTAGTTTCACTAACATTTGGCACAGAAATATTTGATATTTCTTTTTTGATTTGGCTTTCTGATTCTGACAGGTTCATTGACACAGTGGCCATGACCTTGTCAACACATGCCTGATCATCATTTTCTGATAAAGAATAAATAATATCCTCACCTGTTTTCTCATCTCTGAAGGATGTGCTCTGTGTTGATTCAATCCTAGCAACTTCATTTGAAGCATCTAGAGAATCTTGTCTTCCTAGATCAAGTTTATTCTCAACTTCATTTGAAGCATCTAGAGAATCTTGTCTTCCTAGATCAGGTTTATTCTCAACTTCATTTGAAGCATCTAGAGAATCTTGTCTTCCTAGATCAAGTTTATTCTCAACTTGCACCAAATTGATATCATCTTGCAAAACTAATATAATTGGATACTTGTTGTGTGTAGTTATGTCTGTGATATCAACTTTCACATTTGAAACTCTTTCAAGTTCTAGAGATTGCTTAGCTAACTGTTCCTGCACATTTGATGGAACATCATCATTGTATTCTGCAGCAATCAGATCTTCACTACCTTCAGTGATTGTTTGATTAAGAATATTTTGGCAATTTTGAAGCGTTTCATGGTCTACTACTTTATCAAGTTCTGCTTCTAGTGTAACATTTACTGCATCCTTGATTTCAGTTGATGGAACAATCCATGTTTTATCTGAGTCATTGACTGTATGTAGCATGTGTTCTACAGCACTAATATCTGAGAGTCCTGTAAGTGAGTCATCATGAATGATTATAGAACCAGATTGCTCACTTTCTGGCAATATACTAGATGTATATGGTTCTGAAAAGCTAACCACTTCATGATGAGAAAAGCTACTTTGTCTTTGAAGATGACTGTTTTCATCTATGGCATCGTTTATTTCAACTGTTTGAGACACTACAGTTTCGATTTCAACAGGTATATCACTATTCTCACAACAGTTCACTATGTCTACAGAATGTGCAGACTGATTCAATGAATTTTCATTAATCTTCTCTTTGTTTGTTGTTGTTTCTGAAAAATATAACCCCTTTTCTTCACTTGTGGGCATGTAACTACCAGAGTGCTCTTCTTTAAATAGTTCTTCACCAGTCAATGATGATCTGTTTATATCCTTGAAAACAAAATGGGTATCATCACCATAACTATCCTGTATTTGAGATACTTTGGGATTACTGAATGATGTTTCAAATAAATACACACTTTCATTTTGTCTAGACTCAGAATATGGACTAGATGTAATCAAATTCCAGTGTGAAGATCCACTTGTTACTTCTAATACACTCTCATCCCTTACTTTGTTCAAATCTTTTGTTTCTAATTCATCATTATCATCAAGTTCTTCACAAAACTGGTGCCTGTTTGTTGTAGGATACATTATGCCAACAATATTCTCCATATCAATTGGGAATTCTGTAGAAGTGGAAACATGGAAGGTAGGTCTTGCTGTCAAATAATCAAATGACAGATCTGTTTGACATTCTTCAGTAATTGAAGTATGTCTACTATTATATGTGTCTGACATATCATAATCGGACCTGTTTCTATCCTGAATATGTGAGTAGCTTGATAAGTCTAAGTAAGACACTGATTCCTTATCTGAAACATTGAATATTTTTTCATTTTCTTGTAAAGAGCTTGCAAATTCTTCTTTATCATCTCCTTGTTCAAAGCTAAGTGTATTTAGTTCACAAAGTTCAGATCCATGCTGTTTTCTCTCTGATGTTTTTGATGAGGCAATCTTTCCTGAAACATTAATTGTACTGAATGGTTCTTGTCCAGGAGCATACAATTTAGAACTCTTGTCTTTGTTTTGAATGTCTTTGTTTAATACTGATACACTTTTTACTTCTCTGCTGTCAATAATATCTTCATACTTTATTACAACATCACTATCTACTTTCACTTTGCTCATCTGCTCAGTTTGCAAACTGTCTGTTTCTGAAATTAACAAGACACTTTCTGAATCCCATTGATCTAGGGGTCTTATAAGGTTTGCATTCTCAAGTGATGTTTCTTGTATCCAAACATAGTTGCTAGATGTCTGAACACCATGAGAGTGAAAACCTATGAGAGTTGGATCAGTCTGAGTAGCAGAAGATGTTTTGATAGTTCTACTCTCTGAGAAGCTCATAAATGATGTAAGTAGCCTGTCATGACTAGAGATGTCTATATTCTCCATATCTGTCTGAACTTCTTCCGATATGCTGTTGTTCAATGAGGATCCAGTCTGTGTCAGTGTATCTTGAACTTCAACCTCTTCATTCCTCTCATGTGCTGATAGTGGTGTTTGTGTAGATATTTCTGAAATATCAGCTACATCAGTCAAATCATCCTCATCTATCATAGTGCTATGATGAACAAGCTGCCAAGAATCTTCACAAACTTCAGCATCCGTCGGACTAGAATAACCCTCCTCTTCAAATACATACATTGCACTGTTCTGCTCATCCAATACGCCTGATGTGCAATCACTTTGAGCTTTCTGTAGATTTTGCTGAGTCTGCATAAATTCCTCTAGAATCCTTTGCTTTAATTCTTGTGACAAATGTACTTTTTGTGATGTCAAGTCAAGATTTACATCTGATTTTTCAAAGTTAGATACCATTCTGTCACTGTCATCATCCTGGATCTCGACTTGAAATTGCTTGGTAGAGATGCTGCCATACGTCTGTACATTGTCTTGGGATTGATTACTAGAGATAATGCCATCAGCATAGACCTGGTCTTGTAATTTATTATTAGAGATGTGGTCATCAGCCTGGACCTGATTACTATAGATTATGTCAGCCTGTACATGGATTTGATTAGAGATGGCATCTTCTGACTGAACCTCCTTTTGAGATTGCACACTAGAGATACTGTCATCAACCAGTGTCTCTTCTAGGAAATTCTTACTAGAGATGATGTCATCAGTCTGGACCTGGTCTTGTAGTTGCTTACTAGATATGTCATCATCAACTTGGTCTTGTAGTTGCTTACTAGATATGTCATCATCAACTTGGATCTGGTCTTGTAGTTGCAAACTAGATATGTCATCATCAACCTGGTCTTGTAGTTGCTTACTAGATATGTCATCATCAACCTGGTCTTGTACTTGCTTACTAGATATGTCATCATCAACTTGGATCTGGTCTTGTAGTTGCTTACTAGATATGTCATCATCAACTTGGATCTGGTCTTGTACTTGCTTACTAGATATGTCATCATCAACCTGGACCTGGTCTTGTACTTGCTTACTAGATATGTCCTCATCAACTTGGACCTGGTCTTGTAGTTGCTTACTAGATATGTCATCATCAACCTGGACCTGGTCTTGTACTTGCTTACTAGATATGTCATCATCAACTTGGACCTGGTCTTGTAGTTGCAAACTAGATATGTCATCATCAACCTGGTCTTGTAGTTGCTTACTAGATATGTCATCATCAACTTGGACCTGGTCTTGTACTTGCTTACTAGATATGTCATCATTAACTTGGACCTGGTCTTGTAGTTGCTTACTAGATATGTCATCATCAACCTGGTCTTGTAGTTGCTTACTAGATATGTCATCATCAACTTGGATCTGGTCTTGTAGTTGCTTACTAGATATGTCATCATCAACTTGGATCTGGACTTGTACTTGTTTACTAGATATGTCATCATCAACCTGACCTGGTCTTTACTTGCTTACTAGATATGTCCTCATCAACTTGGACCTGGTCTTGTAGTTGCTTACTAGATATGTCATCATCAACCTGGACCTGGTCTTGTACTTGCTTACTAGATATGTCATCATCAACCTGGACCTGGTCTTGTGGTTGCTTACTAGATATGTCATCATCAACTTGGATCTGGTCTTGTACTTGCTTACTAGATATGTCATCATCAACTTGACCTGACTTGTAGTTGCTTACTAGATATGTCATCATCAACCGGGACTGTAGTTGCTTACTAGATATGTCATCATCAACCTGGACTTGTAGTTGCTTACTAGATATGTCATCATCAACTTGGACCTGGTCTTGTACTTGCTTACTAGATATGTCATCATCAACCTGGACTTGGTCTTGTGGTTGCTTATTAGATATGTCATCATCAACTTGGACCTGGTCTTGTAGTTGCTTACTAGATATGTCATCATCAACCTGGTCTTGTAGTTGCTTACTAGATATGTCATCATCAACTTGGATCTGGACTTGTACTTGCTTACTAGATATGTCATCATCAACTTGGACCTGGTCTTGTAGTTGCTTACTAGATATGTCATCATCAACCTGGACCTGGTCTTGTACTTGCTTACTAGATATGTCATCATCAACTTGGTCTTGTACTTGCTTACTAGATATGTCATCATCAACTTGGATCTGGTCTTGTACTTGCTTACTAGATATGTCATCATCAACCTGGTCTTGTAGTTGCTTACTAGATATGTCATCATCAACTTGGACCTGATCTTGTAATTGCTTACTAGATATGTCATCATCAACCTGGTCTTGTAGTTGCTTACTAGATATGTCATCATCAACTTGGACCTGGTCTTGTACTTGCTTACTAGATATGTCATCATCAACCTGGACCTGCTCTTGTAGTTGCTTATTAGATATGTCATCATCAACTTGGACCTGGTCTTGTAGTTGCTTACTAGATATGTCATCATCAACTTGGACCTGGTCTTGTACTTGCTTACTAGATATGTCATCATCAACTTGGATCTGGACTTGTACTTGCTTACTAGATATGTCATCATCATCTTGGACCTGGTCTTGTACTTGCTTACTAGATATGTCATCATCAACTTGGACCTGGTCTTGTAATTGCTTACTAGATATGTCATCATCAACCTCGTCTTGTACTTGCTTACTAGATATGTCATCATCAACTTGGTCTTGTACTTGCTTACTAGATATGTCATCATCAACTTGGACTTGATCTTGTAGTTGCTTACTAGATATGTCATCAACTTGGACCTGGTCTTGTACTTTCTTACTAGATATGTCATCATCAACTTGGACCTGGTCTTGTGGTTGCTTACTAGATATGTCATCATCAACTTGGTCCTGGTCTTGTAGTTGCTTACTAGATATGTCATCATCAACTTGGACCTGATCTTGTAATTGCTTACTAGATATGTCATCATCAACCTGGTCTTGTAGTTGCTTACTAGATATGTCATCATCAACTTGGACCTGGTCTTGTACTTGCTTACTAGATATGTCATCATCAACCTGGACCTGCTCTTGTAGTTGCTTATTAGATATGTCATCATCAACTTGGACCTGGTCTTGTAGTTGCTTACTAGATATGTCATCATCAACTTGGACCTGGTCTTGTACTTGCTTACTAGATATGTCATCATCAACTTGGATCTGGACTTGTACTTGCTTACTAGATATGTCATCATCATCTTGGACCTGGTCTTGTACTTGCTTACTAGATATGTCATCATCAACCTGGACCTGGTCTTGTACTTGCTTACTAGATATGTCATCATCAACTTGGACCTGGTCTTGTAATTGCTTACTAGATATGTCATCATCAACCTGGTCTTGTACTTGCTTACTAGATATGTCATCATCAACCTCGTCTTGTACTTGCTTACTAGATATGTCATCATCAACTTGGTCTTGTACTTGCTTACTAGATATGTCATCATCAACTTGGACCTGGTCTTGTACTTGCTTACTAGATATGTCATCATCAACCTGGTCTTGTACTTGCTTACTAGATATGTCATCATCAACTTGGTCTTGTACTTGCTTACTAGATATGTCATCATCAACTTGGACCTGGTCTTGTGGTTGCTTACTAGATATGTCATCATCAACTTGGTCCTGGTCTTGTAGTTGCTTATTAGATATGTCATCATCAACTTGGACCTGGTCTTGTAGTTGCTTACTAGATATGTCATCATCAACCTGGTCTTGTGGTTGCTTACTGTATATGTCATCATCAACCTGGTCTTGTAGTTGCTTAGTAGATATGTCATCATCAGCGTGAACATGATCTTGATTACCAGAGATGATGTCATTAATCTGGACCTGGAATTGTTTACTAGAAATGATGTTATAAGTCTGAATCTGTTCTTGATTATTAGAGACAGTGTCATCAACATGGACTTGATCTTTATTAGAAATGATATCAGCCTGGACCTGGTCATGATTACTAGAGATGCTCTCATGAACATGCTCTTGCTCGCTGGAGATGTCATCAGCCTGGATCTGCTCTTGCTTGTTGGAGATAATGTCATCAGCCTGAATCTGGTTTTGATTACTAGCAATGATGTCATCTACATAGATATGGTTTTGTGGCTGCTTACTAGATATGCCATCATCAACAGTCTGGAGCTGGTCTTGATTACTAGAGATGATGTTATCAGTCTGGACAAGGTTTTGTGATTTTTTAATAGAGAACATCTGAATCTGGACTTGCTTATCAGAGATGGTGTCAACAGTCTGGGATATGACTTGCTTATCAGAGATGGTGTCATCAGCCTGGGATATGACTTGCTTATCAGAGATGGTGTCATCAGCGTGGGATATGATTTGCTTATCAGAGATGGTGTCTACAGTCTGGGATATGACTTGCTTATCAGAGATGGTGTCATCAGCCTGGGATATGACTTGCTTATCAGAGATGGTGTCATCAGCCTGGGATATGACTTGCTTATCAGAGGTGGTATCATCAGCCTGGGATATGACTTGCTTAACAGAGGTGGTATCATCAGCCTGGGATATGATTTGCTTATCAGAGATGGTGTCAACAGCCTTGGATATGACTTGCTTATCAGAGATGGTGTCATCAGTCTGGGATATGACTTGCTTATCAGAGATGGTATCATCAGTCTGGGATATGACTTGCTCATCGAAGATGGTGTCATCAGTCTGGTCTTGTAATTTATTACCACAGTTGATACCAATTTGAACCTGGTTTTGATTACTAGAGATTATATCATCTGGCGTAACCTCATTTTGGGATTGCACATTAGAATTACTTTCATCAACCGGTAGCTTCTCTAGGAATTTCTGACTAAAGATAATGCCATCGGTCTGGACCTGGTCTTGTGGTTGCTTACTAGATACGTCATCATCTTGGATCAGGGTTTGATTATCAGAGATATCATCAGCCTGGACATGGTCTTGATTAATAGAGATTATGTCCTCAATCTGGATCTGGTCATGGAATTGTTTACTAGAAATATCAATCTCAGCCTGGACCACATCTTGATTACTAAAGATGATTTCATTAGTCTGTACCTGGTCTTGTGGCTGTTTACTAGACATGTCATCATGAGACTGGACATAGTCGTGTTTACTAGAGATAATGTCAACAGTCTGGATCTGCTCTTGATTACTAGATATAATGTCCACAGCCTGGATCTGGTCTTGATTACTGAAGATAATGTCAACAGCCTGGATCTGCTCTCGATTACTAGAGATAATGTCAACAGCCTGGATCTCTTCTTGTTTACTGGAGATAATGTCAACAGCCTGGATCTCTTCTTGTTTACTAGAGATAATGTCAACAGCCTGGATCTCTTCTTGTTTACTAGAGATAATGTCAACAATCTGGATCTGGTCTTGATTACTAAATATAATGTCCACAGCCTGGATCTGGTCTTGATTACTGGAGATAATGTCAACAGTCTGGATCTGGTCTTGATTACTGGAGATAATGTCAACAGTCTGGATCTGGTCTTGATTACTAGAGATAATGTCAACAGTCTGGATCTGCTCTCGATTACTAGAGATAATGTCTACAGTCTGGATCTGGTCTTGATTACTGGAGATAATGTCAACAGTAAGGATCTGCTCTCGATTACTAGAGATAATGTCTACAGTCTGGATCTGGTCTTGATTACTGGAGATAATGTCAACAGTAAGGATCTTCTCTTGATTACTAGAGATAATATCAACAGTCTGGATCTGCTCTTGATTACTAGAGATAATGTCAACAGTCTGGATCTGGTCTTGATTACTAGAGATAATGTCAACAGCCTTGATCTGGTCTTGATTACTAGAGATAATGTCAACAGTCTGGATCTGGTCTTGATTACTGGAGATGTCAACAGCCTTGATCTGGTCTTGATTACTAGAGATAATGTCAACAGTCTGGATCTGGTCTTGATTACTGGAGATGTCAACAGCCTTGATCTGGTCTTGATTACTAGAGATAATGTCAACAGTCTGGATCTGGTCTTGATTATTGGAGATGTCAACAGCCTTGATCTGGTCTTGATTACTAGAGATAATGTCAACAGTCTGGATCTGGTCTTGATTACTGGAGATGTCAACAGCCTGGACCTGGTCTTGATTACTGGAGATGTCAACAGTCTGGATCTGGTCTTGATTACTAGAGATGTCAACAGTCTGGATCTGGTCTTGATTACTGGAGATGTCAACAGTCTGGATCTGGTCTTGATTACTAGAGATAATGTCCACAGCCTGGATCTGGTCTTGATTACTAGAGATAATGTCAACAGCCTGGATCTGGTCTTGATTACTGGAGATAATGTCAACAGCCTGGATCTCTTCTTGTTTACTAGAGATAATGTCAACAGCCTGGATCTCTTCTTGTTTACTAGAGATAATGTCAACAGCCTGGATCTGGTCTTGATTACTGGAGATAATGTCAACAGTCTGGATCTGGTCTTGATTACTAGAGATAAAGTCAACAGCCTGGATCTGGTCTTGATTATTACAGATGATGCCATTATCCTGAAACTGAACTTGATTAGAGCTGATGCCATCATCCTGAATCTGAAGATCATGTGTGATATTTAGAAAGCCAACCTCTGTAAGAAATTCTGATGATATACTTGAGGTTTGGCTGAAGTTTTCCAATTGTTTGAGTCTGTGGTCAAGATTTATCTCTTTAAAATAAGGTGATCCAGACTCAACCTCTTGAAAAGAACTTCCACTGGAATCCTCAGAAGATTCACTATGTCCTGGATAAAAATGTTGTTTCCATTGTTCTGCATTCTCCTTATTGTTCATATATTTTTGATTACTTTGATGAAGTTCCTCTCTTGATTCTTCAAATTCTTTAAAGTCTCTCAGGCTTGGCATTTTTCTGTGTAATAATCCTTCAGGTAGGACATTGGAAACATATAGATTTCTCTCTAGAAGCTTGTCTGTGTTATACTGTTTACTTATGCTCATGTCATTATGACCATCATCAAAAGAACTTGCTCTGACAGCTGGTGGAAAGATATGCTCATCAGACTCATCAATCTCTCCACTGCCCACATCCAACATATCTGCTGAGCGAGATCGATGGAGATATTCTTTCCGCACTCTCTGAATATTTCTATGGTGGATATCATCTAAAGATGCAGATCTTTCAAATAGAGGTGGAAATGTGTCTCTATGTCCTCTGTATCTGGAATATACCTGGATATCACTGTCTGATTTGCTGCTGTTTGTAACAATGCTACCTGCTGACTGACTCAAACAATGGACATAGCTATCTGAGCTAAATGAAGAAGAATGTGACATGAGATGTTGTCCTGAGCTATAATTAAGACCTTTAGCTTCTGATCCATGATTTTCATTGGATCTGCTGACAAAGACAAAGCATATACTGTCATCTGAGCCAGATTTACTCAAGTCATGCTGTTCTGCAGAGTAAGGTCTTTCAGCCAGACTTAAGTGTTTTCGTATCTTTTTCTTTTTTTCTTCATGAGACAAGAAATCAGATTCTGATGGAGACTTTTGTTTTAGCATTCTTTTTTGTGAACTGTTCATTCTAGTTGTGTTTAAGAAAGTGTTATTATCTGACATACCTAGATCCTCAAGACTTTGCTCTGCTTTAATAGCAGCTCTTGCTACTAGATGTTTCTTGAACTGCTGCCTACTTTCCTGTTCTTCTGTCTCCAGACTAAACTGTGGGTCATTGAAAGTTGTATGTATATCAGATCCATCATTAGTGTTCAAACCAGAATTGTCAACTATGTTCTCTTCTGTAAGCAATTTAGGAGACTTTTGAGGCAACAATGATGCACTTAAAAAGTGAACATTTAGTTCAGAGTGAGCTGCAAGTTCTTTAAATTGTTCATCAGTATCACAGCTCATCTGTGTTTTCTTAGGCAATCTATTATGAAATGAAAAATCAATAGGATTCTCAAAAAATGTCACAAGTGAATTATCAGTCTCTGGTGGATGAGCTGTACTACTTTTCTGTGTTGGTTCAGTCTCTACATGTTTCCAACTCTTTATGCTACCTTCTAAAAATGGATCCTGAAATGTATATTGTTCACTGTAGATGTCATCTAATGATTTTGTCTTCCTGCCTGGTAAGCGGCTTCTGTGCACATTTTTTGAATGCCAACACAAAGAACCATGCCTGATTGCAAGAATATTCCTTTTAAGCTTTTCTTGGAATCGACCATGTGGTATAGAAGGTGCCAAGGGATACGTACTTGTCTCTGGAAGAAATTTCTCTTCTCTCTGAGTTACCATGAGTTTCTGGAATTGTGACTCTTCTTCTGTTTCACTGATTATGACTTCATTTTCACTATCCGACTCTTCAGGTTCCAAAGTTGATGTTGACAATCTGTTTGCTCTGTCTGATGAACTTGTATGGCTTCTTTCGCTATCTGTTTCTTCAGAAAAATGTGTTATACTTTCTATTTCCTTGGATATTTGATTTCCAACCATTTTACCTTTACTTGTAGAATAGTTTGACTGTATTTTATTACTAAACGGTGATGTGCTCAGTACGTGAGAAGCAATGGCATCATGTGGGAGGCCACATTGAGATGCTATAGTCAGAATATGGTCAAATCTTGGAGAATAATTTGGAGACTCAGGTTCTGTGCAGTAGTCTGAACTGATAGCCGAGTCACTAAGACTTCTTATTCTGCTCTTTAAGTCATCTGTAACATTTATTTTTAATTCTAACTTTGCTGTCTTTTTGACAGTTTCTTCGGCACTATCTCCAATGTCTGATGTTTCCATTTCATCCTGCATATTCATTTTCTCAGAAGATTTTTCTCTATATTTACCATGAATCCCAATCACTTGCATAGGCAACTTCTCTGAAAACTGTGGCAATGGAATAAATTGACTGATTAATGTAGGAAACACAGTCTTTTCACTTGAATCATTTTGCTTTTGTGACTGCTGTGGTGTGAAAAACGTAGCAAAATTTCCACTTGTTCCACTAAACTCAAAGGAATCAACACTAGAAGTGGTTTGATCTGGGCTGAAGAAAATATCATCACTTGATTCCATGGACTGCAAAGTGTCTTGATCATCTGATGTACTAAAGTATTGATCTGTGGCACATGTTGTGGCTGAAGACAGACCACTCAGACTTGACCAAGAAGCATTGATACTTTCTCCATATATATTTGGCTGGTAGTCTGAAGAACTGGAATTGATTCTCAATGTATCTACAGAATTTTGTTTATCTGCTTCAAGTGAGTCTAACTTTGATTCTAATCTATGATCATGTTTCTTATTCTCTGAATGTACATTTTCAGATGTGAAACCTAGCTGAGAATACTCTGCTACCAGTGCTGATTGAGAAGATATGTGTGCTGTTGGTTGACCCTCCACATAGTCTTCAGCAACAAACTGTTGATCTACTCTATTTGGTACTATAGCTTGAATATCAAGAATGTATTTGTCTATAGATTCTGTAGTTGATGGAAAAGCACTGGCTAATGTATCCGAGATAGAAGAATCATGAGAAGTCTTTTCTCTCCTTGTATTTATCACTTCACTAACCTCAAGTCTCTCAACAGATGATGTATCTTGAAAAATGACTTCAGGAACATTGACTACACCATCAGAGTTATTCCTATTCAAATTTACAATAATCTCTCTTAGGTCAATGTTGTCATTGTTCAATGAACTTTCCTCGAAGTCTATAAAGTCTTCTCTAGGGACAAATGAACTTTGAAGTCTGGTTTTATATTCTAGATTGTCTTCACTAGCTTCTTGAACTTTTTCAGCATAGTGCAACCCAGTGGTTTGGTTACTGCTATATCTGTTACCACCTGCAAACATCTCAGGCATTAGCTCACTGCTCTGTTGCAGTAGGTATCTGTGATCAACTTCCTTATTTAGACTACTTTCACGATCTACTTGCTCAAGATCATTCTTTCTATCTTGCTGCTTTGGGTCAGATTGACTATCCATTTTCTCATGGTATCTTTGAGTATCTTGTTGTCTTATGTCACTTTGATCTGCATGTTGCCTTTGTTCACTTTGGTTATATTGTGGCAATAGGTCCATTTGGATCCCTATGTGCTCTACATGAATTTGATCATCTTGCATATTTACATCTGTTTGGTGATCAATCAGTTCAAAATCAGTTATGTAATCTTGTATACTTAGATCAGCTTGGTCCCCTACTTGCATAAGGTCACTTAGCTCATTTTGTTGTCTTGGGTCATTTTGGTCAGCTATTTGATCTAGATCATTTGGATCATCCTGCTGCTGTAGATCAATTTGGTCCACTACTTGCTCTTGGTCACTTATCTCGTTCTGCTGCATTTGGACCCTTTGGTCCACTACTTGCTCTTGGTCACTTAGCTCCTTCTGCTGCATTTGGTCCCTTTGGTCCACTACTTGCTCTTGGTCACTTGACTCAATCTGCTGCCTTAGGTCAATTTGGTCCACTACTTGCTCTTGGACACTTAGCTTATTCTGTTGCCTTATGTTACTTAACTCATCCTGCTGCCTTAGGTCACTTTGGTCCATTATTTGTTCTTGGTCACTTAACTCAATCTGCTGCCTTAGGTCACTTTGGCCCATTATTTGTTCTTGGTCACTTAGCTCAATCTGCTGCCTTAGGTCACTTTGGTCCATTATTTGTTCTTGGTCACTTAACTCAATCTGCTGCCTTAGGTCACTTTGGCCCATTATTTGTTCTTGGTCACTTAACTCAATCTGCTGCCTTAGGTCACTTTGGCCCATTATTTGTTCTTGGTCACTTAGCTCAATCTGCTGCCTTAGGTCACTTTGGCCCATTATTTGTTCTTGGTCACTTAACTCAATCTGCTGCCTTAGGTCACTTTGGTCCATTATTTGTTCTTGGTCACTTAGCTCAATCTGCTGCCTTAGGTCACTTTGGCCCATTATTTGTTCTTGGTCACTTAACTCAATCTGCTGCCTTAGGTCACTTTGGCCCATTATTTGTTCTTGGTCACTTAGCTCAATCTGCTGCCTTAGGTCACTTTGGCCCATTATTTGTTCTTGGTCACTTAACTCAATCTGCTGCCTTAGGTCACTTTGGTCCATTATTTGTTCTTGGTCACTTAGCTCAATCTGCTGCATTGGGTCACTCTGGTCCACTATTTGTTCTTGGTTTCTTAACTCAATCTTCTGCCTTAGGTCAGTTTGGTCCACTACTTGCTCTTGGTTACTTAGCTTATCCTGCTGCCTTAGGTCACTTTGATCCACTACTTGCTCTTGGTCACTTAGTTTATCCTGCTGCATTGGGTCACTTTGGCCCACTATTTGCTCTTGGTCACTTGACTTATCGTGCGGTCTAAAGCTATTTCCATCATCTACTTGTACTAGGGCACTTTGGTAATCTTTTTGCACTAGATCATTTTTGTCACTTTGCTTCTTTAAATCCATTTGATTGTTTACTAGTTCTATGTCTCTTAGGCTTTGATGTTTCATAATACTTTGGTCCTTAATTTGTTCTAGATCACTTTGGTCTTGCTGCCTTGGTGGGTCACTTTGACTGCTCACTTGTTCCAGGTTACTTTGTTCATCTTGATATCTAAGGCCATACTGTTCAATAAAATGATCATTTTGTTCATTTAAAAGCCATCGCTCATTGGGAGAGTGAGAAAAATCTACCATACCTAGATCAACCTGAGATATAGATGCTTCACTTTCTGTTGACTTTTCCATTATGTTTTCACTGACTACACGATTTCCAGATTTCTCTTGCTCGTAACTGGTAGAATTTGTTTTTCTAAACACAGGTTCACTAACGATTTTATCTGAAACTTGTTTAGCAGGTAAATCAGTGTCATATATAATAGTTTCTTTTCTGACAGATGCAAAAGTGTCATTTCTAGATACAGATGTTGTCTCTGTTAATGTTAGGTTGATTGCGGTATTTGGTTCACTGCCACTCTGATTTTTAGACATAATTTCACTATCAAAATCCTTAGATGGAGATTGTTGGTACTCTGTTTGATTGAAGTTGTACGCAACATGGGTTTTATTTTGGTTGATAGGCACTTCAAATTTAATGTTTTCTGTGAGGTCTCTTGAATCTAAATCTAATTGTTCTTCTGATGATGTCATTTCATCTAATACGTTCTCATTGATGATTGGTGAATTCTGTTCCTCTGTCTTATATTTCTTCTCTCCATCCACATGAAATTCAGCTTGACTATGTACATCTTCCTCTTCATCATCATCTGAAATTTCATCATCTCCTTTCTGATCTATAAGTCCATATTTAGAGTGTAAGTTAATTAACTTCTTCTGTTGGAGATCATCTTCAGGATGTACATGCTGTCTCTTCCCATGCTCTCTAGATGCAGGATGAGATGAAGAATCTTTACCTATTATGTCTTCCTCAGAAAGAAAAAATGAACCACTGAACCAAACATCAGGAGGTGTGGCTGCGAAATTTCTGATTTTGAGTGGTTTTACTAAAGTTTGCTCATGTTGTTCTTCACTTCCTTCCATCATGGTTTGAACTTCACTGGATCTTAAGTTATTACTCCGACTCCAGTCAGTGTCAGATGAAATGATCTGACACTGTGTTTCTGTATCTGTTATATCACATTTACTCATAGATTTCCTCTCATTTCCTGGTGAATCTGTTTCTAATGGGTCAGAGTTCAATTGTAGGTCACGGTCATGATTTTGTTGTGATTCTATTTCTGTGTCTAAACTATGCTCACTGGATAAAATGCTGCCATATTCACATTCTGTTTCAGAATTTAATATCTTAGCTGTGTCTTGGTGCTTACTCTGCTCATCTATGCTGTCAGTTTTCATAAAGTGTTCATTTGCATCAATATAAGATTCATCATCATCATTTCTTTCATAGAGAAGTTCAGTTAAATGTTGATGAAGCTGTACATGTGTTGAGATCGGGTCAGGCAGAAACTCATGTAAAGATGTACTTGGGAATGTATCACCTTCTTCTAGCATGTATTGTCGATGTTGATCTTGTCCTCTTTGGATGTCTTCATTGCTCACAGAGTATTCTGAATAAACACTGCCATCATACTCTGACACTGCATATTCCTCTGAACTGTGTGACTGACTGTTGTGTCTTTCCTTTGTCACAGACCTGGCTCTCAGTTGTCTTCTTCGTTTTGATCCTGATCCTGGCCGTGAGGACTGACAAGAGTTACTTCCTATTAGAAACAATAGACCATTCAAATTATTATCATAAGCAATTTCTTATAGTCTCACATAAACGTTATTGCAAATATATTTTTTCTGAGAGCTGAAGTAGGTTAGTTCTTAGTGAACTCACTTTTTAGTGGTCTGGGTTCAATTCCACAGTTGGTGTGAGATATTTTTCCACCCATAACAGCTCTCAGGTCGATCCAGCCTCCCAGACTCAATTGGGTACCAGTAAAAGCACTGGGAAGTAAAGGGAGATGCCTCTGTAGCTGTTACAGTCCCCCTTATCCCCTTTGTTTTTATAGTGTCACTATCTTTGCATCCCTCATGTTTTGAGGAAATTCTCCCTCTGTATAAGGAGAATAATCACTGAATCACTGAATAAGGAGATTGTAGAGCTGGGGCAGGAGGACATCCCTATTATATATATTCCTCTAGTACTGTTATACATTGCATAGAGCCTGCAAGTAATTTCTCCATACAGCTCTGTCCTGGGCAACTCTTTTCTATGAAATTGAGTCTGATATTTCTCCTCTCACAGTCAAAATTGCTTCAGGGTTTCCCTAGGTTGTCCTTCCTTTCTTGAACCCTTTGCCTCCCACTTCGAATGCCTTTCTTGTAATTTTATTATCATTACTTCTCAGAGTATGCCCAAAATATCTCCATCCTTTCTTACTTATAACATAAGCTAGATACATTAACCCTTTCACTCCATAATTTGTTTTACCCCCAGATGCACTTTTATTGCAATCTATACTGAATTAGCCAGTATACTGGCAGTGTGTCATCTTAAAAATTACAGCGAGCCAGTATATCGGCTTGGAGGAGTGAATGAGTTAAGCTAGAACTTGATTAACACATTTATGTGGTTGATCTAGCTTATTTCAACAGATAAGACTGCGTATGCAACTTCTTTTGAAAGACAATATTGGCTCAACAGAAAGCTGTAACATCTTTTAAGTAATGTTTTCGATGGGTTTTTTTCTGATACTTTCTGTTTCCTGGTACTTTCTGTTCCTATTCGACCTTCATAATCACTGAAAACTGCTTTGTCCAGTGTACATGACAACAAACACATATAATCATGATTTTTATCCCAGGAAAACTTTTTTCCTTTTAAATACATGCATGTATCTATCATCCAAGCAAGTATTTTATATTCTATAATACTTGAATAGTATGGCATGTATATGCTATGTACATGTTGTTATTGTTGTTATAATTATCATGATTGTTAATATTATGAATAAAAACTGTTACTGTTTGATTATTCTGCGATTTTAGCAAATTAAATTTGGATTCAATCAATCAAGTGCCATGCCTGCCGGTGTAGGCGATCATGTCTCTCCACAACTCTCTCTGCTTGGTGAATGTAATCAGTTCTGACGTCAATTTTGTGTCGAACCATGATGTTAGGCCACCCAGCATCTTCTCCCTCTGTCTTCCGCGATCTCTCCTTCCCTGATTTAGGATTACTATTTGTTAAACCTTTAAATGCATTTTAAATACTATAGTTCTGTATTTCTTAGCCCATGTTAGAGTCCTTATGACAAATGAATGAGTTTTCTACATTCCAACAAAATAAATCCAATTGAAACAGCTAAAGCAACAACTACCACAGCATACCTGATCCTAAATTGTCATCAGATTGATCCTTTTCATCCAAGTGTACATCAGCAGGTCTTGGTGCCCTGCGCTTGATTCTTCTTCCACTGTTATGATGGTTTCCAGATCTGGTATGTTAATAACAGTGTTATTACTTATGGACCTATAACTTTAGTACTGGTTTTTATATTCAGTAAAATGTAAGGTTTAATCTGTCTTTGCCAGTAAGCTACAATTAATAAATGAATAACTGGCTACGCAACAAAAATGTAATAAGATAAAACCTCAAAAAGCAAAGTAAGTCTCTGTACTCTGTAAAATTAGGGTTTATTTGTATACATGAAATGTAAGAGCAGTAAATTATAGAAACAATAAATAAAACGTTTCAATTTAAATAAATTAATTTACTCTTAATATACACACTCACATGAAAGTACTGATTTTGTACATCAGGAAAAAAGTGGGTGCAACACTAAATTTCATCAAAAAACAACAAATTAAATGGTTCGGCACCATAAGCAGATTACCAACAGATACTGCACCTCAAAGAGCAATGCTGCTCCGATACACTGGATACAAAGCAAAAGACCGGTCACGCAAAAGATGGACATGAGAGATAACAGAGGCGATGAAAGACACTATCTACGAAGCGCACACAAAAGCCCGTTTTCGAAATCTCTTCTTGACCTGACACTGTGAGGCAAAACAGGATTGGAGAAAAGAAAAAAAAGAAAAGTGAACCAAAAAAGATGAAAATCAAAGGATGCCAAATCGGGACTATAATGTGGATGTGGTAGTACAATTCAACACACTTTGGTGATTTCTTCCAGTGTTGCCAGACATGTGGGGAGATGTAGCGCATCGTTCTCGCGAAGGAGAAGCAGGTCTGCTGGATTCTTGTGGGGTCGAACTCTATTGAAATGTCAATTGAGTTTTTTTTCAATTTGTTAATGTAAGCTTGCGAATTGATTGTTTTTCCTCTTGGCAAAACATCCACAAGAATCACACCTTCAATGTGCCAAAAGACAGTAATTATGACCTTTCCGACAGAAAGAGGTGTCTTGAATTTCTTTCTACTTGGTGAATGCGGATGATGTCACTCGTTTTGTCTCAGGTTCGAAATGATGTGTATAGTTTCCGTCACATGTAATGATTTTGGCCAAAAAATTATCTCTATCAGCATTGACACGCCCTATAGGGCCTAACAATTCCGAAAAAATTGCTTCCCTTTGCATTCGGGGGTCAATTGTGAGACTTCGTGAAACACATCGTCCGCAAACCATAGAAAATGTGAAAGTTTGTATAATTGCATTTGCACTACCATTGATGACCGACAAATGCACGGTTAATTGTTGAGTAATGATTCGTCTATCATTAAGAAAAATTTTCCCTCAGCGCATTTCATCATTTTTTATTTGGTGGATGTAGTAGGATGCCAAACAGCGTGACAGATCATGCAGCTCCGTATCTCCTCCCTGATTTTTTTCTCTTCTCTGCCTTTTGGCTAAGATCAAAGTGTAGTATCTGTATCGATTGATATCTGTCACGTGGCTCATTATATGGGTTTACAAAGATATCAGCCTGTGTTGCGGAACTAGTGCCCACTTGATCGAAGCCGAAGGTCGGGAGCCTTCATTAAATGCCACATGGCTACCCTTGTACAAAACTGGAGTGCCATCGATCGAAGGATTGATGGGGCTTGATACCGTTCCGTTGTACGGGGTCCACTTGGTATGGCACGTCCGGGGCAAGCCCCTTAAAAAAAATTAATGTACTCTTGTAAACTGCAAGACTTCCATACACATCACATAGACGTTTGTGAATGTTCCCAACAGTTCCTTTTTCTGCAATGAGAAATTCAAACTGCTATCACGCTCCATTTCAACGGTTTAGTACAGCCGTATTATTTGACGATTTATAGTGCAATTCGGTACACACAACTGGAACATTCCATATTTGAAGTGTGCAAAATGTCATGCTTATATATATATCTTCATTATTAGCTGAGAAAACCGATGTGATGCCTTACTTTATGATTGCCCCTCGTGTGTGTATATATGTATCTGTGTGTGTGTGTGTGTGTGCATATGTGTGTGTGGCTGATGAAACTAGATAAATTATACTTTGTTGACGTGTCATTTTAAAGTGTATTCATAGACATGGTCCAACGAACACAGCTGTAAAATGGATGACACAAATCGCCATGTGGTAGTAAAGATAAGTTAGCTGTTTACAAGAACTGGCTATAACTGTTACTAAACTTTCCTGGTTTGTCAGTAAACACAGGGTCGCAACTGTTTATTTTCCTCACATTTTATTTGGGCTGACTTTAAAAGCTCTGCTAATAAGTCTTCAATCTCTCTGGTCTTCTCTTCTACTGATTATCGCCAAATATGCATTGGCTTCCCTCTCTTCTCTTCCTCTCTGTGTTCCCTTCAAGCGCATGTTTGATTATATTGTGTAGTTTATCATCTTAGAATGTGCCCAATCAATCACTAGTTTCTGTTATTAACCTCTAGATGCATTATGGTTTCTGTTTGGGGCAAATGTGTGTCAATGGCAATGAGAGAGCAAACTGGCTGGTTGGCTCTGCCACCATACCATGGGGTCAACCAATTGATACAGTTGACATTCTTAACGCCCTTTTAGAGTGTGGTCTCAAACGGGGATTTTTATTTCAGCCAATCCACGTCAACTGCTAGATTGCAAGAGTTTTGATTGAAGATTGGAGTGGCCAGAAAAGAATAGCACAACAGGTATATGATTAGACTCATCAATCAAAATCGAACTGTAAAGTTAGTCGCTGGGCGCTGTTGGAGATATTGCCGAGGAGATCGGATCATCTATGGACATGTCCGGATTGCAATGAAGTCATTCCTAACTGAAACTGAATTCTGTCTGGGAATTCCAATTACTGTTAGAAATTTAACACTTTACAGCCTTCTTATGCAATGGAAATGATTATAACAATCCATCCCCTCTGGAATAAAGATCTTCAGCAAACATACGTCATTCATTCTGTCTAATGCTATCCTATGCGTATCTTTCCAGTCGTTGTAATATTCTTTTCCAGCTTTCTTGTATGTTAGTTTTGTGTGTGTGTCTTGGTACCTTTCTATTTTTCTTGTTGATTTCAGACAAGTTCTATTTTGCAGTACTATTATAGTTTGTTCCAAAATTCGTAAACACACTATGGTTTAATTTATACGAAATCTACCTGATGGATAAAAGTAATTTTTGGCATGCAGTCTTATATACCTCACGACGTTACGAATTCATGTTGAATTAATTAGTAGCTAGCTTAATTGATGCAAAAAAACGTTTTTGTTATATAATTTTGTCCAAGCACAACAAAATGATAATCAAAGTATAGAATTTACAGTAATAACACAAATTGGTGGCGAATGTTTGCAAAGGCATATCCCTATTACATATTATAAAAAGTAATATGACATAGTGAACAAATGATACCTTCCGCTTCTATCAATGAAAATAAATGGTGTGGGCATACGTCAATGAAAGTCGTTAGGATACATTGTGAGCTAATTAATTCCATGATATTTCCGATTTTCACTTGCGCTGAATTGCATGTGGAGCACACAAATGCGAAATTATAGAAAAATTTGACAATCTTATTGCTAAGCTTCTACATGTATACCAAATCAACATCGCTGTTATTTTAGTAATAACATAAAATGAAAATATTAAGCACTAAAGGTTTGGGTGGGCAAAAATTACTTTAGGAAGGTCGCCACTGTTACCTGAATAAAAATGTAAAAATCAAGAACTTCTGTCAAGTGGATGATTTTATATCGGTCGATAGCCCGTCTGCCCAGCGTGTTCGTAGCGCGTTGGACTACGGGTGACTATCCTCTGTGTGTGCGGGTTCAATTCCGCGGGATGGCAGAAAAGCCACAGATTCCCCAGATTTACGGTGTTCGTGGCACCGAACCGAAGGGTTACGATGTCCATGGCACCGAGCCGAAGAGCTGAAAAAGCTCAAGTGCTTCTGGATCGAAAAAAAAAATATCGGTCGGTAAAGATGTTCCCGAATTTTGAAACGAACTATAGCTGGTTTTCTTAACTCCATTCTTAACCTTATCTATGTTGCCAACAAGATATGGAATTAACTTTGGATAACTTTCATAATCGAGGTCACTGCAATAAGAGATCCCCGTGGGGACAGACTTTTTTTTAAAACTAAAAATGTCAACATCATAGCACTGACAGAGTAGCTCATGTAACAATTTATAATGTTCCCATTTTCTCTAGGGTATACTAGAGAATGAACTGTGAAAATAGTTAAACTTATATATGTTTGAGATTGAATCCACTAGACTGCTTTTTACTGTGTGGTGGTTTCTAGCTGTACTAAGTATCACGTGATCACAGCATGCTTGCTGGTAGCAACTGTTCTTATGATCATGAAGACGTTAAACATTCCGCATATGAAACTTTAATAAGAATATGGCAATCGAGGATAGATATAAGTTCATAATTCGTAAGTACGGTTCCAACTTCACTGCAACGGGTGCCATAATTGCTCCGTTCCTGTGCCAATGAAAATCACACGAAATGCTAACAACTGTGAAATGTTTCCTGTGTGAACTAATTCCAGAATGAAACAGCCGCGTACCGCCACAAAAACAACATGCACCGCATAAAATGCATATGGCCGTCGCTAATGTAGCAACACAAAACTGTTCATCACTTGAATTGCAATTCTTGTCGAAGGAACATCAATCATGACAAATCCAGCTTTCTGCACTCGCAATATAACTGCATACGGCAGATTGAGCTTGTTCGTCATAACCGCTGTCCGCCATTTTCTGAATACACACAACAAACGCATGGTTGACACAGCAAAAGCATTCCATGTAACAGTCATAGCTCACAGCGCTGCTCAAGCACTAACTCAGTAGCTCGGCAAACGAAAAAGGAAAATACCCGACCAAACATGTCGGAAATGCGCTAGCAAAGCCGTGTTCAGAATCAAACAATTCTGACTCTGAATGGTCCTCCCGCATTCCGCCATTGCTGAGGAGAGATATAAGAAAATATAAAAACGATCAAGAAAGACTCACCTCTTAACCAAAAATACCTCACACAGAAGAATGACTCGCACAGTACTTAGAACAAACAAACCCAAGTTTGGCATTCAAGCATGGCACAGAACCTTGCTTGAATTACATTGAGAAACAAAGAATGAAGTGGTTTGACCACTTAGTAAGAATGCATCCAAACTCCACAGTATACAAAGTCTTCTACAACAGAACATCAGGAAAGAAGGTGAGAGAAAGATCACGAAAAAGAAGGTTAGATGGCATAGCAGAATCCTGTCAAAGAGCAAAAATAACAATCACCCAAGCCACCAGAACATCGCAAGACAAAAACAGTAAACCACAACACTGGGTAACAACCCGGTAGCAGTGTGACGACAAAAGAAGAAAAAGAAGAACAAACTCAATTAGACATTTTTACAGAACAAAAAACTTTACTTTTTGACATTTTCACCCACAATTCCACCTTCTCCTAACATTATTCTATCAGTATCAAACCTAGACGTTGATATCAGACAATAGAAGAACACTAGTCCCGACAGAGATGAAGTGTCTACGCAAAATGTTGGAAGTGACAAGAAAAGACCAGTTGAGAAATGAAGACATCAGGAAAAAGTGGGTACAACATTAGTACTGAACTTCATCAAGAAGCAATAAATTTAATGGTTCAGCTACACAAGTAGATTACAAACAGACTCAAAGAGCAATGCTACCCCGATACAGTGGGTACAAAGCAAAAGGTTGTCCATGCAAAAGGTGAACGTCAGAAATAGCAGAGGCGGTGAAAAACACTATTTATGAAGAGTACACAAAAGCCCGTTCTATAAATCTCTTGTTATCCTGACGCCGTTTGACAAACATGATTCCCCGAGTGGTTACCGGGGCCCAAATTTGGGGTGTAAAGAATAGAACCACTGTTACCTGCCATGAATGTCGTAAGAAGCGACTAAGGAGGTTTGGATGAAATCGGATGCATGTGTCCTAAACGTGTAGAATATGCGTTTAGGGCCTACCAAACCAATGTGCAACGTATACACGTTCTTGGCAAAGATCAAACATATCACAAAAAGTGATTAAAATTGGTCGTAAAGAACGAACGCAAAGAAGAAGAAAACATGATTCGATTAAAGAAATAAGGAACTCCACTTTATAATATCACTTTATGAACAGCAAGCCACTTGAGAATAATTGACGACCGAAAAAAAACAAGTACTTCTGTTAGTTTTATAGCACAATCTGATTATAAATAGATTCCATGCAACGAGAATTCAAACTTTATTTTGTCATTAATATCGTACATATACTTTATAGCTTTGCTACTCAGCTTCGCATGAGACGTACGTGTGGAAATGTTTCCAACCGTAACGTCTATCAAGTCGATACAGCTTTAATTGGGTATCAGAAAAACACTGGGAAATAAAGGCGGTCGACGGGATGTTGACCACATCACCCAACGAGCGCTGTAGGTCAAAGAAAAATACGCCGTATTCACCAATATAACCACATGGTATGAAAACGGGTTCTTTTACTTTTTTCCCACCTTTAAATTGTATATTTCATTGTATTTTTACAAAACAAAATCTAAAACAAAATGATGTTTGCGGAGTACTGTCTCGTGTGTTCAGATAAATAAATTAATTTTGATCAGATTTTGAATATATATTGTCCGTTTACAACTATATTTTTCCAGTTTACCGCTGTTCATGCTATATCTATATCATCGTTGTGTTCCGTTTGAAACATATCTGTTTTTCTACAACATGTAATTGTTTTCCACGTCAGACCACAATCTTTCAACTTCCTTTCCACAGTTATTCTTCTTGTTTCCTTTGGATGATCAAGTCTTTTTTTTTCCCATCCGCTGTCCATCGAAGAGCTGTATTAGAAAATGTCCCTAGTGGTGTACAACATACACGTCCAATCCACCGTTCTCTGCGTCTTTTAATGATGGTCTCCAATAATTTACAGTTTGTTAGTTTCAATCGCTCTTCATCTGCTATCATATTATCATTTACTCATTATCAATATCATAGTATAATGGCTGGCTAATCACGTTATGAACTGTACACACATTTTAACCAACTTAACTAATAACTCGGTAAAGTACGCATGTAAAGAGTTGAAAATAGTGGTATTGACATACAAATTGCTGCAGGAATAAGCTGTTCAAATTTCACGATTTCAGAGTTTCGTGTTCGCAAGTTTATCATGTTCTTATAGTTCAGGTGTATGTATTTGTATATATATATATGGGCGTCTGTTGTTTAGTGTTAGTGAGCTCGGTCCCAACCCAAGAGTACCTGGTTCAAACCCCGCGACGGGCAGTTTGGAAGAAAATTTGTTCCCCTGTATTTTTGCGAACGATAAAATAGACCACGCCGTCCAGAAAGCAATGGCAAACTAATAAGCGTAATAGTAGTGCCTATAAAATCAATGACTCGTTTACTGTAGTTGCTAACGACGTCCTGTAAAGGTTATATCACGACTTTCCTTCATATATATATATACACTCACACAAACACTTTCCTTTATATATATATATATATATATATATATATATATATATATATATATATATATATATATACACGCACACACTTTCCTTCACTTAGTAAATACACGACAACAATCAATGAATATGAATAATTACTATTGGAACTTAAAATAACATGGATACAAATAAGTTTATGTCTCGTCACACCTTAATATCCACAGTAATGAAACTTCAATCAGCATATCCACACAAAGTAAACCGAGATATCTGAGCCATCCGAAAACTGTAGAAATCCAGTGCTGGCAGAATCGAAGGATGTGACTGAATATACTGTAACACATGGTCAGTGTTTAAATACAGACTGAGTTGCGTGTTATCGATTTCAAATCGATGTACACAAATTCTACCGCAGATCAATATCTTATTGATTATATCAGGGCGTGGTGGCCATTAAAGTAGTCAGCATACAAGCCTGAACTGCTGATCAGTACTGACAGCTAAAAGTCAACTATGCGAAATAGGACATAATTTGTTTTTAATGAGATTAAAGCCTCTTAAGTCAAGGCATACCCCGTGTGACTTAAGGAACAGCCTTACACGAACACAAAATAAGCTGTAAAGAATCCCAAAGTTAATAGTTAAGGACTTGTATAACGTGTAGTTTCAGGTTTATATACGTAGATAAATGGCCCATTTTTGGCAGTGTTCACGCACACCCGCACAGTCTAAACACATATGAATGAATGTGGTGCATAATGAACTGACATACACAGGAGCTGCATGTAAACATAACGATCATAACTGGATCAGTTTAAAGTAAGATAAGAATGCGATAAGAATAAATTGACACTGTGTTATAGTAAACCTAGTAATGTGACCTCCTGTCTTACGTTTATCATCGGGTAACAGTTCCGACACCCTACCCTCTACCTGTCTGACGGACTGATGTTATTGGAACTACTACATGTGTTGGTTTTTTGTTGTTGTCTTTTTTTTTTACCCACGTGAGGTCCTTGCGTTAATAGTTCTTCTATTAATTACACTATCTAATTAACTAATTGATTTAGCAGAGAGCAGTTTAATGGCGCCAAGCCAATAACATGACAATATTTAAGTGTGCACACAAAACTGCAAGAAGTATTATGTAATATCTCACAACATATCCAACGTTCGATAACGCTATGTTTATATGTGTGTTCCCATTTTTCTGTGAAAGATGTAAAACCGAGTTGAGATGGTGGGGCGTACAAGATCAAGGTTAGACATGTGTGTGTTGTGTGCTCTGTCTTTTCGAGCAGCTCGGTTTCTCTGTGCCTCAACAACACGATGATTCTCAGCTATGTGGGTTCCTCTTTTGTTGTTACAGCGCCACATTTGGTGATCTTGCGCAAGGGATTCCCAGCACATGGTGTCTATATCGAAGCATTTCAGAGATACTTTTCACAGCATCTTCAAAGCATTTTTTTGATGGACAAAGTACAGTATATTGAATGCACAATAATGACAAGGATCATGGAATGTTGGAGATTAGGTGTTGTAGCTGACCTTCGATATGGAGATAACAAATAATCAATCCATTCTCAGTTCCGTCTTGAATTTTAGAAAAAAGCGACCAGTTTGTGAGATGTAAGAATGCAAAGTAAACAATAACAAAAAATATGGTTTACTTTTCTCTTTAATACTAATCTAATTTTGTTATTACATTTTTTTAAAGCTGCTAAATTTGAAGACATGTGTTGAATACAGAATGCACACAAGTATTTCACTAGTTCTGAAGATTTGCGATGGATGTTGTGTAATAAAATATCACTTCTTCTTCTTCTTCTGCTAACATTCTTCACGGCCAATTTGATCATTCTTATTGTGATGTATAATTGGTCCACTGGCAAGAACGGAGTGATCTACGTCGGACGATTGTGCGCCCATGGTGACTAGGCCCGCCCGTCCGTTTTCAGCCAGCTTTTGATTTACTAGGGTGAGCTTTCCCTAGGTACGATCCTTTCGGATCTACGCCTTTTCGATCAACTTTGCCGTATATTTGGGCTTTGTGATCTACGCCAAGACAGTGAGTTACGCTGCTTTACCCGTTCTGACTGAGAAATATTTCTCGGGCTTGTCAGCTTGTCCTCGGACGGCGTCTTACTCGTATAAAACACCGTGTAAAGTATCGGCCTTCGCCAATGTTCAGGACCCGGGCTTCCTGTTTGATCCGTACATTGTCGGCCTTGCTTTACCGTACATTTTTGAGTTTGATCCGGGAAGGAACATTCTCAGCCTTTTCTAGACGCGTATCGGTGCGTGGCAATTTGCAATTTACCTCGAAAGCACTGGCATGGGGCCGAGTACAAGCAATGTAGAGGGTCGTTTCAGTGGGCACTATAAGCGTAACTGAGGATTTTGCGCTCGCCGCCATCACCCGCCCCAGTTATTCCGGGGATGTTAGTTACGATTGCAATCGAACCTTGCCCAGTTGCCCCAAGGCTGGCAGTTCCGTTAGGCATCACCAACCTCAGTTCTTCCGGGGATGTTAATTTTAATCGCACAGTACCTTGCACGGTTTTCCCAGGGCGGGTAGTTTCGTTATGCACTAAACGCAACTTAAATATCACTTCATTTAGTTTTTAATTATTATTTTTTAATGGTGATATCAAGTGTCCATTACTATTGAAGACGGACGATAAAACGTATACCCCTTGTTCCCGTTGAGCACGTAACAGAACCCCTGGCAATTGTAAATTGAGATGAACAAACTACAAGAATCTAAAGGGTCTGAGGGCGAGGAATTGACCTCATTGCGCCGGGTTTCCCTCATATGGCTCTATCCATCTTGGCAGAAATAACAAACTACCTGCCGAGAGTGTTGCACAAAGCACGAGCTCCGTAGCTCCAGCAACAATTATAGATATCTCCAGAAAAATATTGCAGTTGTGACTCGGTCCGGATTCGTACCTACAACCTTCAGATCGCTAGGCAAACCCCTCAACTACTTCGCCATAGAGAAGAGACTAATATACTTTATAATGTAATCACAAACACATGACATAGCATGTTTGCAATAACTATACCAGTTTTGCTGAACAAAGTATAAACATTGTATTTATTCAATACATACAACTTGCTGGCTAACAATATGTAGACTCAAGGGCTGATTGACTGACAGAAAACTTTCTGGAAGATTTCCAAATATATTTTGTAAGTCAGGACGTGTTAACATTGTAAAACCCGTTTGTGATATTCATTTCCACTAACACCACTCCAAAACCCTTCCCGTGCCAATATTTGACATTCTGGTGAAGTTGGGGTAGATACGTTTTCATTGTTCATTTATCTGTATGTAAATTAGATCATTTACACACGATCATTTACACATGATTATTTACACATGATCATTAACAAAAGAGATAAAGTGTCTACACAGAATGCTTGGAGTATCAAGAAGTAACCGGTTTAGAATTGAAGACATCCGGAAAAAGTGGGTACAACATCAGTGTTTAACTTCATCAAGAAACAACAAATGAAATGGTTCGGTGACATAATCAGATTACCAACAGACAGTGCGCCCCAAAGAGCAATATTATTTCGATACAGTGGATAGAAATCAAAACACCGTTCACGCAAAAGGTGGACCTCAGAGATATAATAACGTTTATATAGTACTTTTTCCGGTAATACTTCTTACTTCTGAATCTAATCATTAATTGTATTCGAGTAACGAATCAATACTATTCGTAAATAACTCGTTTACACATTTGTTTGTGTATGTATAATGAGTAATGTTTGACATGTAGGCCCTACTGATAGCGCTTGTTACGTCAAGAATTAAACAAGAAATATACATGGACGAAGAATGCTTAGTTCGTCATGTCATCATGTCAAGTGTCTGTCTAAACATAAGTATCTGGCATTAAACAATATCAACAACAGATTCAAGACACGGCACAATCAATGTGTCTAAGATAGCCAGATACATTGAATCAACAATAAGTGCAAGATTGCACGACACAGTGAATTTTGTTGTTCTGCAGCCTTTCTACTAATTATTTCACATGTCAGGCCACAATCTTTCAACTCGTTTTCCAGTTATTTTCAATGTTTCATTTGGAAGTCCAGGACCTCCAAAAGAAAACTTTTGACTTTGCCTAAGGATTGACTTCATTGCACTGAGTTTTACCCCATATGGTTCGGTCCCTCTCTGCAGAAATGGCACGCTACGTGTCGAGAGTATTGCACAAAGCACAAATTCCTAGGATCTCTGGGGAAAAATGTACTCGTGAACAGAACCTCGCGGTCCAGATTCGAACCCACGACCTTCGACCCGCAAGGCATAACCACTTAGCCAAGAGACCCCCTCCCTCCCAAAAAAGAGAACTATCCTAGTCTATGCAACAAGTGACAATCCACCTCCATCATCGTCTTTTAATGATGATGGTCTCTAACGATGCACTACGCCCGCCTGCCCAGCGTGTTCGTAGCGTGTTGGACTGCGGGTGACTAGCTCTCTATGTGTGCGGGTTCAATTCCGCGGGCTGGCAGAAAAGCCACAGGTTCCCCAGATTCACGGTGTTTGTGGCACCGAACCGAAGGGTTACGATGTCCATGGCACCGAGCCGAGAGCTGAAAGCTCAAGTGCTTCTGGATCGGGAAAAGACCCCAAAAACGATGCACTACTTGTTCGTTTAAAAAAACTCTTCATTAATGTATTTATAAATACTTGCTAATCATTGTATTGTGAAACTTATAGTTTTCCAAAGCGAATGATAAAACCTGGATCTAAAATTAATATCTCTAAACAAAACGTAAATTGTTTAGTAAAACTGCAACATATCAAATAATTGTCTACGGTTCAAATGAGCCCCAAGGTTCTAACTCCTGCAATTTCAATAATTTTATGTCAATTTGTTTTATTACCTTGGATCTTTTGCTTGGAACACTGTAGTAACTACGCAACGTCATAAGTAGTAACTAAGATATTTTGATAGGCTTCATGTTTGAGATCTGTTTGATGGTTATATATGGTGATACTGTTTGTAAATTCTAATGCACTAATTTCCCGCCATATTTGATTGATAAAAGTATCCACTAGTTGTCCATGGAAGTCAGAAAGAGAGTTGCATAGAGTTGGTAAGATGAGAATAAGGAGGTTTTTTTTATCAACTCCAGGGGAAACAACGGAAGCAATTTATATATATATGGAAGTGAGTCACAGACAATATGTAAACAAATAGCAACAACTTTGAAGGCCACTTATAATGACTTTACTCAACCCAAACATGATGTTTACACTTCCAGCATAGTCTAAGCTGCAATGTTTTCTTCATCTTTTCTGCATTTATTCTAGAATAGTCACTTATAAACTATTATATGTTTATTTATGGCTTAAACCACTAAGCATAGGTATGTCGTTCCACTAGTCTACAGTGAACCTACAATATTAGTACACTTCGACCAGGAACATTCAATTTCGGCATGCGTTTTGTTCAGTTTCAGTCTCCCTAGCCTGTGATAGTAAATCATTAAACATAAGTATGTTGTTCTACTAGGGTACAGTGAGCCTATAATATTAGTACACTTCGACCCAGTACATTCAATTTCGGCATGCGTTTTGTTCAGTTTCAGTCTCTCTAGCCTGTGATAGTAAATCATTAAACATAAGTATGCTGTTCTACTAGGGTACAGTGAACCTACAATATTAGTACACTTCGACCAGGAACATTCAATTTCGGCATGCGTTTTGTTCAGTTTCAGTCTCCCTAGCCTGTGACAGTCTTCAAATTGTCTATAGTGCAGCATTAGTTGTATTTGCATACACTGATTAACAAATAACAAAGGAGATAAAGACATTGGTACAGACAATACAATGTTGTGAGGGGAGAGAAGCAAGGTACAGATAAATGATATGAAAACATTAAGCGCAACAAATTAAGTATTTCTCTCCCCCTCTCTGTTACTACTTCAGTCATTATCTACATTCCAAGTCCCATACTTTTATCAATGTATGTTTTCTCAGTGACTCAATGAGTATGCTCAGGAAGATTGAAACAGGTAGGGCTTTGATACAATGGTTGGAGTCACTGAAGAGGTCTAGGCAGACAAAAATCAGTTTTAGTTAGTTTTGTATCAGGGCATGCAGGTGTAAGGTGAAATGAACACGCTGATAGGCTTGCAGGTATGACTGCTGTAAAAGCGGGGAACAATGGACCAGAATGGTATTATAAATTCCCTACAGGAGAGAGGGCGTGTAAATGATTCAAGTAATAGTGGTGAATCCACAACACTAACCAGACAGCAAGAATACCAAATCAAATCTGGTGTAGCTAGACAAGAGCACTATACTGGAAGCAAAAGAAGAACAGTAAACCAACAAAGAACCAGTGACGTTAGTTGCCACATGCTGAGAGACATACTGAGGAGATCGGAGCACTTACTGACTAATTGGTTCAATGAGAAGTGATGATGATATGATGACTAAACTATCTACATACCTTGTTTGATGTTGAACTAACAATCTTCGTATGTCCTGAATGTTCTTGTTATCAGCTGCTGAAGAGATAAATGCTGCTTGGTTCAGTTCTTCCTCTGTAGGCGTGCATATAACTGTGACACCAGTTCTTTGCTGGCCATCTTCTATTCTGTTATTATTTGCATTATATGTTATTCCTGTATTGCTTTCTGTAATTACATCAGAATTCATCACAACATGAGTTTTTACAGATTCATTTTCCTGTTTCAGTGTATTCTGATCTAGCTGCTGTAGTAAATGTTGTGATGGTGATTCATGGAACCCAGATGTTCTAAGTCCATCATTTGTAGAGGCAGAAATATTACCAACACAACCGGAATCATGAACAACCAATGTCTTAGGAATGTTTCCTGCTTGAGAATGTAGTGATTGCTTCTGAGGTAGCTGTGAAGCAACATTTGGATTATTCAGATCTTGCTCACACCTTCTTCTGGTGTCATCACACAGGGATGCTAACTGTTTGTGAGAACATTCTGTGAGTGAACTTGTCACCTGGATAGGCCTACTCAAATGAGATTCTGAAGAAATAAAGGCTATAGACAGATCATCTTCATTATATGTATTACTTCTCATTTCTGGCTGTAATGATTCTATTGAAGTTTTACCATCATTTTTCATTGTAAAGAGGTCTCTAGTGTGATCAGATGATGTAGTTTCTAACAAAATTGTCTGCTCTTCATTAGAATCTATGCATGAATGTTGATATGTTTCATCACCATCCAACTTCTGTTCATAATCTTCAATTCTTTTCTCACCAAAAGATGATTCATGTTCATAGTAACTCGAAACTGAAGTCTCTCCTATTTCAGGGAATGTGAGATCAATAGCCAGATCTTCAATCAAATGACTTTCTTCATTAACTGTTAAGTCCTCAATAAAACTACCTTGCATATCCTCTACCACAAGGAAAACCTTCTTGTTCAAAGAGAAATTTGTATCCTTATTGTACAACTCAGAATTGTTACTAATTACATGATAACTTAATTGTTCACCAATAGTGTCATCAGTATCTAGCGTGTTGAGGGGTTCAAGGTTTTGTGTTATAAGAGCCAAGCCTTCATTTGAAGCATGTTCTCTATTAGCTAAAACAGGTCTAGGTTCGAATGTAGACAGTTCAAAGGTATCCCCAGGAGAAAGATTTTGAGATGTTTCACATGGCTCTGAAAGTAAGCACATATCACTAGCAGAAGGAGATGTTGGCTGTTGGCACATAATCTCATGTCCTGATGTTAGCTGTAGAAGTGTAACTGTTGTATTCTGTTGATCTTCATCCATCTCATCTGATTGTTTATATACCTTCTTTTTAAAATAGGTATGCATTGAGGAGAAATGCAGTACAGCTTGGACAGTTGAGAGTTTGGAAAGTGTGCCTGTAGGACTTTGTTGAAGTTCACAAATTGGATCAACACATTAAGTTTTTGTGTAAGACTACTGTATTCTGTGAGTTTTCACAATCATTATTCTGTCCATCCTGATCCCAATCTTTAATTATCTTTTTCAGATCACCATGATCAGCTTCTTTATCTTCTAAATTTTCTTGAGTATTTGTTGTAAGAGCATTATGTCCCAAAGCTTGGGCTTCAATATATGTCTCTGGTTTTAAACCAGTAGTGGAAGCTGAATTAACTTTTCTAGTAGGCAACAGAAATGTTGGGAAAATGTAATCAGTTGCTTCTTCATCCATACTAATTGTTTTTGTTGTCATAGTTATATATTCTTCTACTCTCAAAGGCTCTTTACCAAAATTAAATTCTTGAAACAAATGGGAAGGTTTAATATCCACAACATTGTCTTTTGGAAGAGATTCTGAAGGATCACCTGCACGTTCCTGAGCTGAATCTAAACATGATGATTCTAAAACATTTACACTTTGAGCAGTAGGTAAAGCTGATAGGCTATTATCACTGTATGGAAGATGTTCACTTGAATCTGTGTCTAGATAATACTCAGCTGAACTATCATGAGCATATCTTCTCAATACTTCATCTTTTGGTCCATCAGAAGAACTCTGAGAAACTTCTTTAGGTGCTCTCTGTAAATTAATGCTGGAATTTTTCTGCATTTCTGGAGCACTATCAGACGTTATTTTTCCAGTCAGTGAATTGTTGAAAGAATTGGCTTCAAAAAGTTTGGTGTCATGACATTGGATATTCAGTCCACCCCTGACACTAGTACCCTCATCTGACAGTTGAGAATCATGATCTTTGTTATAGAACTCATGATCAAACTGCTTGTTTGCAGTAACACCCATATGAAATTTATCCTGTGAATCGTCATTACACATAGCCATATCTGATTTCAGTGATTCATTAATTGCATTAACTTCATAAGCAGTGATTTCTAAACACTGCTGTCTCTCTGGCTGGTTAGTAGTTTCTTGGAAGTAGCTCTTGTTTTCAGAGCTGTATGATTTCAGTGATTTACTTCCCTTCTCTGTATCATCAAAGGGAGACAATTGATCCAAGTCTTGCGCAGATAAAGGAAGTTCTACTATTTCAAGTGGAATGTTATCAACAAGATCAATGGGAATGTTAGAAATGTTCACATGTGTGTCATCTGAACTTTCAGGTTGAGCAATAGCTGAAGTAAAATTAAATTGACCTATATTGAATCCTTGAGCAGTAGAATAAGAATTGGTTTGTTCCATATCCTCAAATTTAGTCTGGGTTTTCATGGACATGTCTAATAATTGTTTTTGGAATCTGTCTGTTTCATCAGACAACTCTGTAACTGTCTGTTCTACAGTGTAAGCACTAGATGATGTATACATAGATATGTCTTGAATTTGATATTGTAATTGACTGTCTGCAGTGCTGAAAGCTGGACTTTCATGTAAACGCTTCTTTTTTGGTTTGGATAGTACAGTTGATTTTGAAGCTGGATGAGTAGTGTCCCTCTCAGGACTGGATTTTGGTGACAGGCTTTGCTGTTTGTTTATAAGTCGTTTTTGTTTACCAGATTGTAATGTGTTTCATGTTTTGAGACTGTAAGACTGTATAAGAGTTTTTAGAATCCCTTAGCTCTTGATGAACATTTGTATAAACAATATCTTGTGAATCCTTTTTTAGACCTGCAGAATTGAGCTGTTCAGTTATAGTTGATTGAGTAGACTTTAAATCTTTTGTTCCTTGGGAAACATCTCTTTCTCTGTCATCTGATGATGTTTCTGGAATTCTGTACTGATTGATTTCCGAAGAAGGATGTGATATGAAACCAGAACACTTAGCTTGATTATCTTGCCCATTTGTCTCTATCACAGCATCAGATTTGCATTGATATTGTACTTCACTGTTTTGGTAGTTTTCATTGTCTTCCTGATTCATAAATTTCTGAATATCCTTAAACATGTCCATATTTTCAGGTTTATTAAAGTTCCAATTTAGACTCATCCTATCCATTAAAACAGAATCATGTCTCAAAGTTATTGGATTATCTGGATCACCCGATGAATCTAAAAGTTCAACCGGTAATGATGCTGATTGTAGATTCCAGGATATTTCATTGTCTGAATTTTCTGAATCCTTTAAATGATGCAATTCACTTGATTTTTGTAATGATTCTACTCCAGAAGCATGAGATTCTTCATCAGTGGATATCAAATGTTTGCTGTATTGTTCAAAGGCTTCCTTTAAAGGATACAACATTTGATCACAAGAATCTTGCATGCATCTATTATGTTCATCAACATCACTACTGCTACTCATTGCCTGGTCAGCCACATTCATATCTGGTTCTTGAGAAACATTCAGCCCAATATCTGGTTCATCATGATCCAATGAATCTTCTGAGAAGCTGAGGTCTGTATCACTTTGACAGAAAATTACATCTTTATTTGTCTGATTGTCTATACTAAGTTCAGCACCATCATTGTCTACATCAACACAAATTATTTTTGTTGACTGGTCAACAAAGCTAGTCAATGTTCCATTATCTAAATCCATATTAATCAAGTTATCATCAATATTTGAACACTCAGAAGAACTTGCTAATGAATCATCAGACATGGAATCTTGGTCTACAAAAGTTTTATTTTGAGAATCTAAACTCATATCTGCATTATAATAATCATCAGATGGAAAGTAAAACTGATCACTAAAGTCTATTGTTTCATCTGACAAAAAATGTGCAGATTCACCAGAAGCAGAATTGTCATCTAGCATATGTTGAAGACCCAACATATTTCTGCCTAAGCCCAATTCAATCTCTTCTGTATACTTGGCTAAAGCAGATACCAGGTTTTGACCCTCTGGTTCGGAATGCCTTCGGATATCCTCTTTTTTAACTGCGTTCTCAGATCTGTTTCGCCTCTTCACACCTTCCCCTAAAGAAGACATGTTTGCTTGAGACTGGCTACTAGAAATAACTGCTATATGTTCACTATTCTCATCTTCTGCTGCTATTTCTGGAACACTTGCCAAAGAGGTCATACTTGAAACTAAACGTGACCTTGATCTCGTTCGGACAGGGCTTGTGCTTGGCAAAATCAGTTTGCCATTAAACCCTATGGCAGAACCTTCTGAATTTCGATATAGCAACATTTTAGAAGAAACTGCTTTAAATTGTGAATTTTCCTGATCTGTGCCAGGATAACTCTGACTTCTCATAGCTTGTGTACTACTTTCATAGCGTTTTGTTGATTTTTCCACACTAGATTTACTTCTTTTAGGTTTATCTGAAGATCTCGAAGACATCTCGGTGTTCAATGGGAAAGCATGTTTTCCAGTTCCTTTCTTCAGATATTTATGCTTTGAAATATCCTCAGAACTTGAAGGCACTTCATAAGGTGTAGATTTAGAATGAATCCTTTTTAGCTTATCTTGATGTGAAAAATCTGAATCTCTGGTGAATGTTTCAGAATTATGTGGGGAAACTTCATCTATGTTATTCTTCTGGTGTGTTTGAATTCTGGTATTCCTTGATTTATGAAGCTCTGGACTGACTTTGCGACTGTTAGATTTTCTGTTGTCAGGAATATTTTCTTCAATGTTTACTCTCTCATTTTGTGCAACTTTTCCTATTACTCCTTTTCTTACTGAAATATGAGAGGGATTGCCTTTGTTTCTTGGCAACTTTTTCTGTGAGCTCATTTCTTTTTGGGTTTTGCCTGAAGTATTACGAGCTTGAAGATTTTGAGATCTTGAAGACTTTTCATGGATTTCACCAACATATTCTTTATCATGTCTTCTCAAATAGTCATGTTTTTCCACATCAAACTCTCTTGATGTCTTTTCTTTATGAATTCCTGAGCATTTTTTACTGCCCTTTCTCAAAAAGTCATACTTTGGCAAATCATTATCCTCTGTCATATCTGATTCTCTTGGAAGTGAAGGTGTATCTTCTTGATTACTTCTTCTGAGATAATCATGTATTTCTATTTGTGGTTCTTCAGTTACCAATGTATCTTTGTCCACAACTGCAGTATATTGTTTTCTGCTACCTTTCTTTAGGAAGTCAAAGGTAGGAGTTAGGTCTCCACTTTTTGATAACATACTTTCAGATAATTCAACCTTCATGTGAACTGATTTTGTCTTCTTTTTTCTGCTATTTTTTTTAAGAAATCCGTGCTTTGGAATGCTCTCAGACTCTGCAGTATCAAACTCAATCTCCTGACTAGAGCTTCTCAGAGGATCTTTAGTAGGTGTCAGATACCTAGGAGATTTGGCTCTGGAATCAGAAGACTTATCTCTGTCAGAACTTGAGGAGTATTTGTAGGTAGATTCTCTCACATTCACTGTTACTGGATGTGTGGAAGCATCACTTATTCGTTCCTTGCTGCCTCTTAAAAAATTGCCTGCAAGGTCTGGTCGGGGTTGTTGAGGTTTGTACAACCGAGCTGTCACTGCAGCAGCTGCTTCTGATAATATTTTCTCTGGAGATGGAGATTTAGATGTACGAATTGACACCCGTGTCCTCAGTGTGCGTGTGCGACCTCTGGAAGGTCTATTTGATGCTTTTCTGCTCACAGAATCTGATGGCTGCAAGTACACTTTACTCTCATCTGATTCTTCATTAGACTTTTCATTTGTTCTGATATCTGACACATAATTATTGCTGTCATTACTCATGTATTCATTTGAATAATCATTCTCAAAGTTATCTCTTTTCTTTCTCTTGGCATCTCTGCTGTCAACATGTTGGTGGAAATCATTTCCATATCTGCCATCAAAATTCATAGATACATTATCCGAATACTGCCCTTGAATGGAATCAACAGATTTCTCATAATCATCATCTTCTGATGAACTGAAGGAATTATGACCTGATTGTGCTGATGTGAAAGAATCTTCAACTCTCTTTTCAAGTTCATCCATGAAAAGCAGGCTGGCAGTTTTTAAAGGGTAGCTATGGCCATAGTTCTGCATTTCATCAAAGTTTAGAATAGTTTCACTGCATGCATTTCTCATTGGATGTGGAGTGTCTAATCCCACTTTAAATAGATCTTGCTTCTCCTGCAAGTACAACTCCAGTTGTTCCGCTTGCTGGGTGAGTTTTTCTAAATGGCAGTTCTGAAACAATAAAATGTAATATAGATCTAGCTTTATGTGGCTAAGAGAGAGATGTAATGCTAAATTAGCACTAAAATGTATTTATTAATACAGTTGTACCTTGCACATTTTGACTGGTTAGGTACCTAAACAAAGTTGAAATTGTTTTCTTTCTTTCTAAACTCTGTTTCCCACGCGCAGGCAGACCGATTTAGGTGCTCAGTCTCCCCCACAGCATAGTCGAAATATCATCATAATTTCTGAGCTCAGTTTGATTATACCACTGTCGCTTCTCTAGGCCCTGTCCAGTGGCTTAGAATTCAGATGGGTCACTCAACTGTTTATCAGCATTCAGGTTAGAATCACTAATTCCATCCAAAGAAAGAAAATCGCGAAGAGACCGAAAAATATCCACCACTTGTCCATCTTACAAGTCCCCATCGAGCGTTATCATATTGAATGTTGTATTACGACTTTTATTTAGCTTGCATGTGTATTTAGATGCCCCCAATGTGAATAACAACTTAGCTGCAGTACAGAATACTAATAACAAAAACTTAAATAACAATCATTAGACAAGAATACACTGGAACTACAGAATGTAGGTAAGTAATTACGATATTCCTGCTGGTGATACATTGGATGGTGTCGAGTTTTACAGCTTTCTATGAGATCAAAGAAGGTTGTGTCTCAATGAAGCCATGGGTGCAATGTCTCAACCTGGCTAGCATTCTTCCCCAAAGGAAACCCTTGAGTAACTCTTTACTGTCCAATACACATTAATAATGAAAGGCTGATCACTCTCAGCAGCAAGACATGTGTCCCTCAACAATGTTGAAGCCTGTGACCAGGTTGTCCCATGAAAAGGTGAATCAAAGTCTTAACAAATGTTTTTTCCCGATCGCGAGGCAAATATTTCTGCATCATTTTATTAACACATCTAGTCTTGATTATGGTACCATCTAATTTTTTCACATAATGATTGTGCGATATACATATTCTATGTATCAATTATGCCACCTAATAACTCATAATTACACATTATAAAAATATAACTGTAAAACTAAACAGCTTACAAAGTAGATTGCATATATAGTACATCAATATTAACTCTAGTGGACCAGGCAAAGTCACGTTTACAGCTTTCAGTTTGATAACAAATGCCATACGTGGCGGAATGTAGTCACTACGCCATTAGCGTGGCACTGGTCACTAGAGTTAATGAAACAAATATAATTGTTCAAGTTAATTACCTCTGTTTCAATCACTCCCAAAAGATTAGCACTATGACATCTCAGAGTAACTTCCTTTTCATGAATCATTGCTTTGCGTTGTTTTATCTCACTCAGTTTTTTATTATATTCTTCTTCGGCGTAATCTTCTTCTGCATTGAGGACCTTAATGGCATCTTGGAAGTTGAGGGTGTAGAGAAATTCTGCCTGGGCCAAGTCTAAAAGAACAAGAAACATTTTATTCACATATCATAATTAATATAAAAATAGAACACTTATAAAACAGTAAATATATCAGTTGAATTTTTGTTCTCCCAATTTCAATTTGTATTTATATGTTTCCTGCATAGTTAACACTGCATTATATTTGCTAATACAGTCAGTATTTTGTGAAACTACATCTATTTGTCTTCAATTTGATATATAAGTCATATATAATATAAGTCATATATATATATATATATATATAAGTCATATTGTAAATCATATTTAGGAACGATATTTTAGTTTTTCTAAACTATAAGTGCAGTTTTTTTTTAAATAAACAATTATTCAATTTAGATAACAAAAAAAACTGTAGTAAATCAGTTAACAGAAGTTTTATCTTTGGCTTCGTGAAATTATATCTTACTCTTTGTCTTTTGTTACCTTCTCTGAGTCTATTACAACTTGTTATTTTCAGCGTTAAAATATATTCTCACAGTGCTTTGTTCTTATTTCTGAGAGTATGCTGGGAGATTCTATAGTGCAGTAAAATTAAAGCCACTTGCCTATTGTTGTCGCAGCACATGTACAAATCATAGGTTTTATTTTTCTCCATAGCATAAAAAAACATTTTATCGTACAGAGGGGTTAACCATGAGACGTTTCCATCAGGAAACACCACCTCATTTAACCATTTCACCACCCACTATTTTCCATTGAACTGGAAATATGTACCAGTTTTATGGATGTCTCTAGATGTCTTGTTGTCTATCTGAACATGTATTTTTTTTTAGCTAAACCTCATAAATTATTCTTGCACCAGGTGGAGGAAGTTTACCCCTTCCATTGCTAATCATTAACTAAAATAATAACTAGCAGTTTCCTAAGTCATATGCTCTATTTTCTCATGTGATTTACCTTTCATTCTGCCCTGAATGGACTGTTTTCTGTTCTTTATTTCTTGTCCCAGTACTCCAGAAATTGGCAAAACATTGTCTCCTTCAATACACAAATCTGCTGGGCTTTGGTCAATGTTACTATCTGTTAGCAAACTTGATAATAGTGGAATTTTATCTGTTTGTGCCATTGAGTCTTTGCAAATGCTTTTTGCCATTTGGATTTCATTTTGAATTCTTTTATGAACTGAGAAATAAAGTTACCAAATATTAATAAACAAACCATCAGTTGAATTCATGATATCTATATAAATTATGTGTGTATATATATAATATATATATATATAAATTATAATAATGGTATGGCCCTTTTCATCTTTTACAGACGGTCAATAGGCAAGTGTTTTACTGTGACAACTTCTGAGTTTTCGCTTTTCTCTCTTGTTGTTCAGCTCGTACATAAGTCTCTTCTCAAAAGACTCTGCGCCGTTCCGTAACTTGGCTTTCCACACAACTCTGTCATCAGCCAGTCCCTCCCATGTGCTGGGATCTATAGAAAAGTTTTTCATTGAGGTTTTGCAGACATCTTTATATCTGAGCAGTGGTCTGCCCTGGTGCCTCTTCCTCCGAAAGTTCACAGAACAACATTTGTTTTGGTATGCGATAAGATAAGTTTCCATTCTTCTCACATGTCCCAACCATCTTAGTCGTCTACTGCTATAATAATATAAATACATATAAATTATATCTTATAAATTAAATATATTTATCTGCCTAACACACTAACTACCAATTGAAAAACCAGCTGTTGCCAAATTAGCTTTTGTTCATTCTTTCACTCTGGCAAAATATGTGTAAAGTAGTTGTACCAAATACAAAAACCAGATATAGTGTGGTTTTAACCAAAAGGTCAATATAAAGCATAAGATACAAATGGGATTTTTAAAAAAAACGATACTCATATACAGCAGACATCATCAACACAATGAAACAATTAATTTTGTTTAAAATTAATCATTTCCTTCTGTCTTTAATGTCTGTTTTATAATACTGTTGCCTTATATCCCATTCTTTTGACTTTTGTTTGATTAAAACATTAAAAAGCGTCACTGTATCTTGTTTTGTATGTTATAAAACTACTTTACTTCCTGTTCATGTATTTTTTTTTATAGTACATAGTTTTACTGCAGTAATCACTTATATTGATAATCTTTGTCTAACCCTGCAGTTGTTGATACAAACTAAACTGTAGTTTTCTTTGTTTTTTAGCTACATTCGATGTAATTTTATAGATAATTTAATGTACATTTATCTCAAGCATATGAAAGAATGTGAAAGAATAAATTTAGAAGTTGTAATGATCGGAATATATTAACATAAATTTAGAGCTGGTTTGACAATTGAACATATCATGCTGTAGCCACTGCTCACCAAGCGGGACAGACCAACGGCAGCAACCTGTGGCGTTTATTAGTTAACTGTTTCCACGCGCAGTTATTTCCTTAATTTTTAAGCTGTTAATTCAGGAAGTAAAAAAATTAATTAAAAATTAAATAAACGATCCCAACTACTTGTCAATAAATAAACATATATATATTATCAAATACTAAATTGAAGAAAACTGGACAACCCAATAGAATAACAAGGTTGAAAAGTAGTAGAAGTAAAACAGTAGAAGTAAAGCTAGAAAGTTCTTTTAAGGAAGCAACTCTATGGCGCAGTGTGCGGCTAATAGCGTGCAATGGACTTCCGCCGTGGCACAGTGAGTGGCTTAAAGCGTGGAAAGAGTTACTGTGTATAAGGGGAAAAAAATGAATGTGACTGGCTATTAATATATTAAGTAGTAAAATTGGTTGTGGTTACTGACTAATATTATAGCACTGAGAACATAACCAAAGTTGCTCAGTCTTCTTCAGATAATCTTCTAAGATATATTGTAATTACCCAACTCTGGTAGTGAGATATAGATCACTAACAAGTTATGTTTTTTAAGAGAGCACAAGAAAAGAAAAATGGAGAGCAGAAGAAATGAAAGATCATGATGTTTAAACAAAATTGTAATTTTAAAAAAAGAGAAAATATCTGCACTTACATTCCTCCCTTCCTTCACTAACTCCATTTTTTCATCTCACTTCTAGCAACAGCTGCTCACTGTCTAAATGAGCTGCATCAGACATTCTAGCAAGTCTGATTTTCTCTGCCTGCAGTTCCTCTCTGTGTCGTTCATGTTCAGCATACATCTTCTCCTCCAACTCCTGCCTATCTTCTTCTTTCTTGTCCACTTCCTCTCTTAGTCTCTGCAGTTGTTTGCTGATAACAATATAAAAGATCATTAGAACAAATCACAAGTTATTAGTTAGAGTCATCTTCATAGCAGACAGGTCAACAGGTGCTTCGATCTCTTACCCAGTATCTTTACCAGCTTATAATGACTGATCACACCAGTTATGTCTTGATTCATCAAATTTCTCATGCCTTTTTTCATGTCAGGCAGTTCCCTGCTTCACACCCATCTCCTTTACTTTTGTTAGGGATGCAGGTTCATAAATGTTCTCAAAATCATCTATGCAGCTTGCTGTTCTTATGACATTGATGATGTCTGCATTACCATTGACTCTACTTCCTCGACCACTGCTGTATCAGCCAGGTAATCTGCTCACTCATTGCAAACTCATGTGGTGCCTCTTATTAATCATGGTTACTGCCTTGGTCTCCACTTTGTAAGACTGCTCGTAGTTACAGCAAAAACAACCCTGTTCTCGTTGATAGTTTTGCATCTTGGATTTGCTGTAAAAACCCATGTACTCCATTTGTCTTGAAACAATCAATGTACATCACAGCATCATCATCCTGTGGGTATACATCAAACATCACCATTACCAGTTTTAAAATCCTTATCGACACATCAGATAATGCTGTGAATGGTTTCCATGTCTGATCACTACAGCACAGCATATGTCTGCTACTTCTACAACAAAAATGTCTTACTTAAATCTAACATTGTCTTGCCAAATGAACACAATTTATTCCTAATCATTTAATTGTCATCTTTCCATGTCAGAATTTTTATCATTTTTAACATCTAATACAGAAGAATGGCTTTATTTGTTCAAATACAGAAATAGTAATTGCAAATTAAATACAGTGATCAATAACCTATTTACAGACTCTGGTAGAAAAACTAGTAAAATTGAACTCCTAGTAGCATATTGATATCAAAACATTCTAACTTTTAAATTGTGTAGTAGCAAAGAGGATTTATACTTACATTAAATTTTGTTTTTTTCTATTCTTTTTCTTCCTTTCATTCGCTATTTTTATTCTTTTTAATAGAATGTTTACTGATAAGAACTGTCACATTAAAAAAAGTAACAATGTTTTGTTCCTCTATTTTTTTCTGCATCAAAAGTAACAATATTTTGTTAAACTAGTATCTCGGAAGAACAACAAAACACAATGAAACACTATTACAGACATTTGAAAACATAGTCTTAAAAGGAATCTTTAGGGCCCAACAAAAATGAAAATAGTTGAGAATGGAGAAAGAGAAGCAATAAGAATATTTATAGTTTGTTAAATCAATGATTAATTACCACCATCATGAAGATTAATAGAATATGATGGCTATGGCAGAGAACAGAGAGCCCAAAATTGCATATACAAAAAGATGAAGGGAAGAAGCCTAAGGCAGACCAAGAAAGTGGCATGCCATTTTGTGGATATGGACCGAGCCATATGGTCTAAAACCTGGTGCAATGAGGTAAATCATTCGGCTTTAGTCTCTTTTAGATCTAGATATAACAATGAAGAAGCCCTAAAAATACTGGCAATTAACGATTAGTAAGAGAAGGCTAGGAATAGAAATGTATGGAGATGGACGGTATCTGCAGCAATGAACCTCAGAAGCTTGGAAAGCTGAAGAATAAGAAATTTCTCAGCATTAAAAAATTAACAAATATAACATATTTTATTCAATCTCTATCTCCAAACAACTTGATCATGGTATCTGCAGCAATGAACTCAAAGCTTGAAGCTGAAGAATAGATACTCAGCATTAAAATGTAACAAAACGATATTTTATTCAATCCTTATCTGGCCCAAACAACTTATCGAACCAAACCACTTTTCATTTTGCTCAGTTTAAGGACTGCTGCACTAAGATTTCTACAAAGTAGATTTAGCCAGTGCCACAGATAAGGAACACATCTACTGCTCTCTAAACAAGGTAGAGGCTGTTGTGGGACAAAATGCTAGACAAAACAGATTTGCTGAACCAAAAGTAACAACTAGGGGTCTTTGTGGCATAGAGGTTAGGTGCTTATCTCTCATTTCAAAGGTACTCGGTTCAATCCCTTGTGGAGTCAATTGGATATTTCTTCCAGAGATCCCTGATCTTAGTGTAGGTGAGATTGAGTTCCTAGTACTATCGGAGACGGATGATAAAACATAGGTCCCATGTTCAATTTGAGCATGTAAAAGAACCCTTGGCAGTTCAAAATCGAGAGGAGCAGGCTGGAAAGCTGCTGCCCTGGCAACATTCATTCGAAAGATTAAAAATAAAATTTCTACACAATATCTTCACCATCTTCAAAATTACATCAGGGACCTTTGCCGGTGATACGGAGTTCTTGCACTGCCGCTGAGCTCTTCCTGTGTAAGAAAGAGATTGGAGCACACAGGGTTACTCACTGAACGGGAATCATGATGGTTCTATCAATTAAGCAACAAATATCACAGCTTCACTGTAAACCAGCAATACAACATACTTATGCTCAAATGACTAAAATCACAAAAAGTGGTTTTTTTATGGTTGTGTTACAGTGAATGTAGAGGGAGAATAAGAATCTTACCTGGCAGCTTCTATTCTTTCCACTTCATTTCTGAATTTTTGCTCTAGTTCCAGGCTGAAATAGGACAAAAGAGAATGAACTTGTTTTCTAAAGACTAAATGTTTATGAAAAGTATGTTATACAAATAAATCAAATGTTTCTGTAAAACACTCATAACCAACATATGCCTTATATGATAGTTTCCTTAACTACTTTAGAATAAGTGTGAAATATAACACTTATTAGTTAGTTAGTTAGTTTGTTCCTTTCGTGCCAAATGCGGCACATAGGGCAGAGGTTTTAGATCTTCATGTGATGCGGTTCGTTGCTAGCAGTTGGAGATTTTGTATGGTTTTACATCCAATAGTTTACTTTCTTGTTGGATTGTTCTTGAAGAGTGTCTTAGGTCTTCCACGTTTTTTTCCCAACTGGTGACCACATAAGGACTTGTCGATTTAGTCTCTGTTCGTCTGATCTAAGAACATGACCTAAATATTTTCACCTTTGTTTCCTTATATTTGATACTTATTACGAAGAACTAAATCATAAATAGTGTTTAAAGGGTTTTAAGCCGAAGGATTGACTTCATTGCACCGGGTTTTACCCACAGCTCGTCCCTCTCCACAGAAATGGTGCACCCTCTGCTGAGAGTATTGCACAAAGCACAAACATTGTAGCTCCAGCAGCAATCCTAGGGGTCTCTGGAAAAACTGCACTCGTGAACAGAACGACGCGGTCTGGATTCAAACCCACGACCTTCGACATACAAGGCATAGAGCTTAACCATTTAGCCACAGAGACCCCTTAAATAGTGTATAGAAATGTAAGTGGCACTAACTGTGAATATGAAGAATGTAACAAAAAATAGTTGTCGGTCACCATTTATTTTATTTTATGTGTGCAAAATTATGTTTTCATGCACATTTTATGACCATTATAATAATAATAATAATTCCTCTCTACCGTATATGTTACATAGGGCCTGCAAGTTATTTCTCCATACCGCTCTATCCTGAGCAACTCGCTCAATCTTCTCCATGGAACTGAGACCGATATTTCCTGCCTCTCTCAGCAAAGTTCGTTTCAGGGTCTCCTTAGGTCGACTCTCTTTCTTGAACCCTTTGCATCCACTTCAATGCCTGCTTTGATATTCGTTGATCATTTCTCCTCAAGGACCATTAGATAGCAATTAATATATAGACACTTTTGTTTAGAATTGCAAGCATATAATAAATAATATGGGCTGTTATCTATTTTCCATGTTTCTACAAGCATAACTTGTTTCTCTGCCCCTTCCTCTCATTTTCAGTAAGAAAGATTAATGTAAAGTAAAAACAACAGAAGGAAAAATGTATTTGTGCTGACAATAAAACTGCTGGATGTCACAGAGATGTGCTGAAAATTTTAAGTACAGTGAAGAAAATAAATGTGAGGTTTTAAAAGAGGCCTGTACACAAAGAAACCTGGTCATAAGAATAAGGCACTAAATATTCTCCAGGCATAAAATGCAAAGCGGAGGTTTCGAACATTTGATGACAATGGATAAATAAGGGAAGGAGAGATCGTGGAAGGCATAGGGAGAAGATGTTGGATGGTCTGACATATTGTTTGACAAAATGTCGAAATCAGAACTGATTAAATGCACCAAAGAGATTGAGTTGTGGAGAAAAACTGGATCGCCTAGTTGGCAGACATGGCACTTGATTGATTGATTTTTGTGCTAAAGTTACTTAACTCCTTGTGGACTGAAAGATAGCACAAAATTAATATTACAATATGTCAAATCTGATTCCTATTATTGTCAAATAGGTAGCTATTTGTCTATCTCAACAATGACCATTAGACACTCAAGTTTGTCCATATAATTAGATTTTCTACATTGTTATAAATAATAAGCAGGAAAATTAACATATTATGAAATATCATTTGTTTATTTAGAAGAACATTGCTCGACATTCACAAACTTAAAGAATTGAACTAGTCTTAATAAGAAAGTTAGATTCACAAAAGTATTTATGTGTAGGAATCAATGATCTGTAAGAGAGGAAGACCACAGTTCTTGAGAAGAAGTGTTTGAGAAAAGCAAGAAATATTATCAAATTAGAAGCATAAACATCGGAAAAATAGTAGAAACCATGTATCCTATACAATATGCGAAGAGACAGAAAATAATAGTTCTGCCATTTTTAGCCAGTCAATTACCATTTTGTGTCTATGTACAAGAATCCTGAGATTCAAACCCATTCTGCCAAGAGTGACAACTTCACTTACTATGTGTTCTATGTGCTTATTAAACTATTTATCTATGACAACTGTTTGATCACATTATTTTCTAGCCTAAGAGTTTCATATGACTATTTGGACATACCAAATAATCTGGAATAATTTTGTATTGTATGATTGAGATACGGCATGTCATGCTATTAAATGTAATCATTTTTAAATCCTCAAATAAGAAAAAAAATAATCTTGGTGTTAAAAAACGTATCCAGTCTTTGTCTTGAGTGTTATCAATATTTACACGCAATGTCTATAGTAAACAAAGCAAAAAAATGAACAGACATAAATTTTCTTTTAATGAAGTGGTATTATGAGGCAGCAAAATATTCTTCAAGTGCAGAATTGTCATGCTATATGTAAAGCAGTACCTATGCTATGATACCAGTTGTATTTTAGGTACCTATAGATTACATAGAGCAGCGTAGCATAGTTGTTAGTGAACTCGCTTCTCAAGGCTGGTGATCCGGGTTCAACTCCCGCAGTGCACGTGGAATTTTTCCCGACCGCGGCGGCTCTCAGGTCGACCCAGTCTCAACTGGGTACCAGACATGCTCTGGGAAAGTAAAGGCGGCCGGCGTGATGCTGACCACATCACCCATCGTGTGCCGACAATGAAAAATACAGGCCTAACACTGTATTGACCTATATACCACGAGGTATGAAGGTTTCCTTTACTTTTCTTTTTTATAGATTACATACAAATATAGAGCATGGTTTGTTTGGTATAAATTTATCCAAGAAAGGCACAAGATTGTAAAATTGGGAAGTGGTTGAGATGATCATGTGGCAACAGAATCTCAAGTGCTTGGCGCAAAACACAATTCTTCTTAGTAATAATGATTCCAAGTTATTTCATGAATTTAAAGTTGACAACATACAGAATAAAACTGTTACATGCATTTCCAAGCAGTGATTTAAAATTAAGAATAATTATAAGAAATTCCAAAACCTGCAAAAACAATTATGAATAAGCAAATAAATGACAGAACAGAAATATTGGCAGACAAGCAACAAATGAAATAACAAATATTAAAAAACATAAATTTGGCTAAGAAAATATAAAGAAAAACCATGCATTAACCAAACACAAATAAGTGCAACAATGAGATATATTTATAAATGTATAATATTTGATCAAATTAACTCAAACAATTGTAATTATATTCAATTATTTTCAATTATTTATTATCTGGTTAAGGAGACTGTCATACAGACTTCTGGGCAGTTCCTCTGCTTTTGATCCAAATCTGACATTCAGTTCTGATCTGTGACTTCTAAGATATTCGTTCTGTTACTTACTCTTTTTGTTAGCATGCAGCAGTGGCCAAACCCTGGGTAATGGCTTTGATAAGCTAGCAAATACAGGTGAGGATAACTGATATGGTCATAAAACAACAATCACTGAGTTAGGAACTGCCAACTCTGCATGTGAAAACTGAACTCAGCAGATAACACAGAGAAAACCACATGGCTCAACAAGTAGGAAGGTGATAACCAGCAATGTGCTGTGAAGTACAAGGAACACAGTGAGGCATGTGGAACATCCTGGTGATCCAGTGCACCGTGATCTGTGTCTAGTTGTCTTGTCTTGCCACTGAATTTATAGTTGGATGTTAGCATTGAGGCTGACTTATTTGTAGAAAAGTGAAAACAGATTTTCTGCAACCTGTTTCAACTTTGGACTATAGAAATATGTACTAACCATTTCAGGGCAAAACTTATAATGAATCAAATATAATAGTAAATGGTCAAATATTGAGGACAGATTTACGTATCTTGGCAGTACACTTTCTCAAAATGTCACCATTGATGATTAAAACACCAGTATTCCCAACACCAGTAGCACATTTGCTATACTATATACCAATGTCTGCCACAGAAGTGGTAACAGTTTATAGACAAAGTTAAAGGTGTACAGAGCTGTTATGCTTTGTTACAGCTGTATTCATGTGAAACACGAACTTTCTATCAGTGGCATTCCAAAATACGTAACCACTTCTGCACAGTCTGTCTGAGAAAGGTGATGAACATCAGATGGCAAAATTTAAAATTCAGATATCATAGACCTCTACAGTGTGGGCCTCCAAAATATCTACAGGATTTTGCTAGTCACAGACCCCCTAAGCAAGTCACGTAATTTGCATGTCAGATCACAGGTTGTCAAAAAATACTCCTGTTTAGTGAACTGCAGAAAGATAAATGCTCTCACAGTAGTTATTGGATGGAAAAAGTGGCTTTATCACTTATGATAGACAAACAAAAACACACTAGCTGTATTGTGAAAACGGATGTGACTTTCTGCCATCTACATTTTATATATATAACTCATTCTTTATCACTCCAATCAGAGCATGTGCCATCACTGCAGTTAACCCTGTCCCCTCTGTAATCTACTTTACCTTCCGACACATTTACTTTGCAATGTATACTAAATTAGCCAGTATACTGGTTTTGTGTCGTCTTAAGAAATACTGTGAGCCGGTAGATCAGCTCAGAAGGGTGAAAAGGTTAAACTTCTTTTCCCCAAAAATTGATCAAAACATGTATGTGCTATTACAATACTGCTTTCTGTAGCAATTCTTTTTACATAAATTCACTAGACTAGTTAATGATCAACAAATAAACAGATACAGGTATTAAGAGTTTCCCGAAAAAACAAATAGACAAACACGGGACTCGAACCACTTACCCTAGTCCTTACGACACCAATCGCCTAGCCTAGCAATACGAGCGTCCTTACGTACACAACCAATGAGCCATTCAAGACTAGACTAGTTAACAACTATTACTTAAAACATTAATTAACAGAAGCCTCTCATAACATTGAGAGCCGCTGTAGCGTAGTTGTTAGTGAACTCGCTCGCAAGGCTGGTGGTCTGGGTTCAGCTCCGCAATGCGCATGGAATTTTTCCCGACCGCGACGACTCTCAGGTCGACCCAGCCTCAACTGGGTACCAGACATGCTCTGGGAAAGTAAAGGTGGCCGGCGTGATGCTGACCACATCACCCATCGTGTGCCGACGGTCAATGAAAAATACAGGCCTAACACTGTATTGACCACGAGGTGAAACTCATAACATTACAGAATGTAACTAATTTTGCTAGTTTTAAAAGTACATCCTATTTCTACAACATGAAAATAAGTCTCATTAAAATATGCTGAAAAAAAATTTCGAAAACTTAGCATAATTTATGGGCACACCTGCATGGTGAGTAGAGGGGGAAAATTATTTTTGTCCCAATGTGTTTTCAAGTTGGTCATTGCTGTGATAATTGACTTTAAGAAATCAGGTATCATAAGATAAAGTGTTGCTATTTGTTACTTCTAATTTCTATGAACCCTAAAGGAAAAATATATAATTTAATAACTGTTCATAAACAGTGTAGCTAAACAAAACTGTAGCTAAACAAAACTGTAGCTAAACAAAACTGTATTCTGAGCTGTAATATAAACATTTGAAAGCAGGCTGCTAGAACTTTCAAATCCCTCTGAAGTTAAGCACTAAGTAAATAGCTAAAGCACAATATCTCATTCAAGAGTCACATAACTAAAGAAACTCTTCTAAATCATGCAAAAGAGAATTAAAATATACGGTAAAGTAAAAGAATTAACACTTTTGTTTCTGCAAGAACATATGAACAAAAGAAGACAGCAAAATTCTGTTAAAGTAAATTAGCATAAATGTTTATCGATGTCCATTCAAGTTTATATTTATGTCTTACAAGTTATAGGAAAGCTCTATCGTTATAAAAAGGTTATAAAAAGCTAACTGAATGCTCCATGAAATATAATTTAATTTTTTTTAAACATCACAATAATCAGTAATCCATACTAGAAACAACTAGCAACAATAAGAAATTGCAATCATTGCCTTATATTGTTGTAGAAAAAGAATTTAGGAATGGAAGTGGGCTGTCACTTCTTACATTGAACAAATTGTTAAACATACTGAAAGAATGTTAGAACTAGAGGTAAGTGGAAGAATAATAAACACTATCAGATTTGTTGTATTCAGTTTTTCTATTTCAGCATTCAGTACAGTTCAGTATTGTTTGCTGAGTAGGAACTGAAAGAATTGACTAATGAACAAATAAAGTTTTGGATATGAATTATTGATAATAATATTTAGAAAACAAAAACTATGACAATAATAAAAATAAATTAGAAAGAAATAATTAAGCATAAAGAATGTAAGATTACTAAACCAGTGAAAAGTGTATATTATACATTGGACATACATTAACAGATAATAGATAATGTAAAATCAAAATAAGGAAGAGAACTAGAATGGTAAAAAATGCATTTAATCATATTAGATAGACATTAGCATCTAAACAAATATTCAAATAATAATTTCTTTTAAAATGAAGAGCTCGATATATTCTTCATTGCTCTATGGTGAAGAAATATGAACATCAAACATGCTATTAGATAACATTGCATCCTTAGAGATGTGAATTTACAAAAGAATTGAGCATATTTCATGGTAACAGAAGTCAACAAATCTAGACGTGCTGAAACCATTTGATTAAAAGTCACTGTTTAAAACAATCTATCTCGCTCTCTATCTAGCCTGTAATGCCCATGGAGCTTGGGGTAGCAACAAATGCACACCCTTTTTCTCTTGTCTGTCCGACATTTTCATTGAGGTCTTCTATTACAATAATAACATCATGGCATGGTGATCATTTGTCATTTGTTGGTGCGTAGCATTGTAGGATGGTGATATTTGTATGCCTACCCTTTAAACTGATCTAAATCAAGTGGCTGCTGATATAATTTCATTGTAGCAAGCATATGTTCATGCCTATTCTTAAGATGAATGCTACTCATTCATGGTGTTGGTCATCATCTCATCAAGAAAAGAGAACTGTTTACTTGTTACAGTGGTACTTCTTTCATTGCCTGTTCACCTGCTCTCGTTAATCTCCAAAATATGTAGATTATATATTCTCATTTTGCTGTTATCTGCGATAGTTTTCCTGCTTCATACATTATTCTTACATTCTAGAATTCAATTCTGGTTTTGACATTCAGGACTTCCATTCTTCGTAAAAGTAGCTTCTGTTTAAAACAATACTAGATGATAATGTTCAGGATAAGTGCGTGAAAGTAGCTTCTGTTTAAAACAATACTAGATGATAATGTTCAGGATAAGTGGTAAAGAGTGAAACATGTGATCATTTGAAGAGATGGAAAAAGAATAGTTTGACAGAATGTACCATCATGGTAAGAACAGGTTGTGTTGAAAATCAAACTTTTTAGTAGTCAACATTAGATGTGGAGATAACAACTCATAAATCAACCAATTATATATTAACTCTATTTTAATTCTTTCCGCGCTTTAAGCCGCACACTGCACCATGGCGGAAGTCCGTTGCACGCTATTAGCCGCACATTGCGCCATAGAGTTGCTTTCCTTATAAGAAGTCTTTCTAGTTTTACTTCTACTGTTTTACTTATACTACTTTTTAACCTTGTTATTCTATTGGATTGTCCAGTTTTCTTCAATTTAGTAAATAATAATATATATATGCGTTTATTTATTGACGAGTAGTTGGGATCGTTTTTTTTTTATTTTAAATATTTTTACCGCCCTTGAATTAACTGCTTAAAAATTGAGGAAATAATCAAGAGTGGAAAGAGTTAAAGACAGATTTTATGAAAGCCATAATATACATATTTTAACTATCAAATGTCCCAGTACACGCTAATTTTCTTTTTGGCCATACGCAGCAGACTGCCCATGGTTTGTTTTATTACCATATTCTTGAAATCTACATTCCCACATTTTGATCCTTACTAGTTTCTAAAGTGCTCTCTTTTATCATGAAAACTACATGTGATTCATCAAATGTTGTTCAAAAATAAGACAAATTAATTTGTACATACATTTACAGATTGAAAAAGTGAACAAAAATCAATTTGGCTTAAGCATGTTTTCTAACGTGGTATTTAATGTACTAATAGCATAAGTATATGTTATTTTTTAAAGAAAACAAATTGTACACAAAGCTTACTTTTACATCTAACAACTTTAAAGATTTTTGTATCTTATTTGCAAGCATCAAGGAGTAATCGTATTTCAAAATTTACATTATTTGTTGACTAACATATTTTAGCAAAATATATTTTAGACCCTACATTATTAGAGAATAATGAAAGGCTATTCAACGTAGTATTAAGATGTTTGACAGACTTTTCAACAAAGCATGAAAAATTTGCGCAAGAATGAATGAAAAATATCAAGCTTGATAAAGTGTTCTGGTCCAACTTGTTGATGCCTGCTGAATACTTTAAACAGGGACAAAAAATAGCTTCAAAACTGTCTTAAAACCCAAGCTAGTATTTCATCATTGAAGCAAATTACAATAAAAAAATATTTTATACAAAGAAGAACTTCCACCAAAAAGCTGAAAACTTACCATATTCCTGCTGAATCATGACTGTATGAGAACACAAAATATTAATTAAACTTCATCAAGATCAGATGACTTTCTACAGACCTTCTTAAGTTTTACAAACATTGAAAAAAGTTAAAAGTTAATTGCATCTCCTTTACAGGACTTTGCAAATCAACCCCAGCTTTTAACGCTGTTTGTGATTTTCTAGGCATTATTACGTTCAGTAGTTTGCCATTGCTTCCTGAATGGGTGGTGCCATCATCTCTTTGTAAAAATCCATGTGAAACAATTTGCAACCAAACTGACAACAGTGTGATTCGAACTCAGAACGTCGGGGTTAATAGATCGAGTCACTATCCCCTAAGCCACAGACGCCACCACAAACATTGAAACTGAATCCAAAATTAGAAGTAGGAAATGTTATTATTTCTTAGCTGATTATTGGTTATTAGTTACTGAATTAACGTCATTGCACTCCTGGCAGGCCTATAGGTGCTCAGTCCCTCCCCAACAGATATTGAAGAATATGTATACTGATGGTTCCTGTGGCTCGATTGTTAAATACACTCCTCACTCTGTCCCTCAGGCACCAAGTTCTACTTGTACAGCAGTTAACTCCAAACTCCTTAAATTGCTGAATCGACTGAACATTTATTTTAGTGTCTTTATCCAACAGGCAGTCGTGAAGAGACGTAAGAACATCTCACTTATCCATCTTCAACTCCCTGACAATCAATGCTGTTGATGCAAATCTGTCTGCTCTATCTAGGACAGTAGATCCACCTACGAATCTGGAAAATATAAGAGACAACATCTTCTCACACCAAAACCTGCCATTTTTAATTTTCCGAAACATCGACTGAGTCAGATACAACAACGACCCCTGTAAAAGAAGTCGCAGAGACCCAATGGACGACATCAGTTAGTGCCTCAACTTTTATCCTCATACTGGAAGTAGTTGTACTGTATGCTCTACAATGACCCTACCATGCACGCTAGTCTGAAAACACTAGCCTGACTTCTCACCGCGATGAACATAATATACTGTACATAATTTAAACAGGTGTTTAACAAATAAGTGCTAGTGACAGATACAGCAGTTATGCAAACATAATTATACAACCTACACTATATAATATGCATATGTACAAAATAAAGTGATTAATAACAGCAAACTGTACAAATGCAGAAATAAATACAATCATAAAAACCACAATGCAGATAAGAAATCACATGCAATAGTTACTGTGTGGTAAAAAAAACATGACAACATAAAAGCCTTCATCTACTTACTTTGGGTTAAACATTAAAACAGGAGAGACAGAATTTACTGAAGATGCAATGTCAGTCATTGAACTTGCTGCACTCAAGTCACTGTAATTGGTTGCAAGAGTCTGTAAAGATCGGTATGAAATTGTCCATGGAATGTAACAAAGAAGGAAGAAATACAATAAAACAAAAATTTATAAATGTATAGAAACATTATTAATTTGTGTACAAATTTAGGAGGAGAAGAGGAAGACCATGGAGAAAATGGATTCAGGATGTAACTGATGGTTTGAGCATGACGGCTGCAGAGGCAAGACCTATCTGACAAAGACCTATCTGACCTATGAGAGAAAGAAATTCCAAAGGACTGTTAGAGTGGCTAAGTTCTGCTTAGGACAAGTAATTTGATGATGATATACAAATTTATACTTCATCTTCTTCTTCTGTGTTCCCGCTTGAACTTCAATTCTGGCCTCAGTTCGAAGTCCATTATGTTTTTTCAAATCGAGGCGGCCGTACCTCTGTATTCCCAGGCCATATCTGTCATCTTAGAGCATTGTAAGCTGGACAGTCCTGAAGTATGTGTTCCATGGTCTGGATTCCAATTAATTAATTTGGGTGCATCTTAGATGCACCAACAGTCTGCAGTTGTTGGTTCTCAGGCAAAACAGACGATCTTCTTGTGTCTTTGAAGGTAGGAAATTGGGTCACGTCTGTCATCCTCATCCACATGCTTCTTCCACTTTGACATGTAATGGTTGTGGAATATGGTTTGGCTTCTCTGTAGGATCCTGGATGTCTGAGTTGCTCCATTTGGCCACCATCTCTGTACATGGCATTTTCTATATCATTTTCTGTAATTCCGCAATGGGAGGTTATCCACAGAAGGACAACAACCAAGAATATTTGGATACTGTACAAATACTGTACCAACAGACAGTGCACCTCAAAGAGCAATGATGCACCGATACAATGGGCACAAAGCAAAAGACAGATCATGCAAAAGATGGACCTCAGAGATAACAGAGCGACAAAAGACACTATCTACAAAGCGCACACAAAGGCCATTTTAGAAATCTCTTCTTGACCTGACGCTGTGAGGCAAAACAGGATTAGAGAGAAAAAAGACAGAAAAAGTACAAATTTCTGCAGCAAAGAGTATAAAAAAACTGAAATAATGGTTCAATGATTACATATCAGCCTTGAGTAATTAAGAACTAATTATTTACTTATTAACATTACCTCTTACAGTATGTCAGTTCAAAAAAGTTGTAAAATATTGTCTATATTGAATCCATCTTGTCAACATTACAAAAACAACTATACAATGTAAAATAAATATAATTGGAAATAAATAAGAATCATAGAAAGTGAGAAACAGATCATTGAAATGGAATGATAACAACAGAAATTTTAAATAAGAGAAACAGATAAATTGTGTACACAATGGTTAACAGATTTTATAACAATATTAGGATTGCTTCCTTTTCACTCTCTTTATGTTTTCCCACTTACTGCACTTTCTATATCTCACTCACTTTGTTCTAATCATTTCTATTACATTTTGTTGTTTAATGCAGTCAAAATGTCTACATCAAGTGTCTACAACTAATGTCTCCAATACACAAAGAAATACTAACCAGTCCATAAGAATTGCTATTGTGCCTTTCTTTCCTTATTCGTGCCATCTCTTCTGGGTTGTTGAACTGAAACAGGTTGGTTTTTCCAAACAGTATAATGTCACCTGGTAACAAAATTAAAAAATTTAATCAACTCAATGATGGAGAAAATCTGAGTAGAACTAGAGCAGTTCAAGATAACAATGTGGCAACAAATTAATAAACATTTATGTGTCTTAAGAAAATTGTAATTTATGAACATTAACAACAACAAAAACATCAGTTTTGACTACAAACTGTATATCTTACTTCTCAATGAATCCAAAATATCCACTTAATTATAATATTATACAGTTACAAGGGCTTTTCTACTTTTTTTTTATCTTCTGTGTATGTTATTATTGTTATTGAATACTAGGGCTGCATAGCTCCTTTTTCTATCACATTCAATAATAATAATAATAATAACTCCTCTCGTACCATTATAAGTTACATAGGGCCTGCAAGTAATTTCTCCATACCGCTCTATCCTGGTCAACTCGCTCAATCTCCTCCATGGACCTGAGACCGATATTTCCTGCCTCTCTCAGCAAAGTTCGTTTCAGGGTCTCCTTAGGTCGACTCTCTTTCTTGAACCCTTTGCATCCCACTTCAATGCCTGCTTTGATATTCGTTGATCATTTCTCCTCAAGGTGTGCCCAACATATCTCCATCTTCTCTTTCTTATAACAGTTGTCACTAGTGGTTGACCAGACATATCTCTGATTTCATCACTTCTCCTGAATTCATTCCATTTTATATTCATTATTTTTCGCAGACATCTATTTTCAAATGCATTCAACTTGCTTTCTATATCTTTAGTCATTTTTCAACTCTCGCTAGCATATGTTAGGATTGATACAATATTTGAATTGAAAATTCGTAATTTAGTTTTAATACTATATAACTTGCAGTTCCATATTTTATTTAGACTTTCAATAGTCAGATCATTATCATGGTATTGAATTATCACATTCAATACCAGCTAGTATTTAGCACTGTAAAAATTAATGTCAATCAAAAGTTGGTGGAGGTTTTCTCACATTCTGCAACATGCTGATATAAGGTTTTTTTTACTTCTAGTGTTATTTCTGTTAGTGTTCTTAGGATATATATAGCTTTGCCAGTATCCTTGCCTTCAACAAACCCACACTGTTCTTAACCAATTTCTTATTCAATTGTCTTATTCTGCTTTTCATTCTTCTCTTCATTCTTCTTAACAGAATCTTTGTAATATGCTCATAAGACTAATATTGTGGTGATCTTTACATTTAACCACTTTGGTTTTTTTTGACAAGGCAATAAAGATGGATTTCAGTAGGTCGTTTGGAATGTGCTCACTGTCATACATGTTGTTTAAAAGTTTTGTTATCACTCCTGTTCCTAGATTTACCAGAGCTTGGATTTCTTCTAGTGTTATGTAATCTGGAACTGGAGCTTCCTCTCATAATGTGCTTCATAGCATCCTTTACTTTGGCTGCAAGTATTGGTTGTCCCTTGCACCTTGCATTTGTCTTGTATATTTAATTCAGACCTGTCCTCACCATAAAGATCTCCAACGTATTCCATCCATCTTCCTATTCCTTTATCTTTCTCCATTAACTCTTAAAAGACAAATTGCCACGCTAAAGGGTGTTTGGATTGGACGTCTTTTTTTCAATTGCCACGCTAAAGGGCATTTGGTTTTCAAAGCTTTAGAACCGCTAAAGGATTGTGTAGGGTTTACACAAAAGCAATACATATCCCTCTTTCCCACCCTCCATATCTTCCAGCTTATTCTTTCAAAACACCAAACACAAGAAAATAAGTACATACCCTGATTTAACAGTGTTGGTACTGTAATATCGACCCCATTGATGGTACACAATGCTCCCTGCTCGGGATACAAGATGATCTCACCACTGACATTCTCAATAATACAATGATTTGACAAGACTTCTGGTCCTTTCAAAACTATAGTAAAGTAATAACATCATATTAGACTTAATATATAGAGACTTCATTGAATTTTGGTTGAAAGTTTAACATATTCTTAACTCTCCAGTATTTCAAAGTCACTTTTTATTAATGCTTTTGTATCATCAAAACTGTTTCTCTGATATGATTATTGGTTAATATAAGTGATCCCACACTACTTGAGACAAACCCATAGGTGCTCAGTCTTCCAGAGTTGATGTTGAAGGGTCTAAATGCTGATAGTTTTGTGGCTCACTGGGTACGGCTCAATGGGTACAGACACTTTATCTGTTATTGTAAGGTAACTATTCTACTAGTGTCAAGTTGTATTTCAAATTCACATAATGTAGTGCATCTGCTTCATATATTGCTCTATCATCATCCCAATCAATGCAGTATAACTGCCTCATAGTTGATGCATCCTCATCCAGCAAGTAGTTGATAGACAATTATATTTTGTTTCTCTTATTCATATCCAAAGTCTCCACTAAAGGCACTCTGAAAGTCAACCTGTAAGTTCTCTCTTTACCGCAAACTCCTGTGTGCAGGAAAGAGTACAGTCTCTTGAGTCTAGAAGCAAATATATGTAACAACTATTTATGCTTTCTAACTTAGCTTAGTTTAGTATAGTTGACATATCATTAATATCAAACCAATCGGTGCATAACTTTTCCTATTTCCTCTTCAGGATGTCACTCAGTATGTGGTGACTAACGACACCAGTTCTGTGTTGGTTTACTATTCTGTCACTCAGCATGTGGTGACTAGCGACACCAGTTCTGTGTTGGTTTACTATTCTTCTTGGACTTTCAGAGTAGCATCCCAGTCTAGATACACTCCACTTGATTTTATATTCTTGCAGTCTGGTTAGGTTTGTAGATTCATTCTGATTTCTTGAATCATTTACATGCCATATCATTCTTAGGACATTCAGAATATCAGCATGATCCATTGCTTGTCTGCTTTTTACAGTGGCCATTCCCACAAGCCCATCAGCCAATTCATTCTCCTTTAGGCCTTCATGCCCTGGCAAAAGAATGGAACTGATTTTTGCTAGTCTAGACATCCTGTCTGTTTACTAAGCAACAAGTCTTTGACATTTAATGTCAGGAACAGGGATCGCGAGAGAAAGAAAATGTCAGGAACAGAACCTTGTAGTTTAATCAAATGATGCGTAATGGATGTAAATCATGGACAAAGAGTAACACATTTTAATAGTTTATGCTGGTTTGTTAAACAGCAACATTCATTGTGTATGAGAAGTCTTGCAATACCAAGATTTTTGCAGAGATCACCAGCATTTAAGGAGTAGTATGATAATCTTTAACGTTAACACTGTCTACATATCACTTTATTACAAAATCTTAGCTATATAACTATTTATAAACAGATTTAACTCACCCTTGTAGTTTTCTTCATGCATGTCATCTGTTCCAAAATATGTTTGGCCTTCCTGTAATAATAACACCATTTATTTGACATTGCAAAATAAGTTACTAGCTCCATTTTACAGGCATCTACAAAAATTTGAAGACATAAGAAAAAGAATGAAGAAGGTGGGAGGATCATAAATTAAGATAGATCATATTTTGATGAGAAATGATAACAGAATACTAAAGCAAACATTGAAATGGGAGACAAAGGATTCAAGAAAGAGAGGACGCTCTAGGCAAACCCTGAGATGAATTTTGTTGAGAGTGGCAAGAAATAACGGACTCAATAATTCAATGGAAGAGATTGAGCGAGTTGCCTTGGACAGAGCAATATGGAGAAATTACTTGCAGGCCCTGTGTAATGTATAATGGTACGAGTTAGTTAGTTAGTTAGTTCCTTTCGTGCCAAAGGTGGCACATAGGGCAGAGGTTTTAGATCTCCATGTGATGCGGTTCGTTGCTAGCAGTTGGAGATCTTGTATGGTTTTACATCCCAATAGTTTACTTTCTTGTTGGATTGTTCTTCGAAGAGTGGTCTTAGGTCTTTCACATTTTCTTTTCCCAACTGGTGACCACATAAGGACTTGTTGATTTAGTCTCTGTTCGTCTGATCTAAGAACATGACCTAAATATTTCCACCTTCGCTTTCCTTATAATATTTGATACGGGTTGTTGGTGTGTTCTATCTCTCACTGTGTTGTTAGAAACGAAATCACTCCATTTTACTTTTAATAATTTTTTGAGACATTTATTCTCAAAGCTGTCCAGTTTCTTATCAATTTTCTTTGTTTATTTCCAATTTTCACAACCGTAGGTCAGTACAGGAATGGTACAAGAGGAAGATATATATATACTTTGATGAGTATCTATTCTCTTTTTTGTGTCACCAGTTTTTGTACCAACGATTACAATTAGTTTACTTTTCTTTTCATCATAAGAAGTTAGAGATGTTAACATTGGGTGAAAAATGTGACAATGGTTGATGTAAAAATCATTAACTATGAACAAGAAGTTAAGTTTAACTTCACTTTAAAAAAAGATGAAAATTGTAGCAGTTATGTCAGAAATTGTTTTATTACAAACAGAAAATATAGTCTTGCCTTAAGTTCATGCAAGACAATGCCAGTACTGAGGACATCAGCAGCAATGCCCACTAGATGAGGTACTTCCAACTTGATAATAAGCCCATAAGAGTTAGACTTCTGAGTTCCTACACTGTGAAAACTGAGACCTTTGCTCTGTGATTAAAAAATATATGTTGACAATGGTGCCATGTAAATCATTTTTATTACATTTGAAGCATCCTAGCAACGTTAGACATGCTAAGTTTGTCCGCTCTAAAGACAACAGTGGTTATAAAACTTCAGGTTTGAAATAAAAATAGACATTTTGAGACTTATGGATGTAATAAAAATGAGCTTATTTGTTTTGAGTTTTTTGTGTGCAGATTGTTCTATTCAAAACTTATCTTAAATGTTTTTAGCTTAAATGTACATGAAAGTTATGACAGATTCTTAAAATGTGACGAAATATTACAGTTTATATTGTTTTGAGTATCGTTATATGCGACAAAAAAAGTTTCTTAAAATAAATGAGATACTTAATAAATTATTAACTATATAACCTGTGTTAACATTTAGAAACTTTATAATCATTGTTTTATTAACTATGGGTGCTGACACAAGTCTGTTATCATGGCAATATGAGACACATGCACTTTTTAACATGAGAATACAAAAACTAATTTATAGATCTGAAGCAATAACATGTCAAAACAAGAAACTAAAGAAATTGTCAGAGAATTTAACTCTTTCCGCCGCCCATTTATTTCCTCAATATTTAAGCAGTTAATTCAAGGAAGTAAAAAATTTTTTTAAATTACGATCCCAACTACTTGTCAATAAATAAACATATATATATTATTATATACTAAATTGAAGAAAACTGGACAACCCAATAGAATAACAAGGTTAAAAAGTACTAGAAGTAAAATAGTAGAAGTAAAAATAGAAAGACTTCTTATAAGGGAAGCAACTCTATGGCGCAGTGTGCGACTTAAAGCGTGCAACGGACTTTCGCCGTGGCGCAGTGTGCGGCTTAAAGCGTGGAAAGAGTTAATGTCAAAATTAAGTTGATATCATTAGTGATAGAATATAATAATAAAATAGTTTTAAAAACACATTACTATTACATGATAAATATACTGAATAATGACAAAAATACTTTGCAAAAGTCAATTATGAAAACTTCGTTCATTGTCATTATGAATCATAATCTTTACGAGCTAATACTAAATCAGAATGATTATAATGGCTGTGTGAGATGGAATCACTAAGTTGATGAGAACTGTTTTGTTGCAATGTGCCATTGTGGCTTGAGACAGTTCTCAAGCTGGCACTTGATCTTATATGACACAACACAACTAAATAATATTATCAACAATAATAAATTATGGTTTAGTGGCAGTTATACCTCCATGTTTTCATACCACTTTTCTATCCATGTCTGTGTCAGCTGATTTGCCTGTAAAACACATAAAACAGATTGTAATAAACATTCACGATCTTAAAAACATTTCACAAACATTATAATAAAACACTCATGATCAGTAACACAAACCAAGCACATTTTAATAAACACTAATGACATGTAGCATAAATAAAATGCACTGTAAAAAATACACAACAGTTTTTTTTTTACTCTACACTCCAAGACAGTTCAGGCATTAATTTCTGAGAAAGCATCTGAGCATGACATGTGCAGAGCTCGTGGGCTTTGACTGTTCAGATCGGAGATGTTGTGAAGGAAGACAGTGGTGGTTTTGCCGTGACTACGAGCAGTCTCACTATGGAAACCATGGCGGTTACTAAAGCGATGATTTGGCTGGAATCACAAACTTTTATCCATGCATATTTTCTCAGTGACTCAGTATGCTCAGGAAGATTGAAACAGGATGGGCTAGGAGACATTGGATGGAGTCGCTGGGGAGGTCTAAGCTGACAAAGATCACTTTTATTTTTGTGCCAGGGCATGCAGGTGTAAAGGGGAATGAACATGCGGATAGGCTTGCAGGTATGGCTGCTGTACAAAGCGGGCAAGCAATGGACCAGGCTGATATTATAAATTCCTAAAGGGAGAGAGGATGTGTACATGATTCCTGTAATAGCGGTGAATCTACAACTCTAACCAGACTGCAAGAACTCAAAGTTAAGTGGTGTAGCTCGACAAAAATGCTATGCTGGCAGACAAAGAAGAATGTAATCCAACAAAGAACTAGTGTCGTTAGTCGCCACACACTGAAGGACATACTGAGGGAGAGATCGGAGCACTTATGGACTAATTTGTTTGACATGCAGTGATGGTGATCCAACGACTAAACTAAAACTAAAAAATTCCAAGACAAGATGTAAGGTGTAACTACATAACCAGGTACAGATCCTTCTTCTGTCAAAGTAGTACGTACCTTTGCTTCATTTTCTTTTAGCTTTTCTGAGATAACAGATCCAGGGTCACTTGCAGGTATCATCTGAAACAGTAACAAATGTGATTGTAATAATTTATCAATATAAGGGAAGGCTGCAGTAAAACTATGTAGCAATGGCGAAATACGTAAAAACAAAGTACTGTAGTTTGCAAAGTACTGTATTTTATATGTTATGTGTCATTAGAAGTGAATTTGATCACTTCTGTTGTATCCTTTGCTTGATAAAGGCCTTTTGGCCAAAACGTTGTTGTGTATTGTTATTGTATTTTGTAAGACTACAGTAATTTGTTTTTACGTATTTCGCCATTAACAATTTATTGACACAATTATGATACAATATGTACATGAGAAAACAATATCCTCAAAGTTCAATATGACTATCTTATTTTTCAAGATAATTGCAACTGATCATTATGGATGCGCATGTATCAAGGTTATAGTGCTGAAGAATAAAACATAATAATCCCTAATCAAAACAAATCTGAATTCTGCCAAATCATTTCATATATAATACATAAAATGATGTTAAAAACTATAAATCATGCATGCTTCCTACTACCATTGAGTGTGCATACATATTTTTTCCAGTGTCTATTTGTCTATCATAAGCTGTGCTAGATAGTGAAAACAATTGTGGTTCTCCATAATCACCTTTCTATTAAATAAAATATGGGAAGAAGGAACAGTTCCAGAATAATGGAAAAAAAGGGAATAATCATTAATATCCCTGAAAAAAGGAGATCTCAAAGAATGCAACAATTGGGAAAGGATCATTCTGTTCTCAGTAATGACCAAGACTTTTTGCAAAATCATTTTCAATAGAATAAAAGGAGCAGTGGATACAACACTGCGAGAATAACAAGCTGCTTTTATACCTGGGAGAAGCTGCTTCAGCCAACTAATTACACTAATCTTGGAGCAACATACTGAGAAAAAGCAGCCACTTATCTTAAATTTAATCAATTTTAAGATGGCTTTTGATAGTTTACACAGAACCTCCATGTGGAATATTCTGAAATGCTATGGAAAACCAGCTAAAATAATAAACATTATCAAAAGCCTGTATGATGATTCACAGTGTGCAGTCCGCGCTGATGATGGCCAAAGCGATTGGTTTATGGTTGAAACTTTTTTGGCTGGCGACTTTGGCTGGGTGATAAGAAAATGTTGCAGGGGCAAAACTGGAATTGATTGGGTAGAAAATAGTTAACTGGAAGATTTGAAGTTTATAGATGATATTGCTTTGTTCAGTAAAAATAACCAAGATATGCAAAGCAAAACAGATAACTTGTCATCTATAGCATCAAAAGTTGGACTGCAGAGGAAAAAAACAAATATAACGAAGACACCTATGGAATGCAATGCAGATAACACCCTGGAATCCAAAATGATACATATAACAGAGCAATTGAACTATTTCCGCTGCTATTTTGATTGCACTGGAAATGTTAATAAAAATATTATGCTACAAATTGTCAAAGCAACTCAGCTTTTAAAATTCTAAATAAAATATGGAACAGTAAGTTATATAGATAAAAACTAACTGACTTTCAATTATAATGTTGTATCATTCCTAACATATGCCAACGATGGTTGGAAAATGACTAAAGATGTAGAAAGTAAGTTAAATGTATTTAAAAATAGATATCTGCAAAAAATACTAAACTATACTTAATTTATTTTCTTATATATCATGAAATTAGTTGGGTTTTTTTCTGTGTGTTCAATTTTTGTCCTTAATTTTATCCATTACAATGTACTCCAATCCTCCACTTACTATTAGGGATTTTTTTTAAATCACCACCTTTTCATGTTTTGTGTGCTTAACTTCCTATTAGCTTTGTTTTCACTCAGTACTTTAGTAGCTTTATATTAGCTGTTCCTGGCACTTTTACTATTCTTCTTTAAAACCACATCTTTTTATCTTCTACTGATCTTCTATTTATTTCCATAAGTTACCTATGTATAGCAGAATTTGTCAACTTAACACTAAAAAACTATTTTTATAATAGTCATTGACAATGACTTGATGCATAGAATATTCTTTATTTATTAAATGGATCTGGTATGAGATGTCTTAAAACTTTGTAAAGTTTAAACTATATGTAAAGCCAATAATAAAAGCCAATCGACAAGTTACCATAAACAAATATTTCTTATAATACTATAAAGTCACAAACTCTTCAAACATAAAAGATTAATAAAAACTGGAAACACTATTAGATGTAAAAGTAAAATAAGAAATATAAACACTATATCTACAGAAGTTTATCGGCAAAAAAGCATTGTCAGAATACCACGAATAAATGTAACTATAAATAGAATGCTTTTATGTGACAACGAAAAAACGGTAACTAAAATTTTGTCAGCAAATAAAGAAAAAAGTAATTAATTTATACACTACATATCTGTCTTAAAATAATATTTGTACTTTGATCGCCTCCTCTTTAACTTTACCTATATTCTCCATTTTGTACCACTAACTATTATTTCAAACTAGGTATCATTTTCACATAAAAATGTTGGTGAAAATAGCACTCTTACACTATCTTTCTTAAGACATATTTTTGCATCTGGTCCGATTGCTTGTCCACCTAGTAATCTCTAATTTTATCTACACTATCCACTGTTAGCAGTGTTGAATGGCTTATAGTGGTGAGACAGGGCTGCACCTTGGGGACCACATTGACATCTCCAACAGTGCTTCTATCTTACCCAGTGATAGATCTATCTCTGGAATGTCACTTGATAACTTTATCAATAGGCTGTGGTACTGGCACTCAATCGAAACAATGTCATACATCAGTTCATATAGGTCTGCGGATTCATTCCTTTTTATAATAATCTCTATCCTCTTATCTCTCTGGACATGTTTCTTATGTGCATTACATGCCCCCTTTGTTCTCTCTTATCTCAGTTAATTTGACATTAACAATCAGGTGCCGATAGTCAAATAAAGGAAAACAGGTCTAATACTGTATTCCCCAATATACCACATGGTATAAATGGGTACTATTTACTCTTTAAATGTACGTTATGAGATAATATTTACAAACACAAAAAAATTTATTAACATATTAGTTAACTCTTTCGCTTTCACATCAGAGTTGCTCTTATAAGTCTTCTAGTTTATTTCTGTTTAAGTCTTTTAATTGTATTCTTTTATTGTCAGTTTACTAAATTTAGTAATACAATATATGTTTTATGATAAGTAGTTGACAATTTTTTTTTTTTTTCTTATTAAAAATTTGAAATAAATGGGGAAAGTTAAAATACTTAGTTAGATGTAAGAGTTAAGAAGAAAAAAACAAAAATAATTTTAAAATACATTTTACAAAAATATGTGCGCATATTGTTAGCAAAGCATATCCCCAAATGAAATACTGAGTTGTCTATCTATTTTTGTTTTGCTATTAAATCTCAGCAGCGCAAAAATTAAATTAAAAGCAACCAGCAAAAAAAGTTCACTATCTACATTGGTAAACATAATATCATAAAAAGCTGAATTATATTGACATATTTATTTAATATATACAAGGACAAGATAAAGTCAGAGGCTAACCCAATAAGTGAAATGAACATGGAAGATCAAGAAAATTCAAAAGACAATCTACTGAATTAATTAATTTTGTACAGATGACTAAAGTTTGGTATATGAGGAAAATTACAGCAAACTTCAATGCCACACACACTCACTAAACTAACCCGGTAAAAGATACTGTCGCTACTGCCTGTAATACTGTTTAGTTTAGTTTAGTTTAGTCGTCGGATCACCATCACTGCACGTCGAACAAATTAGTCCATAAGTGCTCCGATCTCTCCCTCAGTATGTCCATCAGCGTGTGGCGACTAACGACACCGGTTCTTTGTTGGTTTTACTACTGTAATACTGTGTTTTAGGGCAATGTAGAACAGGGGGACAGGAGCCTGTGGAATTTAATGTCTGCATGGCTAGTGCAGTTGCAGCAAAACTGTTCAGATTATGAATTTATGTTATGCCCCGACATAAAAACCCCTTGGTCTTTCTGGGGATTGAACCCGCGCTTCCTGAATGGGTGCCTGCACTCTAATCCATTCGACCAGATGCTCCACTGGTAAAAGATACAATATGTTCAAAAACACCTTAAATGCATGGGCATATGCTGCAAGCTAAAGATGCAAAAATGTCAAAGAGAACAGAGGTGTATTTACTGCAACTACATGCAGTCTCAGAATGGAGATCAAAGCAGTAACCATGCTTCTGAAGTGGTTGAGCACACAGGAATACATACTTGCATGTATAGTGAACAACTCAGTAAATCTGCTCAAGAACTTTACAACTGGCTGTATAATGCAGGAATAGCTTGTCACATTGGGCACATCCTGAATTACCCATTTAACCTTTAACTTTGTACAAGGGCATGCGGGAGTATAAGGCAATGGGCATGTGGATCACCTGGCAGATACATCAGTGGTCAAGAAAGGACAGTCAATGGATAGTTCTAGACTGAAGAGGTCTAGGCTGACAAAAATTTGTTTTATTTTTGTGCCAGGGCATTTTGGTTTAAGGGGATATGAACACGCCGATAGGCTTGCAGGTATGGCTGCCGCACAAAGCGTGCAAGCACTGGAACAGGCTGAAATTCTGAATTCCCTAAGGGAGAGAGGATGTGTAAATTCATCATCAGGTGCCATCTCCACATCGAAGGTTGGCTGCAATGAATCTCCAGCATCCTCTGTCTTTCGCCTTGGTGTTGCACACTGCCAGACTGTAACCTGTCCATTTCTTAAAGTTTCCTCCCACTTATCTCTCGGTCTTCCTCTTGCTCTTCCCACCTCAACTTTCTCCTCTAGTAAATGTTTTATCATGGTGTCATGTCTTTTTATGTGCCCAAAATACTTTACTTGTCTGAATTTTATTTCTCTTAATAATTATTTCTTCATGCCTAGTTTTCCTAAAACTTGTTTATTTGTCTGTTTTTTCTGTCCATGAAACTCTGCCTATTCTTCTATATATCCACATCTCAAATGCATCAATTCTGTCTTCTAACTGCTTGTTCATTGTCCATGTTTCGAGCCATACATTAATATAGGATATATATAGCATTTGATCATTCACATTTTTAGCCTGTTTGTGATTTGTTTGGATGTCAGTAACTTTTTCATACTATTGAAATTATCCTTGGCCATTCCTATTCTCTTTTAATTTCTGTTATACATCTGCCATCATCTGTTATCATCTGACCAAGATATAAGAAGCATTTTACTTGATGTAGTAATTCTCCATGTATTTTTATATTCATTTTAGGTTTTTCAAGTAATATTAGTGAATCTACAACCCTAACCAGACTGCAAAAATACCAAGTCAAATGTTGTGTAACTAGACAAGAGCACTATATTGGTAGCCAAAAAATAATAGTAAACCAACAAAGAACCAGTGATGCCACACACTGAGAGACAAACTGAGGAGTAGATCAGAGCACTTATGAACTAATTGGTTCAATGTGCAGAGTATATGATCTGATGACTAAACTAAACTAAATAAGACAACTTGGGCTCACTATCACCATGATGATTCAAAAGCAAGAACTTAAACTTCCCATGGCATAGCTCCTACACAAGACAAGACCCACCAAGACAGACTACCAGCAGACATATTTTAAACTTCTTCTTCTTCAAAAGTTCCATATCAACCACTTGTTAAACCACTTTTTGTAATTTGTATGTGATCTGAGCCTAAGAAAGATTGTACGTTATGACAGTCATGCGCCTTTAAGTAGGCCAGCATATCTGATTTCTGCTTTGCTTTTTATTTACTAGGGCAGCTTCCTTTGGCTCCTACTTCAGTCACCTCTTACAAAATGTCTTGTAGGTCGCAGTATTACTATTCTTTGCTTCCCTTGTGTACCCCAGCAACGCACATGTGATTTCAAACAATATGCTTCATTGTTATTACCAATTTTCAATGAGACTATTTCAAGGAAGTAAAATTCCAGAAATATTTGGAGATTATGTCAGCAATATAAAAAAAACTTCTAACTAAAATAAACAACAAAATAGTACTTTTAAATTCAAGTTTTTAAATAACTTTACAATCAAGTCTTAATTTTACAACATATTTTGAATTATAGGACCAGGAAACATTACTTGACTTTCCCATTTATCTAGTTCATATCATTTGTGTGTGTGGTGTGTGTGTGTGCATGTATGCGTGTTGATATGTACTTATGTAAGTATATGTCTTATCCTTCCCATTGCAGTGATTGCTATAAAAAAAACAGATATACTAAGTGAATGGGCACATTAAAATGTGAGATTAAAAATAGAGTGGTGTTTGAAAATTAAATTTTACAATTGAAGAGCTACATTTACATAATTGGAGCAATTGCTACATAGTGTATTTTTATATCATTGAGCCAAATTCCAGACTAATGCTCTTTAATTTCTATGACTGCCTGTTTATACTAGACTCTCTTTCTTTTTCTTGTTTAGGACCATATATGTGGGTGAATGTATGAATAATAACCTTTCAAGTTAATCATTAACACTGTTCACTGATCTACTGATCTAAAACTTCAAAAACTATTTCGTTTTCCATTTTCTGCTGATAATCAGTTTTACAGCTGGAATCTCATATTAACCCTTTCACCCCTCTGAGCTGATATACTGGCATGCTGTATTTTATTAAGATGATGCAAAGCTAGTTTACTGGCAAATTTAGTATACATTGCAAAATTAGTGAGTTGAGTGGTAAACAAATTACGCAGTGAAAGGGTTATAATATACAAACCTGAAAAATTACCATTTATTTATTTTTCATTTTTAAAAAATGTTATAATGTATGTCAAAGGTTATTCGTAGATATTAGTTACTGTTGTGTCGGTGAGGAGTCTCTAATGAAGCAAAATGAAAGCACCTCTACTGTATCCGTTATAACACATGCAAATGTTAGATAGCTAATAAAAACTAAAAATTAAATTAAATGATTAAGCTAGAAAATGAAAAAATAGTAGCAATAAAATATTAGAGATATATACAGTAGCTTCCTTTCCCTTAGTGATACCTCATAGTTAGATTGGGAATGTGTGTTGTCTAATGTAATAATTGAAGTCCTGCGAGAACCAGGGATCAGAAAAATGTGGTCATGTCTGGGTGTGGACTGAAATAATGAGGACACAATATAAAATATAAATGTTTGTATACACAACTTGACAGATCTTTCAGAAAAATGCGTAAGACCGGTAAGACTTTTCTCTGCAATACAAAAATTATATTATAATTTAAGAAACAATAATCCCAAGAAAAGCAATAATGAAATATTAATAAATAGCATTCAAAATCGGAATGCCTAAACTGATAAAGGAGTCACCATAAAAACTTTATAAATAATGAGCAATAAAATGCGATATGTAAATCATTTTAAAAGATCTTTTGCTGCAATCGCTGATCAAGTGTAACTGTTGTTATTACTGTGTTATTTTTTCTATGACTGAGTATGGATACAAGGAAAGATTGCAGTAAAACTTTGTAACAAAGGCAAAACACATCATGTTTTTGTGTGTTTTTTTGTAAGCCTGCATTACTTCAATTCTACATGTTTAGCTAATGACTGAGTAGAATTTTGCTACAATTAAATTAATTTTACTACAGCACTGTTCATTTAAAAATTAATTATCTTATTTCTATGAGAACACCATCAAGGAAGTTTCTTTTTTATGATAAGTTCAGTTTTGTGAAAATAAAATATTGTTATTATGATAGGTCTAGTTTTACAATCAGTTTGTTTTCTTTAATCAAACCAGTGCTGTAATCAATCTAGTATTTTGTTATTATAGAATCAGTTTTACTATCACTTAAAATTGTTTTCTGTGATATCAGTTTTTTCCCAGGATGGATCAGTTTTGCAATCTTTAATTAATTTTGCAAATGAGAGAATAATCTGTAATTTTTTCTGTAATGACATAATTCCTTGTATCCATTAATTGCTTTTGTTATGATAGAATTCATCATTTGATTTTCTTGTATTCACTTAATTTGTTTTTTTAATGATAAATTCTCTGTTAACTTATTTTGTGCAGCAAACATTTTAAAACATCAAATGGAATATCAAGGACAAATACAGGATACATGACATTTACAAAATGTAAGAAGAGAAAACAAAACACTTACTAAACAAATGGCATAGGACTGACAAACACTGGAGACATACCAAAAATAATAAATGCATAAAGTAGGCTATAATTAAAAAAAAACATAGTAAGCAACCAGACAAATAAAGTGACTCACCACTCCTGCTCGATTCAGCATATGTTTGAGACGCTCAATTTCTTGCCTGAGCTCACGAATAAGTCTGACATTGTCATCCTAAAATGATAACACTAATAGTTATGATAACCCCATTCAAATTACAAAGCTCACAGACAAAATGGAATGTATCTCTGTTTAAACACTATCTAACCTAACATATTTGAAACTTCTCTTATTTATTAAAACCACTTGTACATTAACTGTATACAGTCTTCTACAACAGAACATTGGGAAAGAAGGCGAGAGAAAGACCACGGAAAAGATGGTTAAATGGCGTAGCAGAATCCTGTGAAAGAGCAAAAATAACAATCACACAAGCCACCAGAAAAGCACAAGACAAAAACAGAAAACCACGACACTGGGCAATAACCCGGTAGCAGTGTGACGACAAAAGAAAAAAGAAAGTACATTAACTATGTTAAACACTAATGTAACTATGTTGATTTTCAAATACAGTGGATTCTCTAGTCATACAGGATTAAAATGGGCAGCTAGAAGAACTGAGTTGAGGGATCATTTGAAATCGCTGTCACAACTTCTATGTAAGTTATTTGTAATGGACAATTTAATTAGCTAAAAGAGACAGAACATCTATGACAGCATCCTCGTTGAAAGGACATCAATTCTAACTAGTTTTTCCAGTTTTTTTTAATTCTGAACAAAAAATATTCTTACAGCATTTTGTTCTCATTTCTGATAGTACTCTAAGGGATTTATAGGGCAGAGGAATTAGCGGCACTTGCCAGAAGCAGTTGTCACCCATATAGCTGTCAACAGTTGTATTTTCTCGCCAACAGAACACATTTTTTTACCTTACAGAGGTGTCTAACACGAAATGTTTCCATCAGGAAACTCCACGCATTTATCCATTTGGCCACCAGCTCTATTTATTAACAATGTCAAAGGAATATAGAGACTTAAAATTTTGGTAGGAAGATGAGCGGTAGGAAGACAGAAAATATAGAGTTTGCTAACTAATGTCGAAGTCTTACTAAAAGTTAAGTAACTCTGCAACAGAAGTCATAGAGAAAGTTAGGTACAAAATAATTATCAGCAATCACACAGTATGCAGTTGAACTATAGGACATCATGATCCTTTACTTGAATAACTAAATTACAAGAATCTCTGAAGTTTTTTTTGTTTTTGTATTTTGTTTTTTTTCGATCCAGAAGCACTTGAGGTTTCAGCTCTTTGGCTTGGTGCCATGGACATTGTAACCCTTCGGTTCGGTGCCACAAACACTGTAAATCTGGAGAACCTGTGACTTTTCTGCCAGCCCGCGGAATTGAACCACACTCACAGGGGGCTTGTCACCAGTTATCCAACACGCTACGAACACGCTGGTCAGGAAGTAAAAGTAAGGCTTGCCTGAATGACGAGGGACACTGGTAATAAAGAAAGCAAGACTTCACTCAGAAATCAGTCAGAGATGGCATATTAAGGTACCATGAGTATGTCTAAATTAAAAGCGAGTGGAAACAAATAATAACTTTAAATTTTTTTTATTTCAGTGTTTACACAATCAACTAAAATGCTGTCATGGGAAATTGTTAGTTGCGTTGTCTATATTTTACATGATAAATACTGGAAATAACAACAAATTTCTTTCATTTCCCTACCTCATTAACTTTTGGTTTGTTCACAATACTCTTGGCTCTCTGAGCATATCGAAGTGTACTGATTGTCTCCCCATAGTAGATGCTAGCTGGCGTCACCGCTGTAAATTTTAAAAAATAAATACTAAAAGACACATATCAAAAACATAGCCAAACTGGTTATATGTTGCAAAACCAAGTTTAAGGAAATGTTATTTATGCACAAGTTAAAGAATAATACAATTCTAACAAAAACTATAAAAAGTATGAGACAAACAAAAATGGCAACTTACTTACTTAGTCTCTTCACTTTTACCCTAGGATGTAGAGGTCAATAACAAAAAAAGACAATAAAACAAATTTAACTTAAACTAGGTTTATTTTTAGAACAACAATTTCTTTTGTCTTTTATTCCCATTGTTACCAGGTTGTAACCCTGTGTTGTGATCTTCTGTATTTGTCCAGTGCTTCTTAGGTAGCTTTAGTGATGGATTTCTACAACTTCTAAGATATTTTTTCCAACATCCTTTTTTATTAATTGATTCCTATGACCGGCCACAATCTTTCAACTATTTTTTTTACCATTCTACTCCATGTTTCCTCATGATGTCCAAACCTTTTTTCCCCATCTGCTGTCCAAAGGAGAGCTGTCCTACCCAATTCCTATTGCTGGCATATGACATACATTCCTAATCCACCTCCCACTTAATCTTGTATTGATGGTGTCCAATACAGTTTGTTCATTGTCAATGTTTTTTATTTGCTATTGTACTTGGCTAGAAAATTTGCAGGATTTTTCTTTATACTGTATTTAGTAAATGTCTCCAACTTGTGCATGACATTGTGGGTCATGTTCCAGCACTCACTATTGTATAATAACACTCATAGGACAAAGTTTCTATATATTTTAAGTTTTGTTTCAAGATTTAATCCATTGGCTGTCTATATTTTATTGACAATGGCAAACGTTTTATAACGTCCTAAGTATATTTCTAAATTTAATGGGTGATAATTTCAGTTTCCATGATGACTCTCAAAACTTACTAGAATCCAACACTGACTTTTTTGGGAAATTTCAAATACCTTCTTTATATAATTTTCACACCCTCACAGTTAGTGGCACAACAAATGAAGTTCCAACAGTAACTGGCACTTTGAAAACTGCAGTAAACGTATCAGCATCTCAGTAACTATCTCAAAACTTACTGATATGTCAGTGACATTCTCACAACTTATCAGCATCTCAGTAACTATCTCAAAACTTACTTGCAATCATAATTGTTTTAGAGTTTCCTCCAAGACTATCTTTGAGAAGCCATGTAAGAACTGAGTCTCTATAAGGAATATAAGGTGTCCTCATCCTGCGGCTAGGACTGGAAATCCGCTGAACATCCAAAAAATCTGCGGATCCTCCAAGACTTGGTGTGGATTCACCAAGACTTGGAGTCGATCCCATTGGGTTGGCATTGAGTAAAGATCTCTCAGCTGTGAATGATATTTTGTACAGATAAATTGGCACACACATTAGTTATATTGTAACTGATGCTAATAACATGAGATTAAGAACATTTCCATAGAAACTATTTAGCTCAAACTGGTTTTAAAGTAATTGCAAAAACTTGATACCATTTTCTGTTAGTTTAAGTCTTATATTGTATATATCTGTGGCAATTGATAAATATAAATTAAATTATTTTTTCAAGTCCAAATAATGGTGTCAAGATCTCATCTAATGACATTTCTGATTCAGCTATATCCATTTGTAATTATTTTGTGTGCAGATCTTCCCGTTTTACTTCGAAACAACCAGTTCTTTAGTTTTGTAAGTGTTATCTGTACTGGCACTGCGAATTTTCCTAGTTATACAATAAAACTCTGGATAACTCTTTTCATCTATTAATATCCTTGTTATCTCCCATCGCAGACTACATGGATAATGGCGTAGACATGTTATGAATTTGGTAAGCTTAACTAATAAACTATCTTTAGAATCAACAAAGCATTAAGTAATGGGAATGTTTGATGAATTAAAACAAATGAGACATACCAAGTGTCTTGATGACATTCCCCAGTGTCACTAAAGATTTGTTGATGTTTGCACCTTCTTTTATTCTTCCCTTATATTCTGCATGATAGTTTGGATCTGCTCTTCACTGGAAAAAAAACCGCACATATCCTTGACATTCAAGACATGACTAAAGGACTATATCAAGTTAATAACAAGTTTTTAGAACCAAAGAGGAAGCACCGATCCCAGTGAACATGGTAAATAAGTATATATTAGGCAAGTATTTAATTCCAGAGAAGATAATTGATTGATTGAATGGACCATCATTCATTGCACTTCAGTGAGTAGCCATGTGTGCTCCAATCTCTTTCTTACATGTAAAGATCTCAGCTGCAGTGCACGAACTCTGTAGCACCAGCGAGGGTCACCAATGTAATTTTGAAGATGGTGAAGATATTTTTGTAGTAATTATATTTTAATTTTTTCTAATAAATTGTGCCTGGGCAGCGGCTTTCCAGTCTGCACTTCTCGATTTTGAACTGTTAAGGGTTCTTTTTCATGCTCAAATTGAACACGGGACCTACATTTTATCGTCCATCTTCTATAGGACTAGGAACTTGATCTCACCTACATTGAGTTCAAGGATCTCTGGGAAGACATCCAGATGGATCCATGAGGGAGCGAACCTGGTATCTTTGGCACAAGCACCTAACCACCAGAGTGGTTACCGGGGCCCAAATTTGGAGTGTAAAGAGTAGAACCACTGTTACCTGCCACACATGTCATAAGATGCGACTAAGGAGGTTTGGCTGAAATCGGATGTATGTGTCCTAAACGTGTAGTAGTCTATGCGTTTAGGGGCCTACCAACCAATATGCAACGTATACACGTTCTTGGCAAAGATCAAGCATATCACAAAGATGTGATTAAAATTGGTCATAAAGAACGAACGCAAAGAAGAAGGAGAAGAAGCACCTAACTTCTATGCCACGGAGAACCCTGAATTGCCTAACACTGAATTGCCCCACTACCGTTATTACTTTCAGTGCCTATATCCTAGATGGTAACTAGTACTATTCAGTGTTAGGCAATTATTATTATTTTCTGAGATTCTCAAATAGTTATCTAATGCCCATGTATTTACCGCAGTCAAATGTATGTCTGGTTATGGTGTCCGGTTGTTTACTATCCAATCCATTTTCACTTTCTCTCTTTAATCTACAATTGCATTTGTTCTCTTCCACAAGTCTGTATTTGTTATTACTTCTACTCATCTGATGCGAAGTATTTTCTCGGATTTTTTATTGTCCCTAAATTTGTACAAACAACAATGAACAATATATACTATTTGTTATTTTATTTATTAATATTTATACAATATAGTTTTTTTTTAATTACTGTAGCCTTTAAAGACATTAGGGTATGAAGTGTCTGTCGCTACACATTTCTGACCCTAGTGTGTAGGAGGTAGGAGGACCAATTCCTTTCCTCATGTGTGGGGAAAACCGCTTATGCATTATGCTAATGCGTCCCCCATATATTAGACTACTTCTCATAATACTACAACTACTGCTACTTAACACGTAAACTTATGTTGCAATCTGTCGCATTGAAAATACAGTGTAGTTGGTGACAGCAGGCAGTTATCAATAAATTAAGTCAAAATACCACAGCAGAATAAGGTGTGCTTCTAACCTGTACATTTTAACAGGTTTACATTCAATAGACAATACATGTCTGTTTATCACGCCGATCAACTTTTTAAAATATCAATAGTTCACCTTACCCGCCCAAATCAATGCCTCAACACAAAAATGTGATGTCTACAGTGGGACATAAATTGCTATTTATAAAACGAAAATCTTATGACACTTAAGAAATCACATAACTGTCTATAATAAATGACATGGTTGAATTTGGAAGACGTATATAACGATATCGAAACAAAAGGGTACTAGTTTAACGGGTGGACAGAAGTGAGTGGGTGTGGAGGAGTTTATCGTGAAACATGATCAGACGATAAAATTCCTAAGAATTGGCAAACAAGAGTATTCATTACTACATGCCTTGGTTCAATGCAGTTTTCTATTACCAATCGATAAATCGATATAATTTGGCAAAATATCTTAACAACAAGTTAAATAGTTTTACCAAATAAAATACCAATAACAGCTACATAGATACGTCCACTAAAAGGACTTCATCAAACAAAATGGATACAATACTGGTTATATTGCTACACAGTTATGTCTACAAATATAGGAACGAATTTTACTTGTTCAAGTAATGATATATTTATCGCCAACATTGATTTATCGATCTTACCAGTGTTCATAACAAAATCAGTGCCTGTCAAGTTTTTAGATAACTCACTTGCAATTATCATATGATATTCAACATGACCAGGTGTTGACAGTTACATGAATCACTTATAAATTATTAGTGTTCGCGAAATAAAGCATTGCAGGATAGAAATCTTAACTGAAGAAGATGACTAGATGATATATTTCAAGTCAAGTGTGGTGTAGCTGGACAAGAACGTTATGCTGGTAGACAAAGAAGAATAGTAAACCAACAAAGACCAGTCACCATACGCTGAGTGACATACTGAGAGAGAGGTCGGAGCACTTATGGACTAATTGGTTCGACGTGCAGTGATGATGATCCGACGACTAAACTAAACATCCGATTTCTGCAAATGTTTTTTATTTACTACGGTAACTTCCTTAGGCTTCTACCTCAGTCGCCTATTACGACATGCCTTGTAGACGGGACAGAAGCCTTAAGGATATGTTGGTTCACAGTCGCCTCAAGCCTAACATCCAGAGTCATTTTGGCACCATCCAGTGTGGCCGTCGGCGCTGCAACACTTGTGCTTATGTAATACAGACCCGCACGGTGTCTTCTACCTCAGTCGCCTATTACGACATGCCTTGTAGACGGGACAGAAGCCTTAAGGATATGTTGGTTCACAGTCGCCTCAAGCCTAACATCCAGAGTCATTTTGGCACCATCCAGTGTGACCGTCGGCGCTGCAACACTTGTGCTTATGTAATACAGACCCGCACGGTGTCTTTTCCAAAAGCCACGTTCGTTGTTGAAGACAGTTTCACTTGCGAGTCCCTAATATTATCTATGCCATTATCTGCAAGCGGTGCAACAAGGCCTATATTGGGAAACCGGCAGGAGACTCAGTGACCGATTCGCCCAACACTTGCGCGATATACGCCAATGCTCTGTGACCCCTGTAGCTACCCATTTCAATGATACTGGCCATTCAGGAGCTTGCGATGTCCAGGTCACAGCCATCCGATCATGTTCCTCTGATGATCGTAGTCGATTTGCTCTGGAGAATCGGTTGATTTCTTTGTATGGTACCTTGCGACCACGCGGGCTCAACGTATTACATTCTTATGCTTCTTAGTACTTTCTCTTCCCATGCTTTGTAATCTCTATGGGTATATGTTGCATGTATTACATTCTTATGCTTCTTAGTACTTTCTCTTCCCATGCTTTATAATCTATATGGGTATATGTTGCATGTATTCAAGTTATATATTTACTAGATGTTTCATTGTTTCTTTTCTATTTCTAGTTTTTATGTGTGTTTTTGTGTTACATTTATTTCGTTATTCGTTTTTATTCCAGATTTTCTTTAGATACGTTGGTATTTGGTCGTCCATTTGTGTTTCATTTTAATTTGTCACTCCTGTTTGTTCGTTTGCTTGATAAAGGCCTTGTTGGTCGAAACGTTGCTGTTTATCGTCACTGTTTATGTATTTTGTAAAACTATAGTACTTTGTTTGTACGTGTTTCACTATTTACCTTGTAGATCGCATTGTTACTATTATTGTCTTACGCACACACAGACAAACATAGCGCAACTACATTCCCTTTGATGAAAATGTGTGTGGTCATCATCACCCGTGATGGACGAGCATCATTATTGTCTCACCTTGCGCGCGCCGACAATACACGGGCGGGAAGTATGTACAGAAAGTTGTATGTCACTATTACCACCGTAACTACTCCTACTCTCTTTCATCTCTTTCAAAATTGAAGTTTTATGGATAATTATTTTGTACATTTATGAGAAAAATTTTCTAAGAAATTGCAGATGTTTTATTTCTAGATCCCACAAGCGATGTCAAATTTATTTAATCGCTGCTTTGTTTTTAAGATAATGTCGATCGTTATGGGTAGTCAAAGCATGTGTTTGTATCAAGTATAAAACCTGTGATGCCAGGCTCCCATAAGAAGCAAAAAATCAGTAACAAATTGCAACGAATCAAAGGATGCAAGAGAGCTCGAAATGTAGAGGGCACTAGGAATCTACCTTAAAATTAAAAAGCTACCAGATTGGAGATGGTGTCCTATTTGTAGGGCAAGAATAGTAACACAACGACTACAAGGCATGCTTAGAGCTTCAATCACTATCAATCTCCCAAAAAGTGATTTCCAGAAATTGAGATGGAGTTAGAGAGAGAAGAACAAGTACAAGAAGGAAGACAGTCAAACAAAAAAGAGAAAAAGAAATGAAGGAACGTAGAAGAAGAAGAAAAGAAGAAGTAGAAGAAGTAGAGTAGACACAAACAAAAACAGAAAACCACGACGCTGGTATACAACCCGGTAACAGTGAGACGACAAAAAAAAAGAATAAAACCCGTTCCATTATTATTATTATTATTATTATTATGCAATCTTCTTCTTTCTTCTTCTTCTTTTGTCGTCACACTGCTACCGGGTTGTTGCCAGTGTCGTGGTTTTCTGTTTTTGTCTTGCGCTGTTCTGGTGGCTTGTGTGATTGTTATCTTTGCTCTTTCACAGGATTCTGCTACGCCATCTAACCATCTTTTCCGTGGTCTTCCTCTTGCCTTCTTTCCTGATGTTCTGTTTTTTAGAAGACTTGTATACTGTGGAGTTTGGATGCATTCTTATTAAGTGGCCAAACCACTTCATTCTTTGTTTATCTATGTAATTCAAGCACGGTTTTGTGCCAACTTTCTTTCTTATGCTGATGTTTGTGATTCTGTCTTTTCTTGTGTTGTTGGTAACTTTTCGCAGGCAACGCATTTCACATTATTATGCAATACCATGATAATTTCATCATGTAAAGATATCATCAATATATATACATTCAGATACATAGAACGGTTTTATTACAAATATCATCAATACATATACATTCAGATACGTAGAACGGTTTTATTACAAATATCATCAATACATACATTGAGATACTAGAACGGTTTTATTACAAATCATCATCAAACACTGCTTGTTCACTTCTTGATTATTTGAAACTGTGAAACCGCCACTGTCATTCATCATCAGGAAGGGAGAGAGAGGGGAAGGGGGAGAGAGGGGAAGGCTGCGTCTTGGCTTTTGGATAAGATAAAAATGTAGTGTTCAACACTTGATCGCGGCCAGAGGGTGGAGGCATACGTAATCGCCAATGGACACACTCATAAGCAAGCTCCAAGCAGATCTCATTTGAAAGGATTAGACACCCGAAAGTTTACTTATTCAACCATACTGATTCCACTTGCTTAGGCACTGCAGGGTATGGCAATATATATACATATATTCATCATCATCATCAGTCTTTGTTGCGCTCAATGGCGTATAAGACGGAGACAAAAAAATCTCCTCGTAAATAACAAGTTTTTTTTTTCTATTTCTGTAGCTGTTTGCTTTTCCACAGTGTAGAGTCAGCGTCTGTGGCTTAGGGATAGTGACTCAGTCTATTAACCCCGACGTTCTGAGTTCGAATCACACTGCGAACAGTTAGGTTGCAAATTGTTTCGCGTGGATTTTTACAAAAAGGACGATGGCACCACCCGTTGAAAAAGCAATGGTAAACTACTGAACGTAATAATGCCTAGAACAATCACAAACAGCGTTAAAAGCTGGGGTTGATTCGCAAAATCATGTAAAGGATATGCGATAACAGAAGAAGAAGGGTCAGAACTGACCTCTCTCCGTCACCTTTTATGACATGCGTGAGAAGACAGTAGTTCTATTCTTCTCTAACATGGAAATCATGTGGGGGCAGCTATTCTTATCGGACAATAAATAACAAGACACAAACAATCTTGCAATAAAATGTGTTATTTATTTTAATATATATATATAGCTGTAAGCCTATACGAGAAAATATCATTTTAGACATTAGTAAAACTTAAAATTTGTTAATAAAAAAGTTGTGATCCAGCAAAATGTAAAGTTTTCATGTGATTTAAGATTAGGGAGCGAATGGATTAGAGCACGGCTCTCTTACTGGAGACCCGTGTTCAGTTTCACGGTAAAGACAAGGATTTTTTCTGTTGTGGGCATAAATGAAAAATCCTAACCTGAGCAGCTTCGCGGCGACTGCACTAGCCATGCGGCCATTAAATTCCCCAGGCTTTTGTCCTACCTGTACAACACCGCCATAAAAAGCGGTACTACAGACAGTAACGATAGGTTTTTTAAATAAAGATTAGGGACATACATTTCTGTAAAGATTGTGAATAGATGAGTAATATAGAAATACAGTGCACATTTTTAATACCGTGTAAATTTTAAACCAAACCAGTGGCGTCTCGTGGTCATTTTTCTTGGTGGGGTCAGACACAAATTTTCGGGAAAATCATGGTTTGTAGTACTTACTATTCCGGGAAGTTATTCCCCCTTTCCATTATTGGTGGGGCCGGGTCCCACTGGCCCTTAATGACGAGCCGCCCCTGAACCAAACGAAATGGTACGTATAGGTCTTGCAATGGCACTAGTCATTAAGCAATAATATTTACTTTTTCACTTCAGACTTAAATTAAGATTGTAAAAATGTCAACCGTGAAGATCACTTCATAGCTGCATCTTCTGATCGCCTTGTTTTATAATCACTTGCTTAATGCTAGACTGAACAATAATATCGTTTAATATTTAAATATTATGAATAACAAACACCAATCTACTTGAGTGCAAGTTTCTTGGTTAGAAAAACAACCACAATGCATTGAACTTTTGGTAAAGTGCAATCAATAAACAAAAAGGTAGAATTTCTCAGAAAGGTCAGTCAACCGAATCTTACAAACGAGTTATGTGAATGTATTGATAATAACTTATGCTGGTCATATTGTACACAATATTCCATTCAATTAGCAAAAGATCACTATGAATCTAACCTTTCCATGTAGATCGTTACGTTATTGCTTTCAGTCTCTACATTCTAAAGAATTCAATTTATTTATTTCGTATCTTTTTTTTATTTTGAAGGCAAGATCTAGTTTTGAAACCAGCGAGTTCTTTGAGTTGTTATTTGGCATATGAATATCAAATCAGGGGTTTGAAAAGAACGTGTATATCTGCGTGTGATAAAAACATGATAAAGTTATGGTTGAATGTTGGTATGACGTGACTTCTATTTTGAGATGAATTTCTTTCTATGTTGGCGTTAACATATTTCAAGTTTTATTATAGTAAGATGAAGTATTCGTTTTAATACCATGTTATACAGAGCTGTCCAACGTTTTTATATATTGGGGCGCATCTGACTGATGATTCTGAAGGCGCGGGCGCTACGTGAGGATTGAGTACTACGCTTCTCTGCTTTTGTCAGCAAACTGTTACCGGGTTGTTAACCCAGTGTCGTGGTTTTATGTATTTGTCTTGCGCTTCTCTGGTGACTTGTGTTGTCAGCACACTGTTACCGGGTTGTTAACTTTAGTGTCGTGGTTTTATGTATTTGTCTTGCTCTTCTCTGGTGACTTGTGTTGTCAGCACACTGTTACCGAGTTGTTAACCTAGTGTCGTGGTTTTATGTATTTGTCTTGCTCTTCTCTGGTGACTTGTGTTGTCAGCACACTGTTACCGGGTTGTTAACCTAGTGTCGTGGTTTTATGTATTTGTCTTGCTCTTCTCTGGTGACTTGTGTTGTCAGCACACTGTTACCGAGTTGTTAACCCAGTGTCGTGGTTTTATGTATTTGTCTTGCGCTTCTCTGGTGACTTGTGTTGTCAGCACACTGTTATCGGGTTGTTAAACCAGTGTCGTGGTTTTATGTATTTGTCTTGCGTTTCTCTGGTGACTTGTGTTGTCAGCACACTGTTACCGAGTTGTTAACCCAGTGTCGTGGTTTTATGTATTTGTCTTGCGCTTCTCTGGTGACTTGTGTTGTCAGCACACTGTTACCGGGTTGTTAACCCAGTGTCGTGGTTTTATGTATTTGTCTTGCGCTTCTCTGGTGACTTGTGTTGTCAGCACACTGTTACCGGTTGTTAACCCAGTGTCGTGGTTTTATGTATTTGTCTTGCGCTTCTCTGGTGACTTGTGTTGTCAGCACACTGTTACCGGGTTGTTAACCCAGTGTCGTGGTTTTATGTATTTGTCTTGCGCTTCTCTGGTGACTTGTGTTGTCAGCACACTGTTACCAGGTTGTTAATCCAGTGTCGTGGTTTTATGTATTTGTCTTGTGTTTCTCTGGTGACTTGTGTTGTTAGCACACTGTTACCGGGTTGTTAATCCAGTGTCGTGGTTTTATGTATTTGTCTTGTGTTTCTCTGGTGACTTGTGTTGTCAGCACACTGTTACCGAGTTGTTAACCCAGTGTCGTGGTTTTATGTATTTGTCTTGCGCTTCTCTGGTGACTTGTGTTGTCAGCACACTGTTATCGGGTTGTTAAACCAGTGTCGTGGTTTTATGTATTTGTCTTGCGCTTCTCTGGTGACTTGTGTTGTCAGCACACTGTTACCGAGTTGTTAACCCAGTGTCGTGGTTTTATGTATTTGTCTTGCGCTTCTCTGGTGACTTGTGTTGTCAGCACACTGTTACCGGGTTGTTAACCCAGTGTCGTGGTTTTATGTATTTGTCTTGCGCTTCTCTGGTGACTTGTGTTGTCAGCACACTGTTACCGGGTTGTTAACCCAGTGTCGTGGTTTTATGTATTTGTCTTGCGCTTCTCTGGTGACTTGTGTTGTCAGCACACTGTTACCGGGTTGTTAACCCAGTGTCGTGGTTTTATGTATTTGTCTTGCGCTTCTCTGGTGACTTGTGTTGTCAGCACACTGTTACCGGGTTGTTAATCCAGTGTCGTGGTTTTATGTATTTGTCTTGTGTTTCTCTGGTGACTTGTGTTGTTAGCACACTGTTACCGGGTTGTTAATCCAGTGTCGTGGTTTTATGTATTTGTCTTGTGTTTCTCTGGTGACTTGTGTTGTCAGCACACTGTTACCGAGTTGTTAAACCAGTGTCGTGGTTTTATGTATTTGTCTTGCGCTTCTCTGGTGACTTGTGTTGTCAGCACACTGTTACCGAGTTGTTAACCCAGTGTCGTGGTTTTATGTATTTGTCTTGCGCTTCTCTGGTGACTTGTGTTGTCAGCACACTGTTATCGGGTTGTTAAACCAGTGTCGTGGTTTTATGTATTTGTCTTGCGTTTCTCTGGTGACTTGTGTTGTCAGCACACTGTTACCGGTTGTTAACCCAGTGTCGTGGTTTTATGTATTTGTCTTGCGCTTCTCTGGTGACTTGTGTTGTCAGCACACTGTTACCGGGTTGTTAATCCAGTGTCGTGGTTTTATGTATTTGTCTTGCGCTTCTCTGGTGACTTGTGTTGTCAGCACACTGTTACCGGTTGTTAACCCAGTGTCGTGGTTTTATGTATTTGTCTTGCGTTTCTCTGGTGACTTGTGTTGTCAGCACACTGTTATCGGGTTGTTAACCCAGTGTCGTGGTTTTATGTATTTGTCTTGCGTTTCTCTGGTGACTTGTGTTGTCAGCACACTGTTACCGGGTTGTTAAACCAGTGTCGTGGTTTTATGTATTTGTCTTGCGCTTCTCTGGTGACTTGTGTTGTCAGCACACTGTTATCGGGTTGTTAACCCAGTGTCGTGGTTTTATGTATTTATCTTGCGTTTCTCTGGTGACTTGTGTTGTCAGCACACTGTTATCGGGTTGTTAACCCAGTGTCGTGGTTTTATGTATTTGTCTTGCGTTTCTCTGGTGACTTGTGTTGTCAGCACACTGTTATCGGGTTGTTAACCCAGTGTCGTGGTTTTATGTATTTGTCTTGCGCTTCTCTGGTGACTTGTGTGATGGTTTTCTTAGTCCCTGACAGAATTCAACTACATTATCTATCCACCTTTTCCTCGGTCTTCCTCTCGCCTTCCTTCCTGATATTCTGTTGTGGAAAGCTTCATAGGCAGTTGGGTCTGTTTGCATTCTTACTAAGTGGCCAAACCACTTCATTCTCTGTTTCGCTATATAATTCAAGCACGGTCTTGTTCCAACCTTTTCTCTGATGCTGGTATTCGTTACTCTGTCAATTCTTGTGTTGTTGGTGATTTTGCAGAGACAACTCATTTCGCATGTTGATATTTTCTGTATATGTTTCTTATTCATTGTCCATGTTTGGCATTGGTAACATAGAGTGGGTATGAAGATGATGTTGATCAACTGTTGTTTAGCTGTCAGTGAGATGTTTGGATGTCTAAGTAAGTGAGTGAGTACTACTTCAGTAGTAACAATATTATTAGTAGTACTAAAAAAAGATAGTAATAATAGTCTCTGTGTCGCAGAGGTTATGTGCTCGTCTCTCGTGTCAAGGGTACTCGGTTCGCTTCCACGTGGAGCCATCGAAATATTTTTTCAGAGATCCCTAATTTCACTGTAGGTGAGATCGAGTTCCTAGACCTATCGGAAACGGACGATAAAACGGTGGTCCGTGTTCAATTTGAGCACGCAGACGTCAGTTTAAAATCGAGAAGAACAGGCTGGAAAGCCGCTGCTCGTGCAAAATTCATTAGAAAAAGATTTTGAATAAAACTTCCTACAAAATGTATTCACTATCATCTAAATTACATCGGAACCCTCACCGGTGCTACGGAGTTCGTGCACTGCCGCTGAGATTTTCCTGTGTAATAAAGAGATCGAAGCATGTATGGTAACTCAAAGAAGTACAATGATGATGGTCCTATCAATCAATCAATCAATATTAACAATAACAATAGTAATATTAGTTTAGTTCAGATGCCAAAAGCTTTCTCCAGTAAAGAAGCAAAGGGTACAGTTAGGAGGCAGTAGAATTGTTACAAAATTAAACAAGATTTGAACAAACGGTAAGATTGCACAAGCGGTAAGATTGCACAAGCGGAAAGATTGCACAAACGGTAAGATTGCACAAACGGTAAGATTGCACGACAAACGGTAAGATTGCACAAACGGTAAGATTGCACAAACGGTAAGATTGCACAAACGGTAAGAGTGCACAAACGGTAAGATTACACAAACGGTAAGATTGCACCACAAGCGGTAAGATTGCACAAGCGGTAAGATTGCACAAACGGTAAGATTGCACAAATGGTAAGATTGCACAAGCGGTAAGATTGCACGACAAACGGTAAGATTGCACAAACGGTAAGATTGCACAAACGGTAAGATTGCACAAACGGTAAGATTGCACAAGCGGTAAGATTGCACAAGCGGTAAGATTGAACAAACGGTAAGATTGCACAAGCGGTAAGATTGCACAAGCGGTAAGATTGAACAAACGGTAAGATTGCACAAACGGTAAGATTGCACAAACGGTAAGATTGCACAAGCGGTAAGATTGCACAAACGGTAAGATTGCACAAGCGGTAAGATTGAACAAACGGTAAGATTGCACAAATGGTAAGATTGCACAAGCGGTAAGATAGAACAAACGGTAAGATTGAACAAACGGTAAGATTGCACAAACGGTAAGATTGCACAAACGGTAAGATTGCACAAACGGTAAGATTGCACAAATGGTAAGATTGTACAAACGGTAAGATTGCACAAACGGTAAGATTGCACAAACGGTAAGATTGCACAAACGGTAAGATTGCACAAACGGTAAGATCGTTTTCATGGGAGTGCTACGAAATACTGAAAAAGTGTGTTTAAAAAAATTTATAATTAACGCTAAAACCGACACAGTAAAATAGACACAGTAAAATAGACACAGTAAAACCGACACAGTAAAATAGACACAGTAAAATAGACACAGTAAAACCGACACAGTAAAATAGACACAGTAAAACCGACACAGTAAAATAGCGAGCCATGAATTGTTGACAAAGGCGCTATGGCTGACACTGGCCTCTCTTTGGACAGCGCTGCACTAGATAATCTAGCAGAGTGCTATTCAAAGCAATTGAACAAAATGAGGAGAATAAACCAACTCATACAAGAGAAGACGAAAGTGAGACTTAGTACCAGACAGAACACAAATTCTAGATCGCCAACTATATTTTGTTTTATTATTATTAACTACATGTTGCGTACTATCCCGCTGCTATTCATCACGTACATTGACCACATTTGTAAAATAGCTAACACCAGCGAAGGAAACAACCTCGGAGAACTCTTAAATGAATTTCTTTTGCAGACGATCAGGCAATCATATCAACAACAGAAGAACAGCTACAACAACACATCAACAGACTCCAGTTAGCATGTAACGAATACAACATGAGAATTAACATCGACAAAACAGAAGTAATGACATTCGCCAGAGAGGAAAACACTACCAACATCTCCATCGATAATCATCTACTAAATCAAGCAAAAGATTTCACATACCTGGGGAGCATTTTTCAGCAAATGGAAGAATAACTAATGAAATTCAACACAGATGCAACAAAGCAAACCAAATGATAGGGCAAATGGCGCCAATTTTAAGATGCAAACACGTCACCATGAACACAAAAGAGCAATGTTCAACACAATCTTTCTCCCACATTATGTTACCAGTGCCAAACCTGGACGCTGACAACAAACGATAGAAGAAAACTAGTCACAACAGAGATGAAGTGTCTACGCAGAATGCTGGGTGTAACAAGAAGAGACCGGTTGAAAAATGAAGACATCAGGAAAAAGTGGGTACAACATCAGTACTAGACTTCATCAAGAAACAACAAATTAAATGGTTCGGTCACGTAAGCAGATTACCATCAGACAGTGCACCCCAAATAGCAATGCTGCTCCGATACAATGGGTACAAAGCAAAAGGCCGGCCACGCAAAAGATGGACCTCAGAGATAACAGAGGCGACGAAAGAGACTATCTACGAAGCGCATACTAGGGCCGTTTTAGAAATCTCTTCCTGACCTGACGCTGTGAGGCATACAGGATTCGAGAAAGAAAGAAAGAAGAAAAAAGAACTACATGTAAGACAAGATAAACTATGAAATAAACATATTTGTACAGAATTAAAATATATGTAAGGGAAGGTTAAACAAGCCTAATGACCATACTCGCCCCTGCTACAATTAGCACCAGCTATTAAAGACAATTAATGAAGCTGGGATGCATACAATGACACAAATTTTGCACTTGTTCTTATCAACCAAGATAGTCACTCATTGTGTTCTGTATGGTTTGCGCGGAGAACATTAGTACGTTGCGCGCTAGTTATACCCACACGTCATGTATTACAGACACGAATTTCAGCCAATAAAATACTTGTGATTGCCAGACCTGATAGTCGCATATATATTCTGTTTTTTTTTGTTTAATGTGACGTCATTCGGTCTTCATTAATCACGTCTCAGCTTGTATATGATCTAGGCTGAAGAGCATTTTAGGTTTTACTCTGTATTTTTCATTCACGGAAGAGGAAATGTTTAACTCAAGACAGTACATATAGCATGATTGATTGATTGATTGATTGATTGATTGATTAATTGATTGATTGATTGGACCATCATTCATTGCACTTCGGTGAGTAACCATGTATGCTCCGATCTCTTTTTTTACATAGGAAGATCTCAGCTGCAGTGCACGAACTTCGTCGCACCGGCGAGGGTCCCCGATGTAATTTTGAAGATGGTGAGGATATTTTTGTCGAAATTTTATTTTTAATCTTTTCTAATGAATATTCCCCGTGCAGCGGCTTTTCAGCCTGTTCTTCTCGATTTGGAACTGTCAATGGTTTCTTTGACGTTCTCAAATTGAACACGGGACCTATGTTTTATGGTCCGTTTCCGGAAAAACTAGGCGTTTGATCTGACCTACACTGAGATTAGTAATCTCTGGAAAAATATTCAGATGGTTTGACGAGGGAGCGAACCTAGTGTCTTTGGCACGAGAGACGAGCACCTAGCCACTACGCCACAGAGACCACTAGAACACATAGAAACCAAGCAAGAAAGTCCTACAAGTAAAAGAACAAAATTGTTTTCTCTTGTACTCTGCAAATCCCACCTTCCCCCTAATCTCACTCACACGTGTCCCGCCCATGGTACAGAGTTTTACTGCGGTCTTTTCTTGTGTCGACAAAATACATTATATTTATATCCAGCGTCCTGGCATGACCAGTCAGTAGATTTGATTGTCCCATATTTCTGTTTTTGCTTTCTATGTATAAGTTCAGGAATATCTGACAATAATTTAACAGAGTTTAGAAATGAGTAGGCAATTCTAGTATGACCAATCAGTTTGACTCGGGGTGGCATGAATTTAACCCTATAAACGGTGTAGGCGCGAATGCCTGAACGAGTATCTCGGTCACTTGCACGTTTTATGTATCAGTTATTGATCTTCAAAAGTCGGCCAGGAGACTCGTGTAAACGCATTCCATCTGTGCTTCTGCCTGCTGTGCAAACAGATTGTAAACCATTAAAGCTTTCGCTTACACTACGCCCTAGTCGCATGGTAGCTTTCTTTCAATCCCTACCCGCTCTGCCAGACTACTATGCACCCACGTTTCCAGGGTCAGAACGAGGACATGGAGTAGGGTCTTGGTCAGTGGCAGCACACTGACGCTGTCGTATTACCTTATTGCTTTGCGATTGAGACCCCAATGACATAATGACAAGCTGCATGCACAAAAATCACATATGTTAAACATAATAAATACTAAAAGACGGTGTGGACGACACACACATACAATCACACACAAACTCATATAAACGTAAACAGACATATTCAAATATAAACAATCACAGTTAAATACACAATCAAACACATACACGCATACTATGAAGAAATACTCACAGTATGAAGAGAAGAAAACATATCTTTGTGTAATAGGAAAAGCACAAATGAGAATATATTTGCACAACTTAGGTAAAAATCAACACACCGCAATAGAAACCACAACCAATAACCGGTAGCAGTAACTAATCTTGGAGTCAATGACACAGCAGTTTTAGAATGGTTACACGAAAATAACTTATAATCACATCAAAATCCACTCACCTTCCAGCCAAATCCACTAGATGAACTTTGCTAGCGATTTCGCTAGGTAGGTTGTCTTCAAATTTAGCCTGTGTGTGGTAACATAGATATGACAACATTGAATATAATGGATGGACAACATAAGAGATAACAGCATAAGATATTATGGTATGGGTACATAATAACATAAATATTTGATAACACGTGTATTATAATATATGCATAATGATAATATCATTATGTAATAATATAGGTTGATTAATAGATATGGCCATCATCATTGCACTTTGGTAAATAACCATGTGTGCTCACAACTCTCTTGTTATCTTACAAAGCAGTAGGGCGCGAACTTGTAGCACCAGTGTGGTCCCTGTTGTAATTGTGAAGATAGTGAAAATTTGCAGAATTTCATTCCTTCCTTCCTTTCGTTCGCTTGAAATATGTCTATATATTCAATGTTGTCTCTTGTATGAACTTCACTGTCTTTGTAGCTCACACAGAGGTCCGTGTAGTTTTATGTCGAGTGTTGTTTCGTTAGGCCAGTGAGTTTGCCTCAGTGTATCATATTTGGGGCAGTCTTGAGTATGTGCTCTGCAGTCTGGTTTGCCTGTCCACATGTACACATGGCTGAATTGCCAATCTTGAATTTTGTATACATGTGGCTACGGAGCCGATTGTGTCCTGTTCTAAGGCGCAGAATCACAACTTGTTCCAATCTGCTCATATTATAATAATCGTCTTGTGTTGGTATTTGTGGCTTTCTCATTGATTTAATCATCCTTTTCTTTTGGTGGTAGGTAACTGGCACATCCGGCTGCTCTCCTTCCTTGGCCAATCGGTCTGCTGTTTCATTTCCTGGTATTCCACAGTGAGAGGGTATCCACTGCAAGACGACCCTGCGATGCTTGGACAATTTAGACAGTAGGGTCTGTAGACCTGGCAATTTCTGGACTGAAGTGCTTGGAGTGCTGATTTTGCATCAGTCAAAAATACAACAGGTTGAGGATCGGTCTGGTATTCAACAGTTTTTCAGTTGCCACCTTGATTGCCTGAATTTCTGCATCATAGTTGTGACAGAATTTCCCGTTGGTACTTTAATCGCATCTCTAGCGTTGTTTGGGTATTCTATGTACACTCCTGCTCCTCCATTCTTCACTGCATTTTCTGCTGACCATCCGTGTATACCCGGACCCAGAGGTCATGTGGGTATTCTTCATCAAGTAAACTGAGAGTGACTGTCTTGCGTTGTATGCTGTTCTGCTCATCCTTGTCGAATATTCCTTTCACTTCTGTCTGGATACATACTTCTGGTTCAGTCTCCTCTCTCCAAGGATAAGGATAAGGAATTTCATTTAATTTGGCTCTCTAATAATTATATCAGCGACTTTAGAGCTTACTATAATCACATGTTGGGCCGCTGGAAGCTGCTGGATTTGCTGAGGGGAGATCAGAGTACCTATGGACATGTCGGAGTGCTATGATGATAGTCCTCATATAACTGATAACAGAGCTTACTTTTAACAATTTTCAACTAGCAATTGTTATTTTACCTGCTCAACCTGAACAAAGCACATAAGTTTTATAGTTCGTCTCTAGTAGGACTAAGAACTTGATCTCACCTACATTATCAGAGATCTCTGGACAAATATTCCGATTGCTCCCATGTGGGAATGAACCGATCACCTTATCTCCACGCCATGCCCGTCTGCCCAGCGTGTTCGTAGCGCGTTGGACTACGGGTGACTATCCCTCTGTGTGTGCGGGTTCAATTCCGCACACAGATTCCCCAGATTTACGGTGTTCGTGGCACCGAACCGAAGGGTTACGATGTCCATGGCACCGAGCCGAAGAGCTGAAAGCTCAAGTGCTTCTGGATCGGGGGGAAAAAAAAACAATCTCCACGCCACAAAGACAATTCCTCCCATCCCTCCCCTCACTCGTTAGTATAGGTTATGTGTCATACTCATCATCATCATCATCATCAGGTGCCGTGCCGGCTGGCGTAGACGATCATGGATCTCCACAAATCTCTGTCGTTGGTGTTTGCTATCAACACAGATGTTGACGCTCTACTGTGCCATGAAGTCAGGCTATCCAAAATTTTCTTTCTCTGTCTTCCTCTGTATCGTCTACCCTCGATTTTACCGGTTGTCACAATGTGTTCTAAACCTCCCCTCCACATCACATGCCCGAAAAATGATGACTGCCACTTTCTTATATTGATAAGCTTTCTCTGTGTCTTGATCTCATTCAACACCTCAACATTAATCATTTTAGCAGTCCATGGGATTCTCATCATTCTTCTGTAAACCACATTTCTGTGGCCCTCAGAGATTGTTCGATCTGTGTGTTCATTGTCCATGACTCGCATCCGTACGTCAGTATTGGTTCTATGTAGCACTGAATAACTCGCATTTTGATCGAGATTGACAAGGACTTGTTGCAGATAATGCTTCCCATTTGCAGGAACGATGTTTTCGTGTCATACTGCTGATCAATTTTCAAAGAAACTATGAAAGATGACCTACCTGACAGAGATTTACTGTAACGATTGCGTGACTTCTGCTGCTATGTTTGTGCATATGTGTTGATGCTGTAATCCTGTAAGAAAGACATAATACATTGATACATATTTGGGATGACTACTGGGAGAACTGCTACAATCTTCAAGGGAACAAGGAGTGTTACGCTATGTTTAAGTAACATAAAGAGCTACAATCAAACAATACATCAAGAAGCTTCTGGTTGAATGGATTAGACTCCCATTTGAGAGACCTTGGTTCGATCCCTGGTTAAGGTCAATGAGTTTTTTTCTGTCGGGGCATAAAGAATAAACCATAACCTGGACAGTTTCAGCTGATGACTGTACTGGCTATGCGACCATTCAATTCCTCAAGTTCCTGTTCCCATCCTGTTCCCATCCTGTTCTACTAAAAAGGGAGTTTTGCACTTTGTTAAACTAACAGAAAGATTCTAAACAATACACAACGTTTTCAACAGATCAGAGTGGTACAGTCTCAATTGTGATGGTTCAATTAACTTGTGCAGAATTGAAGAGCATCGACTTCGTTCTTCCGTACAGCTTCTCGCGAAGCTCTGTGTTATCGAGCCAAGTTTCTTTTCTCGCTGGCAGTCTTGCGAATGAGAGATCTAGAATCGAAGATATTTACCTCCATAAAGAGTGCGGTATAAGAACATTCAGTATATATATATATATATATATATATATACAGTATATATGGAACTGCAGTAAAACTATTTGATTGGCAAACACGTAATTACAAAGTACTGTAGTTTTACAAATTACAAAAACAATGACAAAATACAGCAACGTTTCGACCAACAAGGTCTTTATCAAGCAAACGAACAAACAGGAGTGACAAATTAAAATGAAACACAAATGGACGACCAAATACAAACGTATCTAATGAAAATCCGGAATAAAACGAATAACGAAATAAATGTAACACAAAAACACACATAAAAACTAGAAATAGAACGGAAAAGAAACAATGAAACATCTAGTAAATATATAACTTGAATACATGCAACATATACCCATATAGATTACAAAGCATGGGAAGAGAAAGTACTAAGAAGCAGAAGAATGTAATACGTTGAGCCCGCGTGGTCGCAAGGTACCATAAAAGAAATCAACCGATTCTCCAGAGCAAATCGACTGCGATCATCCGAGGAACATGATCGGATGGCTGTGACCTGGACATCGTGAGCTCCTAAATGGCCAGTATCATTGAAATGGGTGGCTACAGGGTCACAGAGCATTGGCGTATGTCGCGCAAGTGTTGGGCGAATCGGTCACTGAGCCTCTTGCCTGTCTCGCCGATATAAGCCTTGTTACACCGCTTACAGATAATGGTATAGATAAGATTACGGGACTCGCATGCGAACCCATCGTCAATAAGAAACGTGCCTAAAGGAAAGATACAGTACGCGTCTGTATCACATAAGCACACGTGTTGCAACGCGACGGCCACACTGGACAGTGCCAAAATGAGTCTGGATATTGGACTTAAGGCGACTGTGTACCAACATATCCTTAAGACTTCTGTCCCGTCTGTAAGCCACCAAAGGATAGTTGGGGAAGACAGAACAGGTCTCAGGATCTGACCTAAGGATAGACAGATGACGGAATAAAAGTGATATCAGAGTTCCTTGGTGAAAAATGACAGAGCCAACCTATGGACCTTCGGAATCAGGTAAGAATTATGGGAAATCAGACCACACCTACACCACGTGACCTCGCATTCCAGTATTGGTGTATATAGACGGATTCATTCTAAAATCAACACAAAATGGTAAATCGAAGATATATTATGCAACAAATTAAGTTTAACAATAAGGAATTTCAATATTATGAATACTTTTCACCAATAAATAACCATAGACTCACAGAATTGAGTAAAATTGCAAAAAGCTTGCAGTGTTCTATCAAACATATATATTTTCCAGCCCCTTCTCTGATCTAGGTCAGGAATTCCCCGGTCAGTTGTCTGACCTAGTTATCTAGACTTGGTTGCGATCAAACAGTCCCTGAAGGAACTGGGTCAGTCCCTGAAGGAAATAGGTTGGGACTGAAACCGAGCCAAAACAGATACATCTGATGGAATCATGTATCGCTCTATCTGTGTAACCTTGACAATTCAGGATAGAAGTGAAACTATTATCTTAAAATGAAGTCAAGTAAATGTCACGCATATTATCATTAATTTTGTTATCTATTAAACTGCTGAAGACAAACAAACACTTATGAATCTGACAGAAATAGTAAATCAACCAAGTATCATACCCGCCGGCGTAACCCAAGAGGAAGCACCAAGTTCAGCAAACATGATAATAAGTGCTCAGATTAACGAATTAATATTACACAGATATATGAAACTTCAATGGGACACAAATGTCATACACGAAAACTGAAACAAGAACCTTATGTCTCTCGATATCGCCGCCCAGCCATGAAAACAATCGTTTTAAATGTAACGACCAGCTAAGTTTTTCAAAAGTTAATAGTATCTGACACGTCGAGTCCACAACATTGGTGACATGATCAGTCTTTAACAGTGTTTGTAGACAGGACAGGTCACAAGTATTATTAGTTCTTATATAAGACTGATTGATTGATAGAACCATCATCATTGCACTTCGGTAAGTAACCATGTGTGCTCCGATGTCTTTCTGACACAGGAAGATATCAACGGCAGTGTACAAACTTCGTAGCACCGGCGAGGGTCCACAATGTAATTTTGAAAATGATAACAATAGTTTGTATATATTTTATTTATTTCTAATCTTTCTATTGAATTTTGCACGTGCAGCGGTTTCCATCCGCTCTTCACGATTGTTAAGTCCAAAGGTTCTTTTACGTGCTCAAATTGAACACGTGACCTATGTTTTGTCGTTCATCTCCGAAAGAACTAGGAACTTGATCGCCCCTACAATAAAATCAGGACTCTCTGGAGAAAATATCCCGATGGCTCCGCGACGGAGTCAACAGAGTACGTTTGGAACGAGAGGTGAGTACCTACCTTTTTACGCTACAGAGACGCCACAGAAACGCCACAGAAACATACAAGCATTGTTAGAGCCTGATTTATTTATTTTTCATCTTTTTTTTTTCTTTTTCTTTCGTCCCTTTCAACTCAGACGAAGTTCCATCTCTGAAACTGATTTGCGTGAAATCCGTTTTCCAATTTCTTACAATGGCAAGCGTGAATTGTAAATTACTTACACTGGCAGCCGTGTGCTCAATGTACTCGTAATTAGTATTCCTCGCCATACAGGCAGATTTTCCGACTTCAGAGGTACTACGTTATCGTCTGAGTAAGACCAGGACCTGAACAAATGCCGGACGTAGGTTCGAACCCGAGCTATGAGGCGTCTTACAGCTAGCAGGCCAAGCTACTATCAACTACTCTAGGCAGTCCCCCATTTTTTCATCTAAAATAAACTATTCATCTGGTATATGTATCCTACACAAAATAGATTACCACCTTCACAAACGTTTTAAAAAACACACATTTATTATTCAACAATTCTTCACTAGCACAGCGACTACAGTCTTATCCAGAGTTGACTAATAATGGATTTGCATACCTTCTCTCATTTCCTTTGTCAATAAGATCTTGAATCTCCCGATAGTCTTTGACAACGTGCCTAGATAGGTCTGCAAGTTAGATGATATAATAAACACAGTATTAAAACATAATGTTTTGTCTATAAGTATACACAAATATAATAAAGGAATATAATAAATAAAATAAAATAATATTTCTCGTATCCTTTTCAAACCGTTGGGTTTGAAATGCCTGTCACTTCATATCTCTAAGACCTATTGACCAGGAGGTAGGAAGCTAATTGTTTGAGAAAGCAAAGGAAACCAGTAGCAAACAATAACGAAAGTTACAAGTTCATGATATACAATATACAACTATTTCGACAAAAATTGCAATTCAAGTGATGAACAGTTTGGTGTTGCTACATTAGCGACGGCCATATGCATTTTATGCGGAGCAGGTTGTTTTTTGTGGTGGTACGCGGCTGTTTCATTCTGGGATTAGTTCACACAGGAAACATTTCACAGTTGTTAGCATTTCGTGTGATTTTCATTGGCACAGGAACGGAGCAATTATGGGGTGACCCGTTGCAGTGAAGTTGGAACCGTACTTATGAACTATATATATATATACGAACTATACAACTATTTACATATCAGTTCTCAATGTCACAAATAAATAACACATGAACGATCTGTTGATATTATTGATATGACTTTCCATATTTTTTTTTTTAATTGGGCCCTACTCGGAAGTGCCACAACGAGTGGACCCGGTTCTGTTTAACGTTTAAATTCCGAGCGTCGACATTCTTTCGAATGAGAACTGCTCAGAATTTGTTCAAGTGCTGTTTAGCGTTATATGAAGGCTCCAACCTGCGATCAAGTGGGCACTACTACACTTAGATCTTAGCCAAACATCCGAGAAAGCTTCGTATAGTCTACTAAATAATTTAGCAATACCATACTATACATGAGCCGCTGTAGCGTAGTTGTTAGTGAACTCGCTTCTCAAGGCTGGTGGTCTGGGTTCAGCTCCCGCAAAGCGCGTGGAATTTTTCCGACCGCGACGGCTCTCAGGTCGACCCAGCCTCAACTGGGTACCAGACATGTTCTGGGAAAGTAAAGGCGGCCGGCGTGATGCTGACCACATCACCCATCGTGTGCCCGACGGTCAATGAAAAATACAGGCCTAACACTGTATTGACCTATATACCACGAGGTATGAAATGGTTCCTTTTACTTTTTTATACTAACATGGATCAGTAAAATATATACCTTGTACGTATGGTCCTGTCTGTGGATGTTCCCTGACCTTTAGAGTGTACCTCTCATGACCTTTCTTATTTGACTTATGTAATAAATCTCTCACTCTTTCATTGTAGATTTCAAGTAGCTGAAATAAAGCAATACATCAAGTGACTTTTATATCTATATAAGATTTATTTGTATTTAAATATATTTTACGCCCGCTTTCCCAGCGTGTTCGTAGCGCGTTGGACCACGTGTGACAAGCTCCCTATGAGCGCGGGTTCAATTCCGCGGGCTGGCAGAAAAGCCATAGGTTCTCCAGATTTACGGTGTTCGTGGTACCGAACCGAAGGGTTACGATGCCCATGGCACCAAGCCGAAGAGTTGAAAGCTCAAGTGCTTCTGGATCGGGCACACAAAAAAATTCTGTTTTCATTCATTCAGTCAATACTATTTCCCTTACAGAACTTTGCACCCATAACAGTTTTTCTAATAACACTCTCTATCATATACAAGGTTTTTGTATCAGGTGCGTCCAGGGCGGCTCGTCATTATGGGCCAATGGGGCCCGGCCACCTAAAAACCCAAGGAGAATAACTTCCCAGAATAGACAAATAATAATAAATACTCAAAACAGCCATGATTTTTCCGAAAATTTGTGCTTGATCACCAAGAAAAATGACTACGAGCCGCCACTGGGTGCGTCCATTTGCAATTGATTTATACTGTTTTTACACCCATCTTCCCTTTGGCGTTCACACCTTTCTCTTTCCTTTGTATATATCTTTCCATGATTCCCTTTTCCAAGCTTTCATCCGGTTTTTATACGACGTTGTATTATACATTACTCACGATAATGAGCATGACGGCAAGTTTAACTCAGTCAAACTGTAACATAAGTCAGACTGTAACAATAATATAAGCCAGACTGTAACAATAACATAAGACAGAATGTAACAACATAAGTCAGAATGTAACAACATAAGCCAGAATGTAACAACATAAGTCAGAATGTAACAACATAAGCCAGAATGTAACAACATAAGTCAGAATGTAACAACATAAGCCAGAATGTAACAACATAAGTCAGAATGTAACAACATAAGCCAGAATGTAACAACATAAGTCAGAATGTAACAACATAAGCCAGAATGTAACAACATAAGTCAGAATGTAACAACATAAGCCAGAATGTAACAACATAAGTTAGAATGTAACAACATAAGACAGAATGTAACAACATAAGACAGAATACAACAACATAACCCAGAATGTAACAACATAAGCTAGAATGTAACAACATAACCCAGAATGTAACAACATAAGCTAGAATGTAACAACATAACCATGAATGTAACAACATAAGCTAGAATGTAAAAACATAACCCAGAATGTAACAACATAAGCTAGAATGTAACAACATAACCCAGAATGTAACAACATAAGCTAGAATGTAAAAACATAAGTCAGATTGTAACACCTACCTTATCTCGACCTTAAATGTGATGTTTTCTTCAGGAGAGCAGTCATCAGTATGGCTGAACAAGGACTGTCAGACAGAACGACATTCAAAACATGAGTAAATTATGCAGATTCAGAACCAAGATAAATATACAATAAATGGACAATAAGAGATAAGGGTAATATAAGTTCAGAGTAAAATAGATAAGAATAGACTACACAGGAAAAATTCAATTAAAAATATTAAAACAACATTTCTATAAAATGTTCACCATCTTCCAAATTACATTGAGGATCCTCGCTGTTGCAATGGAGTTGGTAAAACCCATCATCATCATCAGGTGCCGTCTCCACATCGAAGGTTAGCTGCAATGAATATCCAGCATCCTCTGTCTTTCGCCTTGGTGTTGCACACTGCCAGACTGTAACCTGTCCATTTCTTAAAGTTTCCCTCCCACTTATCTCTCGGTCTTCCTCATGCTCTTCCCCCTCAACTTTCCCCTCTAGTAAATGTTTTATTATGGTGTCATGTCTGTTTATGTGCCGAAAATGGTGGTAAAACTAAGGGTAAAATAAAGCGAAATTAAAATATGACAGGATCTCATTATGATCAGAGTAACGAATGCAACATTTTGTTTAATGTATTCCGCCAGTGTGTGGTGCAGGGGCCTGCAAGTGAAGCAAAGAATAGTAACACTGTCACCTACAAGGCATGTCGTAAGAGGCGAGTGATGTAGGAACTAGGAAGCTACTCTTGTAAATAAAAAGCATCGCAGAAATCGGATGAGCTGGCCTACTTGTAAGCGCATAACTGACACAACGTACAATCGCTCTTAGGCTCAAATCACATGCAAATCACGACAGAGCGGTTAACAAGTAGTCGATATGGAATAATCGAAGAAGAAGTTTAATGTGTATATGTCGTGTTCTGGGTTGTATCCTCCGTTTGTTTTTCTCATGTCATTTTTCTGGACTGTTTGAGAGAGTGTGTTTCTATAAAGCTTTGTGTTGGGTGGGGTTGTGTTAGTCTCCCTTCAACTCGTAGTTTAAACAGTTGATTAGAAAGGAGCCATAGAGTATGTTGTTTCTTCAGTATCGGTCTTTGAACACCAAGACGACCAAGAGAAAGATAGATGGACAACATTGCAGAAATAACATATTTGGCTTAAAATATAGAAATTCAACTTCTAGCGACATTTCACGACAGTAGTGGGAACAAAAAAGCTTCTTCGACGCTCCATATCGACCACTTGTTAACCACTCTGTGTGATCTGTATTGATCTGAGCTAAGAGCGATTGTATGTTGTGTCAGTTATGCGCCTACAAGTAGGCACATCCGATTTCTGCGACGCTTTTTATTTACTAGGGTTGCTTCCCTAGAACCCAACATCAGTCGCCTCTTACGACATGCCTTGTAATTAGCAGTGTTACTATTCTTTGCTCCCCTTGCACGCCCCGGCAACAAACGGACGGACAAAAGAGCAAGAAAGAAGGTAGATAAGAAAACTGCTGGCACAAAATAATTGACTCAAAGTGAAATCATTGCTCGATTAGTTTCAACGAGCTAATCTCTGCATCAGCTTTCATTATTTGCCACTTATAGTGACACAGTTGGTCGCACGTTAATGAGCGTAGATCCAGACATGCTCTGAAGGTGAGAAATTAAAATCAATCATTTTGACCTTTGCGTGTAACCTTTGTCACGACTGAATGCTGAACTAGGTTTTGAAGAAAAAAATAGTTGGCTCGGACGATTTTAAGAACCAATTTGTTTGATGATAGATGACGACAGAGATAGTTAGATATATAGTGGATCAAAGAGTGTTAGAAAATTATACAGGGTGTTCAACTTAAAAGCAGCCCCAGTGATAAATAGAAATTTGCAGGTACGCATTGATCCGTCTATTTACTATTAAACCGGTTCTGACTAAACTTGTCCTACGTACATTTGTTCATCGCCCCTTCCGCACTACAATTACACACCATCACACAACCTTGACCTATACTAGTCATAACTGAACCTTCCCATTTCCATACATATATGCCAGATTAGCTTCATTCACCGGCTGCTTTTAAGTTGAACACCCTGTATAATGTCATAGATCAGGACAAAGTGAAAGAATTAAAGAAGTAAAAATGGAATCCCAACAGAGGAGTTTTAGACCTCTAAATCCCAGTTGCTGACCAGAGTGAGAGCGGTAGGTGTCAATATTGACACAGTCCGGAAAGAACAACATACCAAATATGCACACACAAAAGATTGATTAATAAACATCGAACTGGCGTGTTGGGCCGCTGAAACTGATTAACAAACATCGAACTGACGTGTTGGGCCGCTGATTAATAAACATCGAACTGGCGTATTGGGCCGCTGGACGCTGCTGGATTTGTTGAGGTCGAGATCGGGGCACATATGGACATTTCCGGAGTGATATAATGATAGTCTTCATACAACAAAAGAATGAGAATCAAATGGTTGGTAATAAATAAGGAAGTCAGAGAGTGGGATAAAAAGTGTCACATAGAACAGTGAGTCTGAAATTTAGACAAAGAGGAGAAGAGACAAATAAAGTGAATCAAAGTGTGGGACAAAGATAGGAAAAGAGTAGGATCAAGAGTAAAAGATGTAGAGAAAGGATAACAAAATTTGAACAAGTAGTTTGAACAGAGGCAACTAACTGGATGAAGAAAGCCAGAGGGTTGGATACAGAGGGCCTAAAATTTGGACAACATCAGTAGAGAAGTTGAACAAAGGGAGTCAGTGTGGGGAACAAAGAAAGTCATTGAGTAGGATGAAGAGAGAAATAGTTGGACAAAGAGAATCATGGAGTAGGACGAAGAGGCAAAGAGGTGAACAAAGAGAGTAATAGAGCTGGACGAAGAGGCAAATAATTGTACAAAGAGAGTCATGGAGTAGGATGAGGCATTGTACAAAGAGAGTCATGGAGTAGAACGAAGAGGCAAAGAGTTGTACAAAGAAAGTCATGGAGTAGGATGAAGAGGCAAAGAGGTGGACAAAGAGAATCACGGAGTAGTAAGAAGACACAAAGAGTTGTACAAAGAGAGACATGGAGTAAGACGGAGACACAAAGAGTTGTACAAAGAGAGACATGGAGTAATATGAACAGAGTGAAAGTTAGAAAAAGAAATTAAGAAATTTGACAACGGGAGCTGGAGAGCAAGTGAAAAGGAATCAACGTGTCACGTAAAGAAAATATGTCAATAGACCGAGAAGATATGTACGTCTCCGTCGAAGCATTAAACTTGACAATAAAGTACATATCCAAGACATCAAATACAGGGTGTGTACTTACCTCACAGATTCTTGGAATTATGCCAACCTCGCCCTATAGAAGAGTAAACAGATTGTCAATAGCAGTTCAAAGGTTACATTTCTGGTATAATGACATCACTACCTATTTCTTTCTTTCTTTCTCTAATCCTGATTTGCCTCAAGCGTCAGGATAAGAAGAGATTTCTAGAACGAGCCCTTGTGTGCGCTTCATAAACAGTGTCTTTCGTCGCCTCTTTTATCTCTGAGGTCCATCTATTGCGTGGCCGGCCTTTTGCTTTGTACCCATTGTATCGGGGCAACATCGCTCTTTGATGTGTACTGTCTGTTGGTAATCTGCTTATGTGGCCGAACCATTTAATTTGTTGTTTCTTGATGAAGTTCAGTACTGATGTTGTACCCACTTTTTTCCTGATGTCTTCATTTCTCAACCGGTATCTTCTGGTTATCCCCAGCATTCTGCGTGGACACATCATCTCTGTCGTGACCAGTTTTCTTCTGTCATTTGATGTCAGCATTAGATCTACATATTTGATATGGTTGTATCCAGCTAATAAGTATTCAGTTAGTTATATGCAGCGAAAGTGTTTCCAATTTGATCTTTCAAAACTCTACTACTACTGGCAAACCTTATATCAATCTATTAAGATCTTTCAAAACTCTACTACTACTGGCAAACCTTTTATCAATATATTAAGATATTTCAAAACTCTACTACTACTGGCAAACCTTTTATCAATCTATTAAGATCTTTCAAAACTCTACTACTACTGGCAAACCTTTTATCAATCTATTAAGATATTTCAAAACTCTACTGCTACTGGCAAACCTTCTTGTTCTCAGTGGAATATAGCCCTGCAAATATAGCTCTCAAACGAACTCTTATTTTGAAACGTCATCTTCAGTTCCGTGCAAGAGACATTTGCAGACTCCGATCTCGCCACGTCATGTCTCAGTTTAGTCAAATGTTAATGTCTTAAAGCATTTCTCTTGCTATTTCCATATTTTGTCATGCTCTGTATTTGTGTAGATCTGTTTTCATGAAATATCCTTCATGTATGTTTTATTTCATTATTTTGATAAAGAAACTAGGAATATGACCATTGACGAAGTGGGTGAACTGACTAGAGACAGAGTGAATACCAGATGCGCTACAAAGAGATTAATGTCCTATAATGGATACGCACCTTGACGATGAATAGTTTCATTGATATCGTGGTATGCAGATGGTGTTGACATATATTTGACAAGTGTCAGCTGATTGACTGAACCACATTACAAAAGTTGCAGATATATGCATAATTGCTGCGCTGTAGACAAACGGTAGTGCGCTGCATTCAATCACCGACGTATAAGTCTCAGGACGTTATCAGAACGATCGATACCATATCGATCAACAATTCAAGAAGTTTGTTATTAATGAATTTAATTCGATCAATACAACGCTCATGATAATGTATTGTACGTTTATACATTATTATTTGATGTATCTAATTATTATTATTATTACCTGGTGATCAATGAATTCTATATTATTCTAAGTAAGGGTTGGGTTTACATAAAAAGTTGTAGACTCCAGCTCTAAGTTACGTAATGCGTCGAATAAACTGAGAAGCCGTGCAATATAGAGAAAGAACTACGCTGAGTACTGGGAGTTCTGTTATACAGTACTGAATGCTGGAAAATGACCCAATACATAATACACAAGTTGGAGACATCTCAGAATAAAAGTTTAAGAAGAATCCTGCAAATTTTCTGATCAAATACCATAACGAATGAAGAGTTTTGAAACAAACGGACTGTGTATCTTTGGAGACCAGCATTACAAGACGAAGATGGAGGTGGTTTAGACATGTATGTCGTATGCCAGTGGGGGGCATTGGCTAGGACAGCTCTAATGGGAAGAGAAGGCCTGGACGTCCAAAAGAAACATGGAGAAGAACTGTGGAGAGAGAGTTGAATGAGTGTGACCTGACGTGGGAGACGGTTGGTAGAAAGGCAGCAGAACGGCAACAGTGGAAGTCTCCTGTGGAAGCCTTATGCGACAATCGGGATACGAAGATGATATAGATCGAAGCTGAGTAGTCGTGCAATATAGAGAAAGAACTAAACTGAGAAGGTAGGTATGTAGGTAGGTAGGTAGATAGGTAGGCAGGCAGGCAGACAGGCAGGCAGGCAGACAGGCAGGCAGGCAGGTAGGTAGGTAGGTGGTGGTAAGTATGAAAGTAGGCAGGTAGGTAAGTATGAAAGTAGACAGGTAGGTAGGTATGAAAGTAGGCAGGTAGGTAAGTATGAAAGTAGGCAGGTATGAAAGTAGGCAGGTAGATAAGGATGAAAGTAGGCAGGTATGTAAGTATGAAAGTAGGCAGGTATGTAAGTATGAAAGTAGGCAGGTAGGTAGAGTATGAAGTAGGCAGGTAGGTAAGTATGAAAGTAGGCAGGTAGGTAAGTATGAAAGTAGAAGATGGAGAAGTAGGCGGTAGGTAAGTATGAAAGTAGGCAGGTAGGTAAGTATGAAAGTAGGCAAGCAGGTAGGTTATCTTACCGGATATCCCATCATAGTAAATGTTTTTCCTGACCCTGTTTGACCGTAAGCGAACATACAGGCATTGTATCCTTCAAATGCAGCTTGCAGTATCTCTGTTCCCAAGTCTTGGTAAATCTGTCAGGACAAAGTGTACTTGTAAAACATGATAAATGATATGACACTTGACAGTATATGATATATAATACATGATATCGTGTTTGATATACATGATAACGCCGAGCTAAACTCTTTAATAATAATTTAAAAGAGAATTCCTAAAAAAATGGCATCGTTCTTAGTTACATCGGGAAACCAAGTCTGTGCCAGAGGTTCGTGCTCTGATATCTTCCTGGTAAGAAGAGATTGGAACACGCGACATTCATCAAAGTACAATGATGATGATCCTATCAATCTATCACACACTAAATCAGAGGCATTATCCTATGTAATACTGACACCGTGCCGAAGAGATGAAAGCTCAAGTGCTTCTGGATCGGAAGGGAAGAGATCTTCTTTACAACATCTATTGTTGCCGTTTGTAAAACTACTTATGTCGTTTTCCTATCTTCGCTTTTGTATTATATTTTTACTGGTCTATCCACTATTTAAAAAAACCAACAAGTTTCCGTTATCGCTTCCGTTCGTTTTTGTTCCTTCAAGACATTTGAGCAGAAGTGCACTTTTTAGGTACATCAGAGCGTGTTGACCGTTATATGTCCATATGGTCTGAAACTAGTACAGAACGCTATTATTTATCAGTATATTTATAATTAACGTTGATCACATATCAGTTAATTGCGCTGTCACGGCTCAGTGACAGACATTTTGTTTCATAATTTTCCTGAACCACTATTGTATCGAAGCGTGACGGATCAATAGATCAGCGACAACTTGTTACAAGTTACAGCAGGAACTAACCAGATCGGTTGCAGAAACTTGCGACTAGTAGTTTCCATGTATAGTTATGATTTCCTAGTAAAACTATAAATTTAAACTAAAATATCGTCCCTGTGGTGCGGGGCCCCACAAGGGAAGCAAATAATACAGGGTGTTCAAGATAATTGCAGCCCCTTTGACAAATCGAAAGTTGCCAGATAACCCAACGCGTTGTGTTTATTTACAATTTAAACTGGTTCTGACTAGCTCGTCCTACGTCACATTTGTTCATCGCCCCTTCCCGCACCATAATTACACACCATCACACAACCTTGACCTATACTACGTCATAACTGAACCTCATTTCCATACATATATGCCAGATTAGCTCCATTCATGGGCTGCTTTTAAGTTGAACACCCTGTAGTACCACTGCGACATGCAAAGCATGTCGTAAGAGAGGCGACTGAGGTAGGGGCCTACGCAAGCTACCCTAGTAAATAAAAAGCGTTGCATAAATCGGATGTGCTAGCTTACTTGTTGGTGCATAGCTGGCACTACGTATAATCGCTCTTAGGCTCAGATCACATACAAATCACAAAGAGTGGTTTAACAAGTGGTCGATATAGAGCCTTCGAAGAAGAAGAAGAAGAAGAAGAAGAAGAAACACTAAAATATACAGTTCTAAACTTTATTTGTTTCTTTCGTGTATGTCGTGATTAGTTCCAAGTTTTAGGAATGTATGAGGTGTCTTCATTTGTTTAGTGTTTATTATTTTCTTTATGAATTTCTTTATATTGTCAGGTCATCTCTTTCTTGAGTTCTTCCATTCCAAGTCACATCGTCTGTTACTAATGGTTCATTGTAGCAGCTATTTAAACTGCAGCATATCGTTGCATTCTTGTCGTACATGTTTTACGTGCGCTCGAGCGTGCATACAACTTCTGAATCATTTCCTTTCTTATCAACTTCTAATGAATCTCAGTTGTCATGGCACTTGGAACGTGGTCCCTTTCACTCAGTATTCTCGGTGTTTGATTAAATGCGGCGTCCATGACGCGTTCGTTCGTATTCACTACCGCTGGGCGTATCAGCCTAACTACTGAGTTTGTCAAAAATCATTGGAGTGACAAACATATTTCTAATTAAATTTAAGCAGCTAAATAAGAACACTTTTCAAAAACATATTTGCATGTTCATTTACATTTACCTAAATCTTATAATCAGAAAGAAAAACTAAACTTGTCTTAAAGTCTTTGTTTGTAAAGCTTTCGTCAGCAACAACAAATTTAATAAAATCACATTTAGAGTATTTCTTCTCTTACTCGACTCATTCCTTATAGAAGTTTTATTTGGACGCAAAAATATGCATTCGCTTGATTATCTTTTGGTTATACGTCTTAACTCTGAGTATTCTCATGGCTAAAAACTTGTGAACAAAATCAATTCATTAACAAAAGTGTTTCCATAGATGATGTTTTACTATTGTTATATTTACACGTGCATCGAATTTTATATGAAGCTACAAAGATAGAAACATCGAATCATTAAAGAAAAAAGAACCAGTTGAACTACTAATTAGAAGAACATAATCTTGTGCAGTTTATCTATCTATATAACTACATACCTATCTATCTACATATCTATCTATATATACGTATATTCTTCATGTCCAGTTTGACAGATGAGGCTTCCATAAAAGATTCCCATTTTTTACCGTTGTGCTGTATTTCTACTAATTATTTACTATGTCAGGCCATAATATTTCAACTCTCTTTCCACAGTTTTTCTCCATGTTTCCTTTAGAAATTCAGGCCTTCTTTCCCATCCACTGTCCGTTAGAGAGCTGCCCTAACCAATGTCCATACTGACATCCCTTCTGGCTTACAACATATTTCACTAATCAATCTTCATCTTTTAATGATGATCTCCAATGACTCATAGATTGTTCTTATTAAAACCACTTCATTTGCTATTGTATTTGGCAGAATATTTGCAGGATTCTTCTTAAACATTTATTTTGGAATGTTTCCATCTTGCGTATGATGTTATGTGTAATTTTTCCATCACTCACTACCGCATAATAACATTCCCAGGGCACTGCTTCTATATATTTTTAGTAATCTTGTGCAGTATCATAGCAATATTTCTGTTTTAAAATATAAATCTTTGTTTATTCTTTTATTTATTTTCATTTTTACGAAGATGACAATAGTGTGCACTTCCAATCAAAAACTTTGAATAATAGTACAAAATGAAATTGAGGTTATTTAGTTACAAAAGATCATCCTACTGCATATGAGTTGTTTCCATGCATTAGAAAAGTAATTCTTACAAAAACCTTGTTATTTTATTTTATTATTTTTTGTTTTAGTCCATGCTATACAATTTACAACGACAAAAATAAAGGGTATTCTCTATCTCGGTTGCGCAAGTTATGAATGCCGATAGGTGCAGCATGGCGGGAAAACCATGAAACCATAGTAGATACATCAACCAGTACAGAACGGGAGTTGTTAGTCTAAACACACTAAACAATGTGGACAATGTCCATGTGCGATGAAGATGATCCACAGATGAACAATAAATACAATTTACAAAATATGACATGACAAAATGTGACATGACACAATGTGACATGACAAAATGTGACATGACAAAATGTGACATGACAAAATGTGACAAATGTTTATTTTAACGCATGTACTATTATTAATCAGAAACAGAGTGGGTATCATACAATACATTGAAAGAATACATTGAAAGAATACATTGAAGAAAAGAAGATACAGAGAATACATTGAAAGAATACAGTGGTTTGGACATTTAATGAGAATGGAATACAACCAACCACCAAATTATTTTTTTTTTTTTCGATCCAGAAGCACTTGAGCTTTTCAGCACTTCGGCTCGGTGCCATGGACATCGTAACTCTTCGGTTCGGTGTCACGAACACCGTAAATCTGGGAATCTGTGGCTTTTTCTGCCATCCACGGAATTGAACCCGCACACACAGAGGGATAGTCACCCGTAGTCCAACGCGCTACGAACACGCTGGGCAGACGGGCACCAACACCAATAACAGCATACAATAAAAGAGATCAGGTACTAGAACCAAGGGTAAAAGTAAAAGGAACCCTTTCATACCTCTGGTATATAGGTCAATACAGTGTTAGGCCTGTATTTTTCATTGACCGTCGGCACACATGGGTGATGTGGTCAGCATCACGCCGGCCGCCTTTACTTTCCCAGAGCATGTCTGGTACCCAGTTGAGGCTGGATCGACCTGAGAGCCGTTGTGGTCGGGAAAAATTCCACGCGCATTGCGGGAGCTGAACCCAGACCACCAGCCTTGCGAAGCGAGTTCACTAACAACTACGCTACAGCGGCTCTCAGAACCAAGGGTAGACCAAGAAAAGATGGATAGACAATATCAAGACCACACTAAATAAACACGGATATAACACAACAAGAGCGACTCATCTGGCTCTGGAACACAAATTAAAGCTCCCACCCCTACGCTTAACTGTAAGAATAGACAACTAATTCCATCATCCACCTGGGGAAAAGCATTAGACAATAAACTATTATTTAAAAAAACGTCAATTGTCGTTTTCAAATACAGACGTAAGAACTGACATAGCATGCACAAAACATAAATCAATTAGGAGAATAAGAAAAAACGGTATCGTTCAATTTGATTAACATCGAGAGAAATGTATCCAGTAAAACTGTCCTCCAATTTCAGTAATGAAAAACACAAGTGATTAGGTCTAATAACACAGGCATTGCGTGCCAGTACATTGTATATGCAAGAATGCTCTGATCTAGTTACCGATATATACAAATAAATGTGTCACACGAAATTGTTGCGTATTGTGTAATGATTAAAGTAATACTATACTAGAATTGAGAGCCGCGGTAGCGTAGTTGTTAGTGAACTCGCTTCTCAAGGCTGGTGGTCTGGGTTCAACTCCGCAGTGTGCGTGGAATTTTCCGACCGAGACGGCTCTCAGGTCGACCCAGCCTCAGTGGGTACCAGACATGCTCTGGGAAAGTAGGCGGCCGGCGTGATGCTGACCACATCACCCATCGTGTGCCGACGGTCAATGAAAATACAGACCTAACACTGTATTGACCTATATACCACGAGGTATGAAAGGGTTCCTTTATTTACTTACTTTTACTTATACTAGAATTGGTTATTAACTCCTTGTGGACCAAGTGCCACACTACGTGGCTTTGGTTGACGCCTTTTACTAGGAGCCACACTAAAAGGCGTTTTTTAATCTAAAAGCAAATAGTTTGTAAAAACATGGTTATTGACCTGGTCCACTAAGAGTTAAAGAGTACAACATCAGGGGAAATTAAATATTTTGGACACAACCAACGACATGAGTGCCTAGAGAAGATCATTTTGGAGGAAATGGTGTCTGGAAGAAGAATGAGAGGAAGAACTAGAAGACGATGGGTGCAAGATGTCATTGACGATATGAAAATGACTATTGCTGACGCAGGTCAACTTGCACAGAACAGAGGGTTTTTCAGGACTGCTGTCATGGGAGCCAAGTTCCGGAAGGGACAAGCTACTTGATGATGATAATACTAGAATTTGATTATCTCTCGTAACATAAAAAAAAAAAAAACCATAGAACTCTTCAGCGCTCACTTTGGGAAATGCTGATATAGAGTCGTCAAGCCAAACTTCCAGCCTAGAGGACCAGAAACCCATATTTTGTCTGGACCCTTCTCAATGACCTCTCGGGACAGGGTGACCCTATCAGAAACATAGGATCGCGCCGTTCTAGCCCTCTGTATCACAGGAGCACGTAATATTATTGAATATGCCAGATAATAAAATAAAAAGAAGTAAATGACGTTACAAACTATGACTCTACTTGTTCTTGGAGACAAATAAAAAAAGAATGTCTAGCTACGCCTCATATAAAACAGTTAACCAAACAAAATATTGCTATCACTCTATTCTATCGAATAACATTACGTACAGATCAATTATTAGAAACAACAGAATAATAGATAGAAAGAAAACAGATTGTTACTTCCGTTGAAATAACAGTTCTGAGTGCACAAAGAAATCAATATGAACTGTAGAAAGATAACTCACAGCATGATGTCAGTAAACGTTTGTCGTGAACTTGGAATAATGTGTTGAGTGTGTCTATATCAAATATTGAAAGTGAAATATAAAACAATTTTGGAATAACAATCGATATTGATGAAATACTGAACACACAGAAGTAATCATACCGGAACGTGCATGACGAGCTTTGATATGCATAAAATATGGAAATGTTATCTCTGTACTCCTCGCTCGTCACATTAGAAAACTTGATCCTATATTACCAGTGGAAGCAAATATATATCATCATCAAATAGCTTGTCCTGAGCAGAACTTTGTCACCCCTAAAAGTCCTTCAGAATTTTCACTTTTATAGGCCAGATGTCTCACATCTGCAGCCGTCATGCTCAAATCATCAGTCACATCCTGAATCCATCTTTTCAGGGATATTTCTCTTCTCATCTTTTCAGGGATATTTCTCTTCTCATCTTTTCAGGGATATTTCTCTTCTCATCTTTTCAGGGATATTTCTCTTCTCATCTTTTCATGGATATTTCTCTTCTCATCTTTTCAGGGATATTTCTCTTCTTATCTTTTCAGGGATATTTCTCTTCTCATCTTTTCTGGGATATTTCTCTTCTCATATTTTCAAGGATATTTCTCTTCTCATCTTTGCTGTGGATCCTCCTTCCATAATGATCTTATCCAACCCTTCGTGTTTTTTGTTTATGTAGATTTATGTGAAAAATAAAAATCGTGGTATATCCTTCAAAGTACGCCGTCATCAACCACAGTAAATGAGTAGTTGATTTTTCTAGGCACCACTTATACGTTCAGTAGTTTGCTTTGCTTTCTGAACGGTGACGTCTGTTTGTACCATTCCTAACAGATATACTCAATCCAAACGTCATCTTTATTCTTCTCAAAATTGATCAATATTTTAATCACTGCTGCCAACTCAATACTTCCTCCCTACCCCAACCCCACGTACACTATTTTCGCCATTAGATACAATTTCCCAAACTAGCATTAACTTTCTTTATTGACATTCCACCATATCTTTTGGTTTTACTTCAATATCAAATAATGACACAATGTGATAATATGGCGATGTACGGAACCCTACAAATCTGATGTGGTCATAACTGATCAGATCAGATCTGGATAAAACCGTTAGGATGATGTGGTAAAACTGAGTAAATGGGCAATATGACAAAAACAGGTATATATCAGTATTTATATTTGTTTTCTTGTGAAAGGCCTACGGCCGAAACGTCGATTGTTGTCCGTTTTCTTATTTAATCATGTATTTTCCACGCGTATGAAATACTATATATACCTGTCATTATCATATCGCCCAGCCCGCGTGCCCAGCGTGTTCGTAGCGCGTTGGACTACGGGTGACTAGTCCTCTGTAAGTGCGGGTTCAACTCCGCGGACTGGCAGAAAAGCTACATGTTCCTAGATTTACGGTGTTCGTGGCACCGAGCCGAAGGGTTACGATGTCCATGACACCGAGCCGAAGAGCTTTCAGCTCAAGTGCTTCTGGATCGGGGGATCATATCGCCCAATGTGACAATATGGAATCTTCTATTTGCAATGAAAGAGATAACACAATACATCAGAAGTAGGAGAAACGTTGACCAACGTTAAGGGTTACTAGACCACAACAACTAACACAAAAATCAATTGTACAGAGAATGCGTGTTTCAGGTCTACACGATAATAAGACAAATTAATTACACACAACAACAAGAAAGCCTGTTTGGGTTATGTTTCCTCTCCAACAGAGTGGCATGTTTTTTGTATACGTTAACTGTAATATTTGTTTGGTCCAAATTGTTTTGATATCTTTCAAAATATATTCATCATCAGCATGTGTCATTTCGGTTGGCATATACGATCATTTATCTCTTCAAAACATTTATTTTGTGTCAATTTGGATGTTGATATTTCTCTGTGTCAGAAGGTTCAGCTGTTCAAATATGTATATATATATATATATGTTGAAGGGAATGGCTATGCCGGGGGCATACAGCCATTGCTCCAGGGCAGAGAGCCTCATACTAGACAAGTAGATAGGATAGTAGAAACGAGCTAGATAGTATAAGGAGACACCATAGGAGTTTGCACAGCAAAGCTGCACACTATGATGAGAATAGCAGCACTAGAACGAGACTTTGACGTAGATTAGTTAGGACTGCTTAGCGATGATTGTGACAACATAGGAGACGGACATAAACATTGAAGTGAGTGGACGTGGTTTTGAACACAGATCATAACATCAATAAACATCAATAAACATCAATAAACATCAATAAACATCAATAAACATCAATAAACATCAATAAACATCAATAAACATCAATAAACATCAATAAACATCAATAAACATCAATAAACATCAATAAACATCAATAAACATCAATAAACATCAATAAACATCAATAAACATCAATAAACATCAATAAACATCAATAAACATCAATAAACATCAATAAATAAACGTGATATGAACTCTATAAAGCCGTGTTATGTGATTAATAATCATATGTTCCTTTGTACCATCTTGACACGGACCCCATATAACACATATATCCTCTTTTCCATCCATCCATCTATCTACTTAACTTTGTCTCTATCTATGTATTTTTCTATCTATCACTCTGTCTATCTATCTTTCTATCTATCACTCTATCTATTTTTCTATCTATCACTCTATCTTTTTCTACTACTCTCTATCTATCTATCTTTTCTATCTATCATCTTCTATCTATCACTCTAGTCTATCTAATTTTTCTATGTATCACTCTTCATCTATCTTTCTATCTATCACCGTCTATCTATCTATTTTTCTATGTATCACCTCTATCTATCTTTCTATCTATCACGTCTATCTATCTATTTTTCTATATCACTCTTCTATCTATCTTTCTACTATCACTGTCCTTATCTATTTCTATCTTTATCTATCTTTCTATCATCTTCATCATTTCTATCTATCTCTCTGATTGATGTAATTCGAGTGTTTTCTTTTAGTGTAGGTAACTTTTAACTTAAGAAGTTCTCAGCGAGAGATTCAAATACAATTTTGAGAATGGTGAAAATTTGTAAAAATGACTTTTTAATTTAGAATTAAAGACAGTTGCCCAGGCAGCGACTTTCTAATCTACTCATATCGATCGTCAACTGCCATATGTTTCTTTGCATGCTTATTCTAAACAAGGATGTTATATTTTATCGTCCATCTACGATAGGACTAGACACTCGATCTCACCTACACTGATATCAGGCGCCATTGGAAAGTATCCAGATCCGTCACTCAGAACGCGAACATAACATTTTTGACGAATTAGGCAAGCATGACCCTTTAACGCCCTCGACACGCCATTTGGTTTCTTTAGACGTATATATAGAGATATATGCACACTTAACATGCATGACAGCAACTATTTAATGAAGGAGACAGAGCAGGACCAATTATACAACATTCAATGTATGTTATCCGGTTTATATACAAATAAATCCTCATATTTTTATACATATTAATATGAAAAAATCGTGGTATATCCTTTACAGGACGTAACCATCAACCACAGTAAATGAGTTGCTGATTTTCTAGGCGCCACATATATGTTCAGTAGTTTGCCATTGCTTTCTGAACGGCGGGGTCTATTTTTACCTTTCATAAAAATCCCACGGAAACGAATTTGCTTCCAAATTGCCTGCCGTGGAGTTTGAACCAGGTTCGCTTGGGTTGTGATCGAGCTTACTACCGCTTAAGCTACAGACGCTCACGTGATTCATATATATATAAATAAATATAATATGAATGTGAAGCATGGACCATAATGCAAGGATTTTTTTCCGATCCAGAAGCACTTGAGCTTTTCAGCTCTTCGGCCCGGTGCCATGGACATCGTAACCCTTCGGTTCGGTGCCACGAACACCGTAAATCTGGAGAATCTGTGGCTTTTTCTGCCATCCCGCGGAATTGAACCCGAACACACAGAGGGATAGTCACCGTAGTCCAACGCGCTACGAACACGCTGGGCAGACGGGCGATGCAAGGATTAAAGAACCCACTCGAATCATTTGAAATAAAGTGTTATAGAAAAATATTTAGAAAGTCCTGAACAGAGAAGAGAAAAAAAAAGACATACTAGAAGACCTGAACATCGTGGACCATTGGCTCAAAAACAATATCACGAATATCACGTTATGGAATTTGAAACATTGTGATCACATTAATTAAACGTCACAGTAGTTTGCAGGAGAAAGGTATGTGTTTGTTTGCTATGTAAGGGGTTAAAGCTTAATTAAGCCGAGGCACGTACTTTCAACCTAGGGACGGGTTTATTGTTGGTTATATCCGAGCGTTTAGGTCAACTGCTTTCTGTCCCAAGTAAAATCTTAAGCAAAATCATCGTACAACGTATTACTGATGCTGTGGATAAGAAACTAAGAAAGGAACAAGCAGGATTTCGCAGAGGACGGAGCTGTATAGGCCAAATATTTGCTCTTAGAAATATCATAGAGCAATGCACAGAATGGCAAAGCAAACTCTATATCAACTTTGTAGATTTTGAAAAGCTTTTGATAGCATACACCGCGAAAGTCTATGGCGTATCTTAAGATGGTATGGAATCCCACTGTGTTTTATAAATATTATAAAAAGCTGCTACAGCAAGTTTGCATGCAGTGTTGAAACTTCAGAACTAAAGTTTGAAGTAAAAACAGGCGTGCGACAAGGATGTGTTATGTCAGCCCTATTATTCAACACTGTCATAGATTGGGTGATGCGTAAAACAACGGAAGATAAGGCAAGAGGTATTAGATGGACGCTCACATCCACTCTGGAAGACCTAGATTTTGCAGATGACATCGCACTCCTATCTCATACACATAGAGATATCCAGGAAAAGACCTGCCGCCTTAACCAATATAGTGAGATGGTTGGGCTGAAAATAAATCAGAAGAAAACTGAAGTAATGACTCTGAACATAGCAACCCCAGCACCAGTCAAACTAGAAGGTAAAACCTCCGAGATACAACCGCTTTCACATACCTTGGAAGTGTTATTAGCAATGAAGGAGGCGCTGGATCTGACATTAAAAACAGACTGAGTAAGGCACGAAGTGCATTCATGACCCTTCAGACCGCCTTGAAATCTGCCCAATACAGCATCAGAACCAAGACTAGTATCTATAACAGCTGTGTGCTGTCAACATTGCTGTACGGATCGGAATGCTGGAGAATGACAGAACAGGATATGTCAAGACTCTCCGCCTTTCATACAACTTGTCTGCGAAAAATCTTACGCGTGTACTGGCCGACTACTATCTCGAATCAAGAATTGCTTGCACGATGCCAACAAGAGAATATGGACACTATCATCCGAAGACGACGCTGGAGATGGATTGGACATGTGATGCGCATGGAGACTGGCTCCGACACGAAAACTGCACTGAGATGGACTCCAGAGGGTAGGCGAAAGCGTGGAAGACCCAAGACGACCTGGAGGAGAACGATAGAGCAAGAGCTGAAGGAAATGAATCATAGCTGGAACACAATACAGAGGAAGGCCATGAACAGGGAAGAATGGTGTACGTTTGTTGCTGCCCTAAACGCCAAGGGCGTAACAGGCTAAAGAGAGAGAGAGAGTTTAGGTCAACAAACATGAAAAATAACAATTGACTTCTTATGGAGAATCCAAGTTTTATGTAAATTTTAACAGTTAGGGTGTGTATGGTTTGTTCAAGACGAGGCAGAGGATGAGCAAGACGACGATGGCAACTGGACATTAAAGAAATCTTGAACATGATGCTGGAGGAGGCGAGATAACTTACTAGAGACGACAGTTTGTTAGGTGGACTGTGATGAAAGCAAGGTTCTGCAAAGGAACCTACACTCTCCTATAATTATTAATATATGCTCAATAACTGATTATATTCATACGTAATCCTCGTCGTTCCCCGTGAAGCATATGACATCAACAGTTGCTGGCTATTTTATCCGGTTTCTCTGCTGTTTTTTTAATGACTTCCTAGGGTAGTCCAGCTTTCTTCAGTTCCTCAAGAAGACTTCGTCTACAGTTCTGTCTAAGACGTCCCCTTTTCTGTTTTCCTTGTGGGTTCCACTCAAATGCTTGTCTAGTGACACTCGACTGTGTCTTCCGCATGGCATGCCAGACCCATCGCCATTTTCTCCTCTTAACATGGGTCATCATGGGTTCCTGTCCTGTTTTTATCTACAGGTCTGTGTTTACAACTCTGTCATACCATCGCAATCTAAGAATACGTCGAAAACATCTGTTGACAGAGGTCTGAATCTTATTTGTATTTAACTTGGTGACTCGCCATGTTTTGATTATATCATACACTGTGGAAATTAGCTATTAGCAAAAAATGGTTTATATAAAAGTCGACGTGAATCTATATAAAAGTGACGTGAATCTGTATAAAAGTCGACATTAACCTGATTTCTCCCATCATTATTGTGTAGCATATAATTTGTATGTGGAAAATCGACAACAACAGTTCGTTATTTACGTTAGTTTACAACAGTCTTCCCACATTAAACTATCTGACGAAGACACGCACAAGAGAACATGTATAATGCTGATTCGTGCCATTAATTTTCTTTTGAGTGACAATACTGGATTTAAAATCGATGCTTTCTTATTACGGAACACGGACTGCTAGCAATTCGTTTATTGTATATTTGTATAATTGTATTTTTGTAGAAAAAAAAAAATTACTGACTTTGGTTACATTCAAATGCTTTTAGTTTTGTGTTTGAGAATATCATCTCAGATGCTGTCATACATGAGGGAAAACTAATATGAATATTATTGTAAACATCTCAGATACTGTCATACATGAGGGAAAACTAATATGAATATTATTGTAAACATCTCAGATACTGTCATACGTGAGGGAAAACTAATATGAATATTATTGTAAACATCTCAGATGCTGTCATACAAGAGGGAAAACTAATATGAATATTATTGTAAACATCTCAGATGCTGTCATACAAGAGGGAAAACTAATATGAATATTATTGTAAACATCTCAGATACTGTCATACAAGAGGGAAAACTAATATGAATATTATTGTAAACATCTCAGATACTGTCATACATGAGGGAAAACTAATATGAATATTATTGTAAACATCTCAGATGCTGTCATACAAGAGGGAAAACTAATATGAATATTATTGTAAACATCTCAGATGCTGTCATACAAGAGGGAAAACTAATATGAATATTATTGTCAACATCTCAGATACTGTCATACATGAGGGAAAACTAATATGAATATTACTGTAAACATCTCAGATACTGTCATACATGAGGGAAAACTAATATGAATATTACTGTAAACATCTCAGAGCTGTCATACATGAGGGAAAACTAATATGAATATTATTGTAAACATCTCAGATACTGTCATACATGAGGGAAAACTAATATGAATATTACTGTAAACATCTCAGATACTGTCATACATGAGGGAAAACTAATATGAATATTACTGTAAACATCTCAGAGCTGTCATACATGAGGGAAAACTAATATGAATATTACTGTAAACATCTCAGATACTGTCATACATGAGGGAAAACTAATATGAATATTACTGTAAACATCTCAGAGCTGTCATACATGAGGGAAAACTAATATGAATATTATTGTAAACATCTCAGAGCTGATATTTGAGACACACAAATATAATTGCCTTGTTTGTTGTTGAAATATTTGATTGAATTGCTAAGTTGTTGGTCTCACTCTTTCTCTCCCTTTCTCTCGCTGTATATCTCTCATTCTCTTTCTCTCCCTCTCTCTCTTTGTCTCTCACTCTCTTTTTCGCTTCATCATTCCGAATGTCTTTTCTAAATTGTCTTCAGGGAGAAATTGTAAAAGTGGCGGATGAGAGAGAGAGAAGCCGACAATATGTGTCAGTTATGGTCTCTATATTCCAAGATGGTAGGTAGAAGATCTTAATTAGAGCCAATAGCTATGATCCCCTACTAGTATTGTCACTGCCCGATGGAAAGCAGGAGGGAAACTACCGTTGTACTTCTCAGTAGAAAATGCATGTCTTCAAATGATGAAGTTGTACTAAGTCTGAGATGGTAACCTAATCAAAGGATCGTAGAATTGTCTCTGGTCAAGATGTTGCATTGTATAATATACCAAGGAAGCCCTGAAACGAACGTTACTTGGGATATCGCACCAATTGCCATGATAAAGCGGTATGTAAAATTACTTGCAGGTCTATGTAACGTATAACGGTTCGAGAGAATATAATAAAATAATAAATGAATTTACAGAGTGATACTAGTTAACAATTCTGGTAATCAAGGCAGCGTAAATGATATAGTCAAGACATTAAATGCATCCTAGTCAAAGGATCTAGGTCTGGCTATAAAAAACCTAAATGTTCCTTCTTAATCCAAAGGGTAAAGGCCGTAATTCAAACCGAGTGTCCATATCTTACTTAATTTCGAGGAAGAGAATTTATGTAACTCAAATAAATAGGTCCATATACCAAATGAAAAGATACAGCAGCAACCGCAGTGCAGATTGGACTGGTCAGATATTGAGTATGGCAATTTGATTATATTAGCTTGTTAGTAGACAAGATGATAGTGAATTGTTATGTTCCCAGTTTGAGATGGAGTTCGTCGATCTTAAAGTGTCGACCCACTATCGTACAATAGTCAAATGGAACTGTTTCCCTCTCAGGCTATCTCCATACTCTGAATGCCCTTCAACCTAAACAAGGAGAAGAAGAGTTAACTATGAAACCACATACACAATATGCATATGTTTTTTTCAGGTTCTAATGTTCAAATTCTCATTATGTGCATAATGTCTGTATGTTGCTCATTGAAATACATTGAACATACGATTTGAACATACACGTGACGCAACACCATTGTTCCTGAGCAAAGGGCCAATGGTGATGAGCTCATTGAAATACATATATCAAACATATCTCAATTCTGTTTGGTATTTAAATTGACCTTGACATAGACAGCACACATACATAATATATATATATATACTCTTCTTGTTTGCTCGTTCTTACGACCAATTTTAATCATCTTGTGATATGTTTGATTTTGCCAAGAACGGTAAACGTTGCACATTGGTTGGTAGGCCTAAACGATAGACTTCACAATTTAGGACAGTGCATCGATTTCAGCCATATTATATACATATATATATATATATATATATATATATATATATATACATAGGGTCTGCAAGTAATTTTCCGCTCTGTCTTGGGCAACTAGCTCAATCTCTTACATTATTTATTAAACCAATGGCAGTGTAAAATCGATAAGTATAGGCTGGAAAGCCGCTCTCCTGGCAAAAATAACAATTAAAATAAAACTCCTACAAAAGTTTCACATTTCTCAAAATAGCATTACAAACCCTCGACGGTGCTGGGCTGTCCGTGCTCATTTTATCATTTAAAAATGGCTGAGATCTGTTTATATAACAAAGAGATCTGAGCATACATGATTATTTACCGACAAACAATAAGAATAGTCATATCACTTAATCAATCAATCAATCAATCGATCTATATTAGTGACAGTTGTAGATATCGATAAATTTCAATATGAGATGTGTACATTTCGAACTTATGATAACAGTCGTTATTCTATTAACCTCAATACCAGAAAATCGGTCATTTTCAAGAGTTCTTCGTAGGAGATCTGTTATTTGACTGATTACAGAGATCATGGTAGGATTATCACACACACCAACTAAAACATGTGTTCGTGGTACCAACAAGATAAGGGTAGCCCACATAGATATTATAAATACACAAACAAGGACAGTTAAAACAGAAGTAGTAGTGTGACGTGAGAACGTATGCATTGAGTTCTGAGACTTGACTCTAGCTAGATGTGACTATAGTTCTACTACAGATATATGGCTTTCACACAAGCTGTGACTAGTGTTATTTTTAATTTGAAACGTGTGTATATGTGAGTCGTCACGGGTTCAAGTAGTAGCAAGTACCTTGCAGATCGTCGTTTGTGAGCGTCACAGCCCGCCTAAAAAGCTCTCGAATTCTAGTAAGTTCTCCCGCCTCTTACATCGTCATGTTCAATGTGTCTTTGTTGACTTGCTGCCACCTTCGTCTTGGTCGTCCCCTGTCTCGTACTCACGGAACCATGCCTTCCATTACCGTTCTCTCCAAATAACTGTGACGTTTAACTTGGCCAAAAATATTTATTTTTCCAGGATATGATGTTATTTATGAGCCAATGTTCTTTGATATGTAGGTCTTGTATGATGTCTTTGGTTTTTTTATCTTCTCTGTCCAGAATGTTATCAGAACGTTTCTGTAACATCCTGTTTCAAAAGTTTTAATTTTGTACTTTAATGGTTGTATTATAGTCTCCGATTCGCATCTATATGTCACGGGAAGCGCTGATAAAATGGTTGGTCATTGCCAATAAGTGTGAGTCGAGCAGAAGAAGAAGCTGGGAGGTAGCTGCCTCGACCTGGATAAAACAAGGAACTTCTCCCTAGCGGCATGCTTAACAATCTACCATGATCACAGATATGAACGTAGAATATGAAAAAGGAACTGCAACGATCACTGAATGTAAGAAGAAACAAAATATAAAATGTTTGGACATAATATTAAACTTGAATCATTCGAAGATAATTCTTTCAATAGTGGAATGTATTGATTATATACACGATAAGAACAAGAAACGTGTGAATAGACAACACTGCATAAAGCATATAACAATACAGGTTGAAAATAACCCATCCAGCACTTGATGTACAACCGAAAACTCCATCTTCCCACGGTGTATATGTTTCCCTTGATTGTTCCATTTTCTAACACCATCTGTTTACCCATATTCATCACACAGTCTGTACTACTATTTGGGTCAAGAGCACTATTGATTAAACACACAAATGACACCAAGAGATTCACTATATTAATATTTTGCATGCATTAAATTAATAGCTTAAATCTTTGAGTGTTTTATGTAGCCAGGCGCATGTAACTACAACAAGAAAGTCATCAGTGATCAACAGACTGTTATACACACAAAAATTGTCCATCTTATCACTTCGTTAATACAGACTGATGCCAGCCATCTTGATGACATATGGATTATGTACCATTCTGGTAATGAAAATGTTGACAAACTGAAAATCAAGAAAGGGATGGAGAAGACGTGACCTCAGTCTGATACAAGTAACATGACTTATGAGAATACTAAGTGGTTTCTCAAGAACGGATACTTAACACGGTTCATACTATTAACCACTCTAGTGGTATACACATGTGTGATAATTCCACACCACCAGCCACAATAGTTACTTTCTTTTCTACTTCTTTCTCTCTGTACTAAACCTTCCGAGTTTTTATGATATAGTCTGTCCATTAATTCGTGAGCACGTTTGAAATTGATTTTCTCGAAAACTACATGTTGGATCTCAGTGATTTTTGCAAGCAGCCTTAGAATATCCATGACGCTAGAGAAATATTTTTTCCAAGAAAATTTGATGTAGTTTGAAATATTTCTTCTTCAGGTTATATTAAAATCAACCTCACCGGATTGTACACAATAGTAACAGATCTACGGTACACAGACGCGTTGTTCTAAAAATACATTATGGTAACATAGAAATATCGTGAGTATACAACAATTTCACGAAATCCCGTGCACCTAACCCAGTCGACTTTGAAAGCGGAAAGCATATGACGTTATAATTGGGATACCGTTGTATAGTTATAGGCGTATCTCGCTATTTGTATGAAGCTATTGTATCATATTTGTTGGCTTATCAAAACTGACATTGATATCACATTCATAATGAGTCTGAAGTGCACATTTATAACAATGCAGAAGGTTACAGTTTTACTATACCAACACTTCGTAGGGAATCTAAGAGAGGTCATCTATATTGCGATATTCATAACCTGAGAAACGAACGCAACTGGCGTTTGATCTGAATAGAGAATCCTTTTCCCGATGGATTAAATAGGACACAAAGTGCACTAATGTCAAGCAAGGAAGGAAAAGAACAATTGACGACTTTGACATAGATGTCATAAGACGGAGCTCTTGAAAATGTTTGCGACAAATCAACTTGTTACTCTCAGGAAACTGAAATTAAAACTGCAATCAGATTGCAGCATAGACATTTCTAAAAGTACTCTATGGAAAATTGTAAGAGCCGCCGGCTTCACCTTCAGAAAAACTATAGGCGGCAGGAATATTATTTGTGAAAAGCCACATTTAATTGCTGCCCGAAGTAAATACCTGAGGCAGATCCGTGAGCGGCGGAGGCAAGGCTATGATATTGTATATTTGGACGAATCCTGGGTCAATGCTCACCACACCAATGCTAAAGAATGACAATCAGTAGACGGTGAACAGAAAAGAAAATACCAAGCAGCAAAGGTCAGCGTATTATACTAACACATGCAGGAAGCAGTGAAGAAGGTCTTGTCCATGACGCTGGACTTATTTTCCAATCAAAAGTACCGACGGTAGGGACTACCACACAGAAATGAATGGACATATTTTCAGGCACTGGATGGAGAAAGATCTACTTCCAATTCTAAACAGACCATCATGCTTGGTAATGGATAATGCATCCTATCACAACGCAGTATCAGCGGAAGACAAAGTACCAACTGCATCAAATACAAAGATCAAATTAGGACTTGGCTTGCTAAGGAAAATGTCAGCTTCGATGATACATATTTGAAACCCGAGTTGTTGCACCTGGTGAGGATGACAAATAAGACAAAGGTGTTTCATATTGACAAAATCATTGCGGAATACGGCCACACGTCTTTGCGACTACCTCCATATCATGCTCACCTCAATCCGATAGAGCTTGTCTGGGCTAAAGTAAAAGGGCAAGTTGCCGAACAGAACAGGACGTTTAAAATGTGTGATGTTGAAGTTCTGACACGGGAGTCCCTCTCAATGATAGACATGCAGTTCTGGAAAAGTGTGTTGAACATGTGCTCCGAGAGGAAGACGAGTACTGGCACCGAGATGGATTACAATTTGTCCAGCCAGTAACAATTATCAACCTCATGGAATCGTCAGATTCGGGATGATACAAATCATATTTTGATTACAGACTGAGAAATAGCAACGTATACATTTTCATATCCAAATGCGTCTACCATCATACAATTTGTGGTGAAGTTAAGACACCCTGGGGTCTAATGGTGACCGAAGGGGAGGGCTAACTGTTGCATATTGTATCCAAGTTCACGATTGCACATAAAGGGCAAAACACTTAATTACTTGACCTATCAAGTTAATATGGAGATACACCTATGAATAGAATTGACATGGACAAATTCTAAGGATTACTGTAAAATCTAAAATTTGAGTCCCCGTATTTGCAATTGTCATAAAGATCAAAGGAATTCGCCGATGTGCAAAATCCGTAGCATCTATGAACTACTGGTTAGCTTTATTTTAGCGTCATGGATATTCTAAGGCTGCATGCAAAAATCACTGAGATCCAACAGGTAGTTTTCGAGAAAATCAATTTCAAACGTGCTCACGAATTAATGGACAGACTATAGCTTTAAATATATGTTTAATATATATATAAATAATGATATATATGATATATAAATAATGATATATATTAATGTCATCATCATCATCTACTTGTTTGTATAACTGGAAGCCCGAGGGGCAGAGTGATGAGAGTGTTTACTCAGCAAGCCACGGGAACCATCAGTAAGCATGAAATGAATGAAAATCGTGACATATCCTTTACAGGACGAGCCATCAACCACAGTAAACGAGTCGTTGATTTTCTAGGCACCACTTATACGTTCAGTAGTTTGTCATTGCTTTCTGAATGGTTATTATTAAATATCTATTTTTACCTTTTGTAAAAATTTCACGGAAACGACTTTGCTTCCACACTCGCCCACAGTGGGGTTTGAACCAGGTACGCTTGGGTTTGTGATCGCGCTCACTACCGCTTGAGCTACAGACGCTCACATCAGTAAGCATGCTATTCGATATTTGCTGGGAGAGACTGAGCACCTATGGGTCTGCCCGGAGTGCAATGATGTCAGTTTAGTAACCAATAACCATCATCATCAAGTATCTTGCCTCTTCTGGAACTTGGCTCCCATGATAGCAGCATTGATAAACTCTGTGTTCTGTGCAAGATGCCCGGCGTCAGCAGCAGTCACTCAGCTCGCTAATGACATCCTGCCACCATCTTCGTCTAGGTCTTTCTTTCGCTCTTCTTCATTGCCTCTTTTCTTCTAAAATTATCTTCTCCGGGCACTCATGTCACTTAATGTGTCCGAAATATTTTATTTTCCATGGTTTTTTCTTTTTTTCCCATAACCAACTCTCTTTAATATCACGCTGTTGTAGAACAGAAGCATTTGTCCATGATATTCTATGTATTCTTCTGTAACATTTGCATTCAAATACATCGATGATCTTCTCTGTCTCTTTGGCAATGGTCCATGTCTCACAAACATACGTTGCCAAGGGAAAAAAACACAGGACAAAACACAAGCGCAAAACACCTGAGTTTTGTTCTTATGTCATTTCCCTTCCATAGGTTTGTTATCTTATCTTATCTTAGTCTTATCTTAACCACATTTGCCGTGAAGCATCGTAGAGAGAATTAGTTTTCTATCTTGTGCCAGGTGTGTTGCGCTTGACGTTGTCAGTCCATGCTTTGGCAAGGACTCTGAGATGTTATCTATCCATCGTGCTCTTGGCCTGCCTCGTGCTCTGCGCCCTGAGTGTCGATTATTGTAGGCACGTGATGATAGTAAATGTGGTTCCATTCTCATTAGAAGGCCGAACCACTTGATCATTTGCTGCTCGATGTACTGTTTGCATGATATAGTACCAAAGATGCTTCTGATATACAGGGTGTTCAAGTTAAAAGTAGACCGATTGGCAAGTTTTGATTTGTCAACCGGGCTACTTTTATCTTGAACACCCTGTAGGTTTGTTATTTCTATGAATGTGATAACTACTGCAAATGCCGTCAACGCTGTCTTTGAGAGATAATCAATATGATATCCCAAAAATGACTGTTGTCAGAACTAACTAACATTCATGGTTACAAAAAAAGAGTTCAGAAACTAGGACATTCAAGCACACAGACTTATTGAACATACAATGCCTACTAGCAACTCAATAAATAACAATATATCTAGAGCAGTGTTATCCAACGTTTTTATTTATTGTGGCGCATCTGACTAATGACTGTGTAGGCGCGCGCGTCATGTGACAATTGCAATAATAATACTAATAATAATAAAGTAATATTATTAGTAATATAAATACAAAAATAGTAACATCTTGACTACAATTTTTTTGGTTGTATTTTTTAATGTTGTGCTTCGTAAAAAAAAAAACATTCCTGCTATTAAGAAAAACATCATCATTTCCATAAGAGAAGCAGGTTGTACAGGTGACTTTAAAATCATTTATCAATCTGCATTTCTATCCAGAATGAAGATGGGAATGAAAATGAGATCTTCCAGACTCAAAGACTTTGTTAGAAGCACGAGGCATCTGATTAATCAACATACAACGGATGTGATTAACCGTTTTACGCTGGTACAGAAGTTTGGGGAGAAAATCGGAGCACCTATGAGCCGGTCAGCAGTGCTGTGACAATGATAATCATTTATCACTATAATACATACAAATGTAAAAACTAACTGATGACCGACGAGTTAATCTTAGAAGTCCTCACAGTAACAGACTTGTTAAATGGGCATCTGTATATTGACAGGTATGTTACTATAATCATTTCTGAGTGCAAACTTGTTTTTCTTGCCCTCAAGTTCATAACTAATTTTCTTTTAAAAAGATTCTGCACCTTTCCGTAATGTTTTCCACATTACTCGGTCATCAGTTAGTTTTTCGCATTTGTTGAGACTGATTTGTTGAGACTTTTCTGAGAAAACTTCTTTATTTGAGACCTTGCAGATATCCTCATATCAGAGCAATGGTCTGCCTTGGACCTCTTCCCTTCCAAAAGTTAACAGCACATCCCCTGTTGAGGTATGCGGTTTTTTCCCCCATTCTTCCGACATGTTCCAGCCATCTTAGTCTTCTATTGCTGAGTATTCCCATGTTGGATGGCAAGTTTGCACGTTGCAGTACTTCAGAGTTGGTTATCTTGTCGTACCACCTGATGTTCATAATCTTACGCAGACATCGATGGTGAAAGATGTTATGTCTTCTCTCATGTCTTGAGTAAGCTATCCCTGTTTCTGAACCATATAGTAAAGAGCTAATGACACATGCTCGATAGATCTAAATCTTCGTCTGCAATGCTAATTTTGTGGTGTTCCACGCTATCTTTGATAGTTTGTCAAATGTAGTAGCCGCGCTACTATATATACATATATATATGCAAGTGTGTATGATCCCTCCTCTGTCACTCCAAAATGAGAACAGGGCGTTACCATATCAAGTATATACAATCATTTGTGTTACAAGACATATTTTGTTTAGTTACATTCACAAACTTTAGTTGACTCTAAATAATATCCGTCCGTCGAAAGTCATAGTGACAAGAGTCTCAGACGTGTGTTGGATGGTGACAAGTCTCAGACGTGTGTTGTTGTACCTCTCTGGTGCGTGCGAAGTTAACTGTAGAAACAAATCCTGGAAGGTAATCCCCTACCAACGTTGGGTCATGCATGATCAGGATTCGACATGTGTGTAGTGTGCTGTGTGCACTGTCTTTTCGCGCATGCTTGTTCTCTCCATGCACCAGCTCAGTGGCGGCTCGTCATTAAATTCCAGTGGGGCCGGGCCCTACCAAAAATAATGTATAATGTTATTTATTATTTTATAAATTAAAATATAGCAACAAAAAACGCTGATTTATCCGTGGGGAAAATGTCTGGCCCCACCAACAAAACTGAGCACGAGCCGCCACTGTACCAGCTGTATGACGATTCTCAGTTGTGCCAGTTTCTATCATAGTGTCGAAGCTACAGTCTTGCGCTAGGGATTCATAGCAGGTGGGTGTCTATATCGACGATTTTTTTTAGAGACATACTCATATTATCTTTGAAGCGTTTTTCTATGCACGGATCGGTCGTTTGTTTAAGCTATCTGTTGGAGGGAATGGCTATGCTGGGGGTATACAGCCATTGAAGCTACAGTCTTGCGCTAGGGATTCATAGCAGGTGGGTGTCTATATCGACGATTTTTTTTAGAGACATACTCATATTATCTTTGAAGCGTTTTTCTATGCACGGATCGGTCGTTTGTTTAAGCTATCTGTTGGAGGGAATGGCTATGCTGGGGGTATACAGCCATTGAAGCTACAGTCTTGCGCTAGGGATTCATAGCAGGTGGGTGTCTATATCGACGATTTTTTTTAGAGACATACTCATATTATCTTTGAAGCGTTTTCTATGCACGGATCGGTCGTTTGTTTAGCTTATCTGTTGGAGAATGCTGATGCGGTATCAAGCCTTGAAGCTACAGATCTTGCTAAGGGATTCATATGCAGGTAGGTGTCTATATCGAGCATTTTTTTGAAGTCATACTAATTTATCTTTAAAGCGTTTTTTCTATGCACGGATCAGTCGTTAGTTTTGCTATCTGTTGAGAATGTATGCTGAGTATCAGCCATGAAACTACTATTTGGCTGAGAATTCATACAGGTGGTGCCTATATCGAGATTTTTAGTAACACACTCTATTATCTTTGAGCGTTTTTCTTCTCCGAATCAGTCGTTTTTTGCTATTCTGTTGGAGGAATGGCTATGCTGCAGTATAAGATTGAGTCTAGTCTTGCGCTAAGGATTCATAGCAGGTGGGAGTGTCTATATCGCATTTTTTGAGACATACTCATTTACTTTGAAGCGTATTCATGCCGAGATCGGTCGTTTTGTTTTAGCTATCTGTTGAAGGAATGGGCTATGCTAATATAATGCCAGTTGAGCTATCGTCTTGCGCTAAGATTCATGCAGGTGGTGTCCATATCGATCAATTTTTTAAAGACATATGTTTATTATCTTGAAGCGTTTTCTAATGCACGATCGAAGTCATTGATTCAGCTTCTGTTGGAGGAAGCTCATGCTGGGGGTATCAGCATTGAAGCTACATCTGCACTAAGGAATTCTACAAAGGTGGGTGTCTATATCGACGATTTTTGTGCATTACTCTTTTCTTGAGCGCTTTTCTATGCACGGATCGGTCGTTGTTTAAGCTATCGTGGAGGAATGGCTATGCTAGGTATACAGTTATTATATTCTTATAAGATTAAATAGTAGGTACTATATCGACGATTTTTTAGAGACATACCAATTATCTGCAAGCGTTTCTATGCACGGATGCGTTGTTTAGCTCATCTGTTGATGCCAGTTTCTATCAGAGTTGAAGCTACAGTCTTGCGCTAGGGATTCATAGCAGGTGGGTGTCTATATCGACGATTTTTTTTAGAGACATACTCATATTATCTTTGAAGCGTTTTTCTATGCACGGATCGGTCGTTTGTTTAAGCTATTGTTGAAGGAATGGCTATGCTGGGGGTATACAGCCTTGCCCAGGGCAGAGTCCTCATACTAGACAAGTAGATAGGATAGTAGAAACGAGCTAGATAGTATAAGGAGACACCGTAGGAGTTTGCACAGCAAAGCTGCACACTATGATGAGAATAGCAGCACTAGAACGAGACTTTGACTTAGATTAGTTAGGACTGCTTAGCGACGATAGTGACAACATAGGAGACCGATATAAAGACTAAGCAGGAAGAGACTGTTTTGTAAACAACATACAAAAAACATCAATAAACATGAATCAAATCTAAGATAACAGAGTTTGTTTCTTAACATCATACCCTTCGGTCGCAACATTATCCATCATGTGACAAAAGTAGTAGTTACGCCTACCCAACAGGAATACCCTACAACATATCTGGCCACATCAGTTTTGTGGGATGCGTTATCATACAGCAGTTCAACGTGTCCGGCAAATCTCACCTGAACCTTCTGTAATAGAATGTAACTACCTGGAATCATGGATTTCGTGAAGACTTCGGTATCTGAAAGTTTTTCCTGTCATTTTATTCTGAGAAATCTACGGAGACAAATTGTGTTTAAAAAGGGTATTAAAGTCGAAGGATTGACTTCACTGCACCGGTTTTACCCCATACGGCTCGGTCCCTCTCCGCAGAAATGGCATGCCGCCTGCCGAGAGTATTGCACAAAGCACTCCGTAGCTCCAGCAACAATCCTAGGAGTCTCTGGGAAAAACTGCACCCGTGAACAGAATGGCGGGGTCCCGGGCTCGAACCCACGACCTTCGACTCACAAGGCAAATGGCTTAACCACTTAGCCACAGAGACCCCCGAGATAACTTGTGTGGAAGTGGTTTAGTTTTTTTTTGCGTATCCATGTCTCTCTGGCGTGCAACTGGGCGGTGAGCATTACTGCCCGGGCAACTATTTGCTTTGTGGTGGGCGTTTTTAACAATTATGAAGACTCTTTCAATATGCTTCTTAGAATTATGTTCTTTTATCAATGACCCACATAGCCCCATCTTAAAGCTAAACAGAAACCAACAAACTACCATCTTCAGGTTCCGCACAGGATACTGTAGATTACAAGCCAAACAAAAGTAAATTTGCTCAAACTTTCTAACGAACATGTCAAAAACACCAACAGTCTGTCCAACATTCTGCAAACACTTCAACAATTTGAAGTCTCAAACACGGCTTTCTTTGAAGTTAAAGAATGTCTACCACAAACAGCCATACTTAAAAAGTATAACGAGTACAGATCATGAGGATGACCATGCAGAAGATGGAGCGACGGCATCAAAAACATCATTAGGAACATGAATAACAGCTTACAAAGTGTCTTAGATGAAGCACACACACATAAGATCACTACACCCCCTCCACCCCGCCAACTTCTATAAAAAGTAAATGGAGAGAAGAAGAAGAAAGAAGAAGAAGAAAAGAAAAAAATATGGCTTCTTGAGAGAAATTAAAGGAAAATTGTGGAACACTCATGAAGACCTCTCGCTGGTAACTGGACTAATGAAGGCATGTTATCTGGCTGTTTATGCCTCTGAGAATAGGAAACTGATCACAGAAGAAGAAGAAGAATCCACCTGAGAATGTACATTACATACCTTTCTCCCAGAATATGTTTGCTATTCATCTCCACTATTGTTCACTCCATCTACATAATCAAGCTAGCAATATTTATTCAACTGTACGATATTTGTCATGCTGCTAAACTTGAGGGCTGCACGCCAACTAGGGCTAATCACTTATCACTTAATTAAGGGCGGATTCTGTCCGCTTGATCAACCAAAGTGGTACTTAATTAGTTGTCTATTGCCTGTAATACATCACACGCCAAACAATAGCAGAGAGCAATCCAGACATATATTGGCACCATGACCTAATTCTAATACTAATAATGTCACTTATTTCTTCTTCATTGAGTTTACACATAATCTCTCTCTCTCTTGTGTTCCCGGCCTAGACTGATGGACCAACTTTTATCATGAATTTTACCGTGGTTTTAAGGGACTCTGTTCCTCCGTACAGCTTCTCGCGAAGATCTGTGTTTTGGGGCCATGTTTTTTCTTATACCTGCTAACCGTTGACAGTCTTGCAGAACGTGTTCTGCCGTCATGTCCGCCTTTTGCAGGGGCACAGGCTAGTTGTGCCAATCTTAAATTTGTGGAACATGTGGGCTCGGAGATTGTTGTGTCCGGTACGGAGGGGAAGTATGGCAACTTGTTCACTTCGAGAGAGACTATAGTATCCATCGCTGTTGGTATACTGAGGATGGTCTTTTGTCCATTTATTTCTATAGTGTGAGCCGATGGTTGTTTTGGCTTCCTCATAACTGATCTCGAGATCAGTCTGAGGTAGTCGCCTGCCTTCTTTGGCTAGTTTGTCGGCTGCTTCGTTTCCCTTACGTTACAGTGTGATGGTATCCACTAAATGACGGTGTGTTTGAGTGAGCGCGTTAGTTCATCGAGGGCCGTTTTGAGCTCATTCAGCTCTGTTTTGCCAACACTTTTGAGTGCCGTGATGACCGATAGAGCATCGGTGAGTATCACGACCTTGTTGCGAGCGGTGCCTATTCTCTCTAGGATCATTTCGGCCGCAGCTTTATTGCCTCTGCCTCTGCTCGGTAGTTATTCGAGTATTTGCCTGTGGTAATCGCTTTCGTGACCGTCACTTTCTTTGTGAGTTTAAGCACTATTCCTCCTCCGCCATCGCTGATTGCGTTGTTGGCCGATCCGTCAGTGTACACGTGCGTCCACCTTTTCAGGGTACTCGGATTCTATGTACTTTTCTGTGCCGCTTTTCTTTCGAGTTTTTTGCTCCCTTTATTCAGTATGCCTGGGATTTATTCCCTTAGTTCTGGCATTCTGGTTTTCCACGGCGGACACTTGTCGGTTGCCGGGATTGGTTTGGCTTTGCATTTTGATAGGACTGGATCTAATTATATTCAAGTAAATCAAGTTGAAAAATTATCTTTTGTTTGATGTTCTATATCTCTCGATCGTTAACTTTTTTTTCACAGCATCGTGAGCAGTTTTTTTTCATGATTAGTTTCAATCATCATCAAATAGCTTGTCTTGGACAGAACTTTGCCACACTAACAATCCTTCGAAATTTCTCTTCTCTCTCTCTCTCTCTCTCTCTCTCTCTCTCTCTCTCTTACAGGTCAGATGTCCCGGTTCTACAGTCTTCGTGCTTAAATCATCAGTCACATAACGAATTAGTCTTGTGGTTTCCTCTTCTCCTATATACCAAGATGTCTCCGTCTATAACGGTCTTTTCCAACTCTTGATGTCTTTTTAAATGTTGAAAATATCTTAGTTCTCTTATTCTTATGTGTAACATCAACTAGTTTCTGCCAGTTTCTTTGATTTGCAGTCTTTCTATTTGTTCTCTTTGTCTACGGTATACCGATGACTCTTCTGTAACACTTATATTCAAAAGTACATTTATGTTTTCCCACTGCCTTGTTAAATGTCCATATTTCACATCTATACGTTGCCACTGAGAATATACATGTTCTTAGTATTCTGATTTTTGTTTTGATGTGAACTGTAAAATGACGGAAAGGAAGTAAGATGGGATCAAAGGGATCTGGACACTGACATGTAAAGAAACCTATGAGAGCTGAGAATGTCAGTTAAGTAAACGAGCTGGCGACTGGAATATGAAGGAAACAAAGCCAGTTGAGGACTAAATGTAGAAGAAATAAAAAGTGTTTGAGAATGAAATGTTGAGGAAATAATAAGATTCGGGAGTTGGAATGTGGAGAAAGTAAAGAGAGCTGAAGATTGAAATGTGTAGAAAGTACAAGGAGTTGGAGATTAATATGGGGAGCAAACACAGGAAGTTGCAGATTGATATGAGGAGCAAACAACGGAGTTGGAGATTGATATAGGAGCAAACACAGGAGTTGGAGATTGATATGGGAGCAAACAACTGGGAGTTGGAGATTGATATAGGGAGCAAACACAGGAGTTGGAGATTGATATGGGAGCAACAACTGGGAGTTGGAGATTGATATGGAGCAAACACGGAGTTGGAGATTGATATGGGAGCAAACAACGGAGTTGGAGATTGATATAGGAGCAAACACAGGAAGTTGAGATTGATATGGGAGCAAACAATGGAGTTGGAGATTGATATAGGGAGCAAACACAGGGAGTTGGAGATTGATATGGGGAGCAAACAACGGGAGTTGGAGATTGATATGTGGAGCAAACACGGAGTTGGAGATTGATATGGGAGCAAACAAGGGAGTTGGAGATTGATATGTGGAGCAAACAACGGGAGTTGGAGATTGATATGTGGAGCAAACACGGGGGTTGGAGATTGATATGGGAGCAAACACGGAGTTGGAGATTATATGGGAGCAAACAACGGGAGTTGGAGATTGATATAGGGAGCAAACACAGGGAGTTGGAGATTGATATGGGAGCAGACACGGGAGTTGGAGATTGATATGGGAGCAGACACAGGGAGTTTGAGATTGATATGGGAGCAAACATGGGAGTTGGAGATTGGTATGTGGAGCAAACAACGGAGTTGGAGATTGATATTGGAGCAAACAACAGGAGTTGGAGATTGATATGTGGAGCAAACACGGGAGTTGGAGATTGATATGTGGAGCAAACATGGAGTTGGAGATTGATATGGGAGCAAACACGGGAGTTGGAGATTGATATGAGGAGCAAACAACGGGAGTTGGAGATTGATATAGGGAGCAAACACAGGGAGTTGCAGATTGATATAGGAGCAAACACAGGAGTTGGAGATTGATATGGGGAGCAGACACAGGGAGTTGGAGATTGATATGGGGAGCAGACACAGGAGTTGGAGATTGATATGGGAGCAAACACAGGAGTTGGAGATTGATATGGGGAGCAAACAACTGGGTTATAGATTGATATGGGAGCAAACACAGGGAGTTGGAGATCGATATGGGAGCAAACACAGAGAGTTGGAGATTGATATGGGAGCAGACACAGAGAGTTGGAGATTGATATGGAGCAAACACAGAGAGTTGGAGATTGATATGGGAGCAGACACTGGGAGTTGGAGATTGATATGGGGGCAAACACAGAGAGTTGGAGTTGATATGGGAGCAGACACAGAGAGTTGGAGATTGATATGGGGAGCAGACACAGAGAGTTGGAGATTGATATTGGGAGCAAACACAGGGAGTTGGAGATTGATATGGGGAGCAAACACAGAGAGTTGGAGATTGATATGGGAGCAGACACAGGAGTTGGAGATTGATATGGGGAGCAAACACGAGAGTTGAGATTGATATGGGGAGCAGACACAGAGAGTTGGAGAGTGATATGGGAGCAGACACAGAGAGTTGGAGATTGATATGGGAGCAGACACAGGAGTTGGAGATTGATATGGGAGCAAACACAGGAGTTGGAGATTGATATGGGAGGCAGAAACAGGGAGTTGGAGATTGATATGGGGCAAACACTGAGAGTTGGAGATTGATATGGGGAGCAGACACAGAGAGTTGGAGATTGATATGGGGAGCAAACACTGGGAGTCGGAGATTGTATGGGAGCAAACACAGGAGTTGGAGATTGATATGGGAGCAGACACAGGAGTTGGAGATTGATATTGGGAGCAGACACAGAGAGTTGGAGATTGATATGGGGAGCAGACACGGAGTTGGAGATTGATATGGGGGCAAACACAGAGTTGGAGATTGGTGTGGCATCAGACAAGTAGTTGGAGATTGATATGGGGAGCAGACACAGAGAGTTGGAGATTGATATGGGAGCAGACACAGGAGTTGGAGATTGGTATGGGGAGCAGAAACGGAGTTGGAGATTGATATGGGGGCAAACACAGGAGTTGGAGATTAGTGGGCATCAGACAACAAGTTGGAGATTGATATGGGAGCAGACACAGGAGTTGGAGATTGATATGGGAGCAACACAGAGAGTTGGAGATTGGTATGGGGAGCAGACACTGGGAGTTGGAGATTGATATGGGAGCAAACACGAGAGTTGGAGATTGATATGGGAGCAGACACGAGAGTTGGAGATTGATATGGGCAGCAACGATGATTGAGATTAATATGGGGAGCAGACACGGAGTTGGAGATTGATATGGGAGCAGACACGGAGTTGGAGATTGATATTGGGAGCAGACACAGAGAGTTGGAGATTGATATGGGGAGCAGACACGGGAGTTGGAGATTGATATTGGGAGCAGACACAGAGAGTTGGAGATTGATATGGGGAGCAGACACAGAGAGTTGGAGATTGGTGTGGGCATCAGACAACGTAAGTTGGAGATTGATATGGGAGCAGACACGAGAGTTGGAGATTGGTGTGGGCATCAGACAACGTAAGTTGGAGATTGATATGGGGAGCAAACACAGAGAGTTGGAGATTGGTGTGGGCATCAGACACCGTAAGTTGGAGATTGATATGGGGAGCAAACACAGAGAGTTGGAGATTGATATGGGAGCAGACACAGGAGTTGGAGATTGATATGGGAGCAGACACAGGAGTTGGAGATTGATATGGGAGCAACACAGGAGTTGGAGATTGATATTGGGAGCAAACACAGAGAGTTGGAGATTGATATGGGGAGCAAACACAGAGAGTTGGAGATTGATATGGGGAGCAGACACAGAGAGTTGGAGATGATATGGGAGCAGACACGGAGTTTGAGATTGATATGGGGCAAACACAGAGAGTTGGAGATTGATATGGGAGCAAACACAGAGAGTTGGAGATTGATATGGGAGCAAACACAGAGAGTTGGAGATTGATATGGGAGCAAACACGAGAGTTGGAGATTGATATGGGGAGCAGAACAGGAGTTGAGATTGATATGGGGCAAACACAGAGAGTTGGAGATTGGGTGGGCATCAGACAACAGAGTTGGAGATTGATATGGGGAGCAGACACAGGAGTTGGAGATTGGTGTGGCATCAGACAACTAAGTTGGAGATTGATATGGGGAGCAAACAGGAGTTGGAGATTGATATGGGAGCAGACACGGAGTTGGAGATTGATATGGGAGCAGACACGGAGTTGGAGATTGATATGGGAGCAAACACAGAGAGTTGGAGATTGATATGGGAGCAAACACAGAGAGTTGGAGATTGATATTGGGAGCAAACACAGGGAGTTGGAGATTGATATGGGGAGCAGACACAGAGAGTTGGAGATTGATATGGGAGCAAACAAGAGAGTTGGAGATTGATATGGGAGCAAACACAGAGAGTTGGAGATTGATATGGGAGCAGACACGGAGTTTGAGATTGATATGGAGCAAACACAGAGAGTTGGAGATTATTGGGCATAGACACGTGTTGGAGATTGATATGGGAGCAGACACAGAGAGTTGGAGATTAGTGTGGGCACAGACACGGAAGTTGGAGATTGATATGGGAGCAGACACGAGAGTTGGAGATTGGTGTGGGCATCAGACACTAAGTTGGAGATTGATATGGGAGCAGACACAGAGAGTTGGAGATTGATATGGGGCAAACACGAGAGTTGGAGATTGGTATGGGGAGCAAAGACAATATGGATGATAAAATGTAGATAGAATGTGAAAGAAAATAAAACCTGTTTTCACAGGTATATTTTGGAGGGATTTGATGATTTAAAGAAAAAATATCGATGTATAAATCATGCTGTAAAATATATGTTAATGTAAAGACAAAAGCTGACAACTCTGATGCTAGATTATCTACTGTCAACAAAGAAACATATCTTATTCTATGCTTCATTCTTAGACCAATTGTAATCACTCTTTGTGATATGTTTGATCTTTGCAGAACGTGTTACGTTGCACATTGGTGAGGCCAAACGATGAGACTTCACAGTTAGGACACATGATTCGATTTCAGACAAACCTCCTTGAGTGTCTCTAGACATGCATGGTAAGTAAAGTGGTTCTATTCTTACACCTAAATGTGGGCCCCGAACACTGGGTGGAAACTATATGAAATGCGATAAGTTGACCGTTACAAATTTGCAATATCTATTGGAAATCATAGAAACGGATTAACCTTAATACAAGTTACTTGCATCTAGTTTACTATATCCACTGTCAACAAGAAACGGACTACAAACCACATTAAAAGTTGACTTGCATCTAGTTTACCATTATCCACTGTCAACAAACGAAAAGGACTACACCCACATTAAAAGTTTACTTGCATCTAGTTTACCATTATCCACTGTCAACAAAAGAAAAGGACTACACCGATATTAAAAGTTTACAATTGAATCAAGTTTTCAATATACTATTATCATTGTTTCTAATTTCTAAGGAGCCCATTTTGACATTAACATGTGTTAAGTTTACTATCCGACAGTCAAATAAAGCACTTAAGTGAGATCCTGAGTCACCTTGGCAACAGATTTCACATTAAACAAACAAACTCAACAGAGATGATTGGAGTTATCCAGTTGATATAATCTGGTCGATAGTTAAGTAGTGTTTTTTAACAAATATATATATGTTTGTTTTCTATTGAGATTGGTTAGACATGTCAGACTCTTAGACAAATTAGGAACAGAATAAAATGAAAGATTATCGACGTAGATCTCACAACATATAAAATACTGTTGTTTTCAAGGTTCCTGTCAAGTTATATATGTTTTGATTGATTAATTTATTGATTTATTGATACAATCATCATCGTTGCATTTCGGTGATTAACCATGTTTGTTCCGATCTCTTCTTTACAATGAATATCTCATCGTCAGTGCACGAACTCGTAGCATAATGACTCTTCCATAATGGTTTTCTAACCCTTCGGGCTTTTATAATCCCAAAACTTAATTTTCTCATTCTTTGTAGCATCAGCAGTTTTCTTGATTATGAGTTCCTTCTGGATAGAACTATTTGCTTTCTTATCTTCCATGATATACGAAGGACTGTTCTGTAACACTATATTCAAAAGCACATATATGCTTTTCTATATGCCTTGTTAAATCAGACTCACATCCATACTTGCAACTGGAGCATCATGCTCTTAGTATTGTGATCTTTGTTTTTCTATCAGTTCCATTTCATACTGTTTCATTTTCTTGAAATCCATACCAGACTTGTATAATTACGTAAGATTACGTTGGCTGTAATGTACTTGCTCTGTGCACCTGATATCAAAGATGTTACCGTGTATCATCTCCTACATACCATATTTTTTTACGCATACCCTACTCTTCCACTACATACCCCATACTCGTCCTACTACATAATACTCTTCCCACTACATACCCGCATACTCGTCCCACTACATAATACTCTTCCCACTACATACCCCATACTCGTCCTACTACATAATACTCTTCCCACTACATACCCGCATACTCGTCCTACTACATAATACTCTTCCCACTACATACCCGCATACTCGTCCTACTACATAATACTCTTCCCACTACATACCCGCATACTCGTCCTACTACATACCCCATACTCGTCCTACTACATAATACTCGTCCTACTACATAATACTCGTCCACTACATAATACTCGTCCTACTACATACCCGCATACCGTCCTACTACATACCCCCATACTTTCCCTACATACCCTACTACTACATCTCCTACTACATACCCCATACTCGTCCTACTACATACCCCATACTTTTCCACTAGATACCACATACACTTATTTCTTACTCCTGATCTGGGTAACAAACTTAATTTGTCAAGTGTCCTCACTCGACACCGTATTTTTTTTATAACAAATGTATCTTATAAAACTAACAAACAAAACATAACTCAATACAGATATAAAGTTAACAAATAATCAATACAATCACAGCAATAAACGATATTTTGTTAACGAAACGACAGACAGTAAAAGTAGTGTACCTATGTTCGATTGATAAGCTGTTACTAGTGTACACAGACCGCCATGTTTAGCAACAATGCCACACGATCATGATCATGGACGGATTACTTAACGCCAACGCACATATCGTGACTGATGATCAGGTTAGATTGATTCATCAATAGTCTTGGAGGAATAGTTTTTCAGCTCAAACTTGTGTTGTTTATAACCAACTTTGAAATGTTTTAGTCACATAGTTTTGTTGATAATGCCTTGTTTTATTTTGTATATATTGTGAGAATATGATTTTACAAAAATCGAAATAAATGATAACAAGTAGAAAATGTACGAAACATCGGAACATTTCTTTCTAGTCATCAACAAATAAACAGGGTACAGGTATTAAGAACTTCCGAAAAACAAATAGACAAACACGGGATTCGAACCACTTACCATAGTCCTTGCAACACTAATCGCCTAGCCTATCAATACGAGCGTTTTTACGTACACAACCAATGAGCCATTCATTAAAAATGACTCACGGGGAGTGTCTTCTCAAACGCTCGTTATTTAACTAGACACAGAACAATCAGGTAGGTTCGTTCAACAGTGTCTGCACAAACACATGCTATAAGCTTATTGTGCTTGTATATATTTGAGACGAGACAATATCGTACATACACACATGAATACACATATAACAAACATGCGGAATCTCTTAATACCTGTACCCTGTTTATTTATTGATCATATTCGTTACTTCCGTTGCTTCCTCTTGGGTTCTTAAAAACTCCGTGTGTTCATCTTATAATAAATTTGAAGCTACTTGAATGATGTATGCATTTTGTAACGATTCATAAGGGCATATCCGTGTCTAAGGTCTTGACAGGTAACTGTAATGAACGGCTGCGCTGAAATCGTTCTAGAATTGCCGTTCCCATAAATGTTCATTATTCATGTTTCAACTCTACTCATCTCAAACTAGTCCATACGCTAGTTACGAATTTCTCCTTTTGATCCATGTTTTTGAGATGTCATCCAAACATTTTATTTTGACTTTCGTTTTTGTTTTTTGACTTGAGAAGATGTTGCTCACATTGGAAGCATGTGCTGTGTTTCTGCCTCTCTTTTGGACAAGATGATGGGCTAAATAAGGGAGGACTTGCTGTACATCGACTTCAGTTTGTCTTTGAGAAATGTGCTAAATCTGAAGAGTTGCTGATCTTAATGAATAGTTTGTATGATGATTCTTCTATAGCACTCCTTCCCATCTACTACACGATGAGACGAACTTCTGTAGTTTCTGTTGATTTTTACGATTCAGCACCATCACAACGACATTAAAACAGCTTGCGTGTTTTGATATAACATCATGGCATTATTTTCTCCTTTCATCTCTGTCACATAGGTGCAGGCCCAGAACGAGGAGGCCTCGAGCATTTGCTACTTTCTACTAGGCTAATCCGCTCTGCCAAAGCACGAACCCGAACCATACATAATGGACAGAGTGTAGCAGACACGCAAAACCATACATAATGGACAGAGTGTAGCAGACACGCAAAACCATACATAATGGACAGAGTGTAGCAGACACGCAAAACCATACATAATGGACAGAGTGTAGCAGACACGCAAAACCATACATAATGGACAGAGTGTAGCAGACACGCAAAACCATACATAATGGACAGAGTGTAGCAGACACGCAAAACCATACATAATGGACAGAGTGTAGCAGACACGCAAAACCATACATAATGGACAGAGTGTAGCAGACACGCAAAACCATACATAATGGACAGAGTGTAGCAGACACTTAAAACCATACATAATGGACAGAGTGTAGCAGACATGCAGAGAAAACTCAAACCACTTCACACAAACTGTCTACGCAAACTACTAAAAATAAACTGGCCGGATAAAATTCCAGATACCGATGTCATCATAAGAACAAAGCTCTGAAGCCTCAACAATCTGTTACAGAAGCCCAAGTGAGATGGGCCCGTCACGTTGCTCGGATTTCTGATAAACGCAATCCAAAACAGTTGATGTATGGCGAGCTTTAAGGGGCAGGCGTTCTGCTGGTGGACAGAAAAACGCTCTAAATTCATCTTAAGTGTCTCTGAAATGTTTCAATATAGGCACCACGTGCTGTGATTCCTGTGCAAGATCGCAATTGTGGCGATGTAACAACACAAGAGGAACTCGCATAGCAGAGAATCATCGTACCGTTGAGGCACAGTGAAAACGAACTGTGCGAAAAAGCAGAAAACACAACACCCACATGTCTAACCTTGATCATGTATGCCCCACCTGTAGTAGGGGATTGTGTTGTAGGACTGGACTCTACAGTCACCTCCGCACACAGCAGAGAGGTGCAGCAGCACGCGTCTGAGGCTGTTGCCATCATCGCTTGCGATGGACGGCTATTATACATGCTATATGGTACGCATGATCTGATAGGTAACATGCTGATAGAGACAGACAATGTTATTCATCCCTTACATGAGAGATCGATACCAACGTTTTATTTGATCTAAGGTGATAACGAGTTGTAAATAACACATTCGTTAATATTTTATTTAGTAGAAAAGCAGGTAAATAAAGAAATGAAATGTGGATCGTTTATATAATGTCTCCCCATCTTATTTTTTACTAATATGTGTACTTATTCTCATCATGTCTATGTGAGTGATCTCTGCGCTTATTGTGTTTACATGCCCGCCTGCCCAGCGTGTTCGTAGCGCGTTGGACTACGGGTGACTAGCCCTCTGTGAGTGCGGGTTCAATTTCGCGGGCTGGCAGAAAAGCCACAGGTTCCCCAGATTTACGGTGTTCGTGGCACCGAACCGAAGGATTACGATGTACATGGCACCGAGCCGAAGAGCTGAAAGCTCGGGATCGGGGGAAAAAATTGTGTCTACATATTCTATATCGGTCCGATTATTGAAATTGTATTAATTGTAGTAAAACTCCGGGTGGCTTGAAAATGTGGTTCGGTAATGGTTCGGTCACGGAGTTGATGGATTGTACTAGCGACAGATCAATGTGGAGAGACATGATCACCTACGCCAACCGGCACGGCACTTGATTGATTCATTAATTTTTTATTTTTTAAAACATTTCTTTTTTAATGTTCATTATTTTGTTTGTTTCTATAATTATTAATATCTCTTTCGTTTGTTTATTATTATTCCCCCCCCCTCCCCAATCCTCTTCCTACATCCCCAATCCCCCAACTACTAAATAATGTACTATTTCCATTCTTCTTATTCATCTTTTCCTCTACTTCTTTATCTACCATTATTTTATAAAATGCTTATTGTAAAATGCATTCCTTCCCTAGAGGAGCTGGGTTCGGATCGTAGATGCAAGTGAAAAATCGTGGTATATCCTTTATAGGACGTAGCCATTAACCACAGTAAACCAGTTGTTGATTTTCTAGGCACCACTTATACGTTCAGTAGTTTGGCATTGTTTTCTGAACGGTGAGGTCTATTTTACCTTTCGTAAAAATCTCACGGAAATGAATTTGTTTCCAAACTTGCCCACCGCGGAGTTTGAACCAGGTACGCTTGGATTGTGATCGAGCTTACTACCGCTTACGCTACAGGTGTATGTAGCTTAGTTTATCTATTTTTTTCTTGGTGTGTACATGTTTCAAGTTCTTAGAACGATTAAACTTGCCCTGTATGTGTGTGTGTGTGTGGATGTATATTGTGTGTATATGTGCGTGTGTGTCCGTGTGTATGTCTATGCATGTGAATGTGTCTATGCATGTGTCTATGCCCGCGTGTCTGTGTCTGGCTGTGTGTGTGTGTGTGTGTAAGTGTATGTGTTTCTGTGTGTGTATATGTGCGTGTGTGTTTATGTCTGTGTGTATGTCTATGCATGTGAATGTGTCTATGCCTGTACATGTGTCTATGCCTGCGTATGTATATGTGTGTCTGTGTGCGTATGTCTGTGTAAGTGTGTATGCAGGTTCCGATTTCTTACGACAATCCTATTATTCAGTATCTGTCGTTTTCAACTGCATAATGAACACTTCACTAGCCTCATAGTGAGAAGCACATCGACGCCTTTGTATACAAACTCTATATAGAGGAAATACTTCAAATATCATGGACACGGAACAGAACATATTCATAATACAAGAATTAAACATTGAAAATTGTTGGCTGTTAACAAAAGGATTGGACAACAAACAGGAAACTATTTTAGTGATATAAAATGTCATAAAGGTTTGCAAAAAAACCATCTTAGAAAGATATACAACAGGAAAGAGGTAGAGTGGAAGATCAATAAGAAGATGAAGGCACAAGATGTGATATATGAATTGCTAAGCAATGCATAAGCATCTTTCTTTAGCTTGCATCACCTTGCTTAGGACAGATAGTTTTGTTTTTTTGTGTGATATGAAAGCTTTGGTTTGTGAGACATGGAATATTGACAAAGTGGCAGAGAAGATCATTAATGTATTTGAATGCAAATGCTACAGAAGAGTACTTAGAATATCATGGACAGAGAAAATGACAAATGCTTCTGTTCTGCAACAGCTTGATATTAAAGAGAGTTGGCTATTAAAGAGCATAAAAACAAGGAAAATTAAATATTTCGGACATATCAAATGACATGTGTGCGTAGAGAAATAACTTTGGAGGAATGGTGTCTGGAAGAAGAATGAGAGGAAGACCAAGAAGATGATGGATACAAGATGTCATTGACGATCTGAGAATGACTGCTGCTGACGCCGGCCAACTTGCACAGAACAGAGAGTTTTCAGGACTGTTGTCATGGGAAGAACAATATTAGAGGGCAGGTTCGCAGGACGCAGAGGCAGACCAAGAAGAAGATGGCTACAAGATATTAAAGAAACCATGAATATGACCATCGACGAAGTGGGTCAACTGGCTAGAGACAGAGTGAATTTCAGATGTGCTGTAAAGAGAGCAACGTCCTATAAAGGATACGCACCTTGATGATGATGTGATGGGAGCCAAGTTCCGGAAGGGATAAGCTAACTGATGCTGGGTGATGATGAAAGCTTTGATGTAAGCAAAGCTGCATAAAGGGACATGATACGGAATGAATGAGCCTCATAGTTTTCTTCAAAGTTTCCTGACTTAACTAGTTTCTTCACTAACACGTATTGTTATTCTCAGTTACTAACATCAAAATTATGACAGTACTGTCTAGCAGTGGTGGCTCATGATCATTTTTGTTGGTGGGGCTCGAGACATTTTTTCCGGATAAATCATAGAACCTACCAATGTTACCTGCCACACATGTTGTAAGAGGCGACTAAGGAGGTATGGTTTAGGGTAGCTAACCCACACCGTAAAAAAACACTAGACAGCTACAGAAACCAAAACCAAGAAAATTCATAGCTCACCACACGAAGAAGAAGAACTCCATAAGGAAGGGCTGATGAAGCGATCCGATGAAATATGAATGTAAATCAGGCTGCTGACTCACAGAGAGATATGGATAAGATCGTCTTGGGTAAGAGGGTTTGGAAGGTCTTGGTTGCGGAACTATGTCTCCATTTATGCTAACTATCAGTTCCGATGTTTACACTGCTTCATGCCATGCAGCCACACTTTCCATAATTTTCTTTCTCTGTCCTCCTCTGTTTCGTCTTCCATTGATTTTACTGGTTCTCGCAAAGTTCTAAACCTCCCGTTCTCATCACATATCCCAAAATGATGAGAACCATTGCAGTTAGAAAAATTCTACTTCAACTTGGGATTTCGAGCCTGGGACCACGTATCTACAAAGCAAGTGTGCTAACAAACGTGCTATCACGGCTCTTAACCCCTTCAACCTTCTGATCCGATATACTGGCTCATGGTAATATTTTAAGATGACATAAAGCTAATGTACTGGTTAATTCTTGATACGTTGCCATATAAATGCTTACGGATGTAAATAAAATTACGGAGTGAAAGGCTTAACGGCATATGCATAGACTATACCAAACTACAATAGAATAAACACGTGACCATACCTTTCAGTCTAACAAAAGCTAACCTTCAGAGAACAGTGGAAAGATTTAAAAAGAAGAAGCAGATAGAAAGAGAAAAACAATGGATTGACAACATGAAAGATTGGACAGGCATCAATGTACATGATAATGAGATGAAAGCCCACATCAGACAGGTCCGACATAAGCTGACACTAAGATCAGTATTATAAGTGCACACACGACATCCATGTTCAAGCAAGCAAACAAGAAATAGAGAGAGAGAGAGAGAGAGAGAGAGAGAGAGAGAGGAGAGAGAGATAGAGATAGTTTGTGACATGGACTTGGAAACATAAAATCCAATTTAAGTATACAAACCAGGAGAGAGAGAGAGAGAGAGAGAGAGCCTGTGGCATGGAAACATAAAATCCATTTTTAAGTATACAAACCAGAGAGAGGAGAGAGAGAGAGAGAGAGAGAGAGAGAGAGAGAGAGAGCCTGTGACATGGACTTAGAAACATAAAATCCATTTTTAAGTATACAAACCAGAGAGAGAGAGAGAGAGTGAGAGAGAGAGAGAGCCTGTGACATGGACTAAGAATCATGAAATATGTATGGCATGCAGCAGGTTGGAGAGAGTTTTCTGCAGTTCTACAAGGAACCACCAGACGTATTGAACGTTAATAAGTTTTTATAAATTCTAGTCTGTAGCTCAAGCGGTAGTGAGCTCGATCACGAACCATAGCGTACCTGGTTCAAACCCCAGTGGGCAAGTTTGGAAGCAAATTCGTTTCCGTGGGATTTTATCAAAGGTAAAAAATAGACCCACCGTTCAGAAAGAAATGGCAAACTACTGAACGTATAAGTGGTGCCTAGAAAATCAACGACTGATTTACTGTGGTTGATGGCTACGTCCTTGGATATGCCACGATTTTCATATTCAGTAAACTCATCACTCACGCATCAGTCTCTCATCAGTAACTTATCACTCACGCATCGCTCTCATACAGTAACTTATCACTCACTCATCAGTCTCTCATACAGTAACTTATCACTCACATCAGTCTCTCATACAGAACTTATCACCACCATCGACACTCACATCATATTCATTCACTAACTCGTCATACCCATATAACTCAACACCCAATAACTTATCTTACACTCTTAGTACTACTTATCTTACACTCTTAGTACTCACTATCTTACACTCTAGCACTCACTTATCTTACCTCTTAGTACTCACTTATCTTACTCTTAGTACTCACTTATCTACACTCTCTAGCCTCACTTATCTTACACTCTTAGTACTCACTTATTTACACTTCTTAGTACTCCTTATCTACCTCTTAGTACTCACTATCTTACACCTCTTAGTACTCACTTATCTTACACTCTTATACTCACTATCTTACCTCTTAGCACTCTTATCTTACACTCTTAGTACTCATATCTTACACTCTTAGTCTCACTATCTTACCTCTCTTAGTACTCACTATCTTACACTCTTAGTACTCATATCTTACACTCTCTTAGTACTCACTTATCTTACCTCTCTAGACTCACTTATCTTACACTCTTAGTACTACTTATCTTACACTTTAGACTCACTATCTTACACTCTTAGTACTCCTTCTTACACTCTTAGACTCACTTATCTTACACTCTTTAGCACTCATTATCTTACACTCTTAGTACTCACTTATCTTACACTCTCTTAGTACTCACTTATCTTACACTCTCTTAGTACTCACTTATCTTACACTCTCTTAGTACTCACTTATCTTACACTCTCTTAGCACTCACTTATCTTACACTCTCTTATACTACTTATCATACACCATCTTAGTCTCTTATCTTACACTCTTTAGTCACTCACTTATCTTACACTCTCTAGTACTCACTATCTTTCACCTCTTAGTACTCACTTATCTTCACTCTTAGTACTCATATCACACTCTTAGTACTCACTTATCTTACACTCTCTTAGTACTCACTTATCTTACACTCTCTTAGTACTCACTTTTCTTACACTCTCTTAGTACTCACTTATCTTACACTCTTAGTACTCACTTATCTTACAACTCTTAGTACTCACTTATCTTACAGTCTTAGTACTCACTTATCGACAAAGTCTTAGTACTCACTTATCGACAAAGTCTTAGTATCAATACTCTTGACTTATCGATAAGTCTAACTATCATATCGACAAAGTCTAAGTACTCACTTATCGACAAAGTCTAAGTACTCACTTATCGACAAAGTCTAACTACTCCTTATCGATAAAGTCAACTACTCACTATTGACAAAGTCTAATACTCACTTATCGACAAAGTCTTAGTACTCACTATCGATAAATCTAACTACTCATTATCGACAAAGTCTAACTACACTTTTCGACAAGTTAATACTCACTTATCGACAAAGTCTTAGTACTCACTTATCGATAAGATCACTCACTTATCGACAAGTCTCACTATCGACAAAGTCTAAGTACTCACTTATCGACAAAGTCTTAGTACTCACTTATCGACAAAGTCTGAGTACTCACTTATCGACAGAGTCCACATATTGCTAGACGACATGCCTACTGGTTATTGAACCGACGTCATGACGCTCCTGGCTGGACCCATAGGTGCTCAGTCTCCCCTAACAGATGTCGAAAGGTATGCATACTGATGGTCCCGTGCTTGCTAGTTTGTTTTTTGTGGTTTTTTCCGATCCAGAAGCACTTGAGCTTTCAGCTCTTCGCTCGGTGTCATGGACATCGTAACCATTCGGTTTGGTGCCACGAACACCGTAAATCTGGGGAACCTGTGGCTTTTCTGCCAGCCCGAGGCAATGAACCCGTACTCACAGAGGGTTAGTCACCCGTAGTCAAACGCCTACGAACACGCTGGGCAGGAGGGCATGCCAGCTAGTTAAACACACACACAGTTCCCATACTACAAGACCACAGACATTTCTTGACATCAGTCTAAGACTCCCTTACAAAACAACACATACACACATCCTCCTCCCACAGTTCAATCACTACTTACTTTAACATTAGTGATGTAGATGGTGTTCCCAGTTGTGCTAATGATGTGTGGGCCTCAGCATCCTTCTCCCTGATAAAAGAAAATAGTTGTAGTTGTAACATTTTATCTAGATAAAGTGAAAGTTCAATAAAAGAAAGAGGTGACGGACGAAGAGAATGTAAGAAAGTTGGAGTACAAGAGAAAGTGTACAAGAGTGTACAAAAAGTAAGTGTACAAGAAGTAAGTGTACAGATGTAAGTGTACAAGAATGTACAAGAGTGTACAAAGGACAGTGTACAAGAGTGTACAAGAATGTACAAGAGTGTACAAGAGAAGGAATGACATTGAGAAAGTTGAAGTACAAGAGTGTACAAGAGTGTACAAGAGTGTACAAGAGTGTACAAGAAAAGGAATGACATTGAGAAAGAATATAAGAACGTGTGGAGAAAGAAGGAAAGTAAAAACTATATGAGAGGAACGTACGAAAGTTGGAGGGTAAGCGCAAGAGTGACTGACAGAGGGTAGGAGAGAGACAGTACAACATCATGGGATACAAAATTGCCAATATTGTTAATGATATTCATATTATTCTGTTAAAAAAGGATGGAAAGTTGTTAACAACAGAACTGATAAAATAATTGCAAATACAATTTTATGTGGACTTAATATACAAATGATGTAACATTACACAAGTTTTATGTGTAAATATAATTTAAAAGATAAAAATAGACTTGAATATGGAAAAAAGTTCAGTACAACTATTTACTAAAAGTGAAACTAAAAAATGGATGAAGGCAGTATGAGAGTCATCATCAAGGTGCGTATCCTTTATAAGACGTTGCTCTCTTTGCAGTACATCTGAAATTCACTGTCTCTTGCCAGTTCACCCACTTCGTCGATGGTCATGTTCATGGTTTCTTTAATATCTTGTAGCCATCTTCTTCTTGGTCTGCCTCTGCGTCCTGGAACCCTACCCTCTAGAATTGTTCTTTCCAGGCCATCGTGACGCTTGATGTGACCAAAGTATGTAATTTTTCTGTATAGTATGTTGTTTATCAGTCAATTCTCTTTAACATTTAGTTCTTTCAGGACATCATGTTCTTTCTTTTCTGTCCATGATATTCGTAGGATCTTTTTGTAGCATTTAGTTTCGAAGGACTGGATTTTCGTTCTTAGTTTTTGTGTAATGTTTGTATTCCTTCCTTTTTCTTTTTTTCTTTTTCGGCTTTGCCATGACGAAGTTTCACTCGAACTGATTTTTGCGTGAATCGTTTTCAATCTTACAATGGCAGCAGCTCACTTGTAAATTACTACACTGGCAGCCGTGTCTCAATGTACTGAATTGTATTCCTCGCTCATCTATTTCTCTCCGACTTCAGAGGTACTCACGTTATCGTCCTGAGTAAGACCAGGGACTCGAACAAATGCCGGACAGTAGGTTCGAACCCGAGCTATGAGGCGTCTCACAGCTAGCAGGCCGAGCTACTATCAACTACTCTAGGCAGTCCCCCAATTTTTGTGTAATAGTCCATGATTCACAACCATAAGTGGCCACTGGGAAAATGCATGCTCTCAATATTTTTAATTGTAATATTTTGCTGGTGCTTTGCCACATATTTTGAGAGAGTATATTAACATCAACCAACCAATCATATACCATCTCCGCATTGAATGTTGACTGTAATAACTCTCCAACAAGTTCAGTCTACTGCCCTGACTAAGGTACACTATATCATACTATTGTTGGTGCACTTTCTGATGTTTCCTTCTAATTGTATATATCTTCTCATTGTTCATCTGCTTTCTACTTTCCCTTCCAAGATGATTTTTAACATGTTATCTTTTTCTTTCTTTCTATTCTCCAATCCTGTTTTGTCTCATAACGTCAGGATAAGAAGAGATTTCTAGAACGAGCCCTTGTGTGCGTTTTATAAATAGTATCTTTCGTCGCCTCTGTTATCTCTAAGGTCCATCTTTTGCGAGGTCGGCCTTTTGCTTTATATATATTGTATCGGAGCAACATCGCTCTTTTCAGTGCTCTGTCTGTTGGTAATCTGCTTATGTGGACGAACCATTTAATGTGTTGTTTCTTGATGAAGTTTAGTATTGATGTTGTACCCACTTTTTCATGATGTATTCATTTCTCAACCGGTCTCTTCTTGTTACACCCAGCATTCTGTGTAGACGCTTCATCTCTGTCGTGACTAGTTGTCTTCTATCATTTGATGTCAGCGTTCAGGTTAGGCACTAATAGCATAAGGATGCATACTCTCTCCATATGTATTCAATATCTATGCAGAACATATAATGCGAAATGTCAAGAATGAGGAAAACTGTACATTTTTTTATCCATTTACAATCGAGGGAAATATGATTCCAGAACTAAGGTAGACGACACAGTACTACTCTCAAATAGTGCCACATGCTTGGAACATCTAGTTCGGTCTGTCAAGAAGCACAGCGAAGATCATAACCTCTTTATGAATATAAAGAAAACTAAAATTATGTCCACCGACAAAGCAAAATCTCAATTCAAAATTACCATCAATAATGAAGACATTGGAACGTCAGATTTGAATATCTTGCTCTATAATTACCAACAATGCAGATTGCTCGAAGTAGTTAGAAGAAAATTCACTGACTTTCAGAGCGTGCTTATAAAAGAACTATGGCCAACACAAACTTTGAAACATCATATTCCTGTGAAACACGTCTAGCCCAAAGTACTATAGTTTTACGAATACATAAAAGTGACGATAACAGCATGATTTGACCACAAGGCCTTTATCATCCGAACCGGTACTAAATTGAATAAACACAAATGGACGACCAATACCAACGTATCTTAAGGATCAGTCTTGGAATAAAAAAGAATAACGAAATAAATCAACATCTACAAATATAAAAATCTAGAATAGAAAACAATTAATCATCTAGTAAATATATAAAATGAATACATGCAACATATACCCAAATATGAGTTATAAAGCATGGAGAAAAGTACTGAAGATATAACTTTATGAAATAAAACTAAATTATGTCCAAGCAGAAGAAAGACTAAAACATAAAATGTAATACTTGGAGCTCATGCTTGGTCATAATTACCAACAAGAAATCAACGAAATATGAAGAAGCTAATTTCCAGATCACAGAGAAAAATCACGAAATGCTGGACTATTCATATTCCTGTGGCAACATATGGAGCGAATCGTGGCCATACACAAACATTAAAAACAAAATTGAAACTTTTGAAACAATGTGCTATAGAAAAGTTCTTAGAACATCCTGGACAGAGAAGAGAAGAAACAAAAACATCCTGGACAGAGAAGAAACAAGACATCCTACAAGACCTGAATATCAAGGAGCATTGGCTCATAATAACATCATGTCCCGGAAGATGAAATATTTTGGCCACATTAAACGCCACAGTGGTCTGGAGAGAAGGTAATGGAAGCATGGTTCCTGAAAACGAGACAGGGACGACCAAGACGAAGGTGGCAGCAGGACATCAAAGGAACTTTGAACATGACGCTGGAAGAACAGGAGAACTTGCAAGGAATAGAGGTTTTCAGGCGGGCTGTGATGACAGCGACGTTCCGCAAGGGACATGCAACTACTTGAACATAATGTAGCATAAAATTCCCTTCCAAGATGATGTTCAACAGACTGTCATATCTCTTAATATAACCAAAAATATATAATTTGTGTAATTTCCATCTCCACTAGCAGTTCTCTTTTCACTCCAAGTTGTTGAACTACTTGTTTCTTAGTGGTCTTCTATTTCCATGACATTTGTACTATTCGTCTGTAGATATACATTTTACCAGTTTCAATTCTTCTCTTTTCTGACAGGGTCTAGTCTTATCTTTTGCGTGTGGATTGCTTGTTTGGGTGTTAGTAAATGTTTAATGTTATGTTGTTAAATATGTTCTTGCTCTTTCCTATTCTCTTCTGAACTTCTTTTTCACATCTGCTGTCTTCTGTTATCATATGTCCAAGATATACATAAAGTGTCACTTGTCAACGTCAACATATGGGTGTGAAACATAGACATTTAGCAAGGAAGTGGAACAACAGATATGTGCTTTTGAATATAAGAGTTACAGAAGAGTTCTCAGTGTATCATGGACAGCGAAGAAAACTAGATATATCCAGAAAGAACTGAAAATCAAAGAAAACTAGCTAATGCCACAAATGGAAATCAGAAAATCGAAGTATTTTCAACATATAAAAAGATACGAAGGATTTGGGGAAGACCATTATGGAAGGGTGCATTTCGGCAAAGAGGAGACGAGGAAGACCACGGAGAAGATGGATTCGGGATGTAACTGATGATTTGAGCATAACGGCTATAGAGGCGGAACACCTGGTCTATGAAAAATTCCGAAAGACAGTTGAGGTGACAAAGTTCTGCTAAAGTAAAGCTATTTGATAATGATTATGATAATGATTATGATGATGGTTATTAGACTTGTTCCAGTCTTCCTTTATTTACAGCTATGTTCAAAGCCTTTTTCTCACGAAGTTAGACATTTTAATTAATTTGTAATTAAACGTTCACAAGTTGGACACAGCACCAGAGGAGCAGAATAATGTGTGTGTTTGATCAGCCAGAAATGTGAACCATCTGCCTACACATCCTTCCACAGTGCTGAAGGAGACATATAACCTATGAGTCTGTTCGGAGGACAGAAGTTTGACAAGAGTCTGTTAGTCGAGCTGTGCTGAGAGAGACGTTCTGCAACAGATACGCTACATAAAGATAAGTAAATATGCATTTGAGAACTTAAATTTCCTATTTTCTATATATATATGGCCCTTTTTGTCTTTACAGACGGTCAATTGGCAAGTGTTTTACTGTGATAACTTTACAGACGGTCAATTGGCAAGTGTTTTACTGTGACAATTTTACAGACGGTCAATTGGCAAGTGTTTTACTGTGACAACTTTACAGACGGTCAATTGGCAAGTGTTTTACTGTGATAACTTTACAGACAGTCAATTGGCAAGTGTTTTACTGTGACAACTTTACAGACGGTCAATTGGCAAGTTTTTTACTGTGACAACTTTACAGACGGTCAATTGGCAAGTGTTTTACTGTGACAACTTTACAGACGGTCAATTGGCAAGTGTTTTACTGTGATAACTTTACAGACGGTCAATTGGCAAGTGTTTTACTGTGACAACTTTACAGACGGTCAATTGGCAAGTGTTTTACTGTGATAACTTTACAGACGGTCAATTGGCAAGTGTTTTACTGTGATAACTTTACAGACGGTCAATTGGCAAGTGTTTTACTGTGATAACTTTACAGACGGTCAATTGGCAAGTGTTTTACTGTGATAACTTTACAGACGGTCAATTGGCAAGTGTTTTACTGTGATAACTTTACAGACGGTCAATTGTAAAGTGTTTTACTGTGATAACTTTACAGACGGTCAATTGGCAAGTGTTTTACTGTGATAACTTTACAGACGGTCAATTGGCAAGTGTTTTACTGTGATAACTTTACAGACGGTCAATTGGCAAGTGTTTTACTGTGATAACTTTACAGACGGTCAATTGGCAAGTGTTTTACTGTGATAACTACTGAGTTTTCGCTTTTCTCTCTTGTCGTTCAGCTCATACATAAGTCTCTGCGCCCTTGTGCAATATCGCTTTCCACACAACTCTGTCATCAGTTAGTTTTTCCCATGTGCTGGGACCTATAGAACAATTTTTCATTGAGGCTTTGCAGACATCCTTATATCTGAGCAGTGGTCTGCCCTGGTGCCTCTTCCCTCCGAAAGTTCACAGAACAACATTTGTTTTGTTATGCAACATATTTCCATTCTTCTCACATGCCCTAATCATCTTAGTCGTCTACTGCTGAGCATGCCCATGATGGAAGGCAGGTTTGCACGTTGCAGTACTTCAGAGTTGGTTATCTTGTCGTACCACCTGATGTTCATAATCTTGCGGAGACATCGAAGGTGACAGATGTTAAGTCTCCTCTCGTGTCTTGAGTAGGATGTCCATGTTCCTGAGCCATATAGTAAAGAACTAATTACACATGCTCGATATATTTGAATCTTCCTCCTGCAATGTTAGTTTTGTGTTGCCCCACGCTCGCTTTGATAGTTTGCCGAATGTAGTAAATATATATTCTCTCTATATATATGTATATAAATATAGTTTCTATAAATATCTTTATAGGAACTATACACATCACAATCCATTATACTGGATGCAAAGTACGAGGTACACGTTGGTTGTTGCTCGATGGAACACAAAGGGTACATGCAACCCCCAGTGAGAAACACTGAGCTAACATGTACATTACAAAACATAATAATAGATACAACAGATGGGGGGGACAGATTGTCTCCCCTTGCGAGTAATGTGTGTAAATCCACAGCATTCATGTCATCTGGATGTTTGAGTCATTAGTGTGTTCGTACAAATACAAACTACACAGCTGCCTGCATTTCGCGTGTCGAATGTCCTTATTTCCTGTTTGTACACGTCGACAATGTGCTGCAGGCACGAGATTCCTTGTCGACGCAGAAGAGTGTGACACTTATGAATGTCGAGAGACTTCAACGACAGCATAGCATTACAGATCGACTACATAACAATATAATACCAACCATTAAACGTGGTCAATACAGAATTCTAACAATGGAAGTGGAAGCAGCTAGATCAAGGAACATAATAATAATAAATAGTCTAACTAATATTACAAACGGGACAGGAATATGTTGGTACACTGTCGCCTTAAATTCATTGTGCATGGTCATTTTGGCACCATTCAGTGTGGTCGTCGACGATGCTATACATGTGCTTATGTGATACAGGCCCATACTGTATCTTTTCCTAAAACCCTTTTGTTATTGGGGATGGTTTTTACATGCAAGTCCCGCAACATATTCTACGCTCTTACTTGTAAACGTTGTGACAATGCATATATAGACGAAACTGGCAAAAAGCTTAGTGATCGTTTCGGTCAACATTTACGTGATATAGGTAAACGCTATGTGACCCTTGTAGCCACTCATTTCAGTAGAACTGGCCATTTGATAACTTTCGATATCCAGGTCCCAGCAATCTGCTCATGTCCTCTGATGATAGGGGTCGATTTGCTATTGAAAATCGTTTTATATTATTGTATGGTACCACGCGACCTTATGGACTCAACGCACTACATTCCTATGCGTCTTAATACTGACTCCTCTCATGCTCAATAATATATGTGTATATGTTAAATGTATACATGTTTTTTACATTTTTCATTATTATTGTTTGTATCTTCTTTTTCCATTTCAAGTTTTTACATTTATTTCGTTTTCGTTTTTAATCACATATTTTCATTGTATAGCCGTATATATTTTTGTCTGACTGTATATGTTATGTCTGCAGTAAATGAAGGCTGACATAAATGGAGAAATGATTTGGAGGAAGCGATTAAAAATACATAAGAGCTGGAAGGAACTGCAAGAGATAGCTACAGATAAATACATGACGTGTTGGTTGATGGTCTATGCCACAACGGGTACACGAGAGAGAGAGAGAGAGAGAATATGTGTTTTAAAGGGTTATTAAGCCGAAGGATTGACTTCATTGCACCGGGATTTACCCCATTTGGTTCGGTACCTCTCCGCAGAAATGGGACGCCACCTGCCGAGAGTATTGCGCAAAGCACGAACTCCGTAGCAACAATCCTAAGGGTCTCCGGATAAAACTGCACTCGTGAACAGAACGGCGCAGTCTGGATTCGAACCCACGACCTTCGACTCACAAGACTTAACCACTTAGCCACAGAGACCTCCTATTATATAACAATGTTTGACATAAGATGTGCTATAACAGTCAAAGTAAACAAGGTTGAATATAGTAATGTCATATAAAGAAAATAATGCACAACAATTAATCTAAGACAGAATGACATCTTTTATTCAATCCCAGATTAAGCAAGATCCGGTTTTGGTTTAGACTGGAATGAGATATATAACTTGTTCGCATGGCGAGAATTAAGTAACAGAAATATCAAACAGGTTGAATGATTGACTGATTGGTTGAATGATTGACTGATTGATTGATAAGACCATCATCCTTGCACCTCCATGAATAACCATGTGTTCTCCGATCTTTAACTTGTACAGGAAAATCTCAGCGGCAGTACACGAACTCCGTAGCACCAGCGAGGGTCCACGATGCAAATGAAAGTGTTGAAAATTTGTCGGAATTTTAAATTGATCTTTTAATGAATTTTGTCTAGGCAGCGGCTTTGCAGCCAACATGTATCGAATCTTCACCTACTAATGCCTCTTTTACTTGCTTAACTTGAATACAGGAATTCGTTTGATCGTCCTTCTCCGATAAGACTGGAAACTCTTATCTCACCTACATTGAAACCAGCGATCTCTGGAAAAATATTTCCATCGTTCGCTTCACTCTGGGAACAAAAACAAGAGCGAGAGGTGGGCGCTGAGCACCTTTCCTCCTCACCATAGACACCCCTCGATATATTAAATAGTATACATTTAGATATCACATGTATAGATCAGGAGAATGCGCTAGACAGCTTGGATTGGAACAAACTTTAGTCACTATTAGAAGATTATAATATTTAAATAGCAATTAATACATCATGTCTTCTTCTTCTAACGCTCCATATCGAACGCTTGTTACACCACTCTTCGTGATTTCATGTGATCTGAGCCTAAGAGCGACTTACGTTGTGCCAGTTATACGCCTACAAGTAGGTCAACACATCCGATTTATGCAACGCTTTATTTACTATGGTAGCTTCCCTATATCCCTACCTCAATCGCCTCTTACGACATGCCTTGTAGGTTGTAGTGTTACTATTCTTTGCTCCCATTGAGAGCCCAGGCAAGACACGTGCGATTAGATCAGATGAAAGTGATGTATCAAACATGTCACAATGTTGGGAATATAAGATGTATCAAACATGTCACAATGTTGGGAATATAAGATGTTGTGAATATAAGATGTTGTGAATATAAGATGTTGTGAATATAAGATGTTGGGTATATAAGATGTTGTAAATATAAGATGTTGGGTATATAAGATGTTGGGAATATAAGATGTTGTGAATATAAGATGTTGGGTATATAAGATGTTGTGAATATAAGATGTTGTGAATATAAGATGTTGGGAATATAAGATGTTGGGAATATAAGATGTTGGGTATATAAGATGTTGTGAATATAAGATGTTGTGAATATAAGATGTTGTGAATATAAGATGTTGTGAATATAAGATGTTGGGAATATAAGATGTTGTGAATATAAGATGTTGTGAATATAAGATGTTGTGTATATAAGATGTTGGGTATATAAGATGTTGTAAATATAAGATGTTGGGTATATAAGATGTTGGGAATATAAGATGTTGTGAATATAAGATGTTGGGTATATAAGATGTTGTGAATATAAGATGTTGTGAATATAAGATGTTGGGAATATAAGATGTTGGGAATATAAGATGTTGGGTATATAAGATGTTGTGAATATAAGATGTTGTGAATATAAGATGTTGTGAATATAAGATGTTGTGAATATAAGATGTTGGGTATATAAGATGTTGGGAATATAAAATGTTGTGAATATAAGATGTTGGGAATATAAGATGTTGGGAATATAAGATGTTGGGTATATAAGATGTTGGGTATATAAGATGTTGTAAATATAAGATGTTGTGAATATAAGATGTTGTGAATATAAGATGTTGGGTATATAAGATGTTGGGTATATAAGATGTTGGGAATATAAGATGTTGGGAATATAAGATGTTGTGAATATAAGATGTTGTGAATATAAGATGTTGTGAATATAAGATGTTGTGAATATAAGATGTTGGGAATATAAGATGTTGTGAATATAAGATGTTGTGAATATAAGATGTTGTGAATATAAGATGTTGTGAATATAAGATGTTGTGAATATAAGATGTTGTGAATATAAGATGTTGGGAATATAAGATGTTGGGAATATAAGATGTTGGGAATATAAAATGTTGTGAATATAAGATGTTGGGTATATAAGATGTTGGGTAAGGATGTGTCTTATCCCGATAACTATTTAAAACATACAGGACTTTATCATCTAAATGGATTTTTCAGGGATTTGGGGCTATACATACTTCTTCTTCTCTTCCACCATTTACTTCTTACTATATAGATATATATAAATGAATTTGCCTTTTCAGACCTTAGGGTATGAAGTCGACATCATATTTCTAAGTTCTATATGCAGGATGTCCAATTCCTTTCCTCCCGTGAGGGAACGTTAACTGTGGAATTGAACCACAATCCTCTTGTGTCCGAGTCGACAGGCAAACGTTTATGTATGACACTAATCCGTCCAATATATATATATATATATATATATATATATGAGTATATATGAGTATATAAATATATATTTGATATGATCAAAGAATGTCGTAAGAGGCGATTAGATTTATTGAAAAACAGAGACTCAAATGGTTTGGCCACTTGGTCAGAATGAACCCGAATACACCAGTTGCAAGAGCGTACAACCTGAAAATGGAATCATCAAGAGGAAAGGGCAGACCAAGAAAAGATGGGTTGATGGAGTTACATACATCGTAAAACTCCACAATACCACACCATATCAAGCGACCGAGCGTGCATTATCTCAGAAACTGATTATCAGTTAAACCTGCTACGCCTAACGGCAAAAAAGCAAAGAAGGACAAAAAAAGAAAGAATACTAAAGCACGCATTAAAAAGGGGGAGGCAATGTTCAAAGAAGAAGGGCACCTTAAGGAAACCTTGATGCAAACTTTGCTGTGAGAAGCAAGAAATATCGGACTCAATAATTCAATGGAAGAGATTCAGCGAGTTGTACAGGATAGAGCGGTATAAAGAAATTACTTGCAGGCCCTATGTAACGAATAACGGTATGAGTATATGGAAAGAAAGAGAGAGAGAAAGTGAGAGAGATGTGGTGAAAAAGAAAAGAGATTAGTTCAATCATTTGCTGTCTCCGCAATGTATGTCTGCCGTAACGGTTCTTCAACAAGTTCTAACTCTTGCCCTGGTGGTACACTCTGTCAGTCTATTGCCTGTCGACTCCTGATGTGCCCCTCCGAATTGTATCTCTACCGCTTACTCTCCTGCCTTTTACCTTCCCTTCTAAGATGGTTTTTCAACATTTGTCATGACTCTTAATATGACAAAAATATCTCAATTGTATAATTTACATATCCTGGCAGTTCTTTCTTTCAATCCTAGCTGCTGGCGTAATTATCTATTAGTTTTCTTCTCTTTCCATCACACTCGCCCTATTGTTCTGTATATCCACATTCACAAACTTCAGTTCTCTCCATCTCTTTGTTTACAAGTGATTGGTAAGCTAGCAAGAAGATAAGATGGAATATACAGGAATACAGGAGAAAATTAGGAAGGATCAAGTAAAATTACTGATAAGTAACAATTTGGAACATTGTGGAGGAGGAGCATTATTGCATAAGTCAGTCGACACAGTACCAGAAAAAAATATAAAACAGAAGCTAAAGATTACAAGCGTGAAGATTCTATTATTTCTTTGTCTTCAATGTTTATTTTCTATTATTTCTTTGTTCTAAATGTCTGCTTTCTAATTTTTTTTTAAATGTCTGTTTTCTATAATTTTTTTTGTCTTAAATATCTATGTTTTGATTATTTCTTTGTCCTAAAAGTCTCTTTTCTATTATTTCTTTGTCTTAAATGTCTTTGTTTTTTCTATTACTCATGTTCCCACACTATGACAAATATAACATAAATAAATAAGAAACTACCAATAAATTATAAATGTATATAATATAAACAGTGCATATCTCGTACTATCTTATTGCTCTAAATATAACAAGAAAGAAAGCTAGACTACATATAGGTAGCAGAAACTGTATATTGTATTGTATGCATTTTATTCCACTTGTTGACATCTTGTTAGATTGTGTATAATGAATAACTCATGTGTAGTGAGTGACTATGTCCATGTGTGTTTACATATTTGCTTTAAAAATACTCAGATATGAAATAAGCAGTTAAAACGTATCCATGTATAACGCAATGGATAGAAATGTGGATACACAAGACATTCCGACAGACACTGCGTGCCTTGTAAGTTTTGATTCAGTTTGAGCGGGAACACGGACTACAGACGCGTACTCACGCTTGAATTCAAGGTTACGCTAACTCGACACACTTAGCACGCTCATCATAGATATCGTACACATCACTGTTTATATGTAAACACACACACACACATAATTTCTGAAATAATCTACACATCACATATTCTCTAATTTATCTTAACTTTACAACTTACTTGTCGTTCAGTGGTCGAACTCTCAACGCAACCCTTATATTAGATGCCATTTACGAAGTGAATTTAAAATCCGATAGTAAAACTATCCATTGTCGCAGAAATCTAGCTGCCAAAGACACATTTTAGATGAAGGAACAATGAATTAATCCTGAAACTGGTGAATAATCTAATCACATAACTAACCCATGTTCGTATACTTTCTTTCTGTACTTAAATGTTGTTACATGGTTCCGTATAACAGAATGATCGAGTTATCGGATTGCTAACAGCAACCATACACAAAGTTACGATTGGGTAAACTTGCCACTGCCTACAACTTTTGGAATGTCTGGCCGGTTCGAGACCAGCTGGTGGAGGTGCGATCCACTTGTGTGATTCATGCTTGTTGCTATCGTCGCATTCAAAAAAACATGAGAGGGTGATATAACTTTGTTGTTGACAGTTGCTCTATTGATAGGTTATGTTTAAATTGAACACACTTGACATGTACATTTGCTGGATAAATTATGTTTAGTTTGCGCGCGAGTTTTTTTTTTTACTTTGCGAATGACAGAAGAATGAAGTTGTTTGTCAAGTACAGAAAATATGTCCTTAAAAAACGAGGTCGACTTGGTTGTGTGAGTAATTGACATTTGAGGTGAATTTAACTATTTATTATTGGGCTTTAAAGTGAGACGTTGATAGCAATTACATGCCTGCACATATTTAATTATATTTATTGCTCGTGTGTTGCCTGGCTCTCAAGGAAGCAAAAATAGTGACACTGTGACCTACAAGGCATGTCGTAAGAGGGACTGGGAGAGGCCTAGGAGGCTACCTAGTAAATCTTCGAACTCTCCATTTTCGACCACTTGTTAACCACTCTATGTGATGTGTATATCATCTGAGCCTAAGAGCGATTGTACATTGTGCCATGCGCCATAAGTAGACCACACACCCGATTTCTGCGATGCTTTTATTTACTAGGTAGCTTCATAGGCCCTCCTCAGTCGCCTCTTACGACATGCCTTGTAGGTCACAGTGGTACTATTCTTTGTTTTCCTTCCGGCCCGGCATGACACGGGCAACCCAAGTAAATGTCAGAAAACATCAAAATATATGTACCTCAGCTTAGGCGCCCAAGATAATCAATAACTATCAGATTTTCTGAAGTATCGGAGGAGAAACCTTGCATAGTATCTCCCGACGATTTAATGTCCCCTAATTCAGAATGTTCTAGTATTCAGTTGCATGAACTAGAGAATCAGCTGTAGCTGGAATAGAACATCATACGTATGTACTTGAATCGATGGAATTCCCAACAGTAGTATACATTTTCCAACATCAATGTAAGATATTTTTTTAAACTGTTATAAATGCTTCATTTTTCCATCTCCTGAAATGACAGAGCACTTACATAGTAAGCTCTTGCGGTAATTCCATGAAAATCTACCAGAAACAAAGTACAATCCCCTGGTAGATATCTCATCAACGTATACATTTTCTCTTCGCCAATTCTTGCTTGCTTTCTGCATTTCGCTAAAATAGTCTGATAATTTTGTTTTCTTTTGACATGTTGAATAAAAGCATGACAATCTATAAATCTAAATATATTATAATTATAAATATAGATGTTTGATTTACTTGACTTGGTTCGTGTACGGCATGGAACATGGTACACAAGTGTATGTATGACCTTTTTCGTCTTTACAGACTTTCAGTGGGCAAGTGTTTTACTTTGAAAACCCCCTGTGTTTTCGCTTTTGTTTTTCAACTCATAATAAGACTCTCTCGAAAGACTCTGCGCAATATCGCTTTCCACACAAATCTGTCATCAGCTAGTTTTTTTTCCATGTGCTGGGTGGGACCTATAGAAAATGTCTTCATTGAAGCCTTGCAGACACCTTATATCTGAGCAGTGGTCTGCCCGGGGTGCCTCTTCCCTCCGAAGTTCATAGAACAACATTTGATTTGGTATGTCCAACCATCTTAGTCGTCCACTCAGTATATATAATGTTTTATGTGTGTGTGTCTTTATCCTGAAACTGCAGTACACAAGCACTGCTCATATATTCACAATCTTTCTACACACCTCTTAACATCTGTGTGTATCTTCCTCCTTTTGACCCCCTTGAAGCTAAGGAATCAAAAATTTTCCCTCCAGTTGTATTGAGCAAGCCAGCCTGTTTATTCCAGGTCTTTCCAGCCTCTTCTTTTTCTCTGTCTACAGTTTGTTTCCTGTATCTCTAGGTCTTCCCCCCCCACTTGCCTCCTGCATTCCATTTCACAGCCACATGCGGGTGTCTGTTCTTCTGCAATCTTAGTGTATGCCCCAAACCCATTTCCATCTCTTTCGTTTTTCTCTTTCTTCTTCTTCTTTGCGTTCGTTCTTTACGACCAATTCTAATCACCGTATTTCTACTTGATATTGTTGATGCAGGCGGCCGTGAGGATTTTGTACTTCTGATCCCAACGAATTCAGAGAATTTTTCAGAGTTATCTTCCCTCAAAGCCTAGATTTAAAAGTAATGCTGCCGCATAAACACCGATCCTAATTTCCAGTGGCGGCTTGTCTTTAAAGGGTCATTGTCAGGCCCCACCAAAATAAAGTGTAACGTACTTATTACTTTAAAAATTTAAAAATATAACCTAATCCAAAACCATGATTTTCCGAAATGTTTGTCTGGCCCACTAATAAAAATGAGCACGAGCCGCCACTGCTAATTTCTATGGGAGAATGTTTTGTGTTGGATCTCCTTTCTGTTATTTAGGATGTGATTGTTTTTGTCTGAGCTTACTTTCAGAACCCGGAGTCTCTAATTTGGGGCACAGCCACCATGCCTTTCCCATTTCTTCTAGGATCGTCATCGTCTTATGTTTTTTTGATACTGTTCTCTTTTATTATCTGTCTCAACTTACTTCTTCATTTATATCGCATTGGTCGGGCTTGCAAGGAGCGAAGAATAGTAGAACTGCGACCTTTCAAGGCATGTCAAGAGACGACTTAGGTAGGCTCCATGGGAAGCTATCCTAGTAGATAATAAACGTCGTAGAAATCGGATGTGCTGGCTTGTAGGCGATAACTGGCGCAACGTACAATCGCTAATAGGCTCAGATCACATACAAATCACAGAGAGTGGTTAACAAGTGGTCAATATGGAGCGTTCGAAGAAGACTTCATTTATATTTCATCAATCTATCTTCTCAGCCACACTTCCCAAAATCTATCTTCTCAGCCACACTTCCACATATATCTTCTCAGCCACACTTCCCACATATATCTTCTCCAGCACACTTCCCACATCTATCTTCTCAGCCACACTTCCACATCTATCTTCTCAGCCACACTCCCCACATATATCTTCTCAGCCACACTTCCCACATATATCTTCTCCAGCCACACTTCCACATCTATCTTCTCAGCCACACCTCCCACTCCTATCTTCTCAGCCACACTTCCCCCATATTCTCTCAGCCACACTTGCCTCATATATCTTCTCAGCCACACTTCCCATATATCTTTTCAGCTACACTTCCCTCATAATCTTCAGCCACACTTGTCATATATCTTCCAGCCACACTTTCCCCCATATATCTTCACCACACTTCTATATATCTTCTCAGCTACACTTCACACATATATCTTCTCAGCCCCACTCCTTATATATCTTCTCAGCCACACCTCCCACATCTATCTTCTCAGCCACACTTCACATCTATCTTCTCAGCCACACTTCCCACATCTATCTTCTCAGCCCACTTTCACATCTATCTTCTCAGACACACTTCCCACATCTATCTTCTCAGCCACACTTCCCACATCTATCTTCTCAGCCACACTTCACCATATATCTTCTCAGCCACACTTCACTATTTTCTTCTCAGCCCCACTTCCCACATATATCTTCCCCAGCCCCCTTTCCTTATATGTCTTCTCAGCCACACTTCCTCTATATTTCTCAGCTACACTTTTATATATCTTCTCACACACTTCACTCATATATCTTCTCAGCCACTTCCTCATATATCTTCTCAGCCACACTTTCCTTATATGTCTCTCAGCTACACTTCCTCATATATCTTCTCAGCTAACTTTCCTTATATATTTCTCAGCACACTTTTCCCCATATATTTCTCAGCCACACTTCACTCATATCTTCTCAGCCACACTTCCACATCTATCTTCTCAGCCACACTTCCCACATCTATCTTCCCCAGCCACACTTCCCTTTTATATCTTCTCAACACTTCCCCCATCTATCTTCTCAGCCACACTTCTATATATCTTTTCAGCCACACTTCCAGATCTATCTCTCAGCCACACTTCCCACATATATCTTCTCAACCTTCCCCATCTTTATTGCTACACTTCCCACATCTATCTTTCTCAGCCACACTTCCTCATATATCTTCTCAGTTACATTTCCTCTATATCTTCTCAGCCACACTTCACTCATATATCTTTTCAGCCACACTTCCCTCATATATCTTTTCAGTTACACTTCCTCAAAATCTTCTCAGCCACACTTCCCTTATATCTTCTCCAGCTATAATTTGTCCAGACTTCTCCCAGTTACAATAATTGAACGTTCACAAACACTGCTGTCACAATTAATTATTGTTTATCCCCATGTAAAGAAATTTTGTCCACTCTTGCCATTAAGTGTAGGGGTGGGAGCTTTAATTTGTTCTCTAGGGTCAGATGAGTGCCCTTGTTGTGGTATATTCGGTTTTTGTAGTGGTCTTTATATTGTCTATCCATCTTTTTCCCTTTGGGCTTCCTTCGCTCTTGTAGCTGATCTCTTTTTATTGTAGGTTAGTGGTTGGTTGTATTTCATTCTCATTAAATGTCCAAACCACTGCATATGTTGTCTTTGTGTTCGTGCATGGGAAAATTTTGTAAACTCTGCATGATGTCCCATTCTTAGTCTATCTTTCCTGGTGACTACCACTGTCTTCTTCAAGTATTTCATTTCCCCGTGGTGAGCTTGTGTATTTGCCAGAGACAAGTTTGGCACTGGTAACAAAGTGTTAGTAGAAAAATACTTTTTATCATCTGTCTTTTCACTTCCATCTTGATCTGTGGGTGTTGTAGTAATCGTGCAAGCTGGTAGGTCACAGCATTTGCTTTTTGACATCTTGTCTCTATTTCTGTACCTTCAATTAATTATTACTTTCCCTTTTTTGAACTTCCTTCTTTGTTCTATTAACTCCGCTTAAAACATAAACCATCAACAAATTTCTCCAACAAGAAGATCTCTTTAGCAAGCCAGAGTAGTTCATTCCACAGCCAACTCTAATATTGGGTCACATAACTACTGGAAACCATGACCTAGTTTGAGTTGGGGGCTAGTTTTTTGGGATGTTTGATAGAACGCTAAGTTTTTTGCAATTTTACTCAATTCTATGAGTTTAGGGGTTTTTTATTGATGAAAATATTTATAATATTCTTCTTTGTTCATGGTTCAGTCATTCCCAACACTGTGCATTTTCAGCACGCCAGAAGGAAAAAAAATAAGAGAGGCCAGTGGGGCCTCACAACAACCACAAGTAGTTTGACAATGGAGGTTCAAGGTTATGGAGGCATGAAATTTTGACATCTCACAACTACTCGCTTTTTTTATAGTGACTCAGAGCATGATTGCAGCTAATCAAAAATGCAGACGCAACTGGGTGGAGGTACTAGTAAAAAACAATGATCAGAGAAATCACCTTCTTTTCTGTCCCTGTACACGCAGGAGTTAGGGATAATGAACGAGCTGATAAGCTACCTGTGAGTGCGGGTTCAATTCCGAGGGTTGGCAGAAAAGTCACAGGTTCTCCAGATTTGTGGTGTTCGTGGCACCGAGCCAAAGCGTTGAAAGCCTAAGTGCTTCTGGATCAGGAAGAAAAAAAGAACGAGCTGATAGATTGGCTGGCTTAGTTACAGTATCAGAGGGAGTTGCCATGGATCGAAATGACATTCTTCACGCATTGAGTCTTTCCGAACAGAGGAGTTTCAGTGCTGTGAATCCCACTCGCTGACCAGATTGAGAGAGATAGGTGTCAATATTAGTGCAGCCCGAATAGAACGACAAACTAAATATGCAAAGAGATTGATTAATCAACATCGAACTGGCATGTTGGGCCGCTGCTGGATTTGCTGAGGTAGAGATCAGAGCATCTATGGACATGTCCGGAGTGCTATGATGATATTCCTTATTGTTAAACTTAACTTGTAACATAATATAACCTTGATTTAGCATGTTGTATTGATTTTTTAAATGAATTCGTCTTTATACAACAATACTGGAATGCGAGGTCACGCGACAGTTGTTTCCTAGAAGTTTTACCCAGTCCACTCGCCGTATGGTTATCAGAGGTTACGGTTCATTCTAAGTTTTTCCCGCCTCTTCTCTTTCTCCAGTTCGTTTCTATGTCTCTCTAGGTCGTCCCCTACTTTTCTTGCTTGGGGGCTGCCATACAGTGTTTGCACCTCAATCCTCGACTGCTCTCCGAGTATATGATTGAAAAACATCTGTTGATGTTTCAGTAGCTAACTTTTGTATTCTATGGGTGGGCGACCACATCAAAGCAAAACCCTTCAGCTTGAAGAGTAGGGGATGTCCCTCTTCGTCTGATCTCTATCCTTTGATCTGCCCGGCATGGTTAAATCTACCAGCAGCAATGTTACCCCCGACATAGCTCTCAGGGATACCTCAAGCCCTCCCACCAACTACACTGTGGGTGACACTGTTGGCTGGGCCTATTAGAACTCAATAAACAACAAATACTAACAAGAGATTATAAAGTTATCAATAATTTATTGCGAGCGACTGTTCAGCTTAATCTAGTTAGCAATAATTACAAATACACTAAGCCTGAAAAGTTGATCTGTAAATTTGTGTCTATACAGAAAATAAACAGTTGCATTCATTATCTGGTAACTTCAGATTGTATAATCTAAAGACATCCAAATAATTTGAGAAAGATGGATCTGAAGGAATTCACAAAGAACCCTCAAAGAAAATATTCACAGTTCATGTTTGTGAGCAGTTTTCAGTTAGTGATTATCAGTGTCTGAGTGTGAGATGAACATATCGAATGACATACTGCACGTATATTTAATAAACAGATACAAATATCTGTTATCATTTTGTTAAACTATCATGTTAAAGAGTCCAAAGATGAAGGATTGACTTAATTGCCCAGGTTTCCCATATGGCATGGCCCCTTGTCTAAATAAACAGCACAACACCTCCAGAGAGCATTGCTCAAAGCACAAGTGTAGTTTTGTGACTCCAGCCAGAGTAGTGCCTTATTCACTGCCAGTATTCGCATTATCATATTACTTGTCATATTAAATGCACTATTGGTTTCCTTGATCTTTCTGTCATGAGCTTGCAGAGAAGGCCCAAGAAGAACTTCCGACCCATCCGTGTCGATCACAACACCCTCACTAGTTTTAACAGCCACTGCCATTAGATTCCTTTCTCTCTGCACACTTTGTCGAATTTAACTTACTCATCCCCTAGTAAACTGTCATGCCAGTCGTTTCTCTATGTAATTGTTTTAAGTGATTTGTTTTACAGCTTTGTATGTAGTGAGCAAGTATGGTTGTATTAAGTTGGATCCTTTCATTGTCAGTCTGTTATTTTCTTATGTGATAGAATAACTGAGTGTCCGATACACTGCAAGTGTGCGTGTAATAATTCATGGCGCCCTATGTTACTCATCATATCTCAATAGATCAGATTTCAAGAAAACACAATTTTTCCTCTCTTTTCATAGCACTCCCATGAACATGATCTTCCCATTTTAGAAATCTTGTTTTAGTTTGTAACAATTCTACTGAACCCTAACACATCCCTTTTGTTTTTTCCACTCTAGAACCGTCAACATTTTTATCATAATAACATTATTATCAGTAGTAGTATTTCAATCATCACATAGCACCCACATAGAGAACAGTATTACGATCCAGTCATCAACATTAAACACCAGCGTCTCCAGTCAACGGACAACTTTGCTTATCTTGGCAGCCTCCTATCCAGATCGGCAAACATAGATTCTGAGGTCCACAATAGGATATCCAAAGCCAGTGCTGCGTTCGGAAGGTTACGTGTCACTGTGTGGGAACGGAAGGGGATAAGCATTGTCACAAAGCTGAAAGTTTACCAGGCCATAGTGCTAACAACGCTGCTGTACGCAAGCGAGACATGGACAGTGTATAGCAGACACGCAAGAAAATTAAACCATTTCCACACAAGCTGTCTACGCAGAATACTAAAAATACACTGGCAGGACAAAATTCCAGACAGCGAAGTCCTCACAAGAGCTAAGATCCCAAGTGTCAACACCCTGTTGCAGAAGGCCCAACTGAGATGGGTCGGTCACGTTGCTCGAATGCCTGATAAACGCATCCCAAAACAGTTGATGTATGGCGAGCTTGAAGGGGGCAGACGTTTAGCTGGTGGACAGAAAACGCTTTAAAGACACTCTTAAAGTGTCTCTGAAATGCTTCGATATAGACAACACGTGCTGGGAACTCCTTGCAAGATCGCCAAATGTGGCGCTGTAACAACAAAGAGGAACCCGAATAGCTGAGAATCATCGTATTGTTGAGTCACAGAGAAAACGAGCAGCGCGAAAAGACAGAGCACACAACACGCACATGTCTAACCTTGATCATGTATGCCCCACCTGTGGTCGGGATTCTGTTCTAGGATTGGACTCTACAGTCACCTCCGCACACACCAGAGAGGTGCAACAGTACACGTCTGAGATTGTTGTCATCATCACTTGCGATGGACGGCTATTAGCACCCACAACCATTAGATAGATGCACCTCAGTATATAAAAATGTTGGACAGCACTGCACTACAGTATTTTTCACTGGTTTAAGAGCAATGTAGGGGTTCTATGTGGCTAAGCCTTTGCCTTGCGAATCGAAGGTAGTGGGTTTGAATCCGGACCATGCTGTTCACAGGTGGGTTTTTTTCCAGAGACCGCTAGGATTGTTGCCGGAGCTACAGAGTTTGTACGTTACGCAATACTCCCAGCAGGTGGCGTGCCATTTTCTATGGAGAGGTGCTGAGTCATATGGGTAAAACCTGGAGTAATGAAGCCAATCCTTCAGCGTTAGACCCTTTTAGAACACTATAGTATCTGATCAACATTGAACATACTTGGTGATATATCAGGAATCAAGGAAAACATTTCAATCTGGTTAGTACATATGTGAAAATGTGCAAGAGAGAAAATATGAAAGAAGTAAGAATAAAGATGAACTGATTATGTATATATATATTTGTATAGCAAAGCTGTTAGAGAAGCTACCATTTAAACAAATTAATTAACTGTCAAATCATACAACTACAACAAAACACAGCAATGAACGGTAATGAATGAGCCGATAGATTGGCTGGCATGGCTACAATATCAGTGGGAGCTGCCATGGACTGAAATGACATTCTTAATCTATTGAGAGAGTATTTCCGAACAGAGGAGTTTCAGGGCTGTGAATCTCACTCGCTGACCACATTGAGAGAGATGGGTGTTGATGTTGCCTGAAAAGAACGACATACCAAATATGCAAAGAGCTTTGATTAATCAACATCGAACTGGCGTGTTGGGCTGCTGGATTTGTTGAGGTGGGGATCAGAGCACCTATTGATGTGTCCTGAGTGCTATGATTATAGTCCTCATATAACTGATAACTAAAAGCACAGCAATTTGTTTTCAGCAGTTAATTTAAATATTTTAAAATACCATTTAGCTGCAGAAAGTCTGGTTCTATTTTCTACACATTTCAGAATGTGAAATAATCTATGTGCAATATATTATACACATGAGAAGAATTCTTAAATTTGTGTTACTGAAGGAAACATCTGTCTGTCACGAGCTGGGATTCACTGAGATTAAAGGGGGACTGCCTAGAGTAGTTGATAGTAGCTCGGCCTGCTAGCTGTGAGACGCCTCATAGCTCGGGTTCGAACCTACTGTCCGGCATTTGTTCGAGTCCCTGGTCTTACGCAGGACGATAACGTGAGTACCTCTGAAGTCGGAGAAAATCTGCCTGTATGGCGAGGAATACTAATTACGAGTACATTGAGCACACGGCTGCCAGTGTAAAGTAATTTACAATGTGCACGCTGCTGCCATTGTAAGAAATTGGAAAAACAGATTTTCACGCAAAAATCAGTTTCAGAGATGGAACTTCGCCTGAGTTGAAAGCAGACGAAAGAAAAAACAAAAAAACTGAGATTAAAGTGCATGAACTGCAAGGCATATGAATGAGTTAGTTCATTAGAATATTTTGTAAAGTTTCAATTGCAAGTTTAAATGAGCTAAATTATAGAAAAAAACATCATTATTATGTTTGTTTCTTTGTACAAAACAATAGTATGACTGTTACTGTTATTGACATCAGGTGGTACGACAAGATAACCAACTCTGAAGTACTGTAATATGCAATCTTGTGTTCAATTATGGACCTGCTCAGCAGTAGAAGACTAAGATGGCTAGTGCATGTAAGAAGAATGAACAATAGCTGCATACCACAGGTGTTGTTCTGTGAACTTTCAGAGGGGAAGAGGCACCAAGACAGATCACTGCTCAGATATAAGAATGTCTGCAAGGCCTCAATGAAGAATTTTTATATCGGTCCCAACAAATGGGAAAAACTAGCTGATGATTGAGTTGAGTGGAAAACATTACACACAAGAAGCAGAATCTGTTGAAAAGAGACTTAAGGATGAGCTGAAAGGCAAGTGCAAACTCAGAAGTTGTCACAGTAAAACATTTGCCAATTGACCGTCTGTAAAGACAAAAAAAAGGCCACACATGATATTTTAATAGATGATTCTTCTTTGTTCATCCACTAACTATAATAGAAAGATATATATATATTTCATGAGATTTTCTTGAATAGTTTCTACAACAGAAATTATAATCATTGCCTTGGTTATAACCAATATATATACATACACAAGTTGTCAAGTTGTCGACTTTTTTCTGAACTTGCAGAATCACTGCTAAAACTTCAGTAAAAAAACACCAAAAATAAGCCACTCATAGCTTCTAAAGTAAACTCTCAAAAAAAATATACAAGTAACACAACAGCAATATTTGGTACAGTCTCTCTATAATTACATCACATAAAAAACATAACTATTACATGAATTTGTTAGCATATATTTGTTTTTTTTATTTATATAAATGTGAGCATCTGTAGCTCAATCCTGAGCACGATCACAAACCAAAGCATACCTGGTTCAAACCCAAGTTTGGGAAACAAGTTCATTTCGTGGGATTTTTACAAAAAGGGAAAAATAGACCCCACCATTCAGAAAACAATGGCAAACTACTGAACGTATAAGTGGTGCCTAGAAAATCAATGACTTGTTTACTGTGGTTGATGGCTACGTCCTGTAAAAGATATGCCACGATTTTCATTTCATATTTATTTTATCTGAGCATATACATTTCATACAAATAATTTCACATATATTGGAACTGGTTACAATCAACATTTCTGCACTCAGTGCAACCACATAGGTGGTTTAATCCTTTCAGTTTGATGAAATTCCCATGTATCTTTGTCGACAATTGTAAACTTTCACATTTTAAATATGGTAAACAATTAACAGGGATAGATAGTCATGCAAGCATGAAGCTATTTCTGAGAGAAGATGATTGAGCAATAAATTATGAAAATTTATATCAAAAAACCTTACAAAATTATTTACATATTAGAAGAAAAATGACACTGGTTATACATAAATTGAGATATATACACACTACCATTACTTGAAGTACAATATTAATTATAATTGGTATAACTAAAAATTATTTACATATTAGAAGAAAAATGACACTGACGCGTTGGGCCACTGGACACTACTGGATTTGTCGAGGTGGAGATCAGAGCACCTATGGATGTGTCCGGAAGTACATAAGTTGAGATGTGCACACACTACCGTTACTTGAAGTACAATATTAATTATAATTGGTATAACTAAAAATTATTTACATATTAGAAGAAAAATGACACTGGTTATACATAAGTTGAGATGTGCACACCACTTACTTGAGTACAATATTAATTATAATTGGTATAACTATTATTGAGAACACTAACATGAGTAGGTTCTCATAGCCTTCCCTATAACCGCTCAGATATGACATCATGCTCCAGTATAACTCAGTAGATGTAGTACTATTGAGTTGGGTTTGATGTTTATAAAATCTTATCAGTAACTCATCTGTACAAATGTATGTTATTGACAAGATAATACACCTGTGTGGTCCCGGTCCCGCAAGGGAAGCAAAGAATAGTACCACTGCAACCTACAATGCATGTCGTAAGAGGTGACTGATGTAGGCTCTAGGGATCCTACCCTAGTAAATAAAAAGCAGCGCAGAAATCAGATGTGCTGGCCTACTTGTGGGCGCATAACTGGCACAATGTACAATCGCTCTTAGGCTCAGATCACATACAAATCACACAGAGTGGTTGACAATTGGTCGATGTGGAGTGTTCGAAGAAGAAGACAGGATAATCATCATTGCATTTCAGTGTGTAACCATATGTGCATGTATCTCTTTATTACACATGAAGATCTCATATTCTTATCTTAGAGGACACTTTTTTATCACTGATGTTATCATAGAGGACACCTGTTTTCCTTACTGATATTCTTATCTTAGAGGACACTTTTATCACTGATGTTATCATAGAGGACACTTTTTATCATTGATGTTATCATAGAGGACACCTGTTTTCCTCACGAATATTCTTATCTTAGAGGAAATGTTTGATCACTAATGTTATCATAGAGGACACCTGTTTTCCTCACGAATATTCTTATCTTAGAGGAAATGTTTTATCACTGATGTTATCATAGAGGACACCTGTTTTCTCCGAATATTCTTATCTTAGAGGAAATGTTTTATCACTGATGTTATCATAGAAGACACCTGTTTTCCTTACTGATATCCTTATCTTAGAGTACACCTGTTTTGATTCTGTCACATCAATATCTTATACTAGTAAATGGCCAAATGACAAAGATACTATTGATACCAAGAATTGACATTGACAATCTTTGCTTACAGCGAACATTGAAATATTGTAACATAAATAATCTCTAATATAACTAAACAGATTTTGTCTGATTTAAAGTGATTTGTCAAAAGGAAGAAACAAAACATGGTTTGTCAAACTGTCCACTTGTCTTTCGGTTGTGCTGAGTGACATTTTGTAAAATGTAGGGTTATGTGCTGCTCAACGTACCTGTGTCTAGATTGTCATATTTTGTATTAGTTGTATCCACTGCCAAACCAAATGGCCTGAACACACTCCCTTAGCCATGATGATATATGTTCAAATCCTAGTAAAGTCAAATTACTTTATTTTCTTCACGGGGATGACTGTAATCATCAAGCTAAAAATCTCACGACCAATCAACCATAACTGATTGTAACCAGATATACAGTTTGACAAGTATTTTTAAATCATTATGAAATGTTTAAATTTTGCTTCTAACTAATGGCAATCTTGTATGGTCAAAGGTTTCTTACAAACAACAGCTGTGTATAGTAAATGTTTTGCTGTGTGTGAAGTGCTGACAATAAAATTGTGGAAACTAATCATAACTGACATTTAACAAATCAGAATATTCTACATCATGTTTTATAACCTTCTATAATATTCACAATTTAAGGCAATGGGCCTGCAGCAATTAAGAAGTACAACATATAATTAAGCACACACAAAAATACTTCAGAAATGTACAGATTTTTATTTCAAGTCGTACATAGAATCTGAAACCAAATTCCCCCAAAACAAATATATAAAAATAAATAAAATCTAGCATATATCTACAAAAATGTTTCACAAAAGAAAATGAGCACTTGTTAGCAAACTGTAGGACACAGCAGCTTTCACAAGAGTTAGTTTCTGTGTACACCAATATGAGTAATAACAGCAAACTATTAGTGATTTTCATCATCAATTGACATAACATTTGATATTAACTCTTGGTGAAAGTCACCGCTTTGGGAAGCAACTTCACCAGACAGTGCTCTGCCATTTGGTGATCGGATGTTCAACTTACGTGGAGATCTGACATGCAATCTCTTAACATGAAGCAAATTATTTCTGATGGGTGTGTTGCGTCGAGATCCAGCATCCTTCAGAAGTGAAATACGACATGGGGTCATGCCACCAGAAGTTCAAGACGATCTGTGAAGGATGAAAATGTCATTAGTTTCCCAACATTTCTCTCCAATTAATTTACATATTTTAAATTAACGTTTGCCGTAACTCTTAGTATATGCACACTAGAACCTCGATAACATAGTGGTTAGTGCATTTACTTCGTAGGTAAGAGGTCCTGGGTTAAACTCCACAATTGAACAAGGTTTCTCCAGTTAACCAAGCTCCAAGTTAATACCATAGAAACACTAAGAATTTTTCTTCTGCATTCTCCCGCTATAAATTCAGGTGTAGCCATGAAGCCTGGTGTGTCGCTTCTAATTGATTTTTGCACTAAAGCCTGCTTACTGTTTTATTGGTTTCCTCGCATACAGGTAGGCCTTCCCCGACTTCAAAGGTTACACTAAGAAGTAAATTGGGGAAGTGTTTATTATTTTGGTTTGTGATATGGCTTGTGGAAAAATTGGTGCTGCTAGAAAGGTTTATCATGTGGCTTGTAGTAGTTAATACACAATAAAGTTTATGAATTTAAAAATGTTTGTCACTAGGTTCAAAACTAGATGTTCATTTGAACTAAAAGTAGAAATCGATCAATTATAAAAGTAGATTGAATTGTAATCCATCAATTGTCTAATTCTGTCAAATTTACTCAGAACAAAAAGTAATTGTTTAGAATAATCTATGACTGTCATTGAACAGGAATAGTTCAAGGAATGTAACAAAACTGCCACAAAACAGAAATAAATCAGGGGAAAATAACATCTCCATCACAGAACAGAAATAGTTCCAAGAATATAATGTTGCTGTGGCATAATAGAAAGCGCAACATTTATGTCATTCTAACACAGGATATTTCAAATTTTTTTTCTCCCTTTTTATATGATAAATGAAAACATGAAAGACTCAAATGATCTGGAAGAGAACAGTTGAACAAGAACTGAAAGAAATGGATCACTGATGGAACACAATACAGAGGACGCCCAAGAATAGAGAAGAATGGTGTGTATTATTTGTTGCTGCCCTAATCACCCCAGGTTAGAGAGACACACAGGATATCAATAACTATGTGAATATCGCCTGATCCAACAATAATAGACTATGATGATTAAAGTAAAATATATGCATTATCAATATCACTCTCATTTATGTGATATGGGCGAGGCTCAGACACTGGAACGAGTACGAGAATTTGGAGTTCAGTTGAAACATGCCAGAGTGCCGTCTTCGTGTTTGAGAGAGATATACAAATTTACGCATGGGTACGGCGTGCAAGTGAACTTTGGGATGACTACTGCAGCGGAGCATGCATGGTCTAATGTACCATGATGTTGACTTAACATAACTGAACAGTAATAAGATGGCAACATAAATAGTGAGACTAATGTTCCATATCTTGAATACAACTTTTCTACAAGATGCTTTACAATTTCAGAGAAAAGATTGCAAATAAAAAGTATGCTTACACTTTCTGCAATCTGTTTCGACAAAGCATGTGTCGTATTTGTAGACTCCAACAGAGGGGACTTTGTCTGGTCTCTATGAAGTTGTCCCTTGTTACGCTGTTTCACTGTGCGAGAGGTGCAGACTTCTATTACTGTTTCCTCACAGGAACTGTTCAGCACATTACTGTCTTTGTTCGTAGACATCAGTGTTGGACAAGTGTTACCGAGTTGGGAGGGTTTGGAAATATTACTGTCATTGTTGACAGCCATGCTATTATCCAGTTTTTCGTTGTGTGAACAAGTAGTAAGGGACTTGACAGATGCACCTAAATCCACATTATTATTTTCTGATATCAAATTGTGACGCGTACTTGATGCCAGAGTTTGGTGAATTGAACCAGGACATATTTTATCATGTGTACCAGTAATAGATGGTAATTTTACAACATTTTTGGAAGATGTCCGTTCTTGCATGTTCTCAAAAATTTGTTTGTAATGAGATGTCTTGTCCTGACTCTTTGCAAATATGGTTGGGATTCTGACTGGAGATGTGCCTCTTTTTGTAACTGGTGGTATGGCAAAGTTACAAGACTGTCTAGTGAACTGTCGGACGCTCTGAGACACTAGTCCGGTCTGCTGAATGTTCACAATACTATCATGTTTTTGTAATACCACATTCGCTCGCTTGATCTTGACCTGATTAACTATCTCTTTGTCGAGATTTCCTAATAAAGTGTGTGACCTGTCAGTATTCTGAAAATTTTTTCTCAAGTTCTGTGCAGGGTTTTCAACTTCTTTATTGTAAGGTTCCACAGCTGATTCCCCTTCAAATAAACTGAGTTGACTTTCCATAAAATCATTCTCTGATGTTTGCTTACTTCTGTTTCCTGTAGAAACTTGTTTGTCCTGGTCCGGAGACAACTGCTCAGTATTTAGCATCTCAACATTATCATCAGTTTCAGTGAGTGAGTTTCCCAGATCTGAAATCTCTGAATGAAGTTCAGACATACAAACATTGTCAATGATTTCATTATTCAGACCTGTGTGATGTGCAACTGAAAGCTTTTCAAATTCATCTTTACTCCTGAAAGTGAAATTCTCCAGAGGGTTAATTCTACGTTCTGATGTATTAATTTTTTTACCAACAGACTGGAATGATGCACCCATTTGACTGTTCCTCTCGCGGAAGCTGGAACGTAGGGTCAGCATCATCTCTTCTCTATGACTTGAACGTTTTGGAGACTTAACTTCAACATGAACATATCTGGAATTGGAATTATCATCTGCTGGTTTGAAGTAACCAGCTCTAGCTAACAGATTATGAGTTTCTCTAGTAATTTCCAAGTGTGGCTTGTAGTTGAACTTTTTACCTGGCGATACATGAATACTGAGGGATCTAGCACGCACACTAGCCCTTGGAGCAGCCTGACAGTCCAAGTTGTCAGCAGAGATAAATTTTTTTCTGAGCACATCTGTTTTATTGGGAAATTCCTCAAGTTTGTGGCTGGAGTCAACAATCAAACTGTTGGGCCTGTTCTCATTACATCTAGTACTATTGTAGTTAGATTCAAAATGACAATCTGATGATGAAGACCTAGATAAATATGGGTAATTGTCATTTGTCTTCATTCCTTTATATTCTAGAAGTGTTGAAGTTGCTGTACAACTTGTATCTTCCACTGTTTTCTTACATCTAAGAGAAACATAGTCACTACTAGGAGCAGTATCTGTTTCACTTCTTGCGCTTGCGATTACAAATGTACTGTCATGCTTTCCACTAGTACACACATCTTCAGTAACATCACCCAGTAGAGATCCCTTCCCACTATCTGAGGACATACAGCGGTTGAGCTTAGGTTGAGACGATGTACTATGATCTGAAAGTTTACTCTCAACCGAAAGCAAGCTGTCGGTGCTGACTGCTGGTTGCAATGGTTTGGATATCATGGATGACTTGACCACAGAATCATATGACATAACACTGACAATGGAACTGCTGGAAGTGGAACGTGTTCCTTGTTTCAAATATCTCCCAGATTCAGTTCTCTTCATAACAGTGCCTCCAGATATTGTTGAAAACCCTGACACAGATTCTGGGTCAGAGCCCACATCTATTTCTTCGTCATCTTCCTCATCATGGTTTGTACCTTTGCTAGCAATGAAGTCATCTTCCATGATTGTTTTATCTCCAAATCCATGAGGTGGAGAAAATACTGCATCCAACAGATTAATGGATGACTGTCTACTGAGATTACTATATGATCCAAGTGCATTCTCCATTTGCATGTACTTAATAGAGCTGGTGGGGCTTGTTTTATCAACATCTGCACCTAATTTTTGAAGTTGTCCATCTTCCTGTTTTTTAACAATACTCTCAAATTTCTTGATCTCAAATTCATCTCTTCTGCTACGTCTCAATCCAGTATTTGCCTTCAGTTCACCAATGTCTGCAATGACGGGGCTGAGAGGCATCTGCTCATCGGTGTCTGGTGTATCAAGTTGACATTGTAGACTTGGAATACATGGTTTTCCATGGAGCAATTGTTTTTGGGTAGCACTGCAGAAATCAGGACTGTATTCAGATTGAAATTTGCCAAGATATCTGATCCCAATCGATCCTTCCTCTTCACAACCATGGTCCTTCATGTCAGGTACATTGCCTTGTATAGAGTTCTGTTTATTCATGGCATTGATAAGAGCGCGAGCATCATCTACAAAGCCAATATTACAGGGTGGTTGGTCGTCCACAACTAGGATTGATAATTCTGGATCGTGTAATGATGAAGTAAACAGACTTTGTGTCATATTGTTTTTCAGATCCTGCACGCTAGAATCTAAGTGAGAGCTTTTAGAGGAAGGTACCACAGAATTGGTAGGCTGTTTCTCATTTTCTTGAAGTGTTGAAATGTCTCGAGTTGTATGCTGAGAAATGAATATGTTGAAAGTAATTAATCATTGCAAAAGAACTTAGAGAAACAAATATAAAATACATTTCAGGCATGTATGCAATATATAATAACATTCAAGATCTGTACAGAAAAACAACTTTTGAGACTCAAAACATCTGAACTGATATTACATGAAAGGTCATCGACTTGCTCTTGTTTCCTCTCCCTCTCATGCTTTTTTTAACCCTGATTGGGGCAACCAACTCATGCCAAGTTTTCCTATCTTTAGATATCTCCTGCAGCTCACTCCAACTCTTCTGTATATTGTTAATTTTTGCCTCTAAATCTCTTCATGTATTTAAATAATAGCTTATAAATGTGTATGGTTCATGGTTGTTCCAAGGAATTGTATTACAAGGAGTCAGATCTTAACTCCCTCTTACCTGTTGGAAATCTAGGTAAAGATTTCATGTGAACTTTGTCAGATAGTTTGAAATTAAGCCTGAAACTTAAGCTATTCTTAAAGATTAATGTATAGAATGCTACACAACTAGAATACCATAACTTGAACTCTAGTGCTGTTACTTGATCTAGTGTTGGCCAGGCATATTTCAAAACTTGTATATGTTCGCAGGATACACTCCATAACAGAAATATAAATCACTTTGTGTCTACAACCAAAGGATTGACTTCATTGCACCAGGTTTTAAACCATAAACTTACTGAAAGTATTGCACAACAAAGCACGAACTCTGTAGCTCTGACAACAATCCTAGAGGTCTCTGGGGAAAATGCAGTGAATAAAACAACACAGTCCGGATTTGAACCCACGACATTCAGAGCACACTGCAAAGGCTTATCCATTTAGCCACAATTTGTGTCCACTATCCTAAACCAGATATGATCCATGAAAACTTGTTACGGATGATTGATAAGAACAAAGAATAGTAGCACTGTGACCTACAAGGCATGTTGTAATAGGTGACCGAGGTAGAGACCTAGGGAGCTACGCCAGTAAATAAAAAGTATCGCAGAAACCGGATGTGCTGGCCTACGTGTAGGAGTGAAAATGGCACAATGAACAATCACTTTTAGGCTCAGACCACATACAAATCACAAAGAGTGGTTAACAAGTGGTCGATATGGAGCTTTAGAAGAATATTCACTCTGTAAATGATTATTATTTACCATAGAAGTAACATGACAATCTACAGCATTAGTAATTCCAACTTGTTTTTACCATGTCACAGACACAGAAGTCTGGCATTCATTCTTCCCTGATCAATTCCTAATACAGAATATACATGACCTCAAAATGTCAATAAACACAAATATTGATAACTTGTTCATAGCTTACTTTGCCAGCACGGGTGGCACTTAATCTCCTGAAGAAGCTCTTTCCCTTGTCAGTCTTCTCAAGAGTAGGGGGAGATTCCAGTCTAGCACAAGCTGAATTTTGTCTGCGCATAAAAACAGAAAACAACCTGTTATACAGGGCACAGAAAAGCTCTGTTTGTGAACAATTCAAGTAAGCAAAGGGAGGTAACAATGATACTGTGATCACCCCTTGCTGACAGCTTTGTATACAATAGTTAAGTGTTTGAAAAATGCTAATAGATATGTAGATCAGACAAAAATATAACCATCTTAGACAAGGCGTGTGGGGTCAAAGGCACAAAGTCGCACCAGGATTAGTGAGCTGACACTAATCAAGATCCTACCCCACCTCCGCGTGGTGACCCTGGAAACAGACATTGGTTCCTGTGTGGCTAAGCGGGTAGGGATCGAAGGAGAGCTACTCTGGTATAAGTAGTGATGCAGACACAGTCACGTTGGATCCCAGGGACCATTAATGCATGTCTCTCCCGGCCGATGGGAAAAGATGAACAAATAAACATAAAGGGATGAGGGGTGCATCCAGAGAAGACACATGGGCCCACACTCAGAGCCCTGAGGTGAGGGCCCGAATTGAGTGGCGTGTCCATAGCAAATGTGAGCACAGTGAGAAACCTGATAAACACGGTGAGCAGGCACCACAGTAGAGCGAACACACATACGGATGATACACAGGTGAGCCCACCGGTGGGGCCAACATGCACGGTGCTGATGATGAAGCGACAAAAAGGCGTGGCAAACGTAGGGGTGAGTGGAACACCCAAATGTGCAGAAAAACTGGAAAGCACAGCAGAGGCTTGAATCCAGTGCGCTTTTCCCCTTGCAGGGAACCACTACTGCCTTGTAGTTCGATTGGGGGCAATCAAAGCCTAGCGGAGCAAACAGTAGACAAAACTGGACAGCAGGCAAACCAAGTAGTCCCAAAAAAAAGACGCTCAACAAAGAAGCAGATGACGCTCAACAACCTGGGAGGGAAGGTTATCTAAGGGTAGTTATCCTAAAAGAAAATGGCAACCTGCTGCCTTGCAATAAGAATGATCACAATAAGAATTATCAAAATGGCCAAAAAGAACGATCGACAAGAAGAAGAATGGTGTGTGACAAAATATTCTTATTCCAAAAAAATGCATTATTTTGGAAAGAAAACAATTTATACTTTTTTTTAAATGTAACAGCAAAAACTATTTGAATGGAAATATTTGATTATGACTTACATTTTGTTATATAATTAACTTATAAATTTGAGAGAAATAGCTAGTCACTAAAAAATTAAACAAATAATTTGGATAGTTCTGCTCTTGAATAAATGGAAATTCTTCATCGAACACTCCATTTTTTTTTTTCCCGATCCAGAAGCACTTGAGCTTTTCAGCTCTTGCTCGGTGCCATGGACATCGTAACCCTTCGGTTCGGTGCCACGAACACCGTGAATCTTGGGAATCTGTGGCTTTTTCTGCCTGCCCACGGAATTGAACCCATACACACAGAGGGCTAGTCACCCACAGTCCAACGCGCTACGAACACGCTGGGCACGCAGGCGTCAAACACTCCATATGGACCACTTGTTAACCACTCTGCGTGGTTTGTATGTCATATGAGATTAAGAGAGATTGTGCCAGTTATGCACCTACAAGTAGGCCAGCACATCCGATTTCTGTGATGCTTTTATTTACTAGGTAGCTTCCTAGGTCCTACATAAGTCGTCTCCTACGACATGCCTTGTAGGTCGCAGTGGTGCTATTCTTTGCTTCCCTTGCAGGGCCCGGCACCACACAGGAGGTTACCTTAGATTACATTTTGACACAACCAATCTATGATGAGCCCAGAACTCTACTCAACACATAGCATTGGACACTCTCACATGCTGTCATAAAGGTGTATGAATGTCAAAAATTGGAAATGAGAATTCTAATTTAAAAATGGATTAATGAATCTTCTTCTGCGTCCTCACTAGATTGGGATTTCGGATTATCTAATAAAAGCAGTCGTCTGCCTCAGATTATCAGCCACGCCATACAGTTTGTCTAGTGTAAGTGGGCCACCTCTTTCTTCTCAAGTTTGCATACTGGGGCAGTTCTGTAGGATATAATTCCTATGATTTCTGCTTCCCGTTTGTGCTGACCTCTTCCCGCAGTAAGTTTTGGCCACCCTCGTGATGGTAGGTCTGACATTCTTACTGCGTGGCTAAATCTCCGAGGCAGATTGACGACCGTAGAATCCGTTATCCCATTCCTCATTGTGAGGGATCGTTGCACCATCTTATGCGCCTTATGACCTGGTGCATCTGTTTTCTACCAAACCTCCTTAGTCGCCTACGACATCTGTGGCGGTAACAGTGGTTCTATTCTTTACACCCCACATTTGGGCCCCAGTAACCACTCGGGTGGATTAATGAATCAACACAACCAATGACTCAACAGATTACAATACAAAATAATGCATTTATGAGGTAAATCTGATTATACAATAAAAATCATTACTGTATATTAATGGATTGCAACTCCAAAGTTTAAAAACTAGAGGAAAACATAAAATAATAATAATCATCATCATTATGTGCCATATGGCTGGCGTAGGTGGTCACAGATCTCCACAAACATGTCCTTAGCACTGAATATAAATTTGGATGCTGACTTGAGCTATGAAGTCAGGCTGCACTAAATTTTCTGCTTCTGCCAGCCTGTCTTGTCTCCAATTTATTTCATCAGTTGACACTTTAGTGTTCTAAACCTTCCATACCCACTACATGCTCGAAAAATGATAACTGTCTCTTTCTTATATTGATAATGAATTTTGTTCTGTGCCGTGACCACTTTATACATATTAGCCATTTCATAATCATAATCAATAAATACACTGCAGGACAGTTCAGAAAATGTTTGGTAAGAACAAAATAGTAACACTTCCCTTTCAAAACTCACCGGTTGACTTTTTTATTACTAGAGGGTGTGCTAAATAGGTTAATTTTTATCGAGACGCTTGGATCCCAGAGCTGGTGTTGTAGAGTTCAGACTTGCTGTTTTATAAGCACCTGTACACATACAACAAGACAATAGTTATACACTATTTATATCAACATTTAACAAACAAACATAATGATATGTGATAACAACAAGAACAGATTAAGACTTTTTTTAAAAACATCTATATCCTCTTCATGTCCCAACTGATACACAAGGCTTGTACAGATTTCCATTGTTGCCATTCTGTAGTCTTTCTATTAATTGTTCCCTTGCCATACCACAATATTTAAACTATCTTTCCACCGTTCTTCTCAGAGATGGAGTGTTGCATTTTAGATAAACATTCTTCTTCTTCAACGATCTCTAGTCATGCACTTAATTTACTGTGGATCACAGACTGGGCAGTCCGTTTCAGGCCTGTTAAGTTTCCCTAAAGATTCATTTTCATGACTGGGTGTGGCCACATGTTGCTTCTCAGCTCGCCCAGGAGAGGACAGTCTTGCAGGACATGCTCTGGTGTCAGTTCCTCCTGCTGACACTGGCAGAAGTTTGACTTATTCCTAGTTTGTGTAAATGTCTGATCAGTCTTCAGTGGCCGGTACTTAGGTGAAATATAATGGTCTGATCTGTTCTGCTGAGGTCTTTGAGGAAGTCTTTTCCATAATTATACACAACAGATAAACATTCAAGTAGAGAAGAAAATATTTTTCCTGGCTGAATCAAAAGTTGTGCATGATTTCAAGCAGACATTTATTTAGGTTATAAAGACAACAGTTGACTAATAATAAAATAGCTGTACAACGCAAGTGATGATCACAACCGCCTGAGACGTATGTTGTTGCACCACTCTGGTGTGTGGAGGTGACTATAAATCCCCTACAACAGATGGGGCATACATGATCAAGGTTAGACATGTGGGTGTTGTGTGTTCTGTCTTTTTTGCGCGCTCAATTTTTCTGTGCCTCAAGAGTATGCTGATTCTCAGCTTTGTGAGTTCTTCTTGTGTTGGTACAGTGCCATACTTAGTGATCTTGCACAAGGAATTCCCAGCATGTGGTGTTTATATTGAAGCATTTTTTCTGTCTACCAACCAATCGCCTGCCCCCTTAAATCTCGCCAAACATCAACTGTTTAGAGATGTCTTTATTAGGCATCCGAGCAATGTGATCTACCCATCTCACCTGTGCCTTCTGCAACAGAGTTTTGACGCCTTGGAATCTTGGCTCACATGCGACTACATTATTATTGTCATGCATTCATAAAACCAAAGAAGTGGACAAGCTATGCTTGGTATATTTATTTCAATATTTCTTTTTTTTGCAGCATATTTAGGATAAGAGCCACTGTGTGGATATCATAGAAATGTATTGAGAAGAAAGGAAAGTAATCTACAAAGCAAGTAATCAAAAGCAAATAAGAAGACATCTACTGCTAGAAATGTTCTACAAAATCCTCTCTTTTTATAAATACATTTGTCACAATCTGAGATACCATAATTTTAACAAGTTAAAAATAAAAACGTCTGATCAGTGTGACTTTATCACTGACAAAGTGACTTCTGAAAATCTTTTACAACAATGTTCAGCAGCTGTGAAAAATTGATACAGCTGTCACCGGCTGGATTGTAGGACAAGCTTTAAAAGATTTTGACAACCACTGATTTTTTATAAATATATTCAAAGTGATGTTCAACTGATTGGCTGAATTGAATTTATGTCCTATTTCCCCATTGCAGGTGTATGTACAAATTCAGTTGTAATTTCTTTAAGTAATAACCGATTTTCATGATTAATATACCATTTGTAAGTAGATGAATTGTCTTTAAAATAGATCTAAAAGAAATATACAGTGGCGCTTCCAGCAGCCGATCAGTTAAGAATACAGGCTTTGAGTTCAGGCATAGTCATGGTGCTAAATATAGCTCATCTGACTGACGGTTTGCTATCTTTACCACCAGTGTCCCTCGCCATTCTGACAAGCCTTACTTTGACTTAGATGTATGTTTGAGAATGAAGAAGTAGAAGACACTCCTAAACCCATTTTCAACAAATTAATTTAGCTTACTGCTGTGATGTGACTGGTGTCCTCTCTTTACAGTTGAAGCAGGGGTGAATGGAGTTGATACCAAAGCTGACCTCTGAGGCAGGGTGCCTAGAATAGCTTGCCTGTTGAGAAAATTGTAAACAGATTAATTTTAATATCCTTTAAGTTTTCTATTGTTTTATTTAGTTTTTTTTTTTTATTAATTTAAGTTTTCATACACACATTTCATTATCAATACAGGGGGAGACTGCAGTAAAACTATGAAGTAATGGCGAAACATGTAAAAACAAAGTACTGTAGTTTTACAAAATACAAAAACAACAATACACAGCAATGTTTCGACCACAAGGCCTTTATCAAACAAAGGATACAAGAGAAGTGAAGAATTTCACATCTCGCACAACATGTAGAGCCAAACAATAAGTTCCTAACAGCCCTAAAATGAAAATATGTGACTAAAAACAGAAATAAATGCAAAAACTAGAAGTGGGGAAAAGATAAACAATCAAATATATATATATATATCATATATAAATTACATCCACATAAGTTGGGCAATGAACAGCATACGCCTTGGTGTTGCACACTGCCAGACTGTAACCTGTCCATTTCTTAAAGTTTCCCTCCCACTTATCTCTCGGTCTTCCTCTTGCTCTTCTCCCCTCAACTTTCCCTCTAGTAAATGTTTTATCATGGTGTCATGCCTTTTATGTGCCCAAAATACTTTACTTGTCTGAATTTTATTTCTCTTAATAATTGTTTCTTCATGCCTAGTTTTCCTAAAACTTGTTTATTTGTCTGTTTTTCTGTCCATGAAACTCTGCTTATTCTTCTATATATCCACATCTCAAATGCATCAATTCTGTCTTCTAACTGCTTGTTCATTGTCCATGTTTCCGAGCCATACATTAATATAGGATATATATAGCATTTGATCATTCTAATTTTTAACCTGTTTTATATATATATATAAAACCTATATACAATTAACATACACACATATAGAATATGGAGCAATAGAACAGACAGTATTAAGAAGCATAGGAATGTAGTGTGTTGAGTTAATGAGGTTGCAAGGTACCATATAAAGATATAAATCGATTCTCAAGATCACATTGACTTCGATCATCAGATGAACATGATCGGATGGCTGTGACCAGGACATCGTGAGCTCCCATATGGTCAGTTCCATTGAAATGAGTGGCTACAGAAGTCACAGGACAGAGAAAAGATGGGAAAGACCTGGAATGATCTAAGTTAGCTTGCTAAAGACAGATTTAGTTGGAGGAAATTTGTTGACGCTTAGCTTCAAGGAAGCATAAGGAGTTGAGAGATGAAGAAGATACAAGAACTATCCTACTTACTTTTGGGAAGCTGAAAAGGGCATACTATTGGCACAAGTTTGTCTTGTCTTTATCACACAAGGTGTGATACTTTCATCCAACATATCCACAGACTGGTTTGTCATATTATTGCTGTCCAAAGATAATTCATCTCTACTTGATGTCATATTGATACTTCTGCCATCTGTGCTGCGTCGTAGCTTTGCAAAGCCATGGGCAATTGAGCTCACAAAACCTGCAAAAATTAAGAATTCATCTCAGGTCTCTTTGCAAAAGAACAGCCTTCTGTAGCCATAGAATCAACAAACTCAAGTGAAACTCATCCCCTTCACATCATGTGACCCTTACACTCCATTATTATTTTTTTTAAGAAGAAATTCATTTTAAAAACCACATGAGATAACAAGATTGTATTATGTCAAATTTAAATTTAAGAAATACCAGTATTATTAACACTTTCTTCTTAATTCTAAAAGGATGTCCACACAAAAGGTGGATCTACGAGATAACAGAGGTGATGACAAACACTGTCTATGAAGCGCACACAAAAGCCAGTTCTAGAACTCTCTTCTTATCCGACGCTGTACGATAAAACAGGATTAGAGGGAAGAAGATTAATACTTTTCATCAATAAATAATCATGGACTCATAGAACAGCTTAAAATTGCAATAAAACTGACAGACAGTCTGCGATCAAACATATATAAAAATCAGTCGCCTTCAACTAGAAATTCAGATTCCCTGTTCTAATCAGGTTTATGACTAAAGGAGGCTGATACAAAGCATGTACACTACAAAATCACGTAGCAACAATATTGACTAATTAATGATAAAACACTAATCAAACATATATATATATATATATAATGGTTCACAAATCCACATAATACATCAACTTCTTGCTGTGGTACGAACAATGCTATCAAATACAACTGCAAGGTTAACAATTCTAGACTATAATATATATTTATGTAAATAATTACATCTATTTGTTCATCTCAAAACCTTACTACAGATTATTTAGGGACTGATATAAAAACTAATCATGAACATTTGCTACAGAATTAAATAATGCTGTGTTTTCTAAAGCAATTAGGTGCTCAGTTCGCTCACTTGTGGAGCAATCGGGATATTTTTCCAGAGATTCCGGATTTCAGTGTAGTGAGACGAATTCCTATTCCTATCGAAGCCACGATAAACGTAGTCTGTGTTTCTTCTTCGAACCTACATATCGACCACTTGTTAACCACTGTGTGATTTGTATCTGATCTGAGCCTAAGAGTGATAGTATGCTGTAGTTAGCGCTTACAAGCAGGCCAGAAGATCTGATTTCTGCGCTGCTTTTTATTTACTAGGGTAACATCCCTTGTGCCTACATTATCGCCTCTTACGACACGCATTGTAGGTCGTAGTGATACTATTCTTTTTGTCCCTTGCGGGCCCTGACATCACATGGGCGTGTCCTGTGTTCAAGTTGAGAATATAAAAATCCTTGGCAGTTCAAAATCAAAAAGAGCAGGCTGGAAGGCCTGCCCAAGAAAATTTAATTGGAAATATTAAAATCTAAAATTCCTACAAAATTACATCGGGCACCCTCGCCGGCGCTAGCGAGTTTGTGCACTGCTGCTGAGATCTTCCTGTGTTAGAAAGAGATCGGAGCGCACACGGTTATTCACCAAAGTGCAATGATGATGATTTTATAAATCAATCTATCAAGTTAGCAATGATCAAGTAATGAGTACTTTTGTCTTCTGACATGTTCATTACTTTCTGATCCACACACTAAACTAACAGGTATTGCAAGTAACAAATCAGTAATATACACATTCAAGGACACAAATGCTAATGGAATTAAGTCCCATTACCAGTGAGAGAGCCACTTCTCTTTCTCTTTTTTCTACGGAATACATCCTTGGAATCTTCTAGAGTGTTGTCATCACTAGCTGCAAGATCATCATCAGTTGCAAAGCACTCAGACATCATCTTCAACTGCAGACAGATGAAGCTTATTAGTAATATTCAAACAAAACTCTTGTTCAATAACATCTCATAATCAATAAAGATTTTAATTTAAACATTAACAAAACAAACAAAGAATGTAATACACTTCCCAGAGATTTTGGCATCTGCTAGAGAATTGTAGTCAAATGTTCACAAACTTAAAATTGTACATTAACAATGACGTCCAAAATAAAACACACACTGAATTTAGTATTGCTTTTTAAAAGTTATCTATATTTTCATTCTTTACAGCAGTGATGTCCAACAATGTTTTTATATATTGCAGCGCATCTTCTTTGCGTTCAGTCCTATACGACCAATTTTAATCACTCTTTTGATATGTTTGATCCCTGCCAAGAACGTGTATACGTTACACATTGGTTTGGTAGGCCCCCAAACGCATAGACTTCTACACACTTACGTCCATCTTACGACATGCGTGGCAGGTAACAGTGGTTCTATTCTTTACACCCCAAATTTGGGTCCCGGTAACCACTCGGGCGTTGAACAATCTGATTAACATTAAAGCCGGAAAATAAAATAGGGCACCATAAATGTATGACACTACACCCACTGGCATCACTGTTTTAAAGTGTACAAACTATGACTATAAATTTATCTAAAAATATACTTTGTGAAAAGAAAGTTACTAACTATACAATTATAGAAGGATGAGAGAACTATACTTCAAGTATATATAAAATGATTCACTATCAATGTATTTAACAATTAAAATCCACAACTTGAAATAAACTAGAAACATGTACTTTTCATTACAAGTTGAAATTTGTTTATTAATTTGTATTCTTAAAATGTTTGACAACATGTAATGTTTTATTAAGTTTAGTGCAAATGAACTGACTGGTAGAAAGGATGGGAACAGAAGGCATGGACGTCTAAAGGAAACATGGAGAACTGTGGAGAGAGAGTTGACGGAGTGCGGATTGACATGGGAGACGATTGGTAGAAAGGCAGCAGAACGGCAACAGTGGAAGTCTCTTGTGGAAGCCTTATGCGACAATCGGGACATGAAGAGGATATAGATCGAGTGCAAATTACACATTTGTAAGTATTGTGAATTCAGTCAAATAAAGTCATGGGATAAGAACAGATAAAATAATTGCAAGTGACAGATCTGGTTTATTCAGAAGACAAATAAGAATACCATAGGCAACTATGAAGAAAAATACAAGGAAGTGATGAGTGATATCAATTTACAGAAGTTTAACATTGCAATCAAGAAGGAGTAGTCATTTTAGGGCATGTAGTACGACTAGGCGGGTTAGAGAGAAAGCAAGCAATATTAACTGATTGGCTCCCATAAGCTGCTGGGAGAGCTGCTGTGTATTTATTTTAGATCTATTTTAAAGAAAATTCATTAACCTACAAAATGGTATATTACTCACAATAGTTGAAAAATAGTTCTGCTCAACATCACTACAGATGGGATAGTGACGGTGTTTGTGATAAAATATGTTATCCGGCAAGGACAATATTGTTGATAACAGTTTTAAAGCTGAAGGATTTACTTCATTGCACCGGTTTATACCCCATATGGCTCGGTCCCTCTCCGCAGAAACGGCACACCACCTGCTGAGTACTGCACAAAGCGCGAACTCCGTAGCTCCAGCAACAATCCTAGGGATCTCTGTAAAAAAACTGCACTTGTGAATAGAACGGCACGGATTCGAACCCACGACCTACAACTCATATGGCAAAGGGCTTAACCACAGAGACCCCGAGATAACATAGTATAATGATGTGATCAAGTGGTACAGATAACCATTCTTATGTAAACCAATTTTGTTACCTGTTGTCTGAGGACAGTACTGACCATCCCAACCAACTCCCAGTTTTTAATGAGAACCTCAACAATATATGTATTGACATGCAGCAGCTTCTCCTCCGTTGTACTCATCAGTTCTGTGCCCTTATTCATATGCATCAGGTTAGGGGCCATCACTAGTGCCAAATTGCTTGATGTCATTTTGTTCTTGTCAGACTTCGATGCCACCTTGTTCAACATGTGTACAGTGAAACGAAGGGCTCCTATACTTTCTAGAGGTAGAAGCAAGCACATCTGTAAAGTGCCTTTTCTGTTGAACAACACAAATAGTAACATATATACTTCTCACCAACATAAATGAAATGGTAGATGCATTTGACAACATAGTTTGAGAAAATATAATTAACTGTTCATCATCATCTTTGAATTTAAGTAAGTAATGGGGCATCTTGCTGAATGGATTAGGGCGCTGGCTCCCATTTGGGAGACCTTGATTCAATCCCTGGTATGGCCAATGAGTCTTTTTATGTCGGGGGCATAAAGAATAATTTCTACGCTGAACAGTTTTGCGGCTTCTGCACTAGTCATGTGACTATTAAATTTCAGAGGCTCATGTGCCCCTTCCTCTTCCCCCAAAAGGTATTGCAGGCAGTAACGATAGTTTTGTCTAATTTAAATATTGCAATTAGGGGTTAAACTAACACAACAACAAACATCTTACTGGGTCCGTGTCTGAAATTAAGTTGCAGCATTTGACAAAAGACTCATGGTAGATTGTTTCAAATATAGGCTCAGGAAGCTGACGAAAGTATTGCTTGATCAGGACGGTGACATCATATATATTAGCTGTTTCAATGGACTTGCCTTCCTCTATGTTAAGCTGAAATGAGATAGTTGCAAGTAGTAATTGTAAAAATGTAATCCATGATGAAGGAAAAAAAACAACAAATCAAGTGGTAAGTAGAATTGTACAAGTGAACAGAAAAAATAGGAAGACATAAAAAGAAATGGGATTAACAACAGCAGGGGGGGTAGATCTAAGTATAGATAACAATCAGAGGATGGATAGAGACTTGGAAGGTGCTCCCCTTCCATGGACATCATCCTTATCAACAGAGTACCTATTTTCATACCATGTGGTATATTGGAGAATATGGTGTTAAACCTGTACTTTTCTTTGATCAACAGGACACCTGGCACTTTCCAGTGTTGTATCTTGTATCCAGTTGAGGCTAGGTTGACCTGAAAGCTGTTTGTGGTCTGGAATAAATCCAACTCCAACTGAGGGTTTCAAACATGGGACCACCCATCTAGGAAGCAAGTGCAATAACCATTGTACTAGAATAGCTCTTCATCAATGTCTCCACAAAATCTGTGCATTGATGGATGATATACTAATACCCAACAGGGTTGAAAGTTCATTCTATTAAAATGGCAGGTATAGACTTCACAGGTTATTAACTAACATAACCAACTTCAGTGATGCAGGAACACCCATAGAAGTTCAGTCTCCCTCAGCAGACAGCGAAGGGCATATGTACCCGATTGTTAACATAGCATTCTCTCCAATGTTCTTGTCATCACACACAACCATGTATATAGGGGAAACCATAAAGATATTTGCAAGCAACAACATAGGTAACTATAGCCATATACATATTTTTTTAAAATGAATGTGGTGTATACCTTTGGTTATTGAACCAACATCATAGCACTCCAGGCAGGCCCATAAGTGCTCAGTCTTCCCCAGCAGATGTCAAAGGGTATGTATACTGCTGGTTTCTGTTCGAATCAATCTCTCTCTGCCCCTCAAGCATCCAGTTCTACTTGTACAAGGTGTTATTTCAAACTCCTTAAATTGCTTGACAAATTCAACATCAATTTTTGTGTCCTCATCCAACAGTAGACTGCCAATGAGACCGAAGAACCTCCCCCCATCCATCCTAAATTCCCAGACAATGTATGATATCTTACAACAACAAAGCTAGAATACCATTAAAACAATTTTTAAATGTTGAAATCTATGCTACGAAACAAAACATATTTAGGATATTATCCCACAAGTTCATTAAAATATGGAAACACTGCAAGCAAATATAAACACAATATTCTTAATAATACCCCTTCACGCGATTTGTTATCTTGCATTTATTTCAATAAAGAACATCGCTTCTTACCTGAAGCTCTTTCTGTCGTGTGATAGAACCTGATTTCGGAATAATCCTCACTATCAATATGTTTATCAACAACCTTGGCTGCATCAACTAAAAACCTGTACAATTGAATAAAGCACTAGATTAGTACACAATTTGTATCTCGTATTTTATGTTATTACATTAACTTTTTGCTGGAAAGCTCTTACAAACAGGAAAATAGACAAAAGTAGAGTCCTGCATCTTATGTCAGTTGTATTAGGTAGATATGTCAATTACCCTTAGTTGGTTTCTAGATGAAGGTTAACACTGATTTTTAAATAATTGCAGCGTTCTGTTTTCACTACCATCCTAACAACTCATGTGACACACTGCTTCAGTTTGTGTAATTCTGTAGGAAATGTTGAGAGGGAGGAAATGATGCATGGACAAAAACTGAGCCTGCTTGAAATTTAAGTCCCAACAAAGATCTTGCTGGGCACATCTGAGGGATACACATGTTATTCCTTCAGGTCCACATTATCTTACAGAAAAACACAAGTGAAGAAAACAATGACACAATTTATTCAAAATATATCTTGAAAACAAATGTGTTAAAGGTAATGATTTGCACACTACAGAAACTGCAGAACACATTCTGTCAAGAGTATCAGCTTGGCAGGAAAGATGAGAAAATATGGCCTATAACAATTGTGATGTTTCCAAACCTAAGGAGCTCTATGAAATGGTCTGAAAAGAATCACAGATTATTAAAACTACCTGTGATGTGGTCTAATGGCTGACAGAAAAAAAACAATATTATTTTGCTTACTGGAGGTTAACATCAACCATTAATAATTATTATGGAGGTGGAAGTACACACAGAATGGAGGGCATAAATATAAGGTATGTATTCGAACACATGACATTCAGAATGCAAGATAGGCGGCTTAACCACTTAGTCACAGAGACCACCTGAACCGAGCCATCCATGAATCTGACTCCGAGCATCTAAAGCACTGTTAGTTTTCAGCAATTAACCTGCAGTATCTGTATCTTTACACACAGAAACCTGTTTTCTGCATGATCTATGGGATGACTGATCACAACGTAATGAAGTCAATGATATCAACAATAAATCACTATTCAAATTCATTGATTCAGTGGTTGCAAAATTTTTATACTGATCTAACTTTCTCACCAGTTTTATTTGTACTTTGATAACGTTTCTGCTAAGCTGTTCTACAATGTATTCTTAATTCAAACTTCTCTCTTTTCTTCCATTTTGCTTTCACAGTATCATTATTTATGTCCTACGTGTCTACAAAAGTGTCTTTCTTTCAAAGAAGTTTATAATCAACATAATAGTAAAAATATTAAATGTAGCAGTTCTTACTGAGGCACATATCCATATTCTGGAATGAATATACCAGGGACTTGGCATAGGGACCCTCCAAATATTCTGTTGCTGAGAACATCATCCTGCATTCATGAAAGAATATAAACAGTGTTACATATAACAAATGTAACATACCTACAAAAATAATTGAATGTAAGCAGCACCCCCACAACAAATTTTACACGGTTACAATAATAAAAACAGGGTGAGTCTTCTGCATCTCAAACCAAGAAACTTCAGGTAGATGCTATTAGCCGTAGAAAACATTTCACCTAGAAGATAGAAATCTCTGAATGAAACCGTCACTGCTGTGTGGACTTATTACAGAAGAAGACTATGAAGCTAAACCAAAAGCTCAAATCCAGAGTCCCTTAGACACTCTATCGTTGTATTCTGCAACATATTACATCTGTTATGCAACTGGTGTCACCGTTTTGGCTTTGCAGTAAATCCATTGGATTCATCAACTGCAAGGAATGGTTGGGTAGGTAGCAAAGGGAGAATAAGAACGGAACATTTCCGCAGTAGCTAATCTCCTTAAATAAGCATGCCCAAAAAAAAAGTGTCTTTGAGAAAGCACACCAGCGTCTCCTCACAATCTTCTAGGAGGAGAAATGTGTGTCTGCCTTGCTTTCACTACAATGTTTGCAAATGAGACTTGGAAGGATTTGGTAGTGAATCCATCAAACTGGGAGCAGTTGTCAAGGGCAAGCTCTGGACATTAGTCTAAGAACTGGCGATGTCATCTGGAACATCTGGCGGATATTCTTCTTCAAACGCTCCCCATTGACCACTTGTTAACCACTCTGTGTGATTTGTATGTGATCTGAGCCTAAGAGCAATTGTATGTTGTGCCAGTTATGCGCCTACAAGTAGGCCAGCACATCTGATTTATGCAGTGCTTTTTATTTACTAGGGTAACTTTCCTAGGTCCTACAGCAGTCGCCTCTTACGGCATGCCTTGTAGGTTGCAGTGGTACTATTCTTTGCTTCCCTTGCGGGCCCGGTACCACACGGGCGATCTGGCGGTTATAAAACATACAGGCAACATTGGATAAATCTCCCCATGGGTTATATTCCTTGTCTCTCAAAATCAGCATGATGAAATAAAACCATCATCATCACAGATAAATATAACATTGCTACAATAATGAAATAAGTATCAGACATAAGAAAATATATGTTTAAAATAATGAAGAGAGTGTAGGACACATAGAAATATCATCATCATTATTAGGTACCGTGCCAGCTGGTGTAGGCGATATTATAGAAATATATGTTTAATTAAAATAATGAAAAGAGTATTGGACATAAGAAAATATAATTAAGTTTTAAATAATGAAATAAGTATCAGACATAAAGAAATGCATTTAAAATAGTTAAATAACCATCAGACATAAAAAATATCATAAGTTTAAAATAATGAAAGCACTATCAGACATAAATGTAGCATTTCAACAATAATGCAAGGATGTCAACAGTACATACTGAACACAAATTAAACTTTCAAGAATTATGTCACAGACAGCATATTCCTGGATATGGGATGTCTCAGGTTTAGTTTTAAATATCTTCACACTCAGGACATGTCCATAGGTGCTCCGATCTCTTCTGCAATATCTCCAATAGCACCCAGTGACTAACCGTACCAGTTCAATGAACCTATTCATATACATGTGCTGTTCTTTTATGGCTACTTCAATCTTGCGCATAGCTTCATTCTGTATTCTCTCCAGCCGTTCAATTTACGTCTTACTAACAGTGAGAATGGCTACTGCATATTTGATGGTTGAAAGAACCAGCGTCTGATACAGGAATGGATGAAGAATGGATGCCTGTATTTGAGAATATGATTGGATATACAAGGGTTGCATTACACTTGGACGATAATGAAAGATTATGACACTCATGGATCAGTATTCCCATTCTTTTTTGGAATATCATTTATCCACACTGATAGCTCTGTGGCTATGGGTACACACCTAGATATGATGTGGTTTGGGGCAACAAATGATGTGCTAACTGGTTTGCAAAGAATGCCTTTATTCAAACTCAGAGACTGGCGAGAGGTATGGACAGAGCTGATGTCAATGAAAATGCAAGACAGATGCAATCAATTATGGGATATGAGCGATTCTCAGACACTGGAATGATTGTGAGGATTAGGAGTTAAACTGGATATGCCAGACACTAACTTCTAAGTCAATATTGAGTATAGTATTAAACTATTATTAAAGTATACCACGATGGTAAAGAGAGAAGATATAAATAATAATCACCTTCCCGGGACGGTTCCAGTTAGACTTTAGGTTTAGGACGGAACACACATAGGAGTGCCATGGTGTCCATCTTGTAACATTTAATTCAACAATTAACTAGTGATTTACTTATCTTAATATCATATCTAGTTGAGTTGCCACGCTCACTCTCAGTACTATCACCCATCATGCCAACCAATGAACCATATGTCATCATATGACTACGCCCGAGTGGTTACCGGGCCCAAATTTGGGGTGTAAAGAATAGAACCACTGTTACCTGCCACGCATGTCGTAAGAGGCGTCTAAGGAGGTTCGGCTGAAATCGGATGCGTGTCCTAAACGTGTATACGTACTATAAGTCTATGAGTTTAGGGCCTACCAAACCAATGTGCAACGTATAGACGTTCTTGGCAAAGATCAAACCTATCACAAAGAGTGATTAAAATTGGTCGTAAAGAACGAACGCAAAGAAGACATATGACTAAAAAGTATAACGCCCACGGAATCGCTTAGAACTAGTTAGAGTACTTAGATTAGACAACTTTAAAACAGAAAAATCAACAGACGAAAAATGACAGTTAAGTTTTACAAAGACAGCAACAAATACTGTCTACACTTTGACCAAAATGACTTTACGGCACACAATAAACCAACAACAAATGTAATCCATTTAAAGAACAATGAATGCAAATAATCCCAATCTTACCCGTGAGTTGCTCCGCGCCTGGCCCAACTTTTTCAGTCTTCGAAGTTTCGGTAGCTTAATACCCAAGTCTTTAAGATCCTGTCGAACTAAAGAATGAAGATGGTCAAGTCTGTCTATTTTGTTTATAAGTACTGAATCCTCCATGTTTATCTCTGGTAGAAATAATAAAACCTGATGTCCCTGGTCCTACCTATGAACGTCCATGTACGGCATCTACTACAAATACAAATCTAACAATTCACAGGAAGACGATATAGCTTCAAACATTGCACAAAACAGTTTGATTGGTCAGATCATATAGGCCGAGTTGGCGTTTGTGTTTAAAAACAAATCAAAATGTATAACTTCTCAATGTTAAGAAAATTTTTATAAATCATCTCGCACTCAAGAAATACCTCTCTAATATACGTTGTACATATATATATATATATATATAATGATTTGATACAACTTAATTATAACTACAACAGTTACAGCTGTATTATTTAATACAGAAAATTAGCCAGTGGTTTGCCCAAATCTTTAAACCTGGATTTCCTGGAAAACTGGACATCCAGGACATCCAGGTAATCAAATAGAATCACTTTTACAGCATTCGGGGTAATACCAAAGCAGAGATCGGCTTAGAAATGAAGACATCAGGAAAAAAGTGGATACAAGATCAGTACTGAACTTTATCAAGAAGCAACAAATTAAATGGTTCGGCCACATAAGCAGATTACCAACAGGCAGTGCACCACAGAGAGCAATTGTTGCCCCGATACAGTGGACACAAAGCAAAAGGCCGGCCACACAAAGGTGGACCTCAGAGATAACAGAGGCGACGAAAGACACTATTTATGAAGCACTCACAAAAGCCCGTGCTAGAAAACTCTTCTTACCCTGAAGCTGTGAGGCAAATGAGGATTGGAGAAGAGAAAGTAAGACAAGGAGCATAGAGAGGCTCACTCCAGGTGTCTCCTTTTTCGACCTGACGCTGAAAGGCAAACATGATTAGAGAATAGATTTTTTTCCCCGATCCAGAAGCACTTGAGCTTTTCAGCTCTTCGGCTCAGTGCCATGGACATCGTAAATCTGGGGAATCTGTGGCTTTTTCTGCCATCCCGCGGAATTGAACCCGCACACACAGAGGATAGTCACCCGTAGTCCAACGCGCTACGAACACGCTGGGCAGACGGGCATAGAGAATAGATAGGTAGATAGATAGACCAAATGGACTAATTGCTTTCCAGTTTCCTTTATCTAAGTCTAGCTAAGAAAGTCAACATCAGATCAATTACATAAGAAGTCTGGCGGCGATTCATAATATGCTCAAAAGGCATGGTACGCAATTGCGTAATGGAACTACGAAATCAACTTACTGGAAATGAATCCTAAACATTGGGAATGAAATCAGCGCTCTACCAGTCCTACCCCATACCTAAATATAAAACAGTTCAAAATGCAGTATATGTATAGTCATAATATCAGCTACCTATAGCGATATTATCAGGCACGTATAGAATAGAGATACTTTCAATTATGTATATCTACAATATCACTAGAATATACGCGTCGCAAACGGTCACTGCAGTCGCCCTTACGGCATTCATCGACGCTTAGCCCAAGTCAATTACATTTTATTGAAGCGTTGACGACTGAACACGTTCTCTGTATCTCTTATAAATATTCTTAATGTCTATAATTAACTCATGAGTCAGGTACACATGTGCAGCGGTGAGTAAACCTAATCATGGTCATTGAAACGTATGATCAATATAAGTTTGAGTGTGGAAGCCAGCTCTCTCTCTCTCTCTCTCTCTCTTCCCTCTCTCTCTCTCTCTCTCTCTCTCTCTCTCTCTCTCTCTCTTGCAGATTAGCCAAGTCAACAAATAAATAAAGCTGCTAAAAGTCAATGTAGCGTTGTTCTACATAAATACTTAAGAAAGTTAAGAGATATAAAAGCTAATTATATTGCCGAGAAAAGGAAAAATCGAATAGAACATACTAAGCAGAGGCGCCGCAGAAAATTTTCTAGGGAAATATTTTAGTAATGTTTTAATGTAGTTTTAATTTACTGTAGCGTATTTGTATGGTGAACGAACGGACAGGACATTGTAGTAATGAAGGGCATACTGTAGCAACAAAATTTTTATGAACACAATATATGTATATAACCAAAAATATTACAACATAAATTTAAAATAAAATTTATTCTTTAAACAAGAACTGGAGTCGTCTGTTATCGCTACCAAACATATCTACAATTTTGTCCATAAAGTCTTTTTGTTGCAGTTCACTTTGTCTCCGTGTACGCTTAACATGCACAATCCAGACAGACGTTCATCTGACATTGTAGATCTAAGCCATGTTTTTACACGACGTAATGTGCTGAACGATCGCTCCACCGTACATGTTGTTGCTGGTAATGTTAGCAAAACTAGTAAGGCATACCTGACACTCGGATAAAACTTTGTAAAAGGTAACAAGTCGATGAAATTTTGGCTACTTTTGTATTCTCTCGTTTTCCAAAAAACAAACCAACAAAGGCTTCAGTTTCAAAATTACCAATGTGGTATACCTGATTAATAGTAGACATTATATCCTTAAACTGTTGACGATTCAGTTTGCACAATTTCGAAGGATGTAGCAACGCTAAGTTAAATTGTGCACTGTTGGCTTCACAAATCGACTCTCCATTGAGTTAATTAGAGAATCTAAGTATGGAATGTAAACTGTTTGTCTGAAGTACTCTTCAACACTTATGGTTCCCGGATTACTTCGATGCTTTTGTCTTCCACAATGTCTTGGGATAATCAGTTCAATATCCACTTTCTGTGCGAGTTGTACTGTTTTCTCAAAAATATCCCTGAAATAGTTATCGGAATCACCTCGGTGAAGTTTTACTACACTGAGCAGGTTTTGAACTTGCAGTTGGACTTCTGGAAGATCAACTTGAACAGCTCTTGTTGAGATCCACGATGCCATGCTGAGCTGGTATGGTTTCTGGCACATTCATTAAAATCTTTGTACTTTGTACAAGGAGTAGTAATGAAAGTAACATTATTTGACTATTTTCAAGCAAATCCAGGGGGCCATGCAAGTGGCCCCCTCAGCGCCCATGATACTAAGTGATATTCTTTTACTTTGAATCTGATGACTAGATCTTCAATAAAGATCAGAATACTAAGAGCATGCATATTCCCAGCGGCAACGTATAGGTGTGAAGCATGGACATTTAATAAAGCAGTGGAAAAACATATATGTGCTTTTGAATATAAGTGTTACAGAAGAGTCCTTCGTTTATCTTGGACAGAGAAGAGAACAAATAGATCTATCCAGAAAGAACTCAAAATCAAAGAAAACTGGCTGATGTTACAAATAAGAAAGAGAAAATTGAGATATTTTGGACACATAAAAAGACACGAAGGGCTGGAGGCATACCGGCAAAGAGAAGAAGAGGAAGACCACGGAGAAGATGGATTCAGGATGTAACTGGTGGTTTGAACATAACGGCTGCGGAGGCAGAACATCTGGCCTATGAGAGAGAGACATTCCGGAGGACTGTTGGAGAGGCAAAGTTCTGCTCAGGACAAGATATTTGATGATGAGATCTTCGGATGTACTGTGTTCAGGAGGAAGGGCATATTTAATTACCAGATTGCAACAGCAGCCCTAATGTATATGTCTCACCAGTTGTTTCATCATCTTTCCAGAGCTGTTCTATTGGGTCAATGCACGATGGGTATTCATGAAATATGTGTCCATGTGTATGAACTCCGGTCTTACATTGGATTTAGATATTGTACGAAGCATTTAGTCAGTAGATGTCGCCCAATAGTTTGTAGCAGGGGCGGCTCGTCATTAAGGGCCAGTGGGGGCCCCACCAAAAACCGAAAGGGAATAACTTCCGGAATAGACAAATAAAAGTAAATACTCCAAAAAAAAACATGATTTTTCCGAACTTTGTGTCTAGCCCCACCAAGAAAAATGATCACGAGCCGCCACTGGTTTGTAGTAGCCTACTCTCACACAAAATAAGTTGATCCGCTGGTTTCTATGATAATCTGTGGTCGATGTTCATGTGTTTACACTTTGAATCGTATTGGTTCTCCTAATGAGTGGGACTATAATAGGGACAAAATGATTCATAACATCTTTTATAAAGAGATAATACTTATGAAGAGCAGAGAAGTCTGATATGAACGTCACGTGTATCATTGTATAACAAACTCTTTGGAAACATTGATAACCAGAGGCTGATCACCGTTTTGTTTGAGTATATTCAAGTTGACGTTTGAGAGTTGACGAGTTGAAGAAGAAGAAGAATCGTGTGGATTGTGGGTGGATGTTTCTAGACTTTCTGTGAGACCGCCTGGAGAAGAATCGCAGCTGTAACTATAAAGTTGACGGAGATCTTCCCAGTTGAAAGAACCTTAGATAGAATTCTCTTATTGTTAGTATCTTACGAAGATTTCAACTACTTCATTCTTTACTACATTCTTTGTAGATCCATTTGTATAAGTATGTAAAATCCTTGGGAGTGTATTAGTCTTCAATCCCTTTCACTACCTAAGCTATGGAGTGCCTTTTGGTTGTTTTTTCAGTTTATTTTGAGAACTTGTTGATGAAGACATTTTTGTGAGAGTAGTTCATTGTCTGAAAATATGAATTCCAGTAAGATCTAATATGCATGTTGGTTGGTTAGTAAGGATAAGTATATTATGGAAATATCTGAAGATGTGGCCGTAGCTTGTTATCTTCACTCTCCTTTCAGTCGGTTTTGGGTTGTTTTTATTTAAAGGTTTATTTGTGCTAAATTTTGAGAAAATTATTTATAGAACACATGTTGACAATTTGTAACAACTGATAGACAGGAGATACGGGACAAAACAATAAATAATATAACAACACATAACAACTGATAGACAGAGAGATACGGGGACAAAACAATAAATAATATAACAACACATAACAACCGATAGACAGAGAGATACAGGGACAAAACAATAAATAATATAACAACACATAACAACTGATAGACAGAGAGATACGGGGACAAAACAATAAATAATATAACAACACATAACAACTGATAGACAGAGAGATCGGGACAAAACAATAAATAATATAACAACACATAACAACTGATAGACAGAGAATATGGGACAAAACAATAAATAATATAACAACACATAACAACTGATAGACAGAGAGATATGGGGACAAAACAATAAATAATATAACAACACATAACAACCGATAGACAGAGGATACAGGACAAAACAATAAATAATATAACAACACATAACAACTGATAGACAGAGAGATATGGGGACAAAACAATAAATAATATAACAACACATAACAACTGATAGACAGAGAGATATGGGGACAAAACAATAAATAATATAACAACACATAACAACTGATAGACAGAGAGATACAGGGACAAAACAATAAATAATATAACAACACGTAACAACCGATAACAGCATACAATAAAAAGAGATCGAATACTAGAGCTAGTGGAAGACAAAAAAAGATGGATAGACAATATCAAGACCATATTACATAAAAACGGATACAACACAACAAGGGCGACTCATCTAACCCTAGAACGCAAATTAAAGCTCCTATCCCTACGCTTAACGACAAGAGTAGACAGACAACTCTATCTTCCACTTGGGAATAGACAATAGACAAAGTATATGATATGATAGTGCAGAGAAAAGAAAGGATATACGAGTAAGGAGGAGTTATCGCAAGGTTGAGCAAGCCACAGTTCACGGGTCAGTATCGATTTTTCAATCAGTTTTGACGACCTCTGAGATTGATTAACAATTACTGTACTACAGCCATTGAATTGAACAAATTAATATTTTAAAGAGCCACGCATTTTATATAAAAAGCAAAACAATAAACTCAAATATAATTTTTTAAATACCAATTTTAGATAATGACAATGAAGTGTAAATAGTGCAGACACAAACTAAAATGTTTTCGCTATATCTTACAGATGTCCAGAAAAAGCAGCTGCTAATGAAACAGCCACAAATAACTTTATAATGAAGATGGATAAATAGGACTGCAAGGTATAAATCGCAACGCAATAAGTCTTATTCGTCTTCTGTGACCAGTTTCCCATGTTCATAAATTCAGAGTGATAAGTTTACTCCATGAATTACAACATGATTCACAAGGACATGATCGTTTTATATAAGATTAGCAGTTGTACACTTTGTTTACATGGCAAGGCATAGTTTAGTTCTTGTATTAGGTGCATTTTAATGAATGAATGTGGATCTATCTGGCTAAGTGGTTAGACTGTTTGCCTTGCGTTCCAAAGTTCGTGGTTTCGAATCAAAATTGCTTCATTCTGTTCACAAGTGCACTTATTCTGAAAATTCCTAGAATTGTTGCCGAAGTTACGAAGTTTGTGCTTTACACTCTAAATGGGGCGTACGATTTCAGCGGAAGGGGCCGGGTCATATGAGGAAACTCAACGTCATAGGAGGAAACTCGACGCAAATAACTCAATTTTTCGTTATAAGACCCGTAACCCTTTCGCGGAGCTAAAAATATCTACTCTTTGTTTATAAGTCACAAACGTGAATGTACGCCTATAGCAGTGACAGTAGAAATGTATAAACGTGTTAACACGTCTTTAGCCCACAGAGGAGAGATAATAGCAGACGTGTTAATGCGTCTTTAGCAGTGAATGGGAAAAACGTTTATACACGTCCTTAGCAGCTAAAGGAAAAAATGAACGAATGATGAAGCTGCATGATTTTTTTGCATTATCTGAAACAACAAAAACGCGTGAAGGTGACCATGCTTCCTTTCTTATGGAGAGTTTGATGTGTCTCGGTGAGTTTCTGTAAAAGCTAATGTGAACAAACTGCCTTTATTACAAACTGCGGAGCAAGCCACATATGTTTGACCATAGGACAATGATTAATATTATTCATTCCAGCCCGTTCTTTGCACATGCATTCATATTTTAGTTGTAGTGTAAAGTATAATTCAATGAACGAATATAGATGCCGATGTTACATGCTTCTTTGCGTTATACAAATATAACGCATCAAGGTGACTGTTCGTTGTTTCTTATGGGGAGTTTGATTTTTCCTTGCAAGACATTTTGACTACTGCTGTTGTAAAAAAGTAAAGTAAAGGAACCCTTTCATACCTCGTGGTATATAGGGCAACCCATTTGTCGTGGAGGCAGAGGTTCAGACATTAGTTTCTGAGAACGCATCTGAGCATGATGTAATCATTTATACGGATGGTTCGGTGATTCGACATGTGCGAAGCTCGTGGGTTTTCGCTGCTCAGGTCGGAGGAGATGTTGTGAAGGAAGACAGTGGTGGTTTTGCCGTGACTACGAGCAGTCTCACTATGGAAATCATGGCGGTTACCAAAGCGATGATTTGGCTAGATTCACAGACTTTTATCCATGCATGTTTTCTCAGTGACTCAATGAGTATGCTCAGGAAGATTGAAACAGGATGGGCTAGGAGACATTGGATAGAGTCGCTGGGAGGTCTAAGCTGACAAAGATCAGTTTTATTTTTGTGCCAGGGCAGGCAGGTGTAAGGGGGAATGAACGTGAGGATAGGCTTGCAGGTATGGCTGCTGTCCAAAGTGGGCGAGCAATGGACCAGGCTGATATTATCAATTCCTTAAGGGAGAGAGGGTGTGTACATGATTCACGTAATAGCGGTGAATCCACAACACTAACCAGACTGCAAGAACTCAAAGTTAAGTGTGGTGTAGCTAGACAAGAACGCTATGCTGGCAGACAAAGGAGAATTGTAAACCAACAAAGAACCGGTGTCGTTAGTCGCCACACGCTGATGGACATACTGAGGGAGAGATCGGAGCACTTATGGACTAATTTGTTCGACGTGCAGTGATGGTGATCCGACGACTAAACTAAACTAAATATAGGGCAATACAGTGTTTGGCCTGAATCGTTCATTGACCGTCGACACACGATGGGTGATGTGGTCAGCATCACGCAGGCCGCCTTTACCTTCCCAGAGCATGTCTGGTACCCATTTGAGGCTGGGTCGACCTGAGAGCCGTCGCGGTCGGGAAAAATTCTACGCACACTGCAGGAGTTGAACCCGGACCACCAGCCTTGAAAAGCGAGTTCTCTAACAACTAACGCTACCGCGGCTCTCACTGCTGTTGTAGCTAACTGTAATGTATGGGGAACTAATGTGAGATTTATTTGTTTCGGTAGATTTCCTTCGTCTATTTTTGGCATTAGTATACTACTACTTTATTCGTAATGTAGAAAATGAACGTACTTGAGAATAGAGTCTCATTAAACTTTATAATTAAGCGGTTTTCTCTTATACAAAAATCAAATTCAAGATATTATTCTGATTACCAGTCCTGGTACTTTTTTAAAAATTAACCTTACAGCAATCATGTTTTTGTTATATATAGAAAAATGAATAACCCTTGAAGAATATGTACATATCGTTCACAATTGACCGTAACCTGGTGGGAAATTCCAGTAGTCTATATTGAGGCCGGAAGCAATGGTTGATAACATTGTTGATTCGTCATACTCATTGCGACATGCTTGTAATTATGTTTGAGTTTAGGATGTATGGACATGTTACAAATAATCAAATTATGTCCATTCTCCATTTTTAACAATATGAAAGCTATCCATGTGTTAAAGTTCAAATCTGTAGCATATCTCGAAGTGTGGTAACCATTTCGAATAGATACATTAGCTGGCTGAAATCGAACAACCCACCGAAGGATAAGCAACTGAGATCAAATAGGTGCTGAAGGTGGTGCACGTACATTACGTTCTGATGGTTGTTTATATATCACAAAGAGAATGATAAAAACAAGCCTAGAACGATCAAAGAAGAAGAATAGATACATACACACACATCTAGCCGCAAAGCTTATATGTTTCGTAAATATAGTTACGTCTGAGAGCACAGTCATTCTGTTCATGATTGGTGCATTTCATATTTCTACTGCTGTGTATCTACGCCTGTTAGGGATAATTTACCCCGTCTTCGGTGGAGGAAGTTATATAATCTTTATGACCATGTTCTTGATTGCACATTGTAGCACTGTCTACAGAACATGTGAGCATTCAAGAATAACATTATAATTAAGTTCTGAGTCGATGTTTGCTCCCTGGAAAAGTTTTGACATGGATCGGGATGTGATAACGAACCGGTGAACCAAGCATTCGGTCGCAACTATTTGAGGATTTGCTCTGCCAACTATTTCTCAGCTACTCTAAAGTTTTAAACTCCCGTCTCTGGTTTATTGTTGCTAGATTCTCGTTCTTTGTCGTAGTCCTGCTGTAGAAACAGGAAGTATAGGCTCCAATAATTGGACAACTCAGAAGATACTGGGAGACTTGATTGCAAATATCTAGACATGTTTTTATGAGATACGCCAACCCTTACCTTCCTGGTTTGATTGCTTTATGATGGAAACTACAAGGATTCAGCCAAGTGATTCCAAACTCCAAAAAAATCCGTCGGGAGAAAAAAAATCGTCGGACTCCGTCCTAGTTGTCACGTTCTCCGTATTGTGTAGCAAGGCACTGAAAAGTTAATTGCATATCCTTTCAGGACTTTGCGAATCAACCCCAGCTTTTTAACGCTGTTTGGGATTTTCTAGGCATTATTACGTTCAGTAGTTTGCCATTGCTTTCTGAAAGGGTGGTGTCATCGTCCTTTTGTAAAATCCACGCGAAACAATTTGCAACCAAATTGTCCGCAGCATGATTCGAACTCAGAACGTCGGGGTTGAAATAGGCCGAGTCCCTATCCCCTAAGCCACAAACGCCACCAGGGCACTGAAACCTATGAAAAATACAACTGACCACAATTTATCAAATGGACCACAAAATATACTCAAGCGGAAAACAGAAAGTATGTCAACGTGCAGAAAGTTTGTCAACGTGCAGGCAGTATGTCAACGTGCAGAAAGTTTGTCAACGTAGAAATGACCTCTTACAAACAAACTACGTGAAGAGTACATCGACATTGACTGAATATAAGAAACCAACCCATCATACCACACCGTTCTGCATTAGAAGCTGTGGGTTTAGAGGTTTAGTGCCGTTAGGAATTTATTGTCTTCTTCTATATGTTTGTGCCGTATAAGAAGTGAAGAAATTCACTTCTGTTGTATTCTTTGTTTGATAAAGGACTTTTGGTCGAAACGTTGTTGCGTATCGTTATTGATTTTGTATTTTGTAATACTACAGTACTTTATATTTACGTATTTCGCCATTAGAGGCTATAACACTTCCCACCTTGCAGAGATCGCCACAAGGGAAGAGTATTTATATTAATTTGTGACTTTTTACCTAGCATAGAAATTCTTGACTGGGTGATGTGAAAATGTTGCAGGGACGAAACTGGCATCGATTGGGTAGAAAATAGTCAACTAGAAGATTTGGATTTTGCAGATGATATTGCCTTGTTAAGTAGAAACAACCAAGATATGCAAAGAAAAACAGACAACTTGTCATCTATAGCATCAAAAGTTGGACTGCAGATAAGCTATGAAAAACAAATATAATGAAGACACCTATGGCAAGTAATGCATATATCACACTGGAATCTAAAATGATAAAAATAACAGAGCAGTTCACCTATTTAGGTTGCAATTTTGATTGCACAGGAAATGTTAAAAAGAAATTATGATACGAATTGGCAAAGCAACATCAGCTTTTAAAAGTCTAAATAAAATATGGAACTGCAAGTTATATAGTATTAAAACTAAATTACGAATTTTCAATTCAAATGTTGTATCAATCCTAACATATGCTAGGGAGAGTTGGAAAATGACTAAAGATATAGAAAGCAAGTTGAATGCATTTGAAAATAGATGTCTGCGAAAAATAATGAATATAAAATGGAATGAATTCAGGAGAAGTGATGAAATCAGAGATATGTCTGGTCAACCACTAGTGACAACTATTATAAGAAAGAGAAGATGGAGATATGTTGGGCACACCTTGAGGAGAAATGATCAACGAATATCAAAGCAGGCATTGAAGTGGGATGCAAAGGGTTCAAGAAAGAGAGGTCGACCTAAGGAGACCCTGAAACGAACTTTGCTGAAGAGGCAGGAAATATCGGTCTCAGTTCCATGGAGGAGATTGAGCAAGTTGCCCAGGATAGAGCGGTATGGAGAAATTACTTGCAGGCCCTATGTAACGTATAACGGTACGAGAGGAATTATTTTTATAGAAATTCTTGCTTTCACAAACCGTGGCCTTCGTTATTATAAAGTCGGTCGTGCACAAACACTCAAACCGAAACCACTGATGCTGACATCACATTAAACCTGTATGTAGAGCATATATATAACCATGCCAATGCCATTTCGTTAGCAGCAGTGGATATCAAGTGTTGCAAGTGCCTGGTTATTGGAGACTTCAACAGTCACTGTGAAGGTTGGGACTATGCTTATATCTGACCCCTTCAGATTTGTAAGTTTCTATACATCGCCCGACTACACTTAGAACAACAGACGTAGCAACGTGATAGAGAATTGGACAAATTAACACTAGTTTTCAACTGGTTAAAAGGTAAGACACCCAACGAGGACAAGGGTTGTCTTTTTAAAAAAATTAACAGAAAAAACTAACTAACATATTGTGATACAACTTGGCCACATGTCGCAAAAGACATTGCTTTTGATGATAAACAACGTTTAGTGTATGCTTTGTAATTAGTTATTTAACAAATAATTAATTTTCTTGAAAATATATATTTAAAAAACCCCTTTCATCGTGCAGTGGATTTCACTAATATAAGAAGTGCAAATAATGTCCCACTAGCACATGATGTACTTATCACACATAATTATAGCATGAACCTCCACTTTTGTCTAAACTGTATATAAGCAGAGATATTGCTGTTCAAATTTAAAATTTATTTGGAAGGGTTATATTACAAAAACCATATCTACAAAACCAATTGGGTTAGACATTTTTTGGAGGTTGACGCTATAATTATGGGTGATATGTACACCATATGCTTGTTTGGCATTCTTTGCACTTCTTATGTTAGTGAAATCCACTGCACGTGGAGGGTTTACAAAAATATTGTCAAGAAAATCAATCATTTGTGAAATAAATAATTAAAATGCATACACTAAACGTTGTTTATCATAAAAAAAACAATGTCTTCTGCAACATATGGCCATATCCAGTGGCGGCTCGTCATTAAGGGCTAGTGGGGCCGGGCCAGAACCAACAATAATGTATAAGTGTATTTATTATTTTATAAATTAAAATATAACAACCAAAAAAACATGATTTATCAGGAAAAAATGTCTAGCCCCACCAACAAAAATGATCACGAGCCGCCACTGGCCAAATCGTATGACAATATGTTTAACAGTCTTTTTCTGTTACTTTAAAAAAAGACAACCATTATTCTGGTTGGGACCCCGCCTTTAACAAATCAGGTGGTGGTGACCAGCTTTTTCTTCATGAATATGACAATCAACATCATCATCTGATCTTGTATTCGCAACCGGCTACATCAGTTACAAAACATGTCTATTTAATGGGCCTATTCATAGGTCCGGTGTCTCCTCTGGGGTTTTTAAAAGCCTTATTCTCTTGTTAGAATAAACGTGTAGCTACCTATGAATGATGTGTACATGTATGTTATATGTGTATACTTGTGTGCGTGTGTGCTGTTGTTTCGTCTCATACATGCAAGCACACAAAAGGTTATTTTATGTGTTTGTGCAAAAACTGTTTGATCGAATCTGCCCTGATTATTTTGGGCTCAGCAGCCGACGCTGTTTATGAAAGACACGACTTAGAAGCTCTTATTTTTGGAGAGTTGGCTGGTTGTGTTCTTAAAAACACCCGTCTGTAGGGCTAGACAATGGGTACCGTAAGCTCGTCTGTAGGGCTAGGCAATGGGTACCGTAAGCTCGTCTGTAGGGCTAGGCAATGGGTACCGTAAGCTCGTCTGTAGGGCTAGGCAATGGGTACCGTAAGCTCGTCTGTAGGGCTAGGCAATGGATACCGTAAGCTCGTCTGTAGGGCTAGGCAATTGGTACCGTAAGCTCGTCTGTAGGGCTAGGCAATGGGTACCGTAAGCTCGTCTGTAGGGCTAGGCAATGGGTACCGTAAGCTCGTCTGTAGGGCTAGGCAATGGGTACCGTAAGCTCGTCTGTAGGGCTAGGCAATGGGTACCGTAAGCTCGTCTGTAGGGCTAGGCAATGGGTACCGTAAGCTCGTCTGTAGGGCTAGGCAATGGGTACCGTAAGCTCGTCTGTAGGGCTAGGCAATGGGTACCGTAAGCTCGTCTGTGGGGCTAGGCAATGGGTACCGTAAGCTCGTCTGTAGGGCTAGGCAATGGGTACCGTAAGCTCGTCTGTAGGACTAGGCAATGGGTACCGTAAGCTCGTCTGTAGGGCTAGGCAATGGGTACTGTAAGCTCGTCTGTAGGGCTAGGCAATGGGTACCGTAAGCTCGTCTGTGGGGCTAGGCAATGGGTACCGTAAGCTCGTCTGTAGGGCTAGGCAATGGGTACCGTAAGCTCGTCTGTAGGGCTAGGCAATGGGTACCGTAAGCTCGTCTGTAGGGCTAGGCAATGGGTACTGTAAGCTCGTCTGTAGGGCTAGGCAATGGGTACTGTAAGCTCGTCTGTAGGGCTAGGCAATGGGTACCGTAAGAAATACGGTTTTGTGGTTCGAATCCTATGTTTGGTAATTTTTTTTCCGGAAGCCCCAAATACTTATTTACTGTCTACCTGTCTTACTACAAGAGGACTTTCGTTCTTTATTGTACACATCCTGGTGAAATGGTTAGCCTGCACATTCTGTCACATAGCGTTAGACTTTTATACCGATATAAAAAAGATACTGTCACATTACCCAAGAAACAATGGTTGCAACATACCACAAGAACACGTCGATGATGCAATAACATTGTTGCTTATCCCGTTCAATGGCTAGGAAGATCAACCGTAGTAAAACAAGATACATTCTTTCTTTGTGGTATTTGATCCTGGGACCTCACGCCACACGTGGCAAGTGCACTAACCACTACACTATCGCCGCTATTCTATTATATAGAGCTGGTAATATACACAATCCTTTTAGTGGTCTGTATAACTAAAGATGTTGACGTGTTATGTTCCATCGAATATGGTGTTTGACACTAGTTCATGTATTTTCTCTTGACAACTCGCTCCACTTTCTCATAGGTCATATCTCCCTTTTTGTCAATCAATTGGCCTCCTCACTGTCAGAGATATTGCAGTACAATGGAATCACTGTACCTCAACTCTCTAGACAGACCAGCTAGAACCGTGTTTCTCAACCTTTTTCGTGCCATGCCACACCTAGGCATTTCTACAATTCGTATGCATCCTATGTAACATATACATGCCGTGTTTTACTGTGACAACTTCTGGGTTTTCGCTTTTCTTTCTTGTCGTTCAGCTCATACATAAGTCTCTTCTCAAAAGACTCTACGCCCTTTCGCAATTTGGCTTTCCACACAACTCTGTCATCAGCTAGTTTTACCCAGGTGCTGGGACCTATAGAAAAGTTTTTCATTGAGGCTTTGCAGACATCTTTATATCTGAGCAGTGGTCTGCCCTGGTGCCTCTTCCTCCGAAAGTTCACAGAACAACATTTGTTTTGGTATGCGACAAATTTCCATTCTTCTCACATGCCCCAACCATCTTAGTCATCTACTGCTGAGCATGCCCATGATGGAAGGCAGATTTGCACGTTGCAGTACTTCAGAGTTGGTTATCTTGTCGTACCACCTGATGTTCATAATCTTACGGAGACATCGAAGATGAAAGATGTTAAGTCTCCTCTCGTGTCTTGAGTATTCTGTCCATAATATATCTATATATATTCATACATAAAATGCATATTTAAGTTACCTCCCCTTAACAATCAAATTACCTCGTGTGTAACGTGGGCCCCACGTTAGAAAACACTGTACTAGAATATTTCTCTTATGTCATTAAGATCGTGATCGCTTAAACTCTGCAGTGAGTTTACTTGTGACATTATATATCTATTCATCTCATACGGTTATACGTTATATAGAGCCTGCAAGTAATTTCTCCATACCGCTCTGTCCTATTCAACTCGCGCAATCTTACAACCATGCTTGCATCAGTGAAAATCATCGTGTATGTTTCAAAATTAGCTCTGCCGTTGTAACTTTCGCTGCATTCTTTGCTTTGAAATTATTGGCCACATTTTCACTTACCACCGTCAGTCGTTTCTAGCTATGCCCCATTTATGATACACATAAATATCATCCTTACTGTATTTTTATATTGTCAAGAACATTTGTTGGGTTGGGGTTATCGAAGATGATCACGACGCGCTAGTTAACCCCGTGTCATGGAGATTCCGGGGTTCGAGACCAGCTTAGTTAAACATTTTCAGTGTGCACATGTTACTATCACATAAAACCCTGACCCTTTACTTGGCGATCTAAGTTACAAGTAACTATGAAGCCGAAGTTAAGGCTTGCCTGAATGGTGAAGGACACCAGTGATAAGAAAAGCAACTATTCACGCAAAAATAAGTCAAAGGTGTCATATTACGGCTACGAATGAATTCATATCGGTCAAACGAAATAATATAAGCGATATTTTCTATATATATTTGAAGTAAATATAAAACAAACACTATCAGAACAGCACACTTATTACAGATCAATCTATAATTATATGGATTGAAATTAACTTATAATGGAAATAAATGCAGTGGGTTTTTTTCCATTTTTTCATAAATGTCTTAATTATGTTAAAATTATGTTAAGCACATAAATTGCATTGAATAATATCCTTTCTGATCTTCCTATTCATCTGACTCGAGCTTGCAATGATAGTAGTAATTGTATTTATTGTTTTAAGTTAAGGCTCGCCTGAATGGTGATGGACACCGGTGATAATGTGTTTTATAACCAACCGAGTATAGATGTGGTGCAAGTGATTTTCTAAGAAAGTGTTGAAGTTTGGTGATTTTATTCAGCATTGCAAGCTTAATTTTACTCATTGTGTATTGCAACTGTAATATTTGACCTCGTGAAGGCACAACCAGATTTATAGATTTTGAATCACAGGTGGCAATTATAAATGCGAATCTGGCAACTCAGTGGACAACAGGAAGCTTAAAGAATGTGGGGCACTTCCGAGAAAAACACGAAAGATTTAATTGAAGATCTGTAGTCAGAATATTTTGCTGTATTTAGTGGTCGTTTTAACTGATTAGAACCAAGAATAAAACAGAAAGGACTACACTAAAAACTGAATATGGTCTCGATACTAACAGCTAAAGCATGTTTCTGTCGAATTTTCTATACTTTAAAGTGGTGAGTCCAACAATTTGGGATGAAACTTCATGACTCGCAGCAGTCACAACACTCACCAGTTGAATCGCTGAATGAAGAACTGCTTTAGTTTAGTTTACGTGTTACTAGATCCAGGAGCAATATTCTGTGCTTGGCCAGGCTAAACAAACCGAGGTATGATCATTTTGTGTCTTAGAAGATACGGTGTCTCAGTGCAATCTGTTGTAATGTAATTTTGTTGTTAAAGTTCGTACTTTAAATTAAATGTGTTGATAATTAAGTCGGTAGGAAGTACAGAGAGTACTCACGCACGACGCATCCCTTTTAAATTGTATCATTATACTTCTTGTGTGAATGCTACTGTACTGTTGATCTGATGGTGGATACTTGAGTGGATATATTTTATAATGCATTTGTTAAAATTATTAAGAGCTGCTACATTGAACACTGTACTCACTGTATTTCAAATATAAACAATAGTCACAATCTACTTATATCATAATCATGCATTTAAATATATGCTGTGCATGTTATGTTATATATTTTGTAGGCTTAGTCATAAGTAAGTGGTCGTATTTATGGTATATCATTGCATGCTTCTTGTTTAGCTTACATCTGAATTACGATAGTATGCATTAGTAGGTCATTAGGTGATTATTCAAATTACTGTATCTTATCCATACTGGTGTTTTGCACATTTATTTTAGTGATACATGATGATAAAATGTTGAAATTTTCCTCTAACTGTTGCTATTGAATTCTTCAACTATTCTGTTTAACACTAATAGTTATTAGAAAAAAATGCATTATTTACCTCTAACCCAAGAGCTATAACTTCCTCAATTACTTTATTATCTTTGTTGTAAATTTTACATCACATGGTTCTTGTTTTGATACTGCTACTTGGTAGTATTGTAATACTAAAATCAGACATCAAAATATTTAAAGAATTATAACTTATTTCTCTCTTTTTCTGTAGGAAATAGAGCTTTAATATTTAAAGTAAAATAAATGTATATGTTACCCATCATTTTTTGAAACCTTCAGAGTGCATACCATTTTCTTGAAGATACTGAGCACCTATTTGTTTGCATGGAGAGCCATGCAGTCTGCTCTGTTAATCAATAGCAATTATTTGTTAACCAGTACCAGTTATTTATTCATTCATGTCTGTTTTTAATGCACAGGCATAGTCTCCTCAAATAAAAGCAACTTTAGCAAATAGTTATTGACTAGCAAAAATGACTCAACAACACTGTGAGCAGACACTCCAGTAGATGATAAATATTACCCATTTTCGTGGTTTCTTTGGCTTAATGATTATGCACACTTTTTGTATGTCCTCTCTCTCATGTGGGCTTGTTCTGTGTTTTTGCTTCCTTTTAATTTCAAAACATTCCTTTATCTGGATCACTGCATCATCGAATGTAGTGTCTGCATCTAGCTGTTATTGGGGGACTTTATAATACCCCCACTTAAGATAATTGGGTTTAGATATTGTTTTGCTAGAGTAAATTTTCAATTTTCCTTATCTTTTATTTAAATCATGTTTTCCTCATATTGATATTATCACTCACTACATTACACTATAAGACAGTAGTTTGACCATCAGAAATGGATCTTCTCACCACAGCTAGGGCACAGTCACTTCTAGTATTTGCTGAATATTATGCATGCAAATAGTTTGCTTAGTTTAGCTGGCATCTTTCCCTCTTAGAGTGTGCATGTTGTATATTAAAGAGGTAAAAGCTACAATCCATGGCAAAGATTAGCAAGACTAATCTGCATTGTAAAATCTTTTTTCTGTATTTTCACTAGGTTGGGATTTCAGATTCTTTAATAAAGGCAGCTGTCTGCCTCAGATTATCAGCCACGACATACAGTTTGTCTTGGACATTGGTGTCAGTGGGCCACCTCTTTCTTCTCAAGTCTGCATACTGGGGCAGTTTTGTAGGATATAATTCCTATGATTTCTGCTTCCCCATTTGTGCCGACCTCTTCGTGCAGTAAGTTTTGGCCACCCTTGTGATGGTAGGTCTGACATTCTTACTGCATGGCTAAATCTTCGAGGCAAATTGGCGACCGTAGAATCCGTTATCCCATTCCTCATTGTGAGGGGTCGTTGCACCATATTATGCGCCTTACGGCCTGGTGCATCCATTTTCTGCAAGCATTTGTTTGGGTTAGCATTCCCTAGCGGACACGTGCATCTGATTAAAGCCAAACCTCCTTAGTCACCTCTTACGACATGCGTGGCAGGTAACAGTGGTTCTATTCTTTACACCCAAATTTGGGCCCTGGTAACCACTCGGGCGGCATAGTAAAATGTCTTCCACAATTGTTGCATAAGATTTCATGACTATTGTTAACTTGTGTCTTAAAGTATCTTCAGCTCTTAACTTCTCTGCAAAAAGCTTCTGCTTTCTCCTAATTTCATTCTTGATCTTCTTCCTCCTTGTACTGTAATCGATAGCCTTATGTTCTCCAAAATTATCTTTAAAACCTATTTCATGCTTCCACAAAGCTTGCGGGTTACACAAACATCTCATCCTTTCTTATGGGAAGCTCTACTGACTCATTCCATGTTTAAGGACAAATTTTCCTGCAATTCTCAAGATAAAATTTTTGTTGATGACAAAGTCATCTTCATGAAAAAGAAAAGATCAGAAAATGATTTTAGTATGTCGTTCTTATTTGGAGCAAATGTGCTCACTGCTGTCACTCTCAAAGCCATCAAACCAGTTGTCTCCTTACTTACAACCCTATTGTGTTTGTTAAACTAATTTAGAACTGTATGTGATGTCTGGTCTACATGTTGTGTTCTGCGTCTGATTTTGCATTCATTAGGGTTGGAGTCTCTCTTAGGCAGGGTGAGAATTAGTGGTCTGCTGATGACCTGTTGAACACTTAAGCCAATTACACTCCCATTGGTTTAGATTGGGAAACTTTTGACAATAAGGTCCAATGCTAATGGGGATTTGGTTCACCTAGGGGGATGGGCTTCCTTAGAATAGATTCTTTTCTGTCCGCAACTTGGGAATCGAACTTTAATAAAACCTGCAGAAATTGAATGTACCGGCCTGTAGATACTTATCTAACACAACAAACTCATACTCCAAGACTCAAATCACATACAGATCACAAAGAATGATTTAATAAGTGGTTGATGTAGAGCGGATGAAGAATAAGAAGCAGAATGATCACAAATAGCGATATCGAAATAGGGGTTCAGTATTCAAGTTATATATTTACTAGATGTTTCATTGTTTCTTTTCTATTTCTAGTTTTTATGTGTGTTTTGTGTTACATTTATTTCGTATTCGCTTTTTTTCCCAGATTTTCTTAGATCGTGGTATTTGGTCGTCCATTTGTGTTTCATTTTAATTTGTCACTCCTATTTGTTCGTTTGCTTGATAAAGGCCTTGTTGGTAAGTTGTGTTTATCGTCACTGTTTCTGTTTTTGTAAAACTATAGTACTTTGTTTGTGTGTTTCACAAATAGCGATGGAAACAGAAAATCATCTCCACTTGCTTAGTCTGTAGTCATCCTTGATAGTGGTATCAACACTTTTCGTGCCTATTCTTCAGTATTTACAGCTCTTCACTTTCATTCTCTTTGCCACTGGATCATAGTATTGTAATTTAGTGATGGTGAATCTGTAACAGGAGAGGAGATGTTGTTATGTTGAAATCTGAAAAGAGAAAGAAGATGGATACACCTTGTCGAAGTTGTATCTGTGAACTTGTGTTGGCTGAGAAAATTTGTGACTTGTTGCAAATGGATCATATTTACAATTAATAATTTTATTGTCCTGTGATGCTGACGAAGAAGATTTCATGTAAATCATGTAGTTTCTTTGAAGACATGTTATGGAGAGCACAACTTTAGAGAAATAAGATGAAATTATTAGACAAAATGTAATAGTCAGGATATCTAGAGGGGTTTCTGTGGCAGAGAGGTAAGGCGCTCACCTCTCGCTCCAAATGTATTCCGTTTATTTCCTGTATGGAGAGATCAAGATATGTTTCCAACGATCCCTGATCTCATTGTAGGTGAGGTGAGATTGTGTTCCTAGTTCTATCGGAGACGGACGATAAAACCTGTGTCACCTGTTCTAATTAAGCACGAAAAAGAATTCTTGGCAGTTGAAGATTGATAAGATTAGACCGCAAAGCCCCTGCACATGTAACACTTCATTAAGAAGGGATTAACAATTTATAACAATTTCCACCATATTCTAAATTATATTGTGGACCCTCATCAGTGCTATGAGTTATTGCACCGCCGCTGAGATCTTTCTGTGTAAGAAAAAGATCTGTGCACACATAGTTATTCACCAAAGTGCAATAATAATAGTTCAGTCAATCAGATATGAGTACAATATTTGATTTCCTTGTCTTTGATGTAATGAGTCATGCTAATATGTTTATCATGTAATTGTGTCATTTGACGTTGCATTGTTTTGTTTGTTTACTAAGCTCTAAGAGCTGTTGTCTCTGTCATTTGAATGGAAATGGTTGTTTACCAAGTTGACTTGCCAGCCAGTAGTAGCAGACTTGGTAACCGCATTAAATCCTGGTTATACATAGAAGGGAGATAACATCATTATGACGGAAGTTGTCAACAGTGCGCCTGCATTCTAGCTCTCTATTTCCTTTCAGAACTATGAAACGCTTCTCAATAAATTTATGAGGGGTGAATATAAATAGATCTTGAATTGTTTATTTTGTGATCAGGGGCGCTAGAAATTTATTGTGGTAATAGTGGCGTTGAAAACGGAAAAGAGAAAGGGGGTGGAACTGGAGACGGATTAGACTCGCAAAATGGAGATATTTAGGCAAGGTCGAGACACGCTCCAGAATGTGCCAGCCGGGTATTGCTGAGTTAAAGCTACGTGATCAATAATGATCGATCGCCTACTCTCTTTCTTGTTACGAGATCGTCTCGTCTCTCTTTTCTTGTTCCTCTCTGATCTAAGATTACCGTTTCATTTTGTCTGACCCGTGGTGAGTACCAGCATTCTCAGTCAAAAATGGGGGCACATGTTGATGAGTTTCTTCAATGTCTTTATTCTTCTGATTGCATACTTCTTTACAACGAAGTGGATCTTGCTTTCACCCCAATCGTTACTATTCTCCGGCTTATTTAAAGTTGTCATAGACGTAGCCGTACCGCTCCATTCTGTTATTTTAACATTTCTTGTCATAAGCTGACGCAGACATGGCCATACAACCCACCTTCTGTTATTCTAACATGGCTTGTCATAAGCTGACGCAGACATGTCGTACCACTCCCTTCTGTTATTCTAACATGGCTTGCCATAAGCTGACGCAGACATGGTCGTACTACTCCCCCTTCTGTTATTCTAACATGGCTGGTCAGAAGCTGATGCTGACATGGTCGTACAACCCACCTTCTGTTATTCTAACATTTCTTGTCATAAGCTGACGCTGACATGGTCGTACAACCCACCTTCTGTTATTCTAACATTTCTTATCATAACTGACTAACATGGTCCTAAATCCCCTTCTGTTATTCTAACATTTCTTTCATAAGCTGCGCACATGGTCGTACAACCCCTTCTTTATTCTACATTTCTGTCATAAGCTGACGCAAGCATGGCCCTACCCACCTTCTGTTATTCTAACATGGCTGTCATAAGCTGACGCAAACATGGTCGACCCATCCCTTCTGTTATTCTAACATGGCTGGTCATAAGCTGCGCAGACATGGTCGTCCTATCCCCTTCTGTTATTCTCAACATGGCTGGTCATAAGTCGCATACATGGTCGTACCACTCCCTTCTGTTTCTAACATGGCTTGTCATAGCTGACGCAGACATGATCGTCCAATCTCCTTGTTTTTTTTCAAAGCTGTCGGCATATGAGTTTCACTATCCTCTTCTTATCTTCTCAAAGCTGCCCCATATGATCGTCCATATCGCCTCTTATTCTTCTCAAAGCTGTCCCATATATGATCGTCCTATCCTCTTATTCTTCTCAAAGCTGTCCCATATATGATCGTCCATATCCCTCTTATTCTTCTCAAAGCTGTCCCATATATGATCGTCCATATCCCTCTTATTCTTCTCAAAGCTGTCCCATATATGATCGTCCATATCGCCTCTTATTCTTCTCAAAGCTGTCCCATATATGATCGTCCATATCGCCTCTTATTCTTCTCAAAGCTGTCCCATATATGATCGTCCATATCGCCTCTTATTCTTCTCAAAGCTGTCCCATATATGATCGTCCATATCGCCTCTTATTCTTCTCAAAGCTGTCCCATATATGATCGTCCATATCGCCTCTTATTCTTCTCAAAGTGTCCCATATATGATCGTCCTATCCCTCTTATTCTTCTCAAAGCTGCCCATATATGATCGCTTCCCTTTCCTCCTTTATTCTTCCCTGCCAAAGATCCATCCTCTTATTCTTCAATACTCCCCATCTATCTTGTCCATCCCCTCTTATTCTTTTCAGAGTTGCCCCATATATGATCGTCCTCCATCCACTCTTATTCTTGTCATAAACTGTCGCAGACATAATCTCCCCAACCCTATTTTTATCCGACCTGTCCCAGACATGGTCGTTCCCCACCCCACTCCTATTCTTATCCAAGCTTTCCCAGAGATGGCGGCCCACCCATCCCTTCTTTCGTTTGTTGCAAACTGTATCCCATGCATGGTTGTTTCCCCCTTGTCCGCCATCATGTATGTGTGACGTCATCCATCTTCTAGCAATGTTGTTTGTTTCTATTCCTGTATCCTCAAGTGACCAGTTCATAATAACATGATTCGCATACAAGACGGACAGAAATCAATGCATCTATTTTGACGTGTTGATATTTACATGCTTCAAAGACGCATAATCATTATGTCATTGTGAACAAGTTTCTGGTGTTCTGGAATATGTTGATTCCGCCACATTGACGTCATAAAGGAGTTGCGTGAGGACGGGGCTTAACCTGGATTTTATTTAGTCTTTGTCGTCTATTTTCGCCTGGCTAGTTGGCTATGACCCATGAACAAATGAAACCCGTGATGTGTTGTTCCAAGGATAACATCATTGCATAGAGCTATTCTGATATTTATTTATTCTGTCTTTGAACTTGCAGCTTTACAAAGTAGTATACGACTGACAATTAACATTCTATTCAGAGACGATATTGCTTGCATATTCCTTAACCAATTTGAGGTCAAGGTTTAACAAACAAAAAATTAATTTGGACTTGCTAGAAGAAAAAAGTACAAAAGATTATGGACAGTTTAATACAAAGTCAAGGAAAACGGACAGTACAAATTGTATTCAAAAGCGCTATTGCATAGTCGTTAATTAATTTTAAATCAGGTTTAAAAAAAATAAATTGGAATTGCTAAGGAATCCTTTTTATACCAATGGTTATATCAGGTAATACGGTTTTAGGTCCGTATTTTTCTATGACCGTCGGCACACGATGGGTGATGTGTCAACATCACACCGGTTTGTCTTTACTTCCCATTGCTTTTCCTGGCACTCAATTGAGACTGGATCGACCTGAGAGCCTTTACGGTCGGGAAAAAATTCCACGCACACTGTAGAATTAAACCCGAACCACTAGCCTAAGAAGCTAGTTCACTAACAACTACGCTACTGCGGCTCTCTACAAGAAAAAAAAAATAATTAAAAATAAGTACAAAAGAGTTATCGTCAGTGTAGTACAGAAGAAAGCTGGATTGAAGATAAATAACAGAAAAGTCAGAATTATGCGCATTATCATAAGTGACGGAACAAACCAAAAACATGCCATACAAGCATAAAGTGATAGTTAAACACTTAGTGACTGTCCAAAGTGCAACATTACACGAAAAATGTCTAGACTGTATCTTCACAACTCATCCATTGTTCCAACAGTCAGAACACACTTCTCATGAGTTACACGTTGTAATATTTGTATGTAGGTCGTTTTGTTTGATGACAATATCTATTATAATTATGGCGAAACACGTAACAACAAAGTACTGTAGTTTTACAAAGTACAAAAACAATATGCATAGTTTATTGTGTGATTATATATGTTATGTCTACCGTCCAAGAATTCTGTCTTCTGATGTATCCTTTGCTTGATATAGACCTTTTAGTCGAAACTTTGCTGTATATTGGTGTTGTACTTTGTGAGACTGGTGACGTCTGTGGCCTAGGGGTTAGTGACTCGGTCTGTTAACCCCGACGTTCTGAGTTAGAATCACGCTGCGGACAGTTTGGTTGCAAATTGTTTGCGTGGATTTTAACAGAAGGTCGATGACACCACCCGTTCAGAAAGCAACGACAAACTACTGAACGTAATAATGCCTAGAAAAATCACAAACAGCGTTAAAAGCTGGGGTTGATTCGCAAAGTCCTGTAAAGGATATGCAATTTACTTTGTACGTTGTTTTTACGTGTTTCGCCATTGCTATATAGTTTTACCGTAGTCTTCCCTTATATCTATTATAATATAAAAAAGGCACATGATCAGTGGCGGCTAGTCATTAAGGGCCAGTAGGGCCTGGCTCCACCAAAAAAAAAAAAGGATAAGAGGCAAATGCATATGATCTCAGATATTTCTGTGTCCATGATGCGTTTTAATTTCTCTCTCATTTCTTACTTGGTTTGGATCATGGGATTTCCTCTGCAGTTTGACGACGTTCTGTAGAAGCACTGCATCACAACACTTGTGTGCTCATGCTGTTGTGATTTCTTTACCTATGTGTTGTTAGACGTTATACATTTACTTCTTTGTTTCATAAACATGTGATGTGGAGGAAAGGTGGTAGACTCTCTCTCTCCAAAAGTACTCGGTTCGTTAACTGCATACACCCGTATGTGAGAACATACATATATAACACATAATCATACATACACCTGCACGTCTTTATGCCTAAGTGGTTACGCCCTTGCTTTGTGTTCCGACGGTCGTGTGTTCAAATCCAGACCGCGCCGTTCTGTTCGCATTAAAAAAATAACTCACTGGCATTGTTCCGGAGCTACGGAGTTCGTGCTTTGTGCAATACTTTCGGCAATGCTGCGTTCCATTCATGCAGAAATGTAATGATCCATGTGGGGTAAAACCCAGTGCAATGAAGTCAATCCTTCGGCTTTATTTATACCTTCTAGACACCCCAGTGTGTGAGAACATGGAATTAATGACACATATCTGATCATTACTTGATGGACTAAGCTACAAGTACCCTGAAGTCGAAGAAGACGGCCTGTATGGCGAGGGTCAATGATAATAAGAAAAACAGGCGTTCACTCACAAACATCAGTCAGAAGCGTCGTACCAGGTGCCTTGACTGCGCCTGAATTCATATCGAGCGAATGCAGACGAATGACAGATACACCCGCACGTGAGAACGTATATAAACATGACATTAATCACACCTAAGCCAGCGTACGAGAACAAATACATACATACACATAATTATGGCATTGATAACACATACACCCACACATGAGCACACATATACCCACACGTGAGAACACTTACACCCACACATGAGCTTACATACACCCACACATGAGCACACATGCACCCACACATGAGAACACATACACCCACACATGAGCTTACATACACCCACACGCGAGAACACATACACCCACACAAGAGAATACATACACCCACATATGATAAAACATTAATAACACATACACCCACACATACGAAAACATACACATAATCATGACATTGATAATACATAGACCCACAAGTAATATATACATTTCCACATGCTACACATTCTTGATACATTTCCACATACTACTACATTCTTGATACATTTCCCACATACTACACATTCTTGATACATTTCCCACATGCTACACATTCATGATACATACCCCACAAATAATATATACATTTCCCACATACTACACATTCTTGATACATTTCCCACATGCTACACATTCATGATACATACGCCCACAAGTAATATATACATTTCCCACATACTACACATTCTTGATACCCACACCTATTATCACAATGAACTGTTAGTGCACTCAAGCACTCACTCACACACACCCGTTATGGCTGGCAGTAGTAATACACTCGACATCAACTTCATCACTATTTAAACAGATAAGTAACGACAGTTGTTGATAATGTATTGCATTTATTTACCCTGTATTATTACCCATCACGCAGTATGTAATGCAGTGTTGTATGCTATAATTAACTCCTTAACTTCTGTTGAGCTGACAACCGTGGGATAAATGTGACACCGGATTGATTTCTCATAATCGTCTGACATTTGCGCGCCAGTTCCATCTTTCCATGCAGCGCACGCGATAAATACACCAATCAAAACAGAAGTTTGTATTGAAACAGACAGTTTACAATGACGTCTTCTGTAGACTGACTCTCACAGATGTTTTGTAGGAACAATCTACGGTATGGCTAAGAATTTTTTCTCATCGGGGCATACAAGAAAAATCATAATATGAACAGTTTTGCGACGACTGTACTGGCCATGCGCCATTAAATTCCCAGGCTCTCGCCCCCTTCCCATCCCCATCTTCCCTGTCCTACACCGCCCTAAAAGCGGTACTACAGACAGTAGCGATAGTTTTTTCGATCCAGAAGCACTTGAGCTTTTCAGCTCTTCGGCTCGGTGCCATGGACATCGTAACCTTCGGTTCGGTGCCACGAACACCGTAAATCTGGGAATCTGTGGCTTTTTCTGCCATCCCGCGGAATTGAACCCGCACACACAGATTGATAGTCACCCGTAGTCCAACGCGCTACGAACACGCTGGCCAGAGGGCAGTAACGATAGTTTTTTTGTTTTTTCCCGATCCAGAAGCACTTGAGCTTTTCAGCTCTTCGGCTCGGTGCCATGGACATCGTAACCCTTCGATTCGGTGCCATGAACACCGTAAATCTGGGGAATCTGTGGATTTTTCTGTCATCTCGCGGAATTGAACCCGCACACACAGATTGATAGTCACCCGTAGTCCAACGCGCTACAAACACGCTGGCCAGACGGGCAGTAACGATAGTTAAAGAACCCTTTTTTTATATCTCGAAATATATTGGGCAATACGGTGTTAGGACCTTATTTGTCATTGACTTTTGTCACGTGTTGTGATCAACATCACGCCGGCCACCTTTACTTCCCAGTACTTTTCCTGGTACTCAATTGATGCTGGGTTGACATGAGAGCCGTTAGGGTCGAAAAATATTCCACGCCCACCGTGGACTTGAACTCGGACCACTAGCATAAGAAACGAGTTCACTAACAACAACTCTATTGCGGCTCTCTTTTGTAGAGTTTAGTAAAAGATGAAGTATATTGGAAAATACGGTGTTAGACTTGCATGTTCTTTGAGCAACACGATACCCAATATGTGATGTGGTCAACATGGCTTCGGTGACCTTTACTTTCCAATACATTAGTTAGCATTGTAGTACTGGGACTGGCACAAGAGAAATGTTACTATAGTCCGTTTTTGTTTTTTCCGATCCAGAAGCACTTGAGCTGAAAGCTCTTCGGCTCGGTGTCATGGACATCGTAACCCTTCGGCTCGGTGCCAAGAACACCGTAAATCTGGGGAACCTGTAGCTTTTCTGCCAGTCCGCGGAGTTGAACCCGCACTTACAGAGGACTAGTCACCCGTAGTCCAACGCGCTACGAATACGCTGGGCACGCGGGCGCTATAGTCCGTTCAACAACTCATACCCACAGTCCAATGCGAATTGCAGCAAAACCATCAATTCTACAGTAGCGAAACTTTGCGCCCAACCTTAGAATTATACCGACGCAAATGTCTGATGGAAGAAATTGCTATAGGAAATCTGGATTTTGCAATATAACGGTTTCCTTTGATGTTGGCGGCATATTTGGCGAGTCTGATACATAATTTTAGTTTTAACAGTAAACACACAAATATGACATTTGATGACAAGTCTCATGCAAAGGCGTATCATCCTAGCTTATACATGGGGGCCAATGTTGATATTTGCAATAGAGTCATGAAATAAACAGGAACTATAGACATAGTTGTATTATTGTTTTTAAATAACTTACATTACAATTAAAGTTAGCTTCCATGTCATAATGCCATCCTCCTTTCACGTCCAGGCTTGGGACTAGCAATGGCGGAGCTCCTTTGAGACGTTATTTTCAAATCGCTACTTCTACGATACAATGTGCGTGTGTTAACATATGTGGTAGGGAGGTATCACTATAATAAAATAACTCTTTTCTCTGGTATTTGTATACTGTGATACATATGACCCATATGTGCCTCTTTGCGGAAATGCGCGTATAGTATTAATGACACTTTTTTTTACAATGTAACTTCAAACTCATTAGAAATATTATATCAGTGTCTGTTTTGAGCAGCCAACAATATGACCCAACAGTTTCACACTAATTTCGATATACGCCTTTAACTAAAAGTCCGTGTCGCACTTATGTCTTCATTTGTTGACCACGGTTAACGGCGTTTGGAATTGGTGAGCGGAAATGCAAGAATCGTAAAAAACCCTCAGGATTTCGTCCTGAATGTTGCTATTTTTATCATCAATGTATTAAATGGCTGTAAACATAAGTTTTCTCCAACCATGCCAATGGATGCGTTAAATATATAGCACAAAGAAGGGAACTTCTAGATCATAGATTCCCAAACTCTTTCGACCCACCGCCGACTTTGCACAACATAAACTTTGTAACGCCCCCCTCCACATTATAACAATCTGTCAACGTCCCCCCAACCACATACATACATGCTCTATTTTCTCTTTGACATAGAACATTGATATATATTTATTTATATACATGGTCAATATATGCATGCAATAGAATATTGATGAAAAAATTGATCGTGTAAGACGGGCATACGATGAATTCAAATGCAGAATTCAAATTGTAAATGATTTTTCAACTGAACACCCCCAATTCTTATGAACTCACTATCGCCCCCTAGAATGTTTAAGCGACTACTTGGGGTCGTCGGTACCTCCCACTTTGGGAGACCCTGTTCTAGATGGTATGATTGTTTGAATGGCAAAACATATTATGTAGCGTCGGGAACATGTGTAGTTCACTGAGATTGACACAAGCAAGCAGTTATTTAATCAAATGGTACAAAGATGCAAATTTTATCTGTAATATGAGAGTTGACGGACTAAACACAAGAGCAGTATGACTGGCACAAGGTCAATGGTCAGTACCACACCTATGTTTATTCAAGCTGTCGATGTGTCTTATACATACTAACTTAGCATTCTAAATCTGAGATTGACACAAGAGCAATGCGAGTGAATATGCAATTGACTGACACAAGAGTAATGTGAGTGAATATGAGATTGACTGACACAAGAGCAATGTGAGTGAATATGAGATTGACTGACACAAGAGCAATGTGAATGAATATGAGATTGACTGACACAAGAGTAATGGAAATACCTCCATATCTCATGTTATTCATGATACATGTATTTATATACTTGTGCTGTAAAAATCAGATTTGCATTATTTTGAACAGTTTACTGAACAGTCTCGTGACGACTGCACTAGCTATGCGGTCAATAACTCCCACATGCGCGTTCCCCCTTTACTACGCCGCCCATAAAAACAGGCAGTAACGACAGATGTGTATTGTTTTATTATTAAAGCTCTCAACATTTTGAAATTATCAAACTTCCTGTTTGTTGTGTGCCCAACCATGAAATATATTTCACAATTTGTTTGTATATCCACAGCTCGGGCCTTTCCTATATTTTTTAAAATTTGTTTGTTTGTTGATATTTGTCTAGTGCGTCCTATATCACACATGCACACGTGCACATAATACATGAACTCACTTGATACGATCAACACAATTGTTGTGTTGCCAGCTGGAGCAGTCATCTTTTGTATTTTTTTGGGCGGGATTGCACGCACTGTTGAAACTATGAGTGTTAAGGAGGGGGCTGCGTTATAATTAGGAAGGAATATGAAGTGATAAACTTAGAACAGACTGATAAAATGCACCGTCACCGTGGTAAGGGATAATAAGTGTTGATAGATCAATTGCGCCCGTGTGTTGTTGGAGTTCGCAAGGGGGCAAAGAATAGTAACACTGCGAACTACAAGGCATGACGTAAGATGTGACCAAGGTAGGGGCCAAGGAAGCTACCCTTGTAAATAAAAGCGTTGCAGAAATTGGATGTGCTGGCCTACTTGTAGGCGCATAACTGGCACTACACCCTACTGAAAGTACGGGCGCATAACTGGCACAACGTGCACGTAGGCGCATAACTGACACAACGTACATGTAGGCGCTTAACTGGCAACGTACATGTAGGCGCATAACTGACACAACGTACACGTAGGCGCATAACTGGCACAACGTACACGTAGGCGCATAACTGACTGACACTAGGCACTGCACAGTCGTAGGCGCATAACTGCACAACGTACATGACGCTCTGGCACAACGTACAATCGCTCTTAGTTTCAGATCACATACAAATCAGAAAGAGTTGTTAACAAGTGGTCAATATGGAGCGTTAGAAGATCAATTGTAGTTGGAAGTCACTGAGGAGATGGCACATAAACAGTCAACACCATTCTTTCAACGACTTGGGAGTCGACTGTGAAGTTATTTAAACAACCTCTAAGCACAAGCAGACAGATTAGTGGTCGTCTGACTTGAAATTCCTGCTCACTCGACAATCTTTGTCTGTACAAATCCACCACTTTGACAACCAGTATTTCAGAAACATTGACTGCAAACATCTGACCCGATACTACCTGATCTGTTGTTGAATCTACATCAATATTTTGCCAGTAGCATGTGGCGAGAATCTGATGTCAAAGTTAAAGCTAATGACCTTGAATACAAAATAAATTAAAAAACACAACGCAATGGGAAAGTGAAAATTCGATCGCCTAGGAGAAACGAAACAAACAATCACAACCACGCGACACCACCACAAGTACGTTAATATTTGTTTGTGACGTAGTTTTATGCAAATACGGCTGGTTTCCAAGAACATAAAAAAAAAAACAACGAAAATTAAAAAGAAAGTGCTGGACAAAGAAAAGAAAACAACATAGGCTATCGACGCTTGAGACATCATTTGCGATGTTGTTTACTCAGAACAGGCCTTGTCACACTGGAGATAACGAGTGCCCTAATTTAGTACACTCGTCCTCGCAGTTGACATGTACGTTCAGTCTGGTGTGTTGCTTGTGGTAGATATTACTCTAGCCGTTCACATTCACTGTTAGTGAGTGATATTATAGTTCCTCACTGCAATATTTTACATTCTTAACATATCTATCGGTTGATATTAACTCGAGATTGATATTCACTCGAACATGAAACATCTGTCTACACTCGAAGGGTAATTATTTTACTATTGTGTTAGAGAGCAAGATATCAACAGTGTGTCGTAAACACTAGACTAGTCGTTGGGGTATTTGTGCACAAATGTGATTAGTGTGCTCGTCTTGACTAAGCATATATAAGCGATAAATTATAAGTAGAAGGATGTTTGTTTTTCTCAAGTAGTTTTCTTGAATGTTCTTTAATTTTGATGTACTTTGACCTGCTAGATCAGGTAAGGTAATCGTAATGGCTTGAGTTGTGTTTATATTTTGTCTCGCTAACATTTACAGTGAAGTGTCGTTGACACTGGTGGTGTTTTTATTGTTGGACCAGCAGGTGTTGTTAATTTTGTGTGCCGTGTTTACGTAATAGTTCTTTAATGTTTATGCATCTGTACCTTGTGCGATTAGACCAGATCTTATACTGGTGTAGACGTGTGTAGCGGTAGTTGACTGGTTTCTGTTCTTATAGGCTGACTTGACCATTTTGTCCACCCCCTCCTCGTGTATTTCTCTCTCGCTCGCTCGCGATCACCTAAAAGACCGATGTACCAGATTTCTCCATAAATTCATTCATGTGAAAATCTGATTCATGTAGCCTTAGCATGGGTGGGTTTCGTCACATCTTCAGCGCCATTTGAAGCTCTGATGCTTATCCTTCGGCGGTGTGTACGGATTTAGCCAGCGTTTACTGGGTTCGCTCTCCGTCAGCCTTTGGCTGTCCCCAGCCGACATGCAAGGCAGCAGGGTTGCACATTGCTTTGGTAGGCCCCAAACGCAAAGACTTCTACACGTGAAGGACACGTGCATCAATTTCAGACAAACCTCTTTGGTCACCTCTTACGACAGGCGTGGCAGGTAACAGTGGTTCTATTCTTTACACCCCAAATTTGGACCCCGGTAACCACTCGGGCGCCCGTATATATTTGATAGCCGTTGAGAAACTGAAGCGAACTTTACAGATAGAGACGAAAAATATCGGGCTCAATTCCATAGAAGAGATTGAACAAGATACCCACGATAAGAGCGGTATGGAGAAATTGCTTGCAGGCTCTATGTACTATATAACGGTACGAGAATAATATCACAAAATAAAGTATTCTATATGTCCGTGTGTTGCCGGGGCTCATCGGGGGAGCAAAGAATAGTAACATTGTGACCTACAAGACAACTGAGGTCGTCTGAGGCAGGAGCCTAGGGGAACTATCCTAGTAAATCAAAAACCTACAATAAATCAGTGTGCTGGCCTACTTGTAGGCGCATAATTGGCACAGCGCACAATCGCTCTTAGGCTCAGATCACATACAAATAAAATAGTGGTTAACAAGTGGTTAAGCGGCGAAGAATTATTTGATAGGTTGTATATGTTCTCAGTGGCGTATCCTGACCTTTGATACAATGTGGGCTACAATATGAGAATTTAATACTCGATAAGCCCAGCGTGTTCGTAGCGCGTTGGACGACGGGTGATAAGCCCTCTGTAAGTGCGGGTTCAATTCCGCGGGCTGGCAGAAAAGCCACAGGTTGTCCAGATTTAAGGTGTTCATGGCACCGAGCCGAACAGCTGAAAGCTCAAGTGCTTCTGGATCGGGAAAAAAATACTAGATAAAACTAATGTTTGTAGAATGATTAGAATTTTTATTAATTTTAATATATTAATTTTAATGTAGTAATATTATATTATAATTACACAATACAGATAGAGGTTATAATGCTATTATAACTTGTATCACATACATTTCACACTACATACACTAACAGATTAGAAGCTATCCACAATCGTAAATAGATTAGTTTGTAAGTTCTTTAGGTATAAAACAAAGCCTCCATACTGAATAATCCAGCTAAACTGCTAGCGCACACATGTCCTTTTTTAATTACTGGACCTAATGATATCGCTGACATCACTTCTCCTTTCTATCATTGAAGGGAATTTAAATATATGTGTGCTAGATACTCACTGCACGCAAGTAAAGTCCTGCAACTCACTGGTTATGTAAATCTTGTGCTAAATTGGTTCCTTATATCAATAGTAACATATGATCTATTTAAACAATTACGTATTTATCGTATCCACCTCTAGTCATCCTTCTTATTTAGATCTATGTTTTAGTTTGTTTAGTCTTCCGTGCTTGTTTTTGTTCCCTTGACAAAGGCATACTACCGAAACGTCGTATTGTTGTCAGTTTCATTATTTAATAACTCATTTTTGTCTTACTATGTAATACTGTATATACCTGTCTTTATTTAAATTTAAACAATTATCAACTTTTTTTTGTTTTTAGTTTTACGAAAATTTGCGGAAAAGTTGAGTTTATAAATAATAACAATTCTCTAATAAAGTAATAATGTGAGAGTTTTAACTTGGACGAGCAAGGGACGGCAAGTAAACGTGAGCTAAGCGCCAATGTGGATCATGCAATTTTACTAACATGTGTTTGATTACTTTGACCCATTATATTGATCATTTTTCTAAAGCACCATATCACACCTGGTACATCATTATTATAATATATTTCCCTCGTACAGTTATATGTTACATAGGACTTTCAAGCAATTTCTCCATAACGCTCTATCCTGGACTACCCCCTCGTCTCCTCTATGGAACGTAGTCCGATATTAATCGCCGCTTTCAGTAAAGTTCGTTTCAGGGTTACACTAGGATGTCCTTTCTTTTTTGAACCCTATGTTTCCTACTTGAATGCATGCTTTGTGATTCTTTGATGATTTCTTTTCAGAGTATGCCCAACATATTCCCATCTTCTTTTTCTCATAACAGTTGTTACTAGTGGTTGACCAGATATTTTTATAATTTCTTCATATTTTCTGAATTCGTCACATTTTATGTTCATTATTATTTAACCCTTTTAGGACGGAGTAAACTTGACTTTTCCCTCTGAAGAAGATGGAGCCCTTTTTTTAAGAAAACAGAAATGAGTACTGTGGCAATTTAGAAAACTCTCAAAGAAATATTAGGACTAAAGGAAGTATAGAAAGGAAGTATGAAATATATATATTCTTAGAGATAGTATTCTTCTTCTTCACCCTTCGCCCTAGGGAAGCATAGGTCCGCAACCAAGGCCTTCCAAGACCGCCTATCCAAGGCCATCCTTTCCAGATCTCGCCATCTCTCCCCGTCCTCTTGCATTCCATCTCTAACTCCGTCTCCAGGTGTTTCTGGGTCTTCCCTTACTTCTATTGCCCTGGGGTTCCATCGGAGAGCCTGTCTCACGATGCTGTCAGGGGTTTCCTCAGTGTGTGTCCTATCCATCTCCACCTTCTGCTCATCTCTTGTTCCACCTGCCGTTGTCCCGCCCTATCCCACAGTTCTCTGTTTGTGGTCCTGTCGTACCATCTCAGATGGAGTATCCTGCGTAGTCATCTATTGATGAATGTCTGCAACTTTTTGGTGTTCACCTTAGTTATTCTCCATGTCTCTGCTCCATACAGAAGGACAGACTTGACATTTGAGTTAAATATCATTATCTTAGTTTTATTCCTAATCATTCTTGAACTCCATATGTTCTTCAGAATGGCAAATGCTGATCTTGCCTTTTGTATTTTAATCCTAACATCTTCATCTGTGCCACCTTGAATGTTGACAACACTTCCCAGATATGTAAATGTGTCCACCTCTTTTAGTGGTGATCCTCTCAATAAGATTGGGTCTCTGGAACCAGCATTTAATCTCATGATCTTTGTTTTCTCCCATGAATAGTCAGGCCTAGTTGCTGTGAGACTGTTTCTAGTTTTGTTATTTTCTCTTGCATCTGCTGATGGTTGTGAGAGAGGAGTGCTAGATCATCTGCAAAATCCAGATCCTCCAATTGACTCATCATGGTCTAGAGAGAATATACTGAAGTATTATTCAAGGAATCTTTCAAGTTAATTGTTCATGTTTTGTGACCATTATTTAAGTGAATTTTATATTATTCATACACAATATGCTTACAGATACATTTAAGAAAATACTAAACAATAGAACAAGTACATTGTACTCAGAGAAATATGATTTTTATTCCATGCTTGAATCACAAGAAAATTACTATTTCAGAACATTCTTTTTCATTCTAACTAGAATAATTGTCTAACTCTTAGCTATCAATTTCACTTATATCAGAGCAACCAAAGCATACCTCATTAAACTCAGTACTGGCCATGATTGAAATATTCGATAGTCACAAAAAATATTCACAATAAGTAATCCATTCTGAAAACAAGCATGGTAATTTCCAAAATGGAATACTAAACACACTAGGACTACATCTGAGCATTTCATTGGTTAGTTTATTTTAATACTAACCATTCTGATCACTCGTTTCATGGGTCAGTTAACTGGTCTTGTCGTCTTTCTAGCTATATATAGTCGGGCCAGTAAACTGGCCGTATCATCCCATGGTGCCCGTCTGCCCAGTGTGTTCGTAGCGCGTTCGACTACGGGTGACTATCCCTCAGTGTGTGCGGGTTCAATTTCGCGGGATGGCAGAAAAAGCCACATTTACGGTGCTCGTGGCACCGAACCGAAGGGTTACGATGTCCATGGTACCGAGCCGAAGAGCTGAAAAGCTCAAGTGCTTCTGGATCGGAAAAAATCAAAAAATCATCCATGGTAGTTAAAATACATTTCACTTACTTTCTATATCTTTAATCTTTTTCTAACTCTTGCTGGCAATGTTAGAATTGATGCAACATTGGAATTGAAAATTCGTAATTTAGTTTTTTTTGGTGGAAACTATACGATTTGAATTTCCATATCGCCCGAGTGTTTACTGGGTCCCAAAGTTGGGGTGTAAAGAATAGAACCACTGTTACCTGCCACGCATGTCGTAAGAGGCGACTAAGGAGGTTTGGCTGAAATCGGATGCATGTGTCCTAAACGTGTAGAAGTCTATGCGTTTAGGGGCCTACCAAATCAATGTTCAACGTATACACGTTCTTGGCAAAGATCAAACATGTCACAAGAGTGATTAAAATTGGTGGTAAAGAACGAACGCAAAGAAGAAGTTGCATATGTTACATCTGACACATAACGACACTTTTCTTGTGTAACATAACATATACTACAAATTACTTTCTTCTTTGAACGTTCCATAACGACTACTTGGGAATTATATGTGATATGAGTCTAAGAGCGATTGTACGCTGTGCCGGCTATACACCTACAAGTAGGCCAGCACATCCGATTTCTGCGACGCTTTTTATTTACTAGGGTAGTTCCCTAGGCCCCTATCGCAGTCGCCTCTTACGACATGCCTTGTAGGTAACAGTGTTACTATTGTTTGCTCCCCATGTGATCCCCGGCAATACACGGGTGATGTTACTTTCTGTTTACAACAAACATGAGATACATTCGTTTTAAACGCTCATTGATTCTTTAATCAGCTCATTCGATTCTTTAATCAGCTCATTCGATTCTTTAATCAGCGCATTCGATTCTTAATCAGCTCATTCGTTCTTTAATCAGCTCATTCGATTCTTTAATCAGCCATTCGATTCTTCATAGCTCATTGTCTTTCAGCGATTCGATTCTTTAATCAGCTCATTCGATTCTTCAATCAGCTCATTCGATTCTTCAATCAGCTCATTCGATTCTTCAATCAGCTCATTCGATTCTTCAATCAGCGCATTCGATTCTTCAATCAGCGCATTCGATTCTTCAATCAGCGCATTCGATTCTTCAATCAGCTCATTCGATTCTTCAATCAGCGCATTCGATTCTTAATCAGCTCATTCGATTCTTCAATCAGCCATTCGATTCTTCAATCAGCGCATTGATTTTCTCCGATTGTGTAAGCGTCCTTCCTATACCGTTTCGGATTTCATTACCTGTTGTTTCATGATGGTATATTTAGTAGGAATTCAATTTTGTTATCAATATCTCCATATTTTGGTGTACGCAAGCATCAAAAACAGCCGTCGCTTAATTTCTTATTCGAACGTGCCATATCAACCACTTGTTAACCACTCTTTGTGATTTTGTACGTGATCGGAGCCTAAGAGCGATTGTACATTGTGCAAGTTATGCGTCTACAAGCAGGCCAGCACATCCGATTTCTGCGATGCTTTTTATTTACTAGGGTAGCTTCCTTAGGTCCAACATCAGTCGCATCTTACGCCATGCCTTGTATGTAGGTCGCAGTGTTACTATTCTCTGCCCCCGAGAGCCCCGCCACACACGGGAGCTTCGCTTATCTAAAACACTATACAACGATCTTCGTGTAAACAAAATCAAGTTCAACGTAAAACTCATCGCTGCTAAATCTGGTCATTCAGCTTCTATTTCGATGTGTTATATATTATTGGTATTACTCTCCACTTGGGATTCGCTGTGAATGTAATTAACACGTCAGGAACGCCATGTTTTACTAACATTTATCATCTACACTTTCATCAATATTCTTTCTTTTCATGTTACTTGGACATCCTTTCGAAAGTCGTTGGTAATACAGAAGCTACCGCTTGGTTACAATTAACAAATTTTTAGTGTTGTGACTTCAAGGTTTAATCATACTTACTTTGTGTGTTAGCAGCGCAAAATAGTACATTCGATCTGGGATTAAATATCGGTTAAAGTTTTGGATACGCACGGAAGTCCCTTCCCGAGTTATAGAAAAAAAAAATTAGGTACCGTATAAAGGTAAGGAACGACATTCCCGTGCTACTTTTACATAGATTAAACAAATTAATATACATACATATGATTATAATTATGTACGTGGTAGGTTAATTGTTTTTATATATTTCTTAATTATCGATTGTCAATACACTTTTTTTTACAGCTTAGTCGTTGTAAAAGGGTCTTTATATGACTGTATAATGATAATAAGAGGGCGCTTTCATGACTATTGCTACGCTATGGACAAAATGTGTGATGTGATTGTACGCCATAAAGAAAACGACAACACCATAAAAGAGTTACCAACATCAGCATAAGAAAGTACGTTGGGACAGAATCTTGCTTGAATTACATTGAGAAACAAAGAATGAAGTAGTTCGTCACTTAATGAAAATACAACCAAACTTCACTGTATACATAGATTTCTACAACAGAACATCAGGAGAGAAGGCGAGAGTAAGACCACGAAAAAAGATGGATAAATGGCATATCAGAATCCTGTAAAAAAATAACTGTCACCCAAGCCACTAGAGCAGCACAAGACAAAAACAGAAAACTGCGCAACAATCTGGTACAGTGTGATGACAACAAAGAAAAACTAAAAATGGTAATACGAGGTTTGAATCATGTGCTTGCTCTGAAAAACCAGTGCCCTAACGATTGAATATCGCCCTCGTTGACCAATACCGCAACTGCTGAATATCGGTTGGATGTATATATACTGAGAATTCACTTCAAAACGTATATAAGCTTTGCATTCATAGAACAGGCAGTTGGCATAGTTTTAGTCTGCACGCTTTTCGTCCTAGCGCACGACCACCACACACAAGAGAGGATTCAAATTGAACAAACAAAAACAAACCATTAAAGTACACCAAAGACAAACATGAAGCCATTATCATATAATAATAATCCTAGCACTCCAGGCTCTGTACTTTCTCCAGCAGCGAGTATTTATTTACGTACGTTGTTTATGTGCAGCAAAGTGTGGGCAATAATGTGACAGCCATAGTCGGCTCTCGTCGCGTATTTGTAAACATGTGTCACCGACCGTCTCATATATTTCCACAGACTACTAGAAATTATTCCTGACATTTCCCATTTTGGTTCCGGGGCCCACAAGGGAAGCAAACAATAGTACCACTGCGACCTACAAGGCATTGTTGTAAGAGCGATTAGGTAGGGCCTGGGAAGCTATCCTAGTAAATAAAAAGCTTCGCAGACATCTGATGTGCTGGCCTACTTGTAGGCACATAACTGACACAACGTACAATCGCTCTTAGACTCAGATCACGTACACATCATGCAGAGTGGTTAACAAGTGGTCGATATGGAGCGTTGGAAGAAGAAGAAGAATATACTGACGTGATCTATATATATATACGCGAGTAGTACTGGGCCCAAGTTTGGGTAAGAATAGAACCACTGTCACCCGAGTGGTTACTGGGGCCCAAGTTTGGGGTGTAAAGAATAGAACCACTGTCGCCCGAGTGGTTACTGGGGCCCAAGTTTGGGGTGTAAAGAATAGAACCACTGTCGCCCGAGTGGTTACTGGGGCCCAAGTTTGGGGTGTAAAGAATAGAACCACTGTCGCCCGAGTGGTTACTGGGGCCCAAGTTTGGGGTGTAAAGAATAGAACCACTGTCGCCCGAGTGGTTACTGGGGCCCAAGTTTGGGTGTAAAGAATAGAACCACTGTCGCCCGAGTGGTTACTGGGGCCCAAGTTTGGGGTGTAAAGAATAGAACCACTGTCGCCCGAGTGGTTACTGGGGCCCAAGTTTGGGGTGTAAAGAATAGAACCACTGTCGCCCGAGTGGTTACTGGGGCCCAAGTTTGGGGTGTAAAGAATAGAACCACTGTCGCCCGAGTGGTTACTGGGGCCCAAGTTTGGGGTGTAAAGAATAGAACCACTGTCGCCCGAGTGGTTACTGGGGCCCAAGTTTGGGGTGTAAAGAATAGAACCACTGTCGCCCAAGTGGTTACTGGGGCCCAAGTTTGGGGTGTAAAGAATAGAACCACTGTCGCCCGAGTGGTTACCGGGGCCCACATTTGGGGTGTAAAGAATAGAACCACTGTCGTCCGAGTGGTTACTGGGGCCCAGTTTGGGGTGTAAAGAATAGAACCACTGTTACCTGCCACGCATGTCGTAAGAGGCGACTATGGAGGTTTGGCTGAAATCGGATGCACTGTCCTAAACTGTAGAAGTTAACGTTTAGGGCCTACCAAACCAATGTGCAACGTATACACGTTCTTGGCAAAGATCAAACATATCACAAAGAGTGATTAAAATTGGTGGTAAAGAACAACGAAAAAGAAAAAAGAAGATATATCTATCCCTTCTTCGTGTCCCGTTTGACATTTAAGACTTCCACAAGAGATTTCTATTGCTGTCATTCTTTCTACCAATTGTTTCCCATGTCAGGTCTCATTCCACGGTTCTTCATATTTCCTTCATACGCCCAGACATTCTTTTCCCACCCGCTGTCTATCGGAGGGCATGTCTCGTGGCGCTTTCCCGGGCTGTCCTCACTGTGTGTCCTATCAATCGCCACCTTCTGCCTCCATATCTCTTGTCCCACTTGCTGTTGTTCCGCTCTATCCCACAGTTCCCTGTTTGTGGTCCTGTCACACCGTCGCATCGCTAGTACTACTACTACTACTACCACATCTCCTTGTTGCCTGTGGAACACAGAGGAGCACAACTGTCTCTCTCTCTCTCTCTCTCTCTCTCTCTCTCTCTCTCTCTCTCTCTCTCTCTTTCTCTCCACCGACATTCTGTTTTGTGCCGTCGTCTTCAGTTTTACCCACGAAGCTCCAATCGCTCTGATCTCCTCTCCAACAGTTCTTCGCCAAGTAGTTTTCCGATATCGTCACTACTCTCTTTCCCTGCGGATTCCAATCAAATGAATATCTAGTTATTGTTTGGTTGTTGTCTAATGACGTGCCCAATCCATTGATAGTTTTTAAAAATAAATCTCATTTTCCTGGGTTGTGTCTTGTTCTCCTTCACAGTTCTGATTTATCTCTATCTAGGTCATCTTTGAAGGTCATCTCTGGTCATTTATTATGGAGTAATCAGCGGAAACATCTGTTGATGAATATTTGCAACTTGGATGTAATATACTCGAAACTATACAACAGAAAAGACTGCACATTTGTGTTGACGTCTAAACTTCAGAGAAATACTTTGAGAGGGCTCTGATAGCGAAGTCGGGTAATACTCTTCGCTATTAACATGCCGTGCCGTGCTAACTAACGTGCCGTACTAAATCATGGGTTCGAGACCGGCTTGGGCAAAAGTTATTTATCGATGTGTAGACGTTACGCGATTGGATTACATGTCTCCTGATCCTTTACTTGGAGATCTAAATTACAATTACATCATAAGTCGACGTAAGGTTCGCCTGAATGACGAGAGACACTGATGATAAGGAAACTGTCACGCAATAATCAGTCAGAAGTGCTTTCTTAGACGCTCCGACTACGCATGAGTTCCGAGCGAGCGAATTAAAAAAAAACCCACCCCAACAATTACAAGGTATTTGTATGGAAATATTGTTAGAAATACTATACACTTGTGTTCACTATCTAAGTTATTCATTGTTCTCTGCATTCATTACTTTACCAGTATAGCATACGTTTTGGAGACACATTTTTTCTGCTGCTATGCCGTAGCAAATCAATTAATTGTTCACGTCAATGGTTCAAGTACACGCCGTCAGCTTTTCTTATGTGACATATGTGCAAGTTTGATTACTTTGTACGATTAAAGAGTGTTACTGTCGATGGTCTCAGAGCACAAAAACGTATTGTAGTAGCCTTTATGAGATACTCGCGCTTGCGATATGATTTCAATAAGACCCACCTGTTACCAATCTAGAAGTTCAGTTATCGGTTGTGTATATTTACTAACATTACTGTCTGTTTTGTGTAGGTAAAAACTATGCTTGTGTATAATCACTCACTGGCGATAGTCAAAGCGACTGAGTTATGGTTAAAATCGGAATAAAGCAAGGTTGTATTTGATCTCTGTTCTTGTTGGGAGTGGCCTTTGACTGCGTGATGAGTAACTGTTGCAGGGGGTAAGTGACATTGACTTGGTAGAAAATAGACAACTGAAAGATTTTAAATTTAAAGATAGATGATATTCCCATGTTAAGTAAAAACATTCCATATATGAAAAGAAAAGCGTAGCATCAAAAGTTTGACTGCAGATAAGTTAGGAAAAGTCAAATATAATTAAGATATATATGACAAGCAAATGTAATGCAGACATTACGCTAAAATTCGAAATGATAAAAATAACAGAGCAGTTCACATTTTGATAGCGATTTTGGCGACACGAGAGATTAAAAAAAAAAGTTTATGCAACGAGTTGTCAAAGCAACATCAGCTTTTAAAAGTCTCAATAAAATATAAAACTGCAAGTTATATAGTTTTAAAATTAAATTACGCATTTTCAGTTCCAATTTTGTCTCAATCCTAACATATACCAGAGAGAGTTGGAAAATTATTATAGATATAATAGAAAGTTGAATGCATTTGAAAAGATGTCTGCGAAAAGTAATAAACATAAGATTATAATAAAGAGATAGAGATATGTTGAGCATACTCTGAGAAGAAATCATCAAATAATCACAAAGCATGCATTAAAGTTGGAGGCAAAAGGGTCAAGCTACGAGGGCGAGTCAATAAGTAAGCCACAAAGTTCTGTGGGATGGTAGGTAAATGTAGTTGGTGACTAAACATCGAACTTTATATTCCCGTTCGCCAGGTGGCTCTATGTGTTTCATGCTCATGCGCAGCGCATAAACAAAATGGCGACTGTACTTACGGAGGGTACAACCAAAGGGCAACGTGTTGTTGCGCGTTTTTTTGTGGGAAAATGACTGCCTGCAAAGGACATTCATAAGGAAATGCTTCCTGTTTATGCTGACGGTGTTCTGGGATTGTCAAAGAGTGCTTTTAACCAATTTCAAGAAGAAAGGTGACAATGTGAATTCTGAATCATACTGTGAAGTTCTATCGGTGCTTCGTGATGCACTTCGAATAAAACGTCCAGGACTGCTGAGTAGAGGAGTGTTGCTTCTTCATGGCAATGCTAGACCACATGCGGCTCGATTAACTCAGGAGAAAATTAACCAACTAAGGTGGAAAGTTCTGGATCATCCACCTTACAGTCCCGACTTAGCCCCTAACGATTTCCACCTGTTTGGTCCACTGAAAATCCACCTTGGGGGAGACATTTCGCGAATGACGCCGAAGTTGAATGTGAAGTGAAAACGTGGTTTAGAAAACAGAGCGCGCAGTTCTATGCAGCCGGTTCGGGAGTACTGATAAAACGATGGGATAAGTGCATCAATGTTGGTGGAAATTATGTTGAGAAATAAAGGAACAATGTATGTATAAAAATAAACTGGTTTCAAGTTGTTATCATGTTTAGTTATTTTTCTACAGCCATTTGTGGCTTTCTTATTGACTTTCCCTCGTAGTACTGTCTTAACTAGAGAAACACTCAAACGAGCTTTGCCGAGAGAGGTGCGAAATATGGAACCGAATTACATAGAGGATGAGAATATGCGAATTTCTCAGAATAAATAAACCGATATGTAGACATTTCTTGCAGGTCCTAATCTAACCTATAATAGTATGGGAGGGTGCGGGGAGGGGGATACACTGTTTGTTATATTGTATTACTCTTTGTAACCATGATGTCTCTTCTCTTATCAGTTTTGACAGTCTCAAAGCTTGAGTCTTAAACCCACTTCATGTCATATAATACACTTCCTCCTACACTTTCCTCGAGATGGTACACATTTTATACAATTTTCGCCGCTACCAAAAAGTATACATTTCCTGGTTTTTCTGTGCGCAGTGGGTTACCTCAGTTTTTTGTTTGTTTTTAGCTGTCTATGTTGTTTCACAGAATAACAAAAAACATTATGTCTCTATGGACTCTTTGTGTGTTATTCTCCTTCATTCATTCATTGTCCACTATTCACTACCATAAAACGAATTGGTTTTTACTATAAGCTGGAGAACTAAATGTTTAATCTGTAGTGTTTTGTGTCTTACAGTGCTTTTAGTTTTCAACTACGTAATTCATTAACAACTGTAACTTAATACTTTGATCAAATATGTAGCGACTTAATATTATAGTATATTTTTATACAGACAGAAGCAAATAATTGTAGTTGTTCTGAAAAGTTGAAAATGAAGAGAGATTTTGTTGATTTTTTTTAGCTACGGGTTTTTCACCTTGCATTAAGTGCGCAGTACAACGGAAATAGTGTGAAAATATCATGCAAGATTGAAACAAATTAACATGGAGATTTTTTTTGTTGGGTAGAAAAATTGCGATATTTTTATATGCAGTTTGTGTTGTTGTTATCTAATACGGAAAATGTATACACCGTCAAGTTAACGTTAATTGCATATCATTTACAGAACTTTGCGAATCAACCCCAGCTTTGTAACGCTGTTTGTGATTTTTCTAGGCATTATTACGTTCAATAGTTTGCCATTGCTTTTGAACTTTGTTAAAATCTACGCGAAATAATTTGCAACCAAATTGTTCGCAGCTTGATTCGAAATCAGAACGTGGAGTTTAATAGACCGAGTCACTAACCCCTAGGCCACAGACGCCACCATGTACCGTCAACGATGAATTAATACGAGAAACAAAACATTCACCGTTTTAGCGCTATATTATTTTTTGGTTATTAAGTTAGGTGACATTTTTGATCGTTTTGATCTAATATTTTCAAAGCCATTTGAGATAAAGCAATAAAATGTGGCACCCGGTATTAGAACATCAATACCTGGACTATGAACCTCTGGGTTTATATTGGTGTTTTGGAAAATATGCTGGTGTTTATGAAAATTATGAATTTATATTACAATATATTTATGAGGGTAAATAGCTACTTTTTTAAAACCAAATATAATTAACAAAATATTTTATATGACGTACTAGTTTGAGATTTACAATCCAGATATTGTAATACAGTAAAATAACTACTAAAGTCCAAGATTGCAATGCTTACTGTTTGGTAGATGTGTATAAAAGTATGTGCTAATGCAAGTGTTGAAAACACAGATTTTCAGTGAATTGAATAAGTAAGAAGTTATTTTTCCTCTCCAAAATAAGTTCATCACAAAGAGCATTCAATTTCAAACAAAATATGGCAACTTTTTATATAAAAATAACAATATCTAACTTTGTTGTGATTTTAAAAGATTCGTACATGAACTCTGAGTGGTGAATGCCCCTTAATTGTTTAAGCACACGTGTTCTTAAGTGTGGTCATTAGTCGGTGCTTAAAGGTGCTCTTTTCTCAGTGCTACTTGAAAGTAAAGTTTAGTATACTATTTTCCCAGCAACCATATTTGTTTAAGTGTTTATGGTGGTCTGATGGTACAGAACAGTGAAGTGGTGCTTAAACTGATGGTAATGAGCGCACCGGTGTTGAGCAGTAACACAAGAAATTTGTGTATGGGAATTTGTAGATATCTTCTTCATTTATAATGTCCCGTAGTAACACGTAGAGCGTCTCTGGCTGAATGGATTAGAATGCGGGCTCCCACAGGAAAACTCCGGTTCAATCTCCAGTAAGGTCAAAGAGTTTTTTTTTCTGTCGGTAACATAAAGACAAATTCTAACCTGAATATTTTCGCAGCGACTGCACTAGCAATGAAGCCATTACATTCCACAGGCGCTTGTCCATCCTGCCCTAAAAAGCAGTATTACAGGCAGTAACGACCGCCCCCCACACCCTCATAACATCAGATGACAAACGTCGGTTAAAAGTAAACAATATAATAGACAAGACAAAAATAGCATTCCAGAAAATGAAGCACATTTTATTATGCAACAGGTCGTTGTCTGTGGAAGTCAGAAAGAGAGTTCTTGCGTGGTACTTAGATAGGACCGGTGCTGATATATGGCAGCGAGTCATAGGAAATAAATAAACAGACAAGAACCAACATCTCTGGAAGTCACAGACTTGGAATTTTACAGAAGAATGCTGAAATTGATAAAACGATTAATGTTGATGTGCTGAAAGAGGTCAACTTACAGAAGTTAAAGTTAATTGCATATCCTTTACAGGACTTTGCGAATCAACCCCAACTTTTAACGCTGTTTGTGATTTTTATTAGACATTATTATTTTCATTGGTTGCCATTGCTTTCTGATCGGATGGTGTCATCGTAGTTTTGTAAAAATCCACGCGAAACAATTTGCAACCAAATTGTGCGCAGCGTGATTTGAACTCAGAACGTCGGTGTTAATATACCGAGTCACTATCCCCTAAGTCACAGACGCCACACAGATAACTTACAGAATACGCTCATAATTAATATAGGAATAGGAAACGATAATTTATGGCGTCTGATGAGAAAAGGAGGAGTAGAAGACATAGTGACAGCCGGCAATATCAGTGGAGAAAGAGGCATAAGACGACAGAGAGATAACATTCAATAACCTAACTTCATGACATGAACACAAGTCAACATCCAAACTTATAGTTAGTACCCAGAACATATGTATATAGAGATCAATGATCTCCTACACCGGCGACACGGCACACAATGATGATAATGATTCTTTTAAAGTAATGTACTATTTATAATTGAGGGAAGATAATGAAGGTAAGTGTATACCCAACAAGTGAGTTCTGCTTTTAGAGGACATCAGCATTTGCAATTGCGAAAAGTTTGTTAGTGGGAAATGTCCTTGTCGTTTGCTACGACAGCGCCCAGTGACGGCGTAACTACTAGCTACATAGAAACACACCACCACCCAGTGATAAGGTCACTTGTGAGGAGCTTATGGGGAGGGCGAGACAGATCACAGTGAACCAAGAGGTGAAGGAAAGAAACTGGTGCTGATGATATTACACACCGTGAGAAACCGAAGGAATATAACGAAAGTGGACCTTTCCTGGGGCACGCTGGAAATGTGATGAAGAAGGTGTAATACACAGTGAAGAGATTTGGAGGTAGAGGTTAGTGATGTACGGAGAGGCAGGAAGGAGATACAAGAGATAGGTAAAGATAGGAATACTTGGTTTGAGTTGGTAGAGGGTCTACTCTCCATTCGGGGTTGAAAAGACGAGAGAGAGAGAGCGAGAGCGACCGTCTATACACCTCAAATCACATCTACTTCCATTCTATAATCCACAATATATTATACATTTAGTTCTTCCCATCTCTTATTTTGTGTGGTCTCCTACGTTCTGTCTTTCCATCATGAGCTCACCAGCATATTACAAACCTGTTATCCCCAGTGAACAATCTATCGACCGACCGTCAAACCAACATTCTACTCACTTCCTGGTTCTTATACACTGTTTACAGTTGATCTAATAACCACGCTATAGTTGTCGATTCAGTCTGCTTATTTGCGTGGCGGTTCCACCGCGAGTGGCAAATGATATAACAATATGGACAGCGTATAGTACTGATTTAAAAAAAAAAGAAGCGATATCTCATTACTAGAAGAGATATATGAACAACAGGATGTAGCTAGAGATGAGCGAATTCTAACAGGAACAGAGGCATGCAACAGTTATTTTTTGTTAATGTCTGCCGTTCTTCTTCTTCTTGTGTCGTCACACTTCTACCGGGTTGCTGCCCTGTATCGTGGTTTTCTGTTTTTGTCTTGCGTTGTTCTGGTGGCTTGGGTGATTGTTATTTTTGCTCTTTCACAGGATTCTGCTATGCCATCTAACCATCTTTTTCGTAGTCTTCCTCTTGCCTTCTTTCCCGTAGTCTTCCTCTTGTCTTCTTTCCCGATGGTCTCTTGTAGAGGGCTCTGTATACTGTGGAGTTTGGATGCATTCTTATTAAGTGGCCAAACCACTTCATTCTCTGTTTCTCAATGTAATTCAAGCACGGTTTGTGCCAACTTTCTTTCTTATGCTGATGTTGGTGACTGTATTTTCTGGTGTTGTTGGTAACTTTTCGCAGGCAACGCATTTCACATGTAGTTATTTTTGTGACTGCGCTTTGCTCAATGTCCATGTTTGGCTCTGATAACACAAAGTAGGTATAAAAATGATGTTGATCATCTGTTGCTTAGCTGCCTGTAATACCGCTTGTTAGGGCGGTGTAGGACAGGGGGGACATGAGACAGAGGAATTTCATGGCCACATGGCTAGTGTAGTCTTCGAAAAACTGTTCATCTTATAATTTTTTCTTTATGTCGCCTACAGAAAAAAACTCCTGACCTTTACCGAAGATTGAACACCAGTCTCCCGAATGGGAGCACGCCACAACAGTTATATGCTATAACAACGCCTTGACTTTATTGTACATGCCACACCACATTATTTCTTTCCCATCTTCTACCCTCAACTTTTCCACATATTCTTCTTCTTATTGTTCTTCTTTCTCTCTTAGTAACATCTCTCATCCTTCTTTTTTCATTTTCATGATTTTAAATTTAGGAAGTACATGATGTTTAAATACTGTTTACTTTGTAATTTTCGTTCCGTTGTGCTAGATCAGCGTTTCCCAATGTGGGCGTACCCCTTAGTGGGCACTGACGCGTTCTAGGGGGCGATAGTGGTTCAGAAGAATTTGGGGAAGGAGGGGGTGTTCAAGCGATTAGTGGTCGGTGACTCCTTAAAGAAGAAATTCATAATAAATATTTTAAAATAAATTATTTTCGTGATTTTGCGATTGAATAATCATTAAAAATGTGAATTCTGTATTTTAATTCATCTTATGCCCGTCTTACACGATCCATTTTTTCATAAATTTTCTATTTAATGCATATAATTATTTGATAATTGACCATGTATTACAGAAATATGTGTCAAAGAGAAAATAGACCATGTATATATGTGGGAGGGGAGCGTTGGCAAACTGTTATAATGTGGAGGGCGAGGCGTTACAAGTTTATGTTGTGCAAAGCGGGCAGTGCACCGAAAAAGTTTGGGAATCTGTGTACTAGATGTCCTGGCACAGATCATCTAGTAGCAAGTGTCTCTTCTTATCCTGAGTTGTAATGAACATTTTATGTGTTTTTCCCCCACACTTATGAAGATTGTTAGATTTCTCTATGAATTATTTCATTCAATCTTTTGATAAATAATATTCGCTTCAATCTTATCAGTAGGTATTTAAACTGGGTTTTAAAGCCGAAGGATTGACTTCATTGCACCGGGTTTTACCCCATTTGGCTCGGTCCCTCTCCGTAGAAAATGGCATGCCACCTGCCGAGAGTTTTGCACAAAGCACGAACTCCGTAGCTCAGCAATAATCCTAGGGTATCTGGAAAAGCTGCACTCGTGAACAGAACGGCACGATTCGAACCCACGACCTTCGACTCACAAGGCAAAGGACTTAGCCACAGAGACCCTCGAAGTATCTCGAAGTATTCTCACACTATCTAATAATAGGTTCCGCTTTCATATGAAGAAAGAAAGTACTGTTAGTGTATGCCAGGAAGATAGCCAAAACAATTTCAAAATATTCGGCGTGCTTACGTATTGAGAGTCGCAATAGCATAGTGGTTAGTGCTCTCGCTTCTTAGGCGCGTGGTCCGGGTTCAATTCCTCAGTGGGAGTGCCATTTTTTTCCCGATCGCAACAGCTCTCAGATCGACCCAGTCTCAATTGGCTACCGGAAAAGTACTGGGAAGTAAAGACGGCTGTCGTGTTGTCGACTACATCATAAACCACGTACTGCTGGTCGGTAAATAAAAAATACGGTTTCTAGCAATGTATCCCTCTATATGCCTCATTATATGTAAAATGGTACTTTTAGGTACTTTTTAACAACTAGGTGTTAACTTCCTTAATCGTAACCTCACGAAATCATTAACAAATTCATGACTTTTCCCTCTTCATCGAATCACAGACGTAATTCCATAAATAAATTGTGAAATTCATGACATCTGATGGAAGTTGGGAAAACCAAAATTTCGAAATCAGGAAAATATTATGGGTGGCCAAAAACATTTTAATAATATGAAACATATCTTAGATTAGAACTAGACATATTAAGAATATAATTTAGAGAAGTCATCCGATTCTTTCTCTCTCTCTCTCTCTTTCTCTCTCTTTCTCCCTCTCTTTCTCCTCTCTCCCTCTCCCTCTCTCTCCATCTCCCCTCTCTCTTTCTCACTCTCCCCTCTCTCTTCTCCTCTCCCTCTCTCTCTCTTTCTCCCTCTCCCCCTTTCTCCCTCTCCCCTCTCCCCCTCTCTCTCCCTCCTCTCCCCCTCTCTCTTTCCCTCTCTCTTTCCCTCTCTCTCTCTCTCTCTCTCTCTCTCGTGTCCTTTTAAATCTAATTGGGACATATACCAATTCATGCCGTCTGACTATTTTTAGTCCTCTCTTGCAGCTTCTTCCATGTCTTCCGTATACCGTTAATTTCTGCCTCCAAATTCCTTCTCTACGTATTTTAGGTTTCCTTTTCGTTCTCCCTGGAGAGAGGGATTGATGGTTGGGGGGAATGGATCTCTGGAAAAAAATGTTCTCGTGAACAGAACGGGGTGGACGGGATTGGAACCCACGACCTTTAGAACGCAAGACAAAGGCGTAACTATTTAACCAGTGGATACATAGCAAACGGTCTTCTATGCAAAAGGTGGACCACAGAAATAACAGGCAGTGAAAAATACTATGAAACGCAATCAAAAACCCGTTCTACAATCTCTTTTTGTCCTGACACTGTTAAGCAAAACCAGATTAGAGAAATAAAAGAATTGAAAGAACAACCATGATTATACTAGAATCCAGCAAGCCAACAACGTTACATATCAACTTACCCTAATCTTGAAATACCTAGATATTACAGTGCAGACTAAAAGACAAATTATAAATGCAATCTTCAATACCAACACTATGCTAACAGAGCCAAACATGGACACTGACAAAATAACAAGAAATACGATGTTTGAGTAAAGCGGTAGATAAAACAAGAAGAGACTATATAAAAATGAGGAAATTAGAAGAACAGTCGGAACAACACCTGTTTTTAGATTCATTGAAAGACAGAGACTCAAATGATTTGACGACTTGGTAATAATGAACCCAACTACACCATTTGCAAGGAGCGTACAACCTGAAAATGGAATCATCGTGAGGAAGGGGCAGACCAAGAAAAAGATGGTTGATGGAGTCACATTCACCTTAAAACTCCACAATATCACAGAACATAAAGCAACATATCGTGCACTATCTCGCAAAACGATCATCAGTTATACCTGCGACGCCTAGCAGCAAGCAAGAAATAAAAAAAAAGTGGAAACATCACCAACCTTGACCATAAAGAGGTCGTTATTTATGACGCAGAGTGTTTGAGTCACTATGACATTATATCTAGGGTTATAAATGTTTGATGAGAAATAAATTGCTCTAGAATGACACCTCTCTCTCCTGGTACTGGTGAAATCAATAACAAACACACTGGACAACCAAAGCAGATAGATATCTTATAGTTAGTCTCATCTGATTTTTGATGTATTCATGAGCTCTGTTGTCATTTTATTGGTGACATACTAACTGTGATAGTCAACGTCCTTATGAATATTTTCAAATAGATTAGCACTCGTGTGTTGCCGAGGCTCGCAAGGGGAGCAAAGAATAGTAACACTGAAACCTACAAGTAAGAGGCGACTGATGTAGTGGCCTAGGAAGCTACCCTAGTAAATAAAAAGCGTTGCAGAAATTGGATGTGTTGGCCTACTTGTAAGCACATAACTGACACAACGAACATTCGCCCTTAGTCTCGAATCACATATAAATCGCCCGAGTGGTTACCGGGGCACAAACTTGGGGTGTAAAGAATAGAACCACTGTTACCTGCCACGCATGTCGTAAGATCCGACTAAGGAGGTTTGGCTGAAATCGGATGCACGTGTCCTAAACGTGTAGAAGTCTATGTATTTAAGTGCCTACCAGACCAATGTGCAACGTATACAGTTCTTAGCAAAGATCAAACATATCACAAAGAGTGATTAAAATTGATGGTAAAGAACGAACGCAAAGAAGAAGAAGATATATAAATCGCAAAGAGTAGTGGTCGATATGGAGCGTAAGAAGAAGAATAAACAAAAAACAGATTCGAGAAGTTTAATGTTGTTTAGTTGTGTGATTGCATGACGTCTGCATTCTTTATTGTAGTTTAGAAATATAGGTCGACCCTCCACACACACACTCATACACACACACCCTTCTCTCTAAATTGGGAGAGTAAGATTGATTGATAGGACTATCATCATTGCACTTCGTCGAGCAATCATGCGCGCTACGATCTCTTTTTCTACACATGAAAATCTCAGCGGCAGTGCACGTGCTCCGTAGCACCGGCGTGAGTTCCGATGTAATTTAGAAGATGGCCAACATTTTTGGGGAATTCTGAAAAAGTATTTTTGTAATGAATTTTGCCCTGGTAGATTTCCTTCCAGCATGTGCTTTTATCGATTTTGTACTGCCAAGAGTTCTTTTACTTGCTCAACTTGAACACATGACCTACATTTTATCGTTTGCCTCCAATAGGACTAGGAGCTCGATCTCACCTACACTGAGATCAAGGATCTCCGGAACAAATATCCCGATGGTTTCATGAGGGATCAAACCGAGTATCTTTGGAACAAGATGTCTATTTAGGGCCTCTGTAAATAACTAGACAATTAAACTAGTGTTTAGGGCCTCTGTAAATAACTAGACAATTAAACAAGTATTTAGGGCCTCTGTAAATAACTTGACAATTAAACAAGTATTTAGGGCCTCTGTAAATAACTTGACAATTAAACAAGTATTTAGGGCCTCTGTAAATAACTAGACATTTAAACAAGTGTTTATGGTCTCTGTAAATAACTAGACAATTAAACAAGTATTTATGGTCTCTGTAAATAACTAGACAATTAAACAAGTATTTATGGTCTCTGTAAATAACTAGACAATTAAACAAGTATTTAGGGCCTCTGTAAATAACTAGACAATTAAACAAGTATTTAGGGCCTCTGTAAATAACTTGACAATTAAACAAGTATTTAGGGCCTCTGTAAATAACTAGACAATTAAACAAGTATTTAGGGCCTCTGTAAATAACTTGACAATTAAACAAGTATTTAGGGCCTCTGTAAATAACTTGACAATTAAACAAGTATTTAGGGCCTCTGTAAATAACTAGACATTTAAACAAGTGTTTATGGTCTCTGTAAATAACTAGACAATTAAACAAGTATTTATGGTCTCTGTAAATAACTAGACAATTAAACAAGTATTTATGGTCTCTGTAAATAACTAGACAATTAAACAAGTATTTAGGGCCTCTGTAAATAACTTGACAATTAAACAAGTATTTAGGGCCTCTGTAAATAACTAGACAATTAAACAAGTGTTTAGGGCCTCTGTAAATAACTTGACAATTAAACAAGTGTTTAGGGTCTCTGTAAATAACTAGACAATTAAACAAGTGTTTAGGGTCTCTGTAAATAACTTGACAATTAAACAAGTGTTTAGGGTCTCTGTAAATAACTAGACAATTAAACAAGTGTTTAGGGCCACCGAAATAAATGAATTAGATTTTTTACATATTTGAATAAGTAAATTTAGCGATTCGAAGTCAGTGTTTGGTGATTGTTTATGCCAGAGACACTTAATACTTGCTTACTGTCTGTTTATTTACCATAGTAGATTCTTATCAAGTGAACCAAGACATCACTGAGGTACAATGGAGGAAGAAAAGAAGAAAAAGAACCAATCTGTTGGGTTGAGCAGCTTTAAAGGGTTGTCATTGCACCGGGTTTTACCCCATATGGCTCGGTTGCTCTCACCTGGCGAGAGTATTGCACAAAGCGCGAACTCCGTAGCTCCAGCAACAATCCTAGGGATCTCTGGAAAAACTGCATTCGTGAACAGAACGGCGCGGTCCGGACTCGAACTCACGACCTTCGACTCACAAGGCAAAGGGCGTAACCACTTAGCCATATCTGTAGCAAAGAACAATATCGGTGCCGTTCAATAATGAAGAAATAGCTACTTCTTCAAACAGGCGCTTTCTTGATATCTTTTTCATTTGTAACCCTTGACCCGTGTGGTGCCGGAGCTCGCAAGGAAGCAAAGAATAGTACCACTGCGACCTACAAGGCATGTGGTAAGAGGCGACTGCTGTAGGACATACGGAAGCTACCCTAGTAAATAAAAAGCATCGTATAAATCGGATGTGTTGGCCTACTTGCGGACGCATAACTGGCACAACGTAAATTGCTCTTAGGCTCAGATCACATACAAATCACACAGAGTGGTTAACAAGTGTCGATATGGATCGTTCTAAGAAGAAGAAGATTCGACTTTCTTGGTTCAACTATCTCCCCTCTAGCAGGTCCCTCACTTAACATTTATATTAAAGGCCCGTTCGACCTACTGTTAGTTTACAGCAGGACACGTGACTAGTTTCTCCGTCTTATCGGGGTCCGTGATCGATCGAGTCAATCCGGAGCGCGTGAGCTCAGGCTATATCAGGCCAGGCTAGACTATTCCTGAACCGCCTGGATTGTTCTGCAAGCCGGGGCAGATCTACGTCATCGACACAGATTTGTTTTCGCTGTGTAACAAGATCATCTCCAACATGGACTGGACGTTTGTCTTCACGCGAAGACGCAGGGGGAACAGGGTATCAGCGAAATATTGAGACCTCTGAAAAACAAGATAGTTAGGAAAGTGTTTGTATGTATGTGTGTGTCTGTGTGTGTGTGTGTGTGTGTGCTTGCTTGCTTGTTTCAGTCCGTCTGTGGCTTAGGGGATAGTGACTCGGTCTATTAACCCCGACGTTCTGATTTCGAACCACGTTGCGGACAGTTTGGTTGCAAATTGTTTCGCGTGGATTTTTACAGAAGGACGATGTCACCACCCGTTCAGAAAGCAATGGCAAACTACTGAACGTAATAATGCCTAGAAAATCACAAACAGCGTTAAAAGCTGGTGTTGATTCGCAAAGTCCTGTAAAGGATATGCTATTAACTTTTTGTTTTGGTTTCAATGTGTGAGCGCCTGTGTGTGTGTGTGTATGTCTTCTTCATCGAACTCTCCATATCGACCACTTGTTAACCGCTCTGATTTGTATGTGATATGAGCCTACGAGCGATTGTACGTTTGTGCCAGTTATGCGTCTATAAGTAAGCCAGCCCATCCGATTTCTGCGACGCTTTTTATTTACTAGGTAGCTTCCCTAGACCCCATCCTCAGTCGCCTCCTACGACATGCCTTGTAGGTCGCAGTGTTACTATTCTTTGCTCCCCATGTGGGCCCCGGCAATACACGTGCGGATGTGTGTACGTGAGTGCTTGTTTATGTTAGTAGGTAAGGTATGCTTACCGATTGCATTCAAAATGGTTATGCATGTAAATATATGGGCGTCTATAGCTTAAGCGGTAGTGAACTCGATCACAAACCAAGTATTCCTGGTTCAAATTTCGCGGAGGGCAGTTTGGAAGCAAATTCATTCCCGTAGATGTTTACGAACGGTAAAAATTACCGCTCAGAAAGCGATGCCAAACTTCTTCTTCTTCTTTTGTCGTCACACTGCTACAGCCCAGTGTCGTGGTTTTCTGTTTTTGTTTTGCGCTGTTCTGGTGGCTTGTGTGATTGTTATATTTGCTCTTTCACAGGATTCTGCTACGCCATCTAACCATCTTTTCCGTGGTCTTCCTCTTGCCTTCTTTCCCAATGTTCTACTGACGTATTATTGGTGCGTAGAAAATCGACTCGCTTACTGTGGTTGATGACTAAGTCCTGTAAAAGATATGCTACGATTTTCATTTTTCTTGCAAAGATAGCGATAAATAGAGTCAGGTAGATTATACAAGTCTGTAAGAAGCCGACAGAAGAACGAAATTAAGCCAATAAGACGTTGATATAAAGAAGAATTATGTGTTCTTTATAGATACACACATTTCACATATAAAGAAGAATTATGTGTCTTTATAGATACACACATTCACATATAAAGAAGAATTATTGTTCTTTATAGATACACACATTCACATATAAAGAAGAATTTGTGTTCTTTATAGTACAACTTCACATATAAAGAATGAAATTACAATTTAGGGTTAACAAGATTACATAAATAAAGAGGCAAAAAATCATCTTGCATATGTAGAACATGATACCAATGAAAACTACATTAAAGGAAATGTTGAGAACAAGGGAGACAACGCAACGTAGAAATGAACTTTGTAAACAAGGGGAGAGAACGCAACGTAGATGAAGGAAATATGTAAACAAGGGGAGAGAACTCAACGTAGATAAAGGAAATTGAAACAAGGGAGAGAACTCAACGTAGATGGAGGAAATGTTGTAAACAAGGGGGAGAGAACTCAACGTAGATGATAGAAATATTGTAAACAAGGTGGAGAGAACTCAACGTAGATGAAGAAATTTGTAAACAAGGTGGAGAGAACTCAACGTAGATGAAGAAATATTGTAAACAAGGGAGAGAACTCAACGTAGATGAAGAAATTTGTAAACAAGGGAGAGAACTCAACGTAGATGAAGAAATGTTGTAAAAAGGGGAGAGAACTCAACGTAGATGAAGGAAATGTTGTAAACAAGGGGGAGAGAACTCAACGTAGATGATAGAAATATTGTAAACAAGGTGGAGAGAACTCAACGTAGATGATAGAAATATTGTAAACAAGGTGGAGAGAACTCAACGTAGATGAAGAAATATTGTAAACAAGGGGAGAGAACTCAACGTAGATGAAGGAATGTTGTAAATATGGGGAGAGAACTCAACGTAGATGATAGAAATATTGTAAACAAGGGGAGAGAACTCAACGTAGATGAAGGAAATGTTGAAATAAAGGGGAGAGAACTCAACGTAGATGAAGAAATATTGTAAATAAGGGGAGAGAACTCAACGTAGATGAAGGAAATGTTGTAAACAAGGGGGAGAGAACTCAACGTAGATGATAGAAATATTGTAAACAAGGGGAGAGAACTCAAGAGATGATGAATATTGAAACAGGGGAGAGAACTCAACGTAGATGAAGGAAATGTTGTAAAGAAGGGGAGACAACGCAACATGAATGAATGGTATGCTCTGTGAATGAGGGTGGAAAAGGGGGAGACAACGCAGATGGATGAAGGAAAAATTGTGAACAATAGGAAGATTTACGCAACGTGAAAGTAGGAAAAATTGTGAACAATAGGAAGATTTACGCAACGTGAAAGTAGGAAAAATTGTGAACAATAGGAAGATTTACGCAACGTGAAAGTAGGAAAAATTGTGAACAATAGGAAGATTTACGCTACTTGAAAGTAGGAAAAATTGTGAACAATAGGAAGATTTACGCTACGTGAAAGTAGGAAAAATTGTGAACAATAGGAAGATTTACGCTACGTGAAAGTAGGAAAAATTGTGAACAATAGGAAGATTTACGCTACGTGAAAGTAGGAAAAATTGTGAACAATAGGAAGATTTACGCAACGTGAAAGTAGGAAAAATTGTGAACAATAGGAAGATTTACGCTACGTGAAAGTAGGAAAAATTGTGTAAGAGAAATACGACATGTAGAAGATGAAAATAATATGAACAAGAGATAGATAACGTCTTGTTGGATGATAAAAATAATGGGAGTAATAACTAGAGAGTAATACATGCACACCATTCTTTATTCTAGGGCAGCGTTTCCCAAAGTGGGCAGTACCGCCTCCTGTGGGTGCTGAAGCTTTCCAGGGAGGGGGCGGTGGTGGATTCAGAAGGATTTGGGGAGTTTTTTCTGGATTTTTATTTTGAATAATCATTAAAAATTTGAATTCTGCATTTTAATACATCTTATGCCCATCTTACATGATCCATTTTTTGCATCAATTTCCTTTTTCTTGTATATAATCATTTGAAAATTGACCATGTATGACAGAAATACAGACCAATGTTCTATGTCAAAGTGAAAATAGAGCATATATATATATATTGGGTGGGGGCGTTGGCAAACTGTTATAATAGGGGGCGTTACAAAGTTTATGTCGCGAAAAGTGGCTGGTGGACCGAAAAAGTTTGGGAATCTATGTTGTAGGCCGTCATCTACATTGTGTTCCAGCTGTGACTAATCTCTTTCAGTTCATGTTCTATTGTTTATCATCAGGTCATTTTCGGTCTTCCATGCATTCGTTTACCTTCTGGTGTTTCTTTTCAGTACAGTTCTTGTGACAGATTTAGTCTCCGTGAGTTTCACATGTCTGGTTCATTTCCAGCATCTCTATTGGATGATGATGTTCATATTCTCTTGAAAAACGCCCGTATAGTGCCGGGGCCCGCAAGGGAAGCAAAGAATAGTACCACTGCGACCTACAGGGCATGTCATAAGAGGCGACAGATGTAGGACCTAGGAAGCTACCTAGTAAATAAAAAGCATCGCAGAAATTGTATTTGTTGGCCTACTTCTAGGTGCATAACTGGCACAACGTAAAATCGCTCTTAGGCTTAGATCACATACAAATCACACAGAGAGGTTAACAAGGGGTCGATATTGAGCGTTCGAAGAAGAAGAATATGAAGGAAATGGTGTAGATTACGGCCTCGCCCGCGTGCCCAGCGTGTTCGTAGCGCGTTGGACTACGGTGACTAGTCCTCTGTAAGTGCGGCTTCAACTCCGCGGACTGGCAGAAAAGCTACAGGTTCCCAGATTTACGGTGTTTGTGGCACCGAGCCGAAGGGTTACGATGTCCATGACACCGAGCCGAAGAGCTTTCAGCTCAAGTGCTTCTGGATCGGAAAAAAAATCAAAAGATTACGGCCTACACTAGATATTGATATGAAACCTGGTCGCAGTGATTCACTACAAGCGTCAACAATTTGCAGAATCACACTTATCTTCGTTCCGGGCACATGGGTGTCGTTGGCAATGAGAGAGCAGACAGGCTGGCTGGCTCTGCCACCATATCAGAGGGCCAGCCAATGGATAGAGCTGATATTTTGAACGCCCTCATAGAGTGTGGCCGCAAAGAAGATTTTCATTTAAACCAATCCACGTCAACTACTAGATTGCAGGAGCTGGTTTTGAAGATTGGAGTAGCAAGAAAAGAACAGCATAACAGGTACGTGAGTAGGCTCATCAATCAAAATCGAACTGGTACCTGTCAGTCGCTGGATGTTGTTGGAGATATTGCGAAGGAGATCGGAGCACACATGGACATGTCCGGATTGCAATGAAGATATTCCAAACTGAAACTGAAATGACACCTGGTCTCATTATATTTATATATTTAACGGTATAAGTGAAACGATCTATTCTGTGTCTGACAGGCATGTACTAATATTAGACACCATAGATCAATGTAATATCTCCAGCTGTTACGTACCTACCAAATCTTGATCTGATTTAATCGATCACAGTATTGATATCCCGATTCTAACCACTCCTTCATTGTCTACTCACTAACAAACGCCCGGTCGCACTTGCTTTCACATTATTTCTTCTTCTTCTTTTGTCGTCACACTGCTACCGGGTTGTTGCCCAGTGTCGTCACACTGCTACCGGGTTGTTGCCCAGTGTCGTGGTTTTCTGTTTTTGGCTTGCGCTGTTCTGGTGGCTTGTGTGATTGTTATCTTTGCTCTTTCACAGGATTCTGCTACGCCATCTAACCATTTTTCCGTGGTCTTCCTCTTGCCTTCTTTCCCGATGTTCCGTTGTAGAAGACTCTGTATACTGTGGAGTTTGGATGCATTCTTATTAAGTGGCCAAACCACTTCATTCTTTGTTTCTCTATGTAATTCAAGGATGGTTTTGGCTAATTCTAGCTGCAGGAGATAGCTAGAGATAGGAAGATCTACATGAGTTGGTTGATGGCCGATTTTTGCTGGAGTTACGGAGTTCATGCTTTGTGTAACACTATGGGCATGTGGCTTGTTATTTCTGCCGAGACGGGGTGGGGTGGGGCGGTGGGGCGGGGTGGGGGATATGGAAACCCGGCGCAATGAAGTCGATTCTTCGCTTTTAGATCCTTTAACATCGGTCCCAGCTTACCCTACTACTAAGTTGGTTTATACATACATGTCTCCGTATTAATGTCTCCGTACCTAGTCGTCCATATGTAATTGTTTTTTAAATTCGTCACTCCTGTTGTTCGTTTGCTTGATAAAGACCTTGTTGGTCGAAACATTGCTGTATATTGTCATTGTTTTTGTAATTTGTAAAACTACATTACTTTGTTATTACGTGTTTCGCCAATCTAATAGTTTTACTGCAGTCTCATATATATTGTGATTATTTATATATACAATAATTTGTGTGTTATGAATTGATGTTTAGTGTGTTCTAGCATTGTTCTATCGATCCGACGAGTTCAGACATAAGTATCATCTTCACTTTAAAAAAAAGAAAAAGATGGATATAGCTTCCGAATATAGGCATTCAGAAACGTCAGTTTGCTGTGAAAAGAATCATTCGTTGTTGCAACTTTTTTGTTACTTCTACTTCATCCTCTGCGATCAACAACTTCTATGCAATTATTCCGTTATATGTCATAAAACTGGGCGGTGCGCTTGATGACTTCACCACTCTCCCATAGTTTGTTGAGAAGATTTGTTCCTGTTTCGTCAGATTTCCATTCGCACGCTGCTCAGACTGGAGCAGTCGTGCATGATGTGTTCTGGGGACTGCTTTGACGAAGATCAACTGCAACAATTTGTAACCATTTTTTTAACCGATCCAGAAGCACTTGAGCTTTCAGCTCCTCGTCTCGGTGCCGTGGACATCGTAACCGTTCGGTTCGGTGCCACGAACACCGTGAATCTGGTGAACCTGTGGCGTTTCTGCCAGTCCGCGGAATTGAACCCGCACTCACAGGGAGCTTGTCACCCGTAGTCCAACGCACTACGAACACGCTGGGCAGACGTACGTAACCATTTTAAATAGGCGACCTAACTCTGATAAAGGACTTTTGGTTGAAACGTTGCCGGGTGTTGTTATTTTTTTGGTATTTTGTAAAACTACAGTACTTTGTTATTACGTGTTTCGCTATTGCTACACTGTATATAGTTTTACTGCAGTCTTCCCCTATAACGATAACGAAATACGTACAAACAAAGTACTATAGTTTTACAAAATACAGAAACAGTGACGATATACAGCAACGTTTCGACCCTATAACGATATGAGCTTAAGCTGTAGTAAGCTCGATCACAACCCATGTGTACCTGGATCAAACTCCGCGACAGCCTGTTTGGAAGCAAATTCATTTCCGTGGGATTTTTACTTTCTTTCTTTCTTTCTTTTGTCCTTCTCTGTTTTTTTGCCGCTAGGCGTAGCAGGTTTAACTGATGATCGGTTTTCGAGATAATGCACGCTCGGTCGCTTGATATGGTGTGGTATTGTGGAGTTTTAAGATGTCTGTAACTCCATCAACCCATCTTTTCTTGGTCTGCCCTTTCCTCTTGATGATTCCATTTTCAGGTTGGATTTTTACAAAAGGTAAAAATAGACCTCACCGTTCAGAAAGCAATGGCAAACTACTGAACATGTAAGTGGTGCCTAGAAAATCAACGACTCGTTCACTGTGGTTGATGGCTACGTCCTGTTAAGGATGTGCCACGATTTTCATTTCAATAATATATATCTTGTCTCGGTCGGTCTTACAAATGCTTAATTCTTATATGTTATATTATCATCATCAAGGTGCGTATCCTTTATAGGACGTTGCTCTCTTTGCAGCACATCTGAAATTCACTCTGTCTCTTGCCAGTTCACCCACCTCGTTGATGGTCATGTTCATGGTTTCTTTAATATCTTGTAGCCATCTTCTTCTTGGTCTGCCTCTGCGTCCTGGGACCCTGCCCTCTAGTATTGTTTTTTCCAGGCCATCGTGACGCTTGATGTGACCAAAGTATGTAATTTTTCTGTATAGTATGTTGTTTATCCTCTTTAACATTTAGTTCTTTAGATGTTATATCTAGTGTACATTAATCTGATATTGATCTGATCCCAGTTGTTTATTGCATGAAATAGACTTGTGATCTATTCATTTATTCTTTCTGCAGATTCTTAAGCATTCTTAGATGACTGCATTCTATACACGTAGGTCTAGCAGGGAAGCTTGATTCTACTGACTCTACTGCAGAACTTGATGTTTGGATGACCGTAGATACACAGTGCGGAGCTGGAGAACACCACTATTAAATGGGATCAGCTTTCTGGTTGCCTGTTTAGGAATATATTGACAAGATCGTTCGCTGAATCCTAATGTAGGTTTCAATTTAAGCGGCTAGTCATTTGTTGGAACAATAACCTGATATGTTGATAAGTGCTGGATTATATAGGAGATAATGTCCATGTTTCAAACCACGTTTAGAACTGTATCATTTGAGATGCACAATCATAGACTAGTTACACTATGAAACTCAAGTAATGTGGGCTATAGATTTAGTATTCGAAGTGGCCAGGACACTTCCTTATTGCAAGGTAAGTTTTTTTCCTTCAAAACTCCAATTTGAACAATAAAAAAGGTAATGAATCATATGAATATTTGTATAGTAGATTTATAATTGAGTTAATATTAGCAACATTGCTTTAGTTTCTCAAACGTTTGGAGATTTATGTACACGGTTTGGTTTGTGTGTAGTAGCCACGAGTGACTGTTATATCAAGGAAGTAATATGTTTGCTCTGTTTAATTAAGTAAGAACTGTTTCCTTGCGTCCATGTGTTCCTGAATAGCACCCGGGTTTGCTATTATATTATGTTAACCATTCATACTTTTTTTTCCTGTCCATGTAATTCTCACAACCTTCATGTTGCATTAATAATATGTTATATTTGTACAGTTGTATTAGTACGGCATCATTGGATTATATGTGGACATCCGGATCTAGTCTTCTTCTTCTTCTTTGCGTTCGTTCTTTACCACCAATTTTAATCTCTCTTTTTTGATATGTTTCATCTTTGCCCCAAGAACTTGTATACGTTGCACATTGGTTTGGTAGGCCTCTAGACGCATAGACTTCTATACGTTTAGGACACATGCATCCGATTTCAGCCTAACCTCCTTAGTCGCCTCTTACGACATGTGTGACAGGTAACAGTGGTTCTATTCTTTACATCCCAAATTTGGGCCCCGGTAACCACTCGGGCGATCCGGATCTAGTCAGGGAAATATTCCGGAGTAAGATGAAGGGAATTTTGCTGCTATATGCTCCCGTGTGGTGCCGGGGCCTGCAAGGAAGCAACGAATAGTACCACTGCTACCTACAAGGCATGTCGTAAGAGGCTACTAATGTAGGACCTAGGAAGCTAACCTAGTAAATAAAAAAGCATCGCAGAAATTTGATGTGCCGGCCTACTTGTAGGCGCATGACTGGCACAACGTACAATCGTTTTTAGGCTCAGATCACATACAATTCCCAAGTAGTCGTTATGGGGCGTTCGAAGAAGAAGCTGCTGCTAAATTGAGCTCACTACTCGATAGAAGCTCCACGAGAAGCGGAGAGAAATAAGTAAGTCATTAGGTAAACAGATACGAGATAGTATCGACGTCAGTACACTGATTCCGTATTAGTGTTAGGTCCATATCAGGCTGCTGAACTCTAGCTTAAGTGTAAACGTCAGAGCATTGACTGAGTATCTCCGGCGAGGACTCAGTAAAAATTGACTGTACCTGGATTTCAACCATCTTCCACTAGTGATCAAATCCAACTGACTACCACATAACTATACCGACTCGTTCTGTTTGAAGTATGTAGTGTTAAAGTGGCGGAACACGTAATCACAAAGTACTGTAGTTTTAAAAATTACAAAATACAATGACAATATACAGCAATGTTTCGACCAACATTGCTGTATATTGTCATTGTTTTTGTAATTTGTAAAACTACAGTACTTCGTGATTACGTGTTTCGCCAATCAAATAGTTTTACTGCAGTCTCATATATTGGTTATTGGTTATTGGTTACTAAACTGACGTCATTGCACTCCGGGCAGACCCATAGGTGCTCAGTCTCCCCAACAGATATCGAAGAGTATGCATACTGATGGTTCCTGTGGCTCGCTGATTAAACACACCTCTCACTCTGCCTCTCAGGCATCCAGTTCGACTTGAACAACGGGTAACTCCAAACTGCTTAAATCGCTTGATCGGTTCAACATCGATATTAGTGTCCTCATCCAACAGAGAGTCTCGAAGAGACCGAAGAATATCCCCTTATCCATCTTCAACTCCCCAACAATCGATGCTGTTGATGCAAGCCTGTCCGCTCTCTCATTACCGTAAACACCCGCATGACCAGGACAGTATATCCACGTAAGCCGCTGGAGGTTAGAAACTTCTATAGACGACATCCACTCATACCGAAACCTGCCCTTCTGGATCTTGTGAAGCATCGAGTGAGAGTCAGATACAACAACATCCCCAGTAAATGAAGTCCCAGAAATCCAATGGAGGGCAGCAGTAACGGCTTCAACCTCCATCCTCATACTAGAAGTAGTTGTCCTGTATGTCCCACTTCGCTCTGCAACGACCTTACCATGCGCATTAGCCAAGAAACCCCAGCCGGATTTCTCACCACGTTGAACCGACCCATCGGTATATACAACAACATCATCATCCCTAGCATTATCTTCTATCAGCTGCTTAACTGCGAGATCATATATATATATATATATATATATAGTGTTAAAGTGGCAGGATTTCAAATATTGTTAATTATAGTGGCCTCTCTTCTAAAGTACATCACCGGGAAATCCCGCAATGATATATATATCCTTCTTTGTCTATATGCCGGTTTTATTACAGAAAATGTGTCAGTCTCTAAAGTATGACAAGAGATAACAACGCCCATCTATAGTGGCGGACGTTTTCTCTTCATTCTCTCTTTGTTCACTAAGTGACGGCATTTCCTCTCTGCTACTTCTTACGCTTCTATTCAAACATATTTTGGTTATAGTATCAGATTCCTAACAATCAACGCATTTCAAGTATTTGTTTTGTTTGCGCTAATTGGCATCAGTTAGATAACGGATGAAACTGCAGCTTATTTCTTCTTCTTCTTCTTCTACTTCACCGTTCAACTCCCAACGGAGCACAGGTCTTCAACAAACTTCTTCCAGCTCTTCCTCTTTCCAATCCCTTCCAATTCTTTCCATGTTTTACCTATCCTTTTCATATCAGTCTTTTCATGTTTGTGAAGATTTGTTGGCTTATTTTTCTAAGGGGTGAGGTATCCAGCCCACGTCAAACCCCCTTAATCACCTTTTACGACATGCTTGACAGATACACATTGCTGCATATTCTTTCCTCCCCTTTCGTCCCCGGTAGCACATGGGCGGATCCCTACCTTAATCGCCTCTTACGACATGCCTTGTAGGGAGCAGTGTTACAATTATTTGCTTCCCTTGCGGGCGCAGGAAACACACGGGCGTGCAGCTTATTTAGCAACAACATAATAGATAAGTAGTTGGGGTACTAACTTAGTATCAGCTAATTGATAAATGGTTACGGTCATGGACCAGTATGGTCACTGCCAGGACGGAAAGCAATGTCAGACAACCTTCCAAGAAGATGTCTAGGTAAACCTAGCAGTAATATGGAATAACAAATATATAGAGATATATATCCAGAAATAACACAGAATCAAAGAAAACTGACTGATGCTACAAATAAGAATGAGAAAATTGAAATATTTTGCACATATAAAAAGACACAAACGGTTGGAGAAGACCATTGTGGAATGTCATATCCCGGCAAAGAGGAAGACCATCACAGAGAAGATGGATTTAGAACGTGACTGATTTCTTAACCGTGATACTTATAGAAGCAGGACATCTGGCCTATGAGAGGTATATTGCGAAGGACTGTTAGAGTGGCAAAGTTCTGCTCATACAAGTTATTTGGTGATGAATCTTGTCGTAGTAATCTATATTTCACTTATGTATACAATTTTCACAAGTGCAAACCAATGTGCAACGTATAAACGTTCTTGGCAAAGATAAAACATATCACAAAGAGTGATTAAAATTGGTCGTAAAGAAAGAACGCAAAGAAGAAGAAGAAGTTTTCGTTCTATTCTTTCAGACGGTGTCGTCAATACATTTCAAGTTATTCATGCCATTCCTACCAACTGCTGTTCTAGCCATCTCGCTTATTGATTTCAAAATGTTGTCACTTGACAGATTGAACGTCGAACTTTTGAGCCCTTAGAATTACAACATTGTTAGTTATAAATGCCCCTCCCCCTGTCTATTTTATGTTGATGTCATGTTTTAGTTAAATCATCCTAGTAATTAGATCAGTATATTCAAAACAAATATATACCACATATCTTTGTTTAACTGGTTCTGAATTCATATTTCATGTGTTAACTTTATATAGTACCGCACAATTGAGACATAGTATCGAATGACATTAAGAATGCTGACATCCACATCAGGCTTTGAAATGGAATCCAGGAGGAGGCAACAGAGACATGAAGACAAACTGTAGACAGAAAAAGAGAAGAGGCAGGAAAGACCTGGAATGAACTAAGCTTGTTGGCTCAAGACAGATGTGGTTGTATGAAATTTGTTGTTGCCTTATGCTTCAGATGGAGTTGAGAGAAGAAGAAGAAAAGGAAACATTAAAACTTCACGTGATTCACACGCCAATTATGTTTAGTGAGTAAACATGTGATATAATCTTGAATTGTCACGAACATGACACGGATCTTACATAACCTTGATCCTTGACCGATGTGCACTTGAGTATGAGAAAACCAAAAAATGTGTAGTAAGTAATACCTCTACTTTTTTCTTTTTCCCCGATCCAGAAGCTCTTGAGCTTTCAGCTCTTCGGCTCGGTGCCATGGGCATCGTAACCCTTCGGTTCGGTGCCACGAACACCGTAAATCTGGAGAACCTGTGACTTTTTCTGTCAGCCCGCGGAATTGAACCCGCACTCACAGAGGGCTTGTCACACCGTCGTCCAACGCGCTACGAACACGCTGGGCAGGCGGGCATACCTCTACTTTAAAACCCTCGTGCAGAGAAAATCTGCAGTAGACTGGATACGACTATGGAAAAGACTTCTTCAAAGATCTAAGCAGAACAAACCAGGTCATTATATTTCGCCTACGTACCGGACACTGCAGACTCAACAAACACTTATATAGACTAGGAATAAGTCAAACATCTCTCTGCCAGTGTCAGGAGGCGGAACAAACACCAAAGAATGTCATGCAAGACTGTCCACTCCTGGGTGAGCTGAGAAGCAACATGTGGCCACACCCAGTCGACCTAAAAACTAAGCTTTTGGAAACCTGACATACCTGAAGCTGACTGCCCAGTTTGTGATCCACAGTAAACTAAGCGCATGACCAGAGATCGCCGAAGAAAAAAAGAAATAGGTGAACATGGCAACCGTATAGTGCATATTTTGACCGTCCATATTCTGGGAATGGTAGGTAGATTTCGCTGTCAAGATGAAAGGATATTGGTCTTTAGTTGCTTAACGGATTAGGATGTAATACGAATTCTAGCCTAGCTCAACAAATGTTTCTTCTTCTTCACACTTCGCCTTCAAGGAGGCATAGGCCCTCAACCAAGGGCCTTGCCAGCTCTCATGTTCTTGGTTGTGGCTTTTATAGCTAAGTACTTTTTACAGGGTGGGTAGCCAATCCCACGCCAAGCCAGAAGTACATAAGGAAGTACATTTGGAGGCAGAGATTAACAATATACAGAAGAGCTGGGGGTAGCTGCAGGATAGCTAAAGATATGAAAGCTATACAGAAGATGGTTGAGGGCATATGCGCGATAGAGAGAGAGAGAGAGAGAGAGAGAGAGAGAAGTGCTGTATATATCTTTATCTTTAAGAAACAGAGACGAATGGTAGGAGAAGATGAAAGCAAAGAAAAGCATGGATACAGAGACAAGAATTCAAACTTGAATATAAATGTTATAGAAGTGTGTTGCAGTTCTTAAACAAAAAAAAACCCAGAAATAAACAAATTCGTTAGGAATAAAGTAACTTACGCTGCCATGTAAACAGGAAGCACTTCTTTCAGTAGTGAAACATCAACAGTTCGCATTGTTCGAACAAGTTAGAAGACATAGCTCCTCTGAAAAAACATAGTTCTTCTGGGAGTAATCATGGGTGATAGGGGAATAGAAAGGTTAAAAAAATAAAGCATTGACTGATAAAATCAAGGATTTGTCAGGGAAAGACTTTCCGATGCTCGTAGATAAGACAAGAGATCTTTAGAGTGACGTATGCGCTGGCGTGTCTATCGTAACACTTCAACAACACTAATATGTTATTGGTTTGATTCTTCTTATTTCTATATATATTTTCTAACATTTTGATAGCGTTTTCTATGCCTCTTTCTCTGTTGTACGACTTAATTTAATATTGGAATTTTTCTGGTAGTATCATTGGTAGTGTTCTAGCTTCCAACAAACCAACGATCTCCGTTACCCATTTTTGAACATTTTGATAGCGTTTTCTATGCCTCTTTCTCTGTTGAACGTCTTAGTTTAATATTGGAATTTTTCTGGTAGTATCATTGGTAGTGTTCTAGCTTCCAACAAACCAACGATCTCCGTTACCCATTTTTGAACTTCTTTTCGAGTTTATCTTGATTGTTCTTAGAAGTTTCTTTGCCGTGTGGCTCTTAATGCTAATAGTGCAGTGATCTTTACATTAAACAGCTTTTAGTGTCTGTGATAAAACAATGAGTATTGGAAGAATACGGATGTTTCTCATTTCTGGTGAATTATCTACACTAAAGCAAAGTTCAGAATATTGAAGTCAAATGTATAATCTACGTTGTTGAAAGGTTCATAAACATGGCGAGTCACCAAGCTAGATACGATTCAGACCCTTGTCAACAGATGTCTTCGGCGTATTCTCAGACTGAGATGGTATGATAGAGTTGCAAACACAGACCTGTGGAGCAGTTCAGGACAGGATCCCATGTTAACCCAGGTTAAAAGTAAAAAAATAGCGATGAGTCGGGCATGCACTACGGAAGACACAGTCGAGTGTCACCAGACAAGCACTTGAGTGGAACCCGTAAGGAAAACGGAGAAGAGGACGTTCTAAACAGACTTGCATGTCTTCTTGATGAACTGAGGGATGCTAGACTGTCCTGGGAGGCCGTAAAGAAAACAGACAGAGCCAGGAAACAGTGGCGAACAACTATTGAGACCCTATGATCCACAAGGAGCTGAGAGGAATAAGCCAAGTCAGGATCATATTGGCCTGAACGGACTGTAGTATAATAGTTATTTTAAGTAAATGATCAATACGTTTTATATTGTGTCTATGTCAGTATTGATCAGTCACAGTACTCTACAACTCATACACAACTCATACCCTCTATGAACCTCTCCTCATCTAGAGTTTGTCTTGCCGCCAGACGCACGTAAGACCCATAGGACCTAAGATTGAGCACACTGTTCTCCAATACCGTATATTTGAGAGACCAGGCAGACATATCGATTTTCACTGTGGAAGAACTGACCTTGCATAGGGCGCACTGACATCTATTCTAATCTGGTTACATGGGTGTTTTTTTTTCTATGACATATTTATTCATCATCATCATCAGGTTCCGTGTCGACTCGCGTAGACGATCATGGATCCCCACAAATCTCTAGCTCTGATGTTTGTTATCATCTCAGATGATGACGCTCTTCCGTGCCATGAAGTCAGGCTGTCCACAATTTTCTCTCTCTTGTCTTCCTCTGTCTCGTCTCACCTCGATTTTACTGGTTCTAAATGTGTTCTAAACTCCCTTTCTCATCACATGCCCGAAAAATGATGACTGCCTCTTTCTTATATTGATGATAAGCGTTCTCGGTGTCTTGACATCATTCAACACCTCCACATTAATCATTTTAGTAGTCCACGGGGCTCTCACCATTCTTCTGTAAAACCACATCTCTGTGGCCCTTAGAGATTATTTGATCTGTTTGTTTATTAGCCGAGACCTTCCTGTGTAAGAAAGAGATCGGATCACACATGGCTACTTACCGAAGTGCAGGGATGATAGTCCTATCAGTCGATCAATCAATCAATCAATCAGTCAAACAGCAATAGATATTCTTATGTGTTATCCTTCTGATCAGAAATTTAGCCAGATGTGTTTATAAATGTACTTTCTTACGAACACAAAAGTTGTTTTCTTGTGCGTGGTGACATAGCATACAGTAAGTGGCTAAGTGGTTAAGCCCTTTGCCTTGTGAGTCGAAGGTCGTGGGTTCGAGTCCGGACCGCGCCATTCTGTTCACGAGTCTAGTTTTTCTAGAGATCCCTAGGATTGTTGCTGGAGCTACGGAGTTCGTGCTTTGTGCAATACTCTCGGCAGGTGGCGTGCCAATTCTGCGGAGAGGGACCGAGATGTATGGGGTAAAACCCGGTGCAATGAAGTCAATCCTTCGGCTGTTAAACCCTTTTAAACAGTAAGCGATGTTCATCTTAGTTATCTGAACACGAAATATTGACTTCATCACACCGGGTCTCTCCACATTGTTCAGACTTTACCTTCAGAAATGGTCCCACCACTTGCAATTAATATTGCCTATGAACTCCGTAGCTCTGGTAGCAATACTAGGAGCGATCCGGGTTCGAACCTACTGCCTTCGAACCTACTGCCTTCGAGACGCAAGACAATTACTTAGCCACATAGTTCCCCGAGATGATGATCTATATATATATATATATCAGAGGTGGCTCGTCATTAAGGGCCAGTGGGCCCGGGGCCCCCCGAAAATAATGTTTAACGTGTATTTATTATTTTATAAATTAAAAATAACAACCCCAATCCATGATTTTTCACAAAATATTTGGCTGGTCCCACCCTAAAAAATGGTCACGAGCCGCCACTGTATATATATATATATATATATATCAAGTAGATATATATATATCAAGTAGAGAGAATGAAAGATGTTCAAAATATGCTTATAACGTTCTTTGGTAATGTAAGTTTGGACGAGGGATAAAGTAGTTAGTCATTTAATGAATGGTTAGAATAAACACTGCATTGTTTTATGTGATGAAACAAACTACATAATATATCTAGTGAGAAAGTCATGTAAGTACCATATGATCATGAGTAATAGTTTTTATTATCATGATTCTCGTGACATAGTTAACACGTCAATGCTCCATTTGTTTATGCATGTAATGTAATCGGCAACAATACATGTGCATTGTACGTTATTTTGGGAAATATAAAGAGACACGCCGCTGTTTTATCTGTTTAGTATTATTACAAAGACAGACTGATGGCGAGTGACTGTTTGTAAGATTGCATTGTTAAGTGGAGTCATAGAATAAGTATATTTGTTGTGTCTGATTATATCACATTAAGACGTGGGCAAATACAAGTGTCCAAATGTGCAACAAGGAGTATACACATATCTCCTTCTTCTTCTTTGCCTTCGTTCTTTACGACCAATTTTAATCACTATTTGTGATATGTTTGATCTTTGCCAGGAAGGTGTATACGTTGCATATTGGTTTGGTTGGTCCCTAAATACATAGACATCTACACGTTTAGGGCACATGCATCCGATTTCAGCCAAACCTCCTTAGTCGCCTCTTACTTCATGCGTGGCAGGTAACAGTGGTTCTATTCTTTACACTCCAAATTTGGGCCCCAGTAACCACTCGGGCGGTATATATACATATGTATGTGTATATCTTCTTCTTCTTCTTCTTGCGTTCGCCCTGCTATGAACTCAGGCGTAGTCAGGGCGCCTGGTACTGGCGCATCTGACTGATTTTTGCGTGAAGGCCTGCTTTCCTTATCAGTGTCCCTCGGCATACAGATGCACCTTCTCCGAGTTCAGAGGTATGTGTATGTCTGAATGTAGAACATCAAGAGGTGGACAAACGTATGTGTATGTCTGAATGTACAACATCAAGAAGTGTACAAACGTATGTGTATGTCTGAATGTACAACTTCAAGAAGTGTACAAACGTATGTGTATGTCTGAATGTACAACTTCAAGAAGTGTACAAACGTATGTGTATGTCTGAATGTACAACTTCAAGAAGTGTACAAACGTATGTGTATGTCTGAATGTACAACTTCAAGAAGTGTACAAACATATGTGTATGACATATAAACAACACAAGGGAGACAATAAACATGGTAGGTGAAAAAAAACCTATAAATAACGGGAATGCTATAAAAGAAATTAAAAGAAGGCTGATCATTGCTTTGCAAAAACTAAAAGAACTTACTAACCTTTGGAAGAGAACTGACATAAGAAAAAAAAATAAAGTGTTTAAGAGCCTGCGTTTTTCCCTTGGCAACATTGTGAGACATGGACCATTGACAAAGCGGCGGAGACGGTCATTAATGCCTTTGACTGCAAATGCTACAGAAGAGTACTTAGAATATCATGGACAGAGAAAATAACAAATGCTTCTGTTCTGCGACAACTTGATATTAAAGAGAGTTGGTTATTAAAGAACATAACATCAATGAAAATTCAATATTTCGAACATATCAAACGACATGAGTGCATAGAGAAGATAAATTTGGAGAAAATTGTGCCTGGAGGAAGAATGAGAGTAGGACCTAGAAGACGATGGGTGCAAGATGTCATTGACGATCTGAGAATGACTGCTGCTGACGCCGACCAACTTGCACAGAATAGAGAGTTTTTCAGGACTGCTGTCATGGGAGCCAAGTTCCGAAAGGGACAAGCTACTTGATGATGATGATGATGATGATGATGATATATAAACAACGCAAGGAATATAATAAACATTGTACATCGCAAAAACATAAAGTAGACAAATAATCAGGGTGTTAGTAGTTCGTCAAAGTTTTGGTAGGTTTAAAAATGTATTTTTATTTTGATGTCTCAAAATATACCATATTTCAACTCTAAAACCGAAGGATTGACTTCATTGCACCGGGTTTTACCCCATATCTCTCGGTCCCTCTCCGCAGAAATGGTTGCCACCTGCCGAGAGTATTGCACAAAGCACGGAACTCCGTAGCTCCAGCAACAATCCTAGTGAACGGGGTGGTGCAGATTCGAACCCATGACCTTCGACTCACAAGGCAAAGAGACTCCCATTTCAAATTTATAGTCTGTGGATCCTATTGACATATTTGGTGACCCATCTGTCACCTTACTCTATCTGAAACAACGATATCAACAAATAAATCAAAGTATGTTGAAAGGAGATTTAGGAATTCGCTTTTATCTGTAGTATGTTTCACGTTCAGTATGCTTTGATGTAATCAACAACAACGCTTTCTTGGTAAACAAACTTTCTTTCATTTAAAAGCAAATAACAAACATGGCTCAACAGGTCAACTAAATATACACGTGAATAATGTCAAAATACAACAGACTCCAGAATTCAAATATCTCGGAGTATATTCACAGCAGATGGAAAGATGGACAGAGAAATCGAGACTAGATGCCAGAAGGCAAATGCAGTGACATACCAACTGTCACCACTAGTAAAACATCCAAGCATTAACATGGCAGTCAAACGACAACTGATAAACTGCATATTTATTCCAACTCTCTTCTATCAGTGCCAAACATGGCCCCTGACTAAGACACTAGAAAGAAAGATTACAACATGTGAAATGAGATGTCTACGAAAAGCTGTCAACGTTACAAGGCGAGATAGAGTGAGAAACGAGAATATCAGAAGCATCGTTGGTACTATACCAGGCATACAGTACATCGAGAAGCAAAGAATCAAGTGGTTCGGCCATCTAATGAGAATGGAACCAAATTTACTACCATCACGTGCCTATAATAATCGACGCTCAGGGCGCAGAGCACGAGGCAGGCCAAGAACACGATGGATAGATAACATCTCAGAGTCCCTGCGAAAGCAAGGACTGACAACGTCAAGCGCAACACACCTGGCACAAGATAGGAAACTAACTCTCCCACGACGCTTCACGGCAAATGTGGTTAAGATAAGAGATAACACACATGGGTGTACCTCAATTAAAAAAAGGTTTTAACTCTCCGCCTAACTAACAAACAAAAAAACAAATAAACGATTACAATGTTGCAATCTCTGCTATATAGCTAATATTTGAGTGCAATTATTGTTTGTTCAAGAATGAACCCGAATACACCAGTTGCAAGAGAGTACAACATGAAAATATTGATGAAGTTACAGACATCTTAAAGCTTCACAATACAACAGCATATCAAGCGACGGTGCGTGCACTATCTCGGAAACCGATCATTGGTTAAACCTGCTACGCTTAACGGGGAGGAAAAAACCCCAGAAAAAACAGAGAGGACAAAAGAAAGAAAGAATTGTTAAGAATTTATTCCATCTATTTGTCTCTCTTTGATAATATTGTGTATATTCTTTTAAAATTGCGCGGGGAATAAGTGCAACAAAATAAACAACACAAACTGCACATGCTTTATATTCCACCACCAAGACATACACCTGACCTGAGGACATTGAAGACCTTAGAACTATTTCTGGATCGCTTTGTCCTAATTTGTCCAGAACAACTGCACTAGCGGCGTGAAACTGTCTACTGAGTCGATTATGGGAGTGTCCGATATGCGGTGCGTCATACCACGTATAATAATAATAATAATAATATAATAATAATTCCTCTCGTACCATTATAAGTTACATAGGGGATGCAAGCAATTTCTCCATACCGCTCTATCCTGAACAACTCACTCAATCTCCTCCATGGAACTGAGACCGATATTTCTTGTCTCTCTCTAAGCAAAGTTCGTTTCAGGGTCTCCTTAGGTGGTCCTCAAGTCTGAAATAAATCTTCTTCGTCTTCTCTCGTTATACATCAACCACTTGTAAAACCACTCTTTTATGTCAATATGTGATGTGCTCCTTAGAACGGGAGTTCGTTGTGACATTTAGTCGCCTACCGACTCGTAGATCAGCAAACTAACATATCTGGTTTCTACATACTTTAAAACAAAATTTTTTCGCCTCCTAAGTAGGACCGGGGCCCCCGGCAATATGGCCATGGCCATTGGCCATTTGAGTTGTTCGTATGTGTCGATTCCTCCCCGCCAATAATGGCTGACACATTCCGTTTCTGAGGACATCTTTTTTTGAGGTTGTTCTCTAGACAGTTGCAGTCCCCTGCTGACGAGATCTGTCTTCCCGGGTTTGTCTGGAGTCGTCCTACTCTAGATGACTTCAGCCTTCTGTTGCCGGGCTCACCAACCCAGGCTTTTTGCAGGGTGTGCTCCCTGGACACTGTAGTTTAATCCTTATGCTTAAGGGAAAGTGTCATAGAAGTAGAAGACAAGACAAGAAAAAGGATGTCCTCCTCAAGAGAGAGAGAGGACAAGTGCTATTTGTCCCATAGCTGGGGGATGGGTTGGTTGCAGCCAGAGCATTTACCACTCGCCGGTGGGTTCTGCACTGTCACCTTATGAGGCCCCATCCTGCTCCCCGCCTTTTGGTCTGGCCTTTCACCTTCAGTCTGTTCGGCTTGGTTAGACCTGCCAGGAGTTAGACTCCCGCCGACATAGCCTGAAGGATCCTAAAGGCACACAAACCCTCCAACCACGATAAGGTAGGCTAATATGGAGGGCCCCGGCAATATAAGCCCGACTATCTCAGACGGGAAATCGAAAATTCCTCTTTAATAGTGGCTAATTTTGTGTATATGTTTGATAGAACACTGTACGCTTTTTGCAATTTTACTCAATTCTATGCGTTCGTTATTTATTGATGAAAACTGTTAATAATACTGATATTCCCCTATATTTAACATGTTGTATTGTTTTTAAAATGAATTTGTCTATATACAACAATACTGGAATACAAGGATCACGCGACAGTTGTGGTCTTATTTCCTAGAATTTTTACCTGAGCCCGCCGGCCGTAAGTTATCGGAGGTCACGGTAGGACCAAGTAAAAAAACAGTAAAAACTGCCGTAAGGCCATCACCCTTAGTCGAGTCATTGACCTGTTAACCCTTGACCTCGCCGTCACAGCTTCCCAGTCTACGTCATTGGAAGATAGGGTTAGCTTGTCAACAGCCAACTCTAGATAAGTTTATAGTTGGCTCTGGCTTGTCTGTTCTACGGCCGGGTAATCAGCAGGCTACTCATTTTCACTTTTCACCCTTCATAATGAAGATTAGTCGACCCCAACTCTTCTGGATGCAGAGCCAGACGCAGAACTCAATTGTAGACCCAGCAATAGATGTTTGGTCTTTAATCTATCTTGTATGCCTGTCTGCCCAGCGTGTTCGTAGCGCGTTGGACTACGGGTGACAAGCTCCCTGTGAGTGCGTCTTCAATTCCGCGGGCTGGCAGAAAAGCCACAGGTTCACCAGATTCACGGTGTTCGTGGCACCGAACCGAAGGGTTACGATGTCAACGGCACCGAGACGAAGAGCTGAAAGCTCAAGTGCTTCTGGATCGGTTAAAAAAATATCTATATATTTTTAAAAATTATTAAAGTTTGCCATTCAGAACTACATTAATTACGATGGACATATGTTATTGCATGCTTTAACGATCTGCTCGTTCCACACTTATTTTCTGATTTCTTCATAAAAATAAATAAAAATGTAACATTTCCCATAGCTTTTTCAGACCTTAGGGTATGAAATCACTTCACGTCATATTTCTAGGCCCTTAATGGGCAGAAGGTTGGATGGCCAATTCCTGTCCTCACGTATGGAACTTCGAGGATTGAACCAACAACCCTCTTGTGTTCAGGCGATAGGCGAACGCTTATTACTTTCGACACGCCCGTGTGTTGCCGGGGCTTGCAAGGGAGCAAAGAATAGTACCACTGCGACCTACAAAGCATGCAGTAAGAGGCGACTGAGGTGGCCTTTTGTAGGCTCATAACTGGCACAACGAACAATCGCTCTTAGGCTCAGATCACATACATATCACAAAGAGTGGTTAACAATTGATCGATATGGAGCGTTCGAAGAAGAAATGTCGACAAATCCTAGCAGTTTGATGTTCGTGTTATATTCATGTAATTGAAATATTCTGTGTTTTCATGTCTGGATTGTACTGGATTTGTTTTGTTGTCGCCAATTTTCTCAGACCATACATTAAAAGCATACGCATTTCTCTTCTTGACCATCAACAAAGGAAACATTCAGTGTCCACCACTCCCTATATATCACCATGTCAACATCAAACAATATACACTTTGTTCAGTCTGTAGCTTATCTTTCATATGGCGCCCTAGAATTGTTTGGTGTGTTGCATTTCTTCCTCAACATTTTCCCGTCAATCTATCTTTGGTCCGCCTGTCTGTCAGCTTTTATAACATCGCAGTTCTAAGGACAGTATTGGGATCTCATGTGAGTCTGTGACCGATCCTATTCTAAAGTCCTTTTGCTGTTATTATATGCACATCTTCATGATGATCATCAAATAGCTTGTCCTGAGCAGAACATTGCCACCCCAACAGTCCTACGGAATTTCTCTCATAGGCCATATGACCCGCCTCTGCAGCCGTCATGTTCAAACCATCAGTTACATCCCAAATCCATCTTCTCCGTGGTCTTCCTCTTCTCTTTGCCAGTATGTTCCCTTCCATGATGGTCTTCTCCAGCCCTTCATGTCTTTTTATATGTCCAAAATACCTTAATTTTCTTGTTATTATTTGTAGCATCAGCCAGTTTTCTTCGATTTTGAGTTCTTTCTGGATAGATCTATTTGTTCTCTTCTCTGTCCAAGATATACGAAGGACTCTTCTGTAACACTTATATTCAAAAGCACATATATGCACATCTTACTGTTTGTTAAGGGGTGGGTGTCATTAAGGGGTGGTTGTCACCAGGAAAGATAGGCTGCAATACTAGGACACAGAGTAGCAGAGTGGCCATAACTTCATGCATCGAATACATTGAAAGACAACAATTCAGTGATTTGGACATTTAATGTGAATGGAATACAACCAACCACCAATAACAGCATACAATAAAAATGGGCTGGCACAAGAGCCAAGGAAGACCAAGTAAAAGATGGATAGACAATATCAAGACCACACTACATAACACGGATACAACACAATGACGACTCATCTGGCCCTGGAATACAAATTAAAGCTCCCACCCTACGCTTAACAGCAAGAGTGGACAACCAATTCCATCATCCACATGGGGAAAGACAATAGCCTGTTAATATTCTAATAATGATTATTTAAACAATTAGTTTGTGAAGATAAATGTCTGCAACAGTGCTCTTCAATGTTTTTATATATTAGGACGTATCTGACTAATGGCTGTGAAGATGCGTGTGTCATGTGGCAATTGCAATAATAATATTACTGACTTATTCATCTCCGCAGCTCGTGGCGCATAGGGCCTAAACAGTTGTTCGCCACTTTTCACGATCTCTGGCTTTATGGTCTCCCAGGATAGTCGAGTACTCTTTAGTTCTTCAAGAATTCAAATAATAGTTATAAATAATAATATGTAGGTTATATATAAATACAAATACCATAACAAATATTAATAATAACACTAAATTAAAAAAAGTGACAGATGAAAACTTAATTAAGGAGTGTAGGTTTCTATAGTGAAGTTGTTAAGACGTTTGATTGTCGTTCTGAACGGTTGTAGGTTCGAATCCGGACCAAGTCACATGTACAATAATTTCATGATATCCATAGGAATCTACTGAACGTATAAGTGGTGCCTAGAAAATCGACGACTCGTTTACTGTGGTTGATGGCGAAGTCATGTAAAGGATATGCCGCAATTTTCATTTCACCCCTAGGATTGTCGCTGGAGCTACAGAGTTCATGCTTTGTGTAGCACACTCTGCAGGTGGCGTACCATTTTTGTTAATGAGACTGCGCCATATGGGGAAACCCGGTGCAAGGAAGTCAATCCTCCGTCCCGTATGTAAGGGATTACATACTTTGAGCCAAGACAAGCCTCTTTAAACATAAGAGCGAGTTATTTTTTTGGTTATATAAGAACGTGTATTCCAACAAACATAAAAATAAATGCGTACCGAGCATTCAGAAGTAACTTCTTTCATGCTATATAAACTTGAAAAAGTCAACCAGCAAACAACAGTGTTCAGACGCAGCACCAATCTGGGATACAGAACTCGTAAAGTGAAAATAGCCAGTACCTATCGATCTTTGTAGCTAAACTAAAAATATGGATTGGATTTTGGACACTTGAGAGAGTAAAGTGTGTGTGCTCACTTCCCCAAATAGATCAGCGGGGATTTGTTATGGTTGTTTTGGTGAACTTTACAAAACGTTGTTTAGACTGTAAGATCAACATCATTAAGTTGTTGTTTGTGTGTAGATTTGAAGCAGATGTAAACTAGAGAATTGAATTTTGTAACGTTGGATTGTTTATATTGAAGATTAGTTGTTTGGCGTATCTGACCATGTGACAACAGCTACAGGTAGGTTTGTAGTGTTGTGTCATTATGTGGTGTGTTGTTTACAAGCAGAGATAGAGTGTTAGAGTGTTGTGTCATTATGTGGAGTGTTGTGTACAAGCAGAGATAGAGTGTTAGAGTGTTGTGTACAAACAGAGATAGAGTGTTAGAGTGTTGTATCATTATGTGGAATGTTGTGTCATTATGTGGTGTATTGTGTACAAGCAGAGATAGTGTGTTATAGTGTTGTGTACAAACAGAGATACTGTGTTATAGTGTTGTGTCATTATGTGGTGTATTGTGTACAAGCAGAGATAGTGTGTTATAGTGTTGTGTACAAACATAGATACTGTGTTATAGTGTTGTGTCATTATGTGGTGTATTGTGTACAAGCAGAGATAGTGTGTTATAGTGTTGTGTACAAACAGAGATACTGTGTTATAGTGTTGTGTCATTATGTGGTGTATTGTGTACAAGCAGAGATAGTGTGTTATAGTGTTGTGTACAAACAGAGATACTGTGTTATAGTGTTGTGTCATTATGTGGTGTATTGTGTACAAGCAGAGATAGTGTGTTATAGTGTTGTGTACAAACAGAGATACTGTGTTATAGTGTTGTGTCATTATGTGGTGTGTTGTGTACAAGCAGAGATACTGTGTTATAGTGTTGTGTCATTATGTGGTGTGTTGTGTACAAACAGAGATAGTGTTATAGTGTTGTGTACAAACAGAGATAGTATTATAGTGTTGTGTCATTATGTGGTGTGTTACGTAATTATGTCGTGTGTTGTGTACAAGGAAAGATAGTGTTGTGTCATTATGTGGTGTGTTGTTTACAAGCAGTGAAAGTATGTTATAGTGGTTTCATTATGTGTTGTGTTATTATGTGGTGTGTTGTTTACAAGCAGTGAAAGTATGTTATATAGCGGTTTCATTATGTGGTGTGTTGTTTACAAGCAGAGATAGTATGTTATAGCGGTTTCATTATGTGGTGTGTTGTTTACAAGCAGTGAAAGTAAGTTATAGCGGTTTCATTATGTGGTGTGTTGTTTACAAGCAGTGAAAGTATGTTATATAGCGGTTTCATTATGTGGTGTGTTGTTTACAAGCAGTGAAAGTAAGTTATAGCGGTTTCATTATGTGGTGTGTTGTTTACAAGCAGAGATAGTATGTTATAGCGGTTTCATTATGTGGTGTGTTGTTTACAAGCAGAGAAAGTATGTTATAGCGGTTTCATTATGTGGTGTGTTGTTTACAAGCAGAGAAAGTAAGTTATAGCGGTTTCATTATGTGGTGTGTTGTTTACAAGCAGAGAAAGTATGTTATAGCGGTTTCATTATGTGGTGTGTTGTTTACAAGCAGAGATAGTATGTTATAGCGGTTTCATTATGTGGTGTGTTGTTTACAAGCAGAGAAAGTAAGTTATAGCGGTTTCATTATGTGGTGTGTTGTTTACAAGCAGAGATAGTATGTTATATCGGTTTCATTATGTGACTTGTAGTATTCAAACATAGATAAAATGATGTAGTTTTTAAGTCATTGAGCGTAACAAAGTTAGTACGTTGCAAAGAGCTATTGTAGATCTTGTGTTTTGAAGAGAGCTTGTTGCTGCCCTACAATATTTGGTGTGCGCAAGTTGTTCCCCTCCCCACCATCCTGTGTGGTTTCAGGGGTAGCAAAGAATAGAACCATTGTCTCCTCTCGCATTTTGTGAAATGTAAATAAGAGGTATGGCTAATAGGTTTGGCGACTCCACTCCATATGGAAACAAATCGGTCCGGCGACCCCACACCGTTAAAAAAAAGCAAATAATTTTTTTTGGGGTCTGATCCAGAAGCACTTGAGCTTTCAGCTCTTCGGCTCGGTGCCATTGACATCGTAACCCTTCGGTTCGGTGCCACGAACACCGTAAATCTGGAGAACCTGTGGCATTTTCTGCCAGCCCGCGGAATTAAACGGCACTCACAGGGGCCTGTCACCCGTCATCCAACGCGCTACGAACACGTTGGGCAGGCGGGCAAGCAAATAAATTCGGCTACCCCACTCTGTTCCTTCCTTTTATTCGCTTGAAATGTGTCTATATATTCAATGTTGTATGAGCTTCACTGTCTTTTATAGCTCACACAGAGGTCCGTGTAGTTTTCTGTCGAGTGTTATTTCGTTAAGCCAGTGAGTTTGCCTCACCCCACTCTGTTAAAAGAAGCATAAAGATCCGGTGACCTCACACCGTTAAAAAAAACCGCAAATAAGTTCGGCGACGCTACACTGTAACAAAAGCAAATTATTTCCGTCGACGACATACTGTAACACACGCAAATTGGTTCGGCGACGCTACACTGTAAAAAAAGCAAATTATTTCCGTCGACGACATACTGTAACACACGCAAATAGGTTCGGCGACGCTACACTGTAACAAAAACAAATAGGTCCCTCGACCCCACACCGTAACAAAAGCAAATAGGTCCGGCAAACCCACACAATAAGCAAAAAATCAAATAGCTATGGAAACAAAAACAGCAACCAAAAAAAATGAATACTGCTCACAAAGATCCCCCTGCCACAATGGCAAGGAACGTAATATCTATCAGTGATGAAAGGCAGGTTGAAAAACTAGGAAGATTAGGTTTGATGTAGAGAGAAAGGCACAAGATCAAATTGAGTGTTTTATGTACCGTTGAGCGACAAGGAATGATGATGATGAGGAACTGCTTCCTCCGTCTTTGACGAAAGAAAAAGTGATGTGGTCTTGCATTGTCAACTTAAGTAGCACATTAATTTACTAGAGGGGCGTACTGAAGTGATGTTGTCTTGCATTGTCAACTTAAGTAGCACATTAATTTACTAGAGGAAAGTACTGAAGTGATGTGGTCTTGCAATGTCAACTTAAGTAGCACATTAATTTACTAGAGGAAAGTACTGAAGTGATGTGGTCTTGCAATGTCAACTAAAAAAAAAAAAGAAGTAAACGAACCCTTTCATACCCTCAAAAATGATAACGAGCCGCCACTGTGTGTTACACCTTCTAATTCTTCACCTTTCAACGTCCCAACGGAGCACAGGTCTTGAACAAACTTCTTCCAGCTCTTCCTCTCTCCTGCCATCCCTTCCCAATGTTTTAACCATCCTTTTATTCGATATTTTATTGCAACATTGATAACTTAGTTAACGTTCTCTTGTAACTTGTTAACTAATTCTCTGTGCTTGAGACCGTGTCCAGGTTTTCATTGATAACAGAGAATTTCTTATATATGCGGTTGGCTTTCATTCATTTCTTTTTGGGTAACAAGTTTCACAGCCACTACTTCACAAACACAATTTATCACAACAGTGTAGCACTCTCTTTTTCAGGGTTATTCTCAGGACATAATATCACATACCTACAAGGTCAGCATGCTCTGATATCAGTGGCGGCTCGTGATAAATTTTGTTGGTGGGGCCAGACATTTTCTTCCGGATAAATCATGGTTTTAAGCTGCTATATTTTAATTTATAAAATAATAAATACACGTTATACATTATTTTTAGTGGGCCCCGGCTACACAGGCCCGTAATGACGAGCCGCCACTGTTTGATATTATGAAAAGCAACTCCAGCCCTAGGTTTAAAAATTCATGCTTCGTCTTTTAGAGTTTTTAATGAAAAATCGTGGGATATCCTTTACAGGACGTAGCCATCAACCACAATAAATGAATCGTTGATTTTCTAGGCACTTCTTATACGTTCAGCAGTTTGCCATTACTTTCTGAACCGGAGAGGGGGAGGTATATTTTTATCTTTCTTAAAAATTCTACCGAAACGAATTTGCTTCCAAACTGACCGCCGCGGAGTTTGAACCAGGCACGCTTGGGTTGTGATCGAGCTCACTACTGTAAGCTACAGACGACCACTTTTGATAGTTTTTAATACCCTCTCATTTAAACATATTAATTATTTTTTGATTCTGTGTATCTTTGTCAACAATTTTGTTTCAACGTAAGACCGGAGTCATTTTCTGTTATATAAGAGCGTGTAGAAAATCAGAGCGTGTTGACATCAGAGCGTGTTGACATCAGAGCGTGTAGAAAATCAGAGCGTGTGACATCAATGCGTGTAGACATCAGAGCGTGTAGAAAATCAGAGCGTGTTGACATCAGAGCGTGTTGACATCAGAGCGTGTAGACATCAGAGCGTGTATACATCAGTGCGTGTAGACATCAGAGCGTGTAGACATCAGTGCGTGTAGACATCAGAGCGTGTTGACATCAGAGCGTGTTGACATCAGAGCGTGTAGACATCAGAGCGTGTAGACATCAGTGCGTGTTGACATCAGTGCGTGTTGACATCAGAGCGTGTAGACATCAGTGCGTGTAGACATCAGAGCGTGTTGACATCAGAGTGTAGAAAATCAGAGCGTGTAGACATCATTGCGCGTTGACATCATTGCGTGTAGACATCAGAGCGTGTAGACATCAGTGCGTGTAGACATCAGTTCGTGTAGACATCAGTGCGTGTTGACCTATTATTTGTAATGTAACGTTGTGGTCCGGGACTAGCAATGAAAATATTAAGATCAGCATTGACGTTTCTGTCATCGTCTTATATTTTTCATACTATGAATGCAGTGAATTTATTGCAGATTTCATGGACATTGAACAAACAGCTAGAGGACTGTATTGTTGCTCTTGAGATGTGGATTTATGGATGAATTGTGCGTATTTCATAGACACGGAACACACAAATGAAGTCAGGATCAAGTTAAGAACGAAGATGAAATTATTAAAGGAAATTACAAAATATAAATCAATAGCTTAAACATTTAAAGAATGCAAATGCTGGACAATAATACAGGAAAGAAAGTTGAAGAGTAAGCAATCACGTGGAAAGGAGTGCTATGTTTTGGAGGATAACATTGTATAGTGAGTAAAAAAGGTTTTAAAGCCGAAGGATTGACTTCATTGCACCGGATTTTACCCCATATGGCTCGGTCCCTTTCCGCAGAAATGGCACGCCACCTGCCGAGAGTATTGCACAAAGCACGAACTCCGTAGCTCCAGCAACAATCCTAGGGTCTCTGTAAAACTTCACTCGGAACAGAAGGCCGCGGTCCGGATTGAACCACGACTTTCGACTCGCAAGGCAAAGGGCTTAACCACTTACTCACTGGGACAAGGGAAATGAAGTATTAGAGATCGATTGCAATTGAACTTCAGTGTACTAATCATCATCATCATCATCAAATAGCTTGTCCTGAACAGAACTTTGCCACGCCAACAGTCCTCCGGAATTTCTCTCTCTCATAGGCCAGATGTCCTGCCTCTGCAGCCGTCATGTTCAAACCACCAGTTACATCCTGAATCCATCTTCTCCGTGGTCTTCCTCTCTTCTCTTTGCCGGTATGCCTCCTTCCATGATGGTCTTCCCAGCCCTTCATGTCTTCAGTGTACTATCCACCAACAGAAATATCACGCTATAAATCTTCAGCATCAGGTCGATTCTCTCCAACACCAAACACATCATCTTCAGCATCAGATCGATTCTCTCCAACACCAAACACATCATCTTCAGCATCAGGTCGATTCTCTCCAACACCAAACACATCATCTTCAGCATCAGATCGATTCTCTCCAACACCAAACTCATCATCTTCAGCATCAGGTCGATTGTCTCCAACACCAAACTCATCATCTTCAGCATCAGGTCGATTCTCTCCAACACCAAACTCATCATCTTCAGCATCAGGTCAATTCTCTCCAACACCAAACTCATCATCTTCAGCATCAGATCGATTCTCTCCAACACCAAACTCATCATCTTCAGCATCAGATCGATTCTCTCCAACACCAAACTCATCATCTTCAGCATCAGGTCGATTCTCTCCAACACCAAACTCATCATCTTCAGCATCAGGTCGATTCTCTCCAACACCAAACTCATCATCTTCAGCATCAGGTCGATTCTCTCCAACACCAAACTCATCATCTTCAGCATCAGGTCGATTCTCTCCAACACCAAACTCATCATCTTCAGCATCAGATCGATTCTCTCCAACACCAAACTCATCATCTTCAGCATCAGGTCGATTCTCTCCAACACCAAACACATCATCTTCAGCATCAGATCGATTCTCTCCAACACCAAACTCATCATCTTCAGCATCAGATCGATTCTCTCCAACACCAAACTCATCATCTTCAGCATCAGGTCGATTCTCTCCAACACCAAACTCATCATCTTCAGCATCAGGTCGATTCTCTCCAACACCAAACTCATCATCTTCAGCATCAGGTCGATTCTCTCCAACACCAAACTCATCATCTTCAGCATCAGGTCGATTCTCTCCAACACCAAACTCATCATCTTCAGCATCAGATCGATTCTCTCCAACACCAAACTCATCATCTTCAGCATCAGGTCGATTCTCTCCAACACCAAACTCATCATCTTCAGCATCAGATCGATTCTCTCAACACCAAACATCATCTTCAGCATCAGGTCGATTCTCTCCAACACCAAACTCATCATCTTCAGCATCAGGTCGATTCTCTCCAACACCAAACTCATCATCTTCAGCATCAGGTCGATTCTCTCCAACACCAAACTCATCATCTTCAGCATCAGATCGATTCTCTCCAACACCAAACTCATCATCTTCAGCATCAGGTCGATTCTCTCCAACACCAAACCCATCATCTTCAGCATCAGATCGATTCTCTCCAACACCAAACACATCATCTTCAGCATCAGATCGATTCTCTCCAACACCAAACACATCATCTTCAGCATCAGATCGATTCTCTCCAACACCAAACTCATCATCTTCAGCATCAGGTCGATTCTCTACAACACCAAACTCATCATCTTCAGCATCAGGTCGATTCTCTCCAACACCAAACTCATCATCTTCAGCATCAGATCGATTCTCTCCAACACCAAACTCATCATCTTCAGCATCAGGTCGATTCTCTCCAACACCAAACACATCATCTTCAGCATCAGATCGATTCTCTCCAACACCAAACTCATCATCTTCAGCATCAGATCGATTCTCTCCAACACCAAACCCATCATCTTCAGCATCAGGTCGATTCTCTCCAACACCAAACACATCATCTTCAGCATCAGATCGATTCTCTCCAACACCAAACTCATCATCTTCAGCATCAGGTCGATTCTCTCCAACACCAAACTCATCATCTTCAGCATCAGGTCGATTCTCTCCAACACCAAACTCATCATCTTCAGCATCAGGTCGATTCTCTCCAACACCAAACACATCATCTTCAGCATCAGATCGATTCTCTCCAACACCAAACTCATCATCTTCAGCATCAGGTCGATTCTCTCCAACACCAAACTCATCATCTTCAGCATCAGGTCGATTCTCTCCAACACCAAACTCATCATCTTCAGCATCAGGTCGATTCTCTCCAACACCAAACTCATCATCTTCAGCATCAGGTCGATTCTCTCCAACACCAAACTCATCATCTTCAGCATCAGGTCGATTCTCTCCAACACCAAACTCATCATCTTCAGCATCAGATCGATTCTCTCCAACACCAAACTCATCATCTTCAGCATCAGATCGATTCTCTCCAACACCAAACACATCATCTTCAGCATCAGATCGATTCTCTCCAACACCAAACTCATCATCTTCAGCATCAGGTCGATTCTCTCCAACACCAAACTCATCAGCTTCAGCATCAGGTCGATTCTCTCCAACACCAAACTCATCATCTTCAGCATCAGGTCAATTCTCTCCAACACCAAACTCATCATCTTCAGCATCAGATCGATTCTCTCCAACACCAAACTCATCATCTTCAGCATCAGATCGATTCTCTCCAACACCAAACTCATCATCTTCAGCATCAGGTCGATTCTCTCCAACACCAAACTCATCATCTTCAGCATCAGGTAGATTCTCTCCAACACCAAACTCATCATCTTCAGCATCAGGTCGATTCTCTCCAACACCAAACACATCATCTTCAGCATCAGGTCGATTCTCTCCAACACCAAACACATCATCTTCAGCATCATGTCGATTCTCTCCAACACCAAACTCATCATCTTCAGCATCAGATCGATTCTCTCCAACACCAAACTCATCATCTTCAGCATCAGGTCGATTCTCTCCAACACCAAACTCATCATCTTCAGCATCAGGTCGATTCTCTCCAACACCAAACTCATCATCTTCAGCATCAGGTCGATTCTCTCCAACACCAAACTCATCATCTTCAGCATCAGGTCGATTCTCTCCAACACCAAACTCATCATCTTCAGCATCAGATCGATTCTCTCCAACACCAAACTCATCATCTTCAGCATCAGATCGATTCTCTCCAACACCAAACACATCATCTTCAGCATCAGATCGATTCTCTCCAACACCAAACTCATCATCTTCAGCATCAGGTCGATTCTCTCCAACACCAAACTCATCAGCTTCAGCATCAGGTCGATTCTCTCCAACACCAAACTCATCATCTTCAGCATCAGGTCAATTCTCTCCAACACCAAACTCATCATCTTCAGCATCAGATCGATTCTCTCCAACACCAAACTCATCATCTTCAGCATCAGATCGATTCTCTCCAACACCAAACTCATCATCTTCAGCATCAGGTCGATTCTCTCCAACACCAAACTCATCATCTTCAGCATCAGGTCGATTCTCTCCAACACCAAACTCATCATCTTCAGCATCAGGTCGATTCTCTCCAACACCAAACACATCATCTTCAGCATCAGGTCGATTCTCTCCAACACCAAACACATCATCTTCAGCATCATGTCGATTCTCTCCAACACCAAACTCATCATCTTCAGCATCAGATCGATTCTCTCCAACACCAAACTCATCATCTTCAGCATCAGGTCGATTCTCTCCAACACCAAACTCATCATCTTCAGCATCAGGTCGATTCTCTCCAACACCAAACTCATCATCTTCAGCATCAGGTCGATTCTCTCCAACACCAAACTCATCATCTTCAGCATCAGGTCGATTCTCTCCAACACCAAACACATCATCTTCAGCATCAGGTCGATTCTCTCCAACACCAAACACATCATCTTCAGCATCAGGTCGATTCTCTCCAACACCAAACTCATCATCTTCAGCATCAGATCGATTCTCTCCAACACCAAACTCATCATCTTCAGCATCAGGTCGATTCTCTCCAACACCAAACTCATCATCTTCAGCATCAGGTCGATTCTCTCCAACACCAAACTCATCATCTTCAGCATCAGGTCGATTCTCTCCAACACCAAACTCATCATCTTCAGCATCAGGTCGATTCTCTCCAACACCAAACTCATCATCTTCAGCATCAGATCGATTCTCTCCAACACCAAACACATCATCTTCAGCATCAGGTCGATTCTCTCCAACACCAAACTCATCATCTTCAGCATCAGGTCGATTCTCTCCAACACCAAACTCATCATCTTCAGCATCAGGTCGATTCTCTCCAACACCAAACTCATCATCTTCAGCATCAGATCGATTCTCTCCAACACCAAACTCATCATCTTCAGCATCAGGTCGATTCTCTCCAACACCAAACTCATCATCTTCAGCATCAGGTCGATTCTCTCCAACACCAAACTCATCATCTTCAGCATCAGGTCGATTCTCTCCAACACCAAACTCATCATCTTCAGCATCAGATCGATTCTCTCCAACACCAAACTCATCATCTTCAGCATCAGGTCGATTCTCTCCAACACCAAACCCATCATCTTCAGCATCATGTCGATTCTCTCCAACACCAAACACATCATCTTCAGCATCAGGTCGATTCTCTCCAACACCAAACTCATCATCTTCAGCATCAGATCGATTCTCTCCAACACCAAACTCATCATCTTCAGCATCAGGTCGATTCTCTCCAACACCAAACTCATCATCTTCAGCATCAGGTCGATTCTCTCCAACACCAAACTCATCATCTTCAGCATCAGGTCGATTCTCTCCAACACCAAACACATCATCTTCAGCATCAGATCGATTCTCTCCAACACCAAACTCATCATCTTCAGCATCAGATCGATTCTCTCCAACACCAAACTCATCATCTTCAGCATCAGGTCGATTCTCTACAACACCAAACTCATCATCTTCAGCATCAGGTCGATTCTCTCCAACACCAAACTCATCATCTTCAGCATCAGATCGATTCTCTCCAACACCAAACTCATCATCTTCAGCATCAGATCGATTCTCTCCAACACCAAACTCACCATCTTCAGCATCAGGTCGATTCTCTCCAACACCAAACTCATCATCTTCAGCATCAGGTCGATTCTCTCCAACACCAAACTCATCATCTTCAGCATCAGGTCGATTCTCTCCAACACCAAACTCACCATCTTCAGCATCAGGTCGATTCTCTCCAACACCAAACTCATCATCTTCAGCATCAGATCGATTCTCTCCAACACCAAACTCATCATCTTCAGCATCAGGTCGATTCTCTCCAACACCAAACTCATCATCTTCAGCATCAGGTCGATTCTCTCCAACACCAAACTCATCATCTTCAGCATCAGGTCGATTCTCTCCAACACCAAACTCATCATCTTCAGCATCAGGTCGATTGTCTCCAACACCAAACTCATCATCTTCAGCATCAGGTCGATTCTCTCCAACACCAAACACATCATCTTCAGCATCAGGTCGATTCTCTCCAACACCAAACTCATCATCTTCAGCATCAGATCGATTCTCTCCAACACCAAACTCATCATCTTCAGCATCAGATCGATTCTCTCCAACACCAAACTCATCATCTTCAGCATCAGATCGATTCTCTCCAACACCAAACTCATCATCTTCAGCATCAGGTCGATTCTCTCCAACACCAAACTCATCATCTTCAGCATCAGGTCGATTCTCTCCAACACCAAACTCATCATCTTCAGCATCAGGTCGATTCTCTCCAACACCAAACACATCATCTTCAGCATCAGGTCGATTCTCTCCAACACCAAACTCATCATCTTCAGCATCAGATCGATTCTCTCCAACACCAAACTCATCATCTTCAGCATCATGTCGATTCTCTCCAACACCAAACTCATCATCTTCAGCATCAGATCGATTCTCTCCAACACCAAACTCATCATCTTCAGCATCAGATCGATTCTCTCCAACACCAAACTCATCATCTTCAGCATCAGGTCGATTCTCTCCAACACCAAACTCATCATCTTCAGCATCAGGTCGATTCTCTCCAACACCAAACACATCATCTTCAGCATCAGATCGATTCTCTCCAACACCAAACTCATCATCTTCAGCATCAGGTCGATTCTCTCCAACACCAAACACATCATCTTCAGCATCAGGTCGATTCTCTCCAACACCAAACCCATCATCTTCAGCATCAGGTCGATTCTCTCCAACACCAAACTCATCATCTTCAGCATCAGATCGATTCTCTCCAACACCAAACTCATCATCTTCAGCATCAGATCGATTCTCTCCAACACCAAACTCATCATCTTCAGCATCAGATCGATTCTCTCCAACACCAAACTCATCATCTTCAGCATCAGGTCGATTCTCTCCAACACCAAACACATCATCTTCAGCATCAGATCGATTCTCTCCAACACCAAACTCATCATCTTCAGCATCAGGTCGATTCTCTCCAACACCAAACACATCATCTTCAGCATCAGGTCGATTGTCTCCAACACCAAACTCATCATCTTCAGCATCAGGTCGATTCTCTCCAACACCAAACACATCATCTTCAGCATCAGGTCGATTCTCTCCAACACCAAACACATCATCTTCAGCATCAGATCGATTCTCTCCAACACCAAACACATCATCTTCAGCATCAGATCGATTCTCTCCAACACCAAACCCATCATCTTCAGCATCAGATCGATTCTCTCCAACACCAAACTCATCATCTTCAGCATCAGGTCGATTCTCTCCAACACCAAACTCATCATCTTCAGCATCAGGTCGAATCTCTCCAACACCAAACTCATCATCTTCAGCATCAGGTCGATTCTCTCCAACACCAAACTCATCATCTTCAGCATCAGATCGATTCTCTCCAACACCAAACTCATCATCTTCAGCATCAGATCGATTCTCTCCAACACCAAACTCATCATCTTCAGCATCAGATCGATTCTCTCCAACACCAAACTCATCATCTTCAGCATCAGATCGATTCTCTCCAACACCAAACTCATCATCTTCAGCATCAGATCGATTCTCTCCAACACCAAACTCATCATCTTCAGCATCAGATCGATTCTCTCCAACACCAAACTCATCATCTTCAGCATCAGATCGATTCTCTCCAACACCAAACTCATCATCTTCAGCATCAGGTCGATTCTCTCCAACACCAAACTCATCATCTTCAGCATCAGATCGATTCTCTCCAACACCAAACACATCATCTTCAGCATCAGGTCGATTCTCTCCAACACCAAACTCATCATCTTCAGCATCAGGTCGATTCTCTCCAACACCAAACTCATCATCTTCAGCATCAGGTCGATTCTCTCCAACACCAAACTCATCATCTTCAGCATCAGATCGATTCTCTCCAACACCAAACTCATCATCTTCAGCATCAGGTCGATTCTCTCCAACACCAAACTCATCATCTTCAGCATCAGATCGATTCTCTCCAACACCAAACACATCATCTTCAGCATCAGGTCGATTCTCTCCAACACCAAACTCATCATCTTCAGCATCAGGTCGATTCTCTCCAACACCAAACCCATCATCTTCAGCATCAGGTCGATTCTCTCCAACACCAAACTCATCATCTTCAGCATCAGATCGATTCTCTCCAACACCAAACTCATCATCTTCAGCATCAGATCGATTCTCTCCAACACCAAACACATCATCTTCAGCATCAGATCGATTCTCTCCAACACCAAACTCATCATCTTCAGCATCAGGTCGATTCTCTCCAACACCAAACTCATCATCTTCAGCATCAGGTCGATTCTCTCCAACACCAAACTCATCATCTTCAGCATCAGATCGATTCTCTCCAACACCAAACTCATCATCTTCAGCAGGAGCCTTCTACCACATTATATCATTAATGTCATTAATTTTTTTTAGTAAAGAATGTGTTCCTTCTAGTAAGCAAGATATCAATAACAACAACAACAACGATAGTGCTATTCTAGACATAAGAAAAAACATAAACTATCCAACGACGACTATCTCAAACTCGACAGACCACCAGTTTCTGTATCAGGACAGGGCACAACAGACTGAATAAACACGTGCACAGATAAGATCTCCGTCCTTTCAGTGTCCCTGTGGCATCTCTGATCAAACCGTATAACATGTCCTGCAAGAATGTCCCTGTATGTCCTCCCTAGCCCTTTCGCTGCTACATACTTTCAGAAGGCTGAGCTAAAAATAGCTACTCTTTGTTTCTAGGTCACGAACGTGAATGTACACCTATAGCAGTGACAGTAGCAATGTATAACGTGTTAACACGTCTTTAGCCCACATAGGAGAGATAATAACAGACGTGTTAATAGGTCTTTAGAAGTGAATGGGAAAAACGTAATATATACTTCCTTAGCAGCTAAAGGGCTAGAAAGAGATGCTGACCCTACAACACAACACTACATTCAAAAGTACATGGTACCAGAGATGAGCTTCAGACAACAATCGACTCCATCATAAGAACACGTTTGCCGGTATACTCATACAAATAGCGATCGCAAGAAGAAAGAACAATAAGAGTAAATGCTAACATTTAGTCGTAAACATTTTGCTATATATCAACTGTTGTACTTATAGCAATTATAAAGACTACTGTCTGTTTTCCGACCGTGTTTATTTATTTCCTTGCATTCTACGCGTGTGTCCTTTGGCCCAGTTCAGTAGTGAACCACGTGTCCGACACTCGTATCGATCGAATTTCATATTGCTATATTGCTTCATGCTATTGGTGAACGACACGTGCTGTATCGATTGTGTGGAGATGTCGGACAAATCATTACGTACTCTGTTTACATCCATCTAGTATTTGAGTTGACAGTGTTGGAATATATTTGTGAGTTATTCTTCAATTCTGGTGTGTCATGTATTGACTTATATATATATATTTAAATAAGTAACATATCACAGCGAAGGATATGGGGGAAAATAGTAAACAAGAAGATAAAATGAAAGATTAATGACTACTATAAGGGTAAGTCACCAAGTAATATATATCAGATAGTTGAGATATGGTTGTTGGTAGTGAATAAAGGCGTTATTAGGTTGCATAATCATATAGTGTTTGTTTATTTGTTTGGAAATCGTAGCATATCCTTTACAGGACTTATCCATCAACCACGGTTAACGAGTCGTTGATTTTTCTAGGCACCACTTATACTTTCAGTAGTTTGCCATTGCTTTCTGAACAGTGAGGTCTATTTTTACCTTTCGTAAAATCCCACGGAAACGAATTTGCTTCCAAACTGCCTGCCGCAGAGTTTCAACCAGTCTCACTACCGATTAAGCTAGAGACGTCTACCCATGTTTACTTAGGAGTACATAAATGAAATATAATATAACTGTGATAAGTGTCAGCCCAGTGTTCCATTGTGAACTAAAAGAAGTTTAAAAAATATATATATATTAGGTTAATTGTATATCCTTTACATGACTTTGCGAAACAACTCCAGCTTTTAACGCTGTTTGTGATTTTTCTAGGCATTATTACGTTCACTAGTTTGCCATTGCTTTCTGAACGGGTCGTGTCATCGTCCTTTTGTAAAAATCCACACGAAACAATTTACAACCAAACTGTCCGCAGCGTGATTCGAACGCAGAACGTCGGGGTTAATAGACCGAGTCACTATCTCCTAAGCCACAGACGCCACCACTGATATAAATATAACAGTCCAGAATAGTAAATGCGCATCATCATCATCAGGTGCCGAGCCGGCTGGCGTAGCCGATCATGGATCTCCACAAATCTCTGTATTTGGTGTTTGCTATCAACTTAGAAGTTGACGCTCGACCGTGCCATGAAGTCAGGCTATCCCAAATGTTCTCTCTCTCTGCCTTCCTCTATCTCGTCTACCCTCGATTTTACCGGTTGTCACAATGTGTTCTAAACCTCCCTCCTCATCACATGCCCGAAAAATGATGACTGCCTCTTTCTTATGTTGATGATAAGCTTTCTCTGTGTCTTGACTCATTCAACACCTCAACATTTGTCATTTTAACAGACCATGGGATTCTCATCATTCTTCTGTAAAACCACATCTCTGTGGCCGTCAGAGATTTTTCGATCTGTGTGTTCATTGTCTATGACTCCCATCCGTATGTCAGTATTGGTTCTATGTAGTAACTGCGCATGTTAGATAAATTCCAAGACTAATTTTGTTGATAGTATAACATAAATAGTTGATTGAATGCCACAAAGAAATAGATTTTAAAGGAAAATAATCATAGAAATCTCAGTTACCTCTATGAAAATAAGAATCGCTTTATTTCTTTATATGGTACTTTGCAACCTCATGGACTCAACGCTCAACATTTCTATGCTTCTTAGTACTTTCTCTTCTCATGCTCTATATTTTATATGCATAGGTGTTAAATGTATATGAGTTATATATTTACTTGATGTTTTATTGTTTCTCTTCATTTTCCACTTCTACTAGTTTTTCTGTATTTATTTCGTTATTCGTTTTTAGTCACATATTTTCATTCATTTTAACCGTTGTAATTTTTTTGTCAAAGTCTATATGTAGTGTTCTGTGACATTCGTTAGTTTTGTTGTATCGTTTGCTTGATAAAGACCTTTCTGGTCGAAACGTTGCTGTCTATTGCCATTGTTTTTGTATTTTGTAAAACTACAGTACTTTGTTATTACGTGTTCTGCCATTCTACATAGTTTTAATGCAGTCTCCACCTATATTATGAAAATAAGTCACAGCAAAATGAAATGATATTTAGTGCTCACTAAATATCTAAGTAAACAGAGCAGTGAGACAGGGAAGCAGTGGTTTAGTCGTAAAATACATTGTACTTGTGCAGGACGTGTTACAAACTGTAATTACAGTGACATCAAATGCTATTATAGCAGTAAATATGTTACGCTACGCAGTATGATGCTATGATTATTAACATTAAATTTATTATTATTATTATTATCATATGTATAACTAGTCGTGGCGTCTGTAGCTTAAGCTGTAGTGAGCTCGATCACAACCCAAGCGTACCTGATTGAAACTCCGCGGCAGGCAGTGTGGAAGAAAATTGTTTCCGTGGGATTTTTACGAAAGGTAAAAATAGACTTCACCGTTCAGGAAGCAATGGCAAACTACTGAACTCGTTTAATGTGGTTAATGGCTACGCCCTGTAAATGATATGCCAATATAGGTGGAGACTGAAGTAAAACTATGTAGAATGGCGAAACACGTAATAACAAAGTACTGTAGTTTTACAAAATACAAAAATAATGACAATACACAGCAACGCTTCGACCAAAAATGGCCTTTATCAAGCAAACTATACAACAAAAGTAACGAATGTCACAGAACACAACATATAGACTTTGACAAAGATATTACAGCGGTAAAAATGAATGAAAATATGTGACTAAAATATTTGTCAAAGTCTATATGTAGTCTACATTCGTCACTTTTGTTGTATCGTTTGCTTGATAAAGGCCTATTTTGGTTGAAAAGTTGCTGTGTATTGTCATTGTTTTGTATTTTGTAAAACTACAGTACTTTGTTATTACGTGTTTCGCTAAAGGATATGCTCTTCTCTCTTCCGATCCAGAAGCACTTGAGCTGAAAACTCTTCGACTCGGTGTCATGGACATCGTAACCCTTCGGCTCGGTGCCACGAACACCGTAAATCTGGGGAACCTGTAGCTTTTCTGCCAGTCCGCGGAGTTGAACCCGCACTTGCAGAGGACTAGTCACCCGTAGTCCAACGCGCTACGAACACGCTGGGCACGCGAGCCAAAGGATATGCTCCAGTTTCATTCATTTCAATGAAACACGAAAGCCTTCCGCAGTAGCGTAGTTGTTAGTGAACTCGCTTCTGCTCCCCCATAGGTGAAGAGCAGAGGTAGAGACAGATTAATTCTTCTATTCAAGAAAAGTTTCAGAGCTTCGAGGTCTCTGTGGCTTAGACTCGCTTCTGCTCCCCCATAAGTGAAGAGCAGAGGTAGAGTCAGATTAATTCTTCTATTCAAGAAAAGTTTCTGAGCTTCGGGGTCTCTGTAGTTTAGTGGTTAGGTGCTCGCCTCTGGTTCCAAAAGTACTCCGTTCGCTCTCTCATGGAGTCATCGGAATATTCTCCAGATTCATAACCTCAGTGTAGGTGAGATCTAGTTCATAGTCCTATTGGAGACGGATGATAACACGTAGGTACCGTGTTCAAGTTGATCACGTAGAAGAACCATTGGCAGTTCCAAATCCAGAAGAACAGGATAGAAAACTTCTGCCCTGGCAAAATTTAGAAGAAAATATCAAAACTAAAATTGCTACAAAATATCGTCACTATCTTCTAATTTACATCGGGGACCGTCGCCGATGCTACCGAGTTCCAGCACTGCCGCTGATATCTTCATGTGTAAGAAAGGTATCTGAGCACACATGGTTACTGATCAAAGTGCAATGATGATGGTCCTATCAATCATCAATAAATCAATCAATCAATCAGTCATATATATATATATTTTTTTTTTCGATCCAGAAGTACTTAAGCTGAAAGCTCTTCGGCTCGGTGTCATGGACATCGTAACCTTCGGTTCGGTGCCACGAACACCGTAAATCTGGGGAACCTGTAGCTTTTATGCCAGTCCGCGGAGTTGAACCCACACTTACAGAGGACTTGTCACCCGTAGTCCGACGCGCTACGAACACGCTGGTTGTAGACCGTCATAATGAGATATGAAGGTATCTTCAAACATCAGCAGGAACGCCGAGTGGTTACCGGGACCCAAATTTGGGGTGTAAAGAATAGAACCACTGTTACCTGCCACGCATGTCGTAGAGGCGACTAAGGAGGTTTGGCTGAAATCGGATGCATGTGTCCTAAACGTGTAGAAGTCTATGCGTTTAGGGGCCTACCAAACCAATGTGCAACATATACACGTTCTTGGCAAAGATCAAACATATCACAAAGAGTGATTAAAATTGGTCGTAAAGAACGAACGCAAAGAAGAAGAAGATCAAGCTGGAAGAGATAGTAAGTAAGGTTAGGTAACTTCTTCATGGAGAATAAAACAGTCAATGCATGATTAGTATCCTTCAACAATGAAGGTATTATCTTTAACTCTTCATCACGTAGCTTGTCCCTTCCGGAACTTGGCTCCCATGACAGTAGTCCTGAAAACTCTCTGTTCTGTGCAAGATGGCCGGTGTCAGCAGCAACCATTCTCAAATCGTCAATGACATCTTGCACCCATCGTCTTCTACGTCTTCCTTTCATTCTTCTTCCAGGCACCATTCCTTCCAAAATTATCTTCTCTATGCATTCATTTTGTTTGATGTGTCCGAAATATTCCATTTTCATTGATTTTATGCTCTTTAATATCCAACCTTCTTTAATATCAAGCTGTTGCAGAATATAACCATATGTTCTTTTCTCTGTCCATGATATTATTCTAAGTACGTTTCAGTAGCATTTGCATTCAAATGCATTAATGATCTTCTCCCTCGCTTTGTCAATAGTCCATGTCTCACAACCATATGTTGCCAAGGGAAAAACGCAAGCTCTTAAACACTTGATTTTTATTCTTATGTCAGTTCCCTTCCATAGGTTAGTTAGTTCTTTTATTATTTTACAAAGCAGTGCTCAGCCTTCTTATAATTTCTTTTATAGCAGTTCCTTCATTTGTCAGAAATGCCCTAAGGTGTTCGAAGTTGTCAACTCTTCCTATTTTGTAGCCGTTGACATATTATCTTAACTATGAGATGGATAACAATGTCAATGAAATGAGTACAGTGTTGGATAGTGCAAGAGTACTCATAGAAAATAGATTGTTTGATAGTGCAAGAGTACTCATAGAAAATAGATTGTTTGATAGTGCAAGAGTACTCATAGAAAATAGATTGTTTAATAGTGCAAGAGTACTCATAGAAAATAGATTGTTTGGTAGTGCAAGAGTACTCATAGAAAATAGATTGTTTAATAGTGCAAGAGTACTCATAGAAAATAGATTGTTTGATAGTGCAAGAGTACTCATAGAAAATAGATTGTTTAATAGTGCAAGAGTACTCATAGAAAATAGATTGTTTGATAGTGCAAGAGTACTCATAGAAAATAGATTGTTTAATAGTGCAAGAGTACTCATAGAAAATAGATTGTTTGATAGTGCAAGAGTACTCATAGAAAATAGATTGTTTGATAGTGCAAGAGTACTAATAGAAAATATATTGTTTGATAGTACAAGAGTACTCATAGAAAATATATTGTTTGGTAGTTCAGAGTTTATTGTCTATTCCCAGGTGGAAGATGTAGTTGGCTGTCTACTCTTGCCGTTAAGCGTAGGGATGGGAGCTTTAATTTGCGTTCTAGGGCTAGATGAGTTGCCCTTGTTGTGTTGTATCCGTGTTATGTAGTGTGGGCTTGATGTTGTCTATCCATCTTTTCTTGGTCTTCCTTAGCTCTAGTACCTGACCTCTTTTATTGTAGGCTGTTATTGGTGGTTGGTTGTATTTCATTCTCATTAAATGTCCAAACCACTGCATTTGTTGTTTTTCGATGTATTCGATGCATGAAGTTATGCCCACTCTGCTTCTGATGTCCTCATTTCGTAGTCTGTCTGTCCTGGTGACCTCCACTGCCTTCCTCAAGCATTTCATTTCACACGTGGTGAGCTTTCGGTAGTGCAAGAGTACTCATAGAAAAATAGATTCACCAGGATGAAGTTTGCTCTTATGTTTGTAAGAATGCTATTTGAAATAATTGTTCTCGGTATTGCAATAGTATTATTCTGTAGTTATGTATCCGGTAGCCATGTGTTGATTTATATAACTATTTCTATTATTAGAAATGTAAATCCTCGCACTTGACCTCTTATCCACATGTGTGAGAAGAAAATTTATATAACTATTTCTATTATTAGAAATGTAAATCCTCATACTTGATCTCTTATCCACATGTGTGAGAAGAAAATAAGTTCTAAGAACCCTAGGGGAAGCACCAGAGCCAATGAATATGATAAATAAATAGAAAATGAACAAGTATTGAGGTTTCGGAAAAAGAACCACCACATATTACCAAACACATAATTCGAACCACAAACCCTTATTTCTTACGGCACCCATTGCCTAGCCATACAGACAAGTTTTTTTAAAAGAACAGAACCAACTATCTCTCCAAGAGCACACCTGTTCACTGTCTGTTTATTGTTCCTTAATGTTTATGAATATATATTCCTATTTCTTTAAATATACCTCGTATGAATCCACAGAGTTTTTCCACTTAAGTTATATATATATATATATATATATATATATATATATAAGTTATATATATATATATGCTAGTTTTGTTTGTCAGCCCTAGAGAGGGATGTTTGCCAGCCTAGAGAGGGATGTTTACCAGCGCTAGAGGGGATGTTTGCATATTAATAAATAATAATTCCTCTCGTACCGTTATACGTTACATAGGGCCTGCAAGTAATTTCTCCATACCGCTCTATCCTGGCAACTCGCTCAATCTCCTCCATGGAACGGAGACAGATATTTCCTCCTCGCTCAGCAAAGTTCGTTTCAGGGTCTCTTAGGTCGATCCTCTTTCTTGAACCCTTTGCATCCCACTTCAATGCCTGCTTTGATATTCGTTGATCATTTCTCCTCAAGGTAATTGTTTGCATATTATGTTGGTATAATTCATAATTCACGTCTGATGTCGAAGTATTTGCAAACAGTTTTATAACATCCTGGGAATACCACCACATAGTAACCTTTTTATACATAACCGGTTTTATATATATATATATCTCATTATCATCATCACCATTGGCATCTGTCTCAGGAGGCAACATGTTTTGAGTCACTTAGTTTGTTCTGTGCTGAACCGCAACGCCTATTGTGGCTGTAATGGCCTATTCTGGAGTGCACAGTTGCCCACAGTTGCTGCAGGTGAAACTGGAGACGAGCTGATGCATAGGATAGTCTCTCTGCCCTCTGCACTCTCTTTTGCCTCCATATGTGATGGTGTTTTTCTTAGTCTTTGTGCCTTCCTCACTGCCACTCGCTATGCTTGCCTGTCTTTGACCCACCACTCCCAATTTTCTTTGTCTATGCTACATGAAGTTAGATCACGCTTGCAGGTGTCAATGAAGCATAGTAATGGACACCGGGGCTGCTGAATAGTACAAGTTGCGAGTTGACCATATAGAATGTTCTTTGGGATTTTACCATCGCTCATACGGCATACATGTCCCAGCACATCAGACTTCAATGACTCATCAAGATGTATGTGTTTAGAATGCCATCGCTGTCCAGGATTTATATATTGGAGATGTGGTCTTACCATCGGATGTTGTATGTTTGTTTGAAACAGCGCATATAGACACTTACGGCTATGGTCTTGTCTAACATATGTGGTCCACGTCTAACCACCATACAGTCGACTACTAAGAACATGGGCCTTATATATTTGTGTCTTGGTGTTTCTTGAGAGTGCCCTATTTTCCCATACACACTTTGATAATTTTAACATAGCAGTAGATGCCTTCTCAATGCGGCTGCTAATTTTATCATCGAGAGAGAGAGAGAGATTTTGCTGCTGATGACAGAGCCAAGGTATGCACAGTGTTGACTACTTCAAGCGTATGACTACCAATGTTAATAGATGAGACTTTGTTAATACCTTGAAACAGGATATTTATTTTCTTCATTCTGATAGTCAGGCGAATTGTTGGGTGCTGCAGCAAATCTGTGCATTGAGTATTGAAACCCTCTGTGTGTGATGTTAATGCTGCACTGGAGGAGACCCCATCAAATATGTTAATGCTGCACTGGAGGAGACCCCATCAAATATGTTAATGCTGCACTGGAGGAGACCCCATCAAATATGTTAATGTTGCACTGAAGGAGACCCCATCAAATATGTTAATGCTGCACTGAAGGAGACCCCATCAAATATGTTAATGCTGCACTGAAGGAGACCCCATCAAATATGTTAATGCTGCACTGGAGGAGACCCCATCAAATATGTTAATGCTGCACTGAAGGAGACCCCATCAAATATCACTGTATCCTTCGTGTTATTATGGCATGTTGAAATGATTTTAAGTAGCGTAGAGGGCAGCCCATTTTTCCAGAAGCTTGAAGAGACCAACTCTACTCACTAGGTCAAATGCTTTTGTTAGGTCTATGAAAGCAATGTATAGTGGCATTCTTTGTTCATGACATTTCTCCTGTAGTTGTCTCAAGGAGAATAACATCCCAATGGTAGATCTGTTGGATATAAATCCAAATTCTGACTCGGGTATACTCTGTTTTGTAGCTTTTGTAGCCTTTTTAGTAGAACGCGTACCACCTTATTGTCCAGGGGCTGCCCGGCTTGATGCTGGTGGTTTTTTAAAGATAGTTTACACACTGCAGGTTAATGGTGGTTTATAAGATAGTTTACAGCAGTGGCGGCTCGTGGTCATTTTCCTTGGTGGGGTCAGAATACATTTTCGGAAAAATCATGGTTTTTGGAGTATTTACTATTATTTGTAATAAGATGTAACAGAGGATGAAATAGAGGAATTAGAACCAGAAATACTACTAGCTGAAGTAGAAAATGTAATAAAGTTGGCACCAAAACACAAAGCAGCTGGCACAGATGATTTACCTGCAGAAGCCATCAAAGCAGCTGGAGAGGCAGGTGCAAAATGGGTTAGACGAATCTTCCAAATTGCATGGGAGAATCAAGAAACACCACAAGATTGGCAAACAGCAATAATCACACCAATTTGAAAAAACAAAGGCAGCAAGAAGGAATGTAATAACTATAGGGGAATCTCACTACTAAGTCACATAGGAAAAATGTATGCTAAGATCATTGAAAAAGACTAAGACCAACAATTGAAGAACAACGCTCAGAAGCACAGATGGGTTTCAGACGAAATAGAAGCTGTACCGATGCAATATTCACATTAAGACAACTGACGAAAAGCGCAATAGAACATAACAAGACCTGTAGTGTGGCATTCATAGATCAGGAAAAGGCCTTCGACAGAGTCGATAGAAACAAACTATGGGATTGTTTAAGAAAATATGGAATCAGCAAACATCTCATCAAGGTCTGCGAGAGTTTATACATTTCAAATAAAAGTTACATAAGAACAAAAGCCTGAACATCAAAAACATTAACAGTAAACTCAGGAGTTAAGATAGGGATATGTGCTCTCCCCTTGCTGTTTATAACATACATGGACAACTTTTATTTGCAGATGACCAAGTACTGATTGCAGAAAATGAAGAATCTCTCCAGAACAATTTGAGCTTAGTTAATATCAAGGGTGAGGAGTACAACATGAAAATAAATATAATAAAGACAGAGACAATGGCAATAAGTAGACAACCATAAAGTCTTACAATAAAACTCCAGAACGTAGACATAAAACAAACAATTGAGGCCAAATACTTAGGAGCAATTTTTACAGCAGATGGAAATATCGATAGCGAAATCAGCAATCGTTGCACAAAAGCTAACCAAGTACTGGGACAGTTAACACCACTGTTGTCACATAAACAGATACCGCTAACAACTAAAGCAAATCTCATAAGAACGATTTTCTGACCAACACTATGTTACCAGCGTCAAACATGGTCAATAACAGCAGCTAATGAGCGAAAATCATAACGACAGAGATGAGGTGTCTTAGAAGAGCTGCAGGTGTGACAATAAGAGACAAAATTAGAAATGAAGAAATCAGGAGACTGGATGTGAAACCAACCATGCAATTCATAAAAGAACAACAGATTAAATGGTTTGGACACCTGACCAGAATGCCCTGGTATCGCCTACCACAGAGAGCTACACAGAAAAAGTATAATGAGTACAAAGCAAGAGGAAGACCACGCAAAGATGGAACGACGGCATCAAGAACAGCCTTACGAACATGAATATCAGCTTACAAAGTGCCTTAAAACAAGCAACACAAGATCACTACGTTTCACCCCAACACTTCTATAAAGAAGTAAATGGTGGAAGAGAAGAAGAAGACTATTATTTGTCTATTCCGGGAAGTTATTCCCCCCTTTCGGTTCTTGGCGGGGCCGGGCCCCACTGGCTCTTAATGACGAGCCGCCCCTGGTTTACAATGTAGGTTAATGGTAGTTTTTTTTTTAGATAGTTTACACATGATATTGTAGTGGTGGTTTTTGAGATAGTTTACACATGATATTGTAGTGGTGGTTTTTGAGATAGTTTACACATGATATTGTAGTGGTGGTTTTTGAGATAGTTTACACATGATATTGTAGTGGTGGTTTTTGAGATAGTTTACACATGATATTGTAGTGGTGGTTTTTGAGATAGTTTATACATGATATTGTAGTGGTGGTTTTTGAGATAGTTTGCACATCATATTGTAGTGGTGGTTTTTGAGATAGTTTGCACATGATATTGTAGTGGTGGTTTTTGAGATAGTTTACACATGATATTGTAGTGGTGGATTTTGAGATAGTTTACACATGATATTGTAGTGGTGGTTTTTGAGATAGTTTACACATGATATTGTAGTGGTGGTTTTTGAGATAGTTTACACATGATATTGTAGTGGTGTGTTACTGAAATGATTATGATGATGATAATACAGCAGCGTTACGAATGTGTGTTTCTCCTTCTTAGGTGCAGACATTGAGCGGGATGCCTTAAGGCAAATGCATCTTGAGTTGCCCCTTCCCTGTCGTGATGCAGGACACGGACCTACCTGGCCACGTCCCGGACAGTCCCTGCCCTCACAATGTCCACCCTGCCTCCTCCAGCGACAACCTCTATTCCAATTGTTCTGCCAACCCCAATCTCTCCGTCGCCAATGAGCCCACCTCCACCACCTGCTCGATCCTAAACCCTCCTCTCCTCCCCTGCGCCTATGGGACCCCAGGCCTGATGGAAGATGAACGGACACCAGCGGTGCAGCAGCGGCGGTGCATCTACGGCAGTGATAGGAGTAGCAGCAGGCAGCCACTCCGGAGAGACTTATACAGATGTGCGTAGAGGCATTCAGTAAGTTATCTGTCTAAATGTCTGTTTCTCTGTCGAAGTGATTGTCTGTCTGATTATTTACCCAGACACCTATCGTTGTAATCCATTCTAGTGTCCATCCTGTTTCTCAACATGTGGCCTCTTGCCTTTCCCCCTCAACATTACAATGACAACGAATGTTGCAACTTTCCAAAACAATATCATAGGTCAGTATTATTTTCTTTCTTAAATCATGTTTTGCCTCACAACGTCACATAAGAAATTTATGGAACGGACTATTTTGTTAGCACTTCATAAATAGTGATTGTCACTGCCTCTGTTATTTCTGTGATCCACCTTTTGCGTGGATGACCTAAATATTCATAGTCTCAAGTAGTAGCATGCCCCTTGCGGAACGTCGCATTCATCACAGCCCGCCCGAAAAGCTCTCTGTCTCTTGCAAGTTCTCCGGTCTCTTCAGCGTCATGTTCAAGGTTTCTTTGATGTCCTGCTGCCACCTTCGTCTTGGTCGTTCCCTGCCTGGTGTTCCAGGAACTATGCCTTCCATTAACTTTCTCCCCAGACCACTGTGGCGTTTAAATTGGCCAAAATATTTCATCTTCCGAGACACGATGTTATTTATGAGCCAATGCTCCTTGATATGCAGGTCTTGTAGGATGTCTTTGTATCTTTCTTCTCTGTCCAGGATGTTCTAAGAACTTTTCTATAGCACCTTGTTTCAAAAGTTTCAGTTTTGTTTTTATGTTTGTGTTATGGTCCATGGTTCGTCATATTCATAGTCTAGTTCTCAAGATCGTGAGACAGACTGATTATTAGAAAACACAAGAGATTTCTATATCATTGTCAACAAATAAGATAAGTATGGAAATAGGTACTTTGCAGTTTTATGATGAGAACAAGTTTTTTTGTTGGTAAGAACCACAGAGGAAGCTAAATTTCACTGTATCACACCTCCAGCGTCTCTACCATCTTATAGTCCTGAAGTTTGATGTGGTATCTGTTAGTTGTAAGATGGCTTCTAGAAAGGATTTCTTCTTCTGCGTTCTCACTAGATTGGGATTTCGGATTCTCTAATACAGGCAGACGTCTGCCTCAGATTATCAGCCACGACATACAGTTGGTCTTGGACGTTAGTGTAAGTGGGCCCCTCTTTCTTCTCAAGTCTGCGTACTGGGGGCAGTTCTGTAGGATATAGTTCCTATGATTTCTGCTTCCACGTTTGTGCTGACCTCTTCCCGCAGTAAGTTTTGGCCACCCCTGTGATGGTAGGTATGAAATTCTTACTGCGTGGCTAAATCTCTGAGGCAGATTGGCGACCGTAGAATCCGTTATCCCATTCCTCATTGTGATAGGTCGTTGCACCATGTTATGCGCCTTACGGCCTGGTGCATCCGTTTTCTGCAAGCATTTGTTTCGGGTTAGCATTCCCTAGCGACACGTGCATCCGATTTCAGCCAAACCTCCTTAGTCGCCTCTTACGACATGCATGGCAGGTAACAGTGGTTCTATTCTGTACACCCTGAATTTGGGCCCTGGTAACCACTCGGGTGGAAAGGATATCCTAATTTGCTCGTTTGTTCATTTTGAAAAATTCAAAAGGTGTAACCATTAACTTGATCTCTCAGAAACAGTCAACTCTAACTAACGAGTAGAGTTGGTCGTGTCTCAGGTGTGAGATGACTTCTAAAAATGAAGACTTCATTTGTTCATTTATTTTGAAAAGTTTAGAAGGTGCAGCCATTAAGTTAGATGACATAGCAGAATCCTGTAAAAAAGCAAAAATAAATATCCCACAAGCCACAGAGCAGCGGAAGACAAAAACAGAAACCTCGAAACTCGGTAACAGTGTGACGACAAAAGAAAAAGAAAAAGCTATTAAATTGACCTTCCATTATAAGACGACTTCTAGAAATTATGTTTGAATTTGTTCATTTTTAAGTTTGGGAAGTTAAGAACCGAATGGATTAGAGCGCGACTTCTATGCGGGAGACCGGTGTTCAATTCACGGTAAGGCCAATGATTTTTATTTCTGTTGTGGGCATAAATGAAAAATCTTAACATGAGCAGCTTCGCGGCGACTGCACTAGCCATGAAGCCATTCAATTCCTCAGGCTCTCGTCGCACATGTCCTACACTGCCTAAAAGCGGTACTACAGGCATTAACTACAGTTCTTTTTTTAAAAAGTTGTCACCGTTAAATCATAGCACAAGCGTACTTGGTTCAAACTCCGCGGTGGGCAAGTTTGAAAGCAAATTCGTTTCCATGGGATTTTACAAAAGGATTTTTTATAAATCTCACCGTTCAGAAAACAATGGCAAACTACTGAACATATAAGTGATGCCTAGAAAATCAACGACTCATTTACTTTGGTTGATGGCGACGTCAATGTAAAGGATATGCATCGATTTTCATTCAACCGTTAAGTTAGACTAAACAAAATGAGGTCTCAGATTCCTATGTTCTAGAACATACATTCCCAAACTTTTTCTGCCCACCGCCCACTTTGTACAACATAAACTTTGTAACGCCCCACTCCACATTATAACAGTTTACCAACGCCTCCCTCCCACATATATACATGCTCTATTTTCTTTTTGACATAGAAAATTGATATATATTTCTGTCATACATGGTCAATAATCAAATGATTATATTCATGAAATAGAAAATTGATATATATTTCTGTCATACATGTTCAATAATCAAATGATTATATGCATGAAATAGAAAATTGATGAAAAAATGGATCGTATAAGACGGACATAAGATGAATTAAAATGCAGAATTCAAATTTTAATGATAATTCAATCGCAAAATCACAAAATTATTTATATAAAAATATTTATTATTAATTTCTTATTTAAAAAACCACCGACTCCTAATCGCATGAACATTCCCCCAATTCTTCTGAACCGACTATCGCCCCTAGAACGCTTCAGCGCCACTGCAGGGGCAGTCCGCCACTGGGAAACGCTGTTCTAGAATATAAGCAACACACTGACATTGAATTGTCTTATTTTGTTGTTGTAGCAGTGAGAGGCCTGGACAAGAATCAAGAAGAGTTCGTCACTGTCTTCTTCCTGATGCACCAATGGTTCATGACATCGGAGGAGCTAGCTCAGGCGTTTATTGATCTGTATCCTTGCTATATCAAATAATAGTATATGTATCTAACTGGTAGTAGTAACACTTGTTGCATGAACAATTCTAATTTATATTCTTGTTAGATCGCTGATTTGATAAGATACAATTCAGTTTGAACAAGAGGTCGTAAGCAATCAGAGTGACAGAGATATATATATATACATATAAAGAAAATACTAGAGAGCAAAAGAAATTCATATATGACAGAGAATCATATATATATATATATATATATATATATATATATATATATATATATATATATATATATATATATATGTATATATATATATACAGTGACGAGCTCGACATTAAGGGCCAGTGGAGCAGGCCCCACCAAAAATCATGTATAACTATAGTCTGTCCATTAATTCGTGAGCACGTTTGAAATTGATTTTCTCGAAAACTACCTGTTGGATCTCAGTGATTTTTGCAAGCAGCCTTAGAATATCCATGACGCTAGAGAAATATTTTTCCAAGAAAATTTGATGTAGTTTGAAATATTTCTTCTTCAGGTTATATTAAAATCAACCTCACCGGATTGTACACAATAGTAACAGATCTACGGTACACAGACGCGTTGTTCTAAAATACATTATGGTAACATAGAAATATCGTGAGTATACAACAATTTCACGGGAATTCCCGTTCACCTAACCAGTCGACTTTGAAAGCGGAAAGCATATGACGTTATAATTGGGATACCGTTGTATAGTTATAGGTGTATCTCGCTATTTGTATGAAGCTATTGTATCATATTTGTTGGCTTATCAAAACTGACATTGATATCACATTCATAATGAGTCTGAAGTGCACATTTATAACAATGCAGAAGGTTACAGTTTTACTATACCAACACTTCCGTAGGGAATCTAAGAGAGGTCATCTATATTGCGATATTCATAACCCTGAGAAACGAGCGCAACTGGCGCTTGGTCTGAATAGAAAATCCTTTTCCCGATGGATTAAACAGGACACAAAGTGCACTAATGTCAAGCAAGGACTGAAAAGAACAATTGACGACTTTGACATAGATGTCATAAGACGGGAGCTCATGAAAATGTTTGCGACAAATCAACTTGTTACTCTCAAGAAACTGAAATTAAAACTGCAATCAGATTGCAGCATAGACATTCTAAAAGTACTCTATGAAAAATTGTAAAAGCCCCGGCTTCACCTTCAGAAAAACTATAGGCGGCAGGAATATTATTTGTGAAAAGCCACATTTAATTGCTGCCCGAAGTAAATACATGAGGCAGATCCGTGAGCGCGGAGGCAAGGCTATGATATTGTATATTTGGACGAATCCTGGGTCAATGCTCACCACACCAATGCTAAAGAATGGCAATCAGTAGACGGTGAACAGAAAGAAAAATACCAAGCAGCAAAGGCCAGCGTATTATACTAACACATGCAGGAAGCAGTGAAGAAGGTCTTGTCCATGACGCTGGACTTATTTTCCAATCAAAAGTACCGACGGTAGGGACTACCACACAGAAATGAATGGACATATTTTCAGGCACTGGATGGAGAAAGATCTACTTCCAATTCTAAACAGACCATCATGCTTGGTAATGGATAATGCATCCTATCACAACGCAGTATCAGCGGAAGACAAAGTACCAACTGCATCAAATACAAAAGATCAAATTAGGACTTGGCTTGCTAAGGAAAATGTCAGCTTCGATGATACATATTTGAAACCCGAGTTGTTGCACCTGGTGAGGATGACAAATAAGACAAAGGTGTTTCATATTGACAAAATCATTGCGGAATACGGCCACACGTCCTTGCGACTACCTCCATATCATGCTCACCTCAATCCGATAGAGCTTGTCTGGGCTAAAGTAAAGGGCAAGTTGCCGAACAGAACAGGACGTTTAAAATGTGTGATGTTGAAGTTCTGACACGTGAGTCCTTCTCAATGATAGACATGCAGTTCTGGAAGAAGTGTGTTGAACATGTGCTCCGAGAGGAAGACGAGTACTGGCACCGAGATGGATTACAATTTGTCCAGCCAGTAACAATTATCAACCTCATGGAATCGTCAGATTCGGGATGATACAAATCATATTTTGATTACAGACTGAGAAATAGCAACGTATACATTTCCATATCCAAATGCGTCTACCATCATACAATTTGTGGTGAAGTTAAGACACCCTGGGGTCTAATGGTGACCGAAGGGAGGACTAACTGTTGCATATTGTATCCAAGTTCACGATTGCACATAAAGGGCAACACACTTAATTACTTGACCTATCAAGTTAATATGGAGATACACCTATGAATAGAATTGACATGGACAAATTCTAGGGATACTGTAAAATCTAAAATTTGAGCCCCCGTATTTGCAATTGTCATAAAAGATCAAAGGAATTCGCCGATGTGCAAAATCCGTAGCATCTATGGACTACTGGTTAGCTTTATTTTAGCGTCATGGATATTCTAAGGCTGCATGAAAAAATCACTGAGATCCAATAGGTAGTTTTCGAGAAAATCAATTTCAAACGTGCTCACGAATTAATGGACAGACTATAATATGTAAATACTAATACATAACCTAACCCAAAACCATGATTTTTCCAAAATATTTGCTTGGCCCCACCAACAAAAATATCACGAGCCGCCACTGTATATATTTTTCATGTCCCGTTTGACACATACTGGTTCCACATTAAGTTTAAATTGCTGTCGTTCTGCCGCCTTTTTGTTGTTTGCTTCCCATGTCAGGTCACAGTCTTTCAACTCTCTTTCCATAGTTCTTCTCCACGTTTCATTTAGATGTCCAGATCTTCTCTTCTCATCCGCTGTCCTAACCAATACCCTGCTCCAGACGACATACGTGCCCAACCCATCTCCATCTTTTAATGATGTTCTACAATGGTGCACAGTGTGTTCATTTTAAAATAACACACTCACACGTATATACAGGGTGTTCAAGATAAAAGCAGCCCCATTGACAAATCGAAAGTTGCCAGTTACATATTGCTCGGTGTCAATTTACTATTTAAACTGGTTCTGACCAGCTCGCCCTACGTCACATTTGTTCATCGCCCCTTCCCGCACTACAATTACATACCGTCACACAACCTTGACCTATACTATGTCATAACTGAACCTCCTCCTTTTCATAAATATATACCAGATTGGCTCCATTCACAGTCCGCTGTTTATCTTGAACACTCAGTATATATACATACATCCTCATCTCAGAGGGTGATATGTAAACTAAAACTGTAACTTCCTTCTCAATTTCCGTTATCTTTATGCAATGTAAATAATGGTCAGGTATGTAGGAATTCACATTCTATTCAGCGACAGTTGTACAGATGCTCAAAGTATTTTCATATTAACATCCTTATGTATTTCCCCACCAAAGCAAACACACAATGGGGGGAAAATGCATTACATGTCTTTTTCTTCTTTGCGATCACTATTTTGATGATTTTACCGTTAGACGCGTTCTTATGATGACGTCGACTGTTGTCTGGAGCTCATCTCTGGTGCCATGTAGTTTTGATGATTTTACCATTAGACGCGTTCTTATGATGACGTCGACTGTTGTAGGGAGCTCATCTATGGTGCCATGTAGTTTTGATGATTTTACCGTTAGACGCGTTCTTATGATGACGTCGACTGTTGTGTGGAGCTCATCTCTGGTGCCATGTAGTTTTGATGATTTTACCGTTAGACGCGTTCTTATGATAAAGTCCACTGTTGTCTGGAGCTCATCTCTGATGCCATGTAGTTTTGAATGTAGTGTTGTGTTGTAGGACCATCATTCCTTTCTAGGGAGGACATACAGGGGACAGTCCTGCTGGACATGTTCTGTGGTTTGATCAGCGGTACCACAGGGACACAGACGGGATAGGGACAATCGTATCCTGTGTAGGTGTTTGTTATGTCTTATCCTGAGTCAGCAATTTTCTTTATAACTCTCAAATATACACAATATTAAATTGGATTACAAAATCATAGGGCCCTATTATGTTTAAAAAAATTAAATCATAGAGGAAGTTCCGGATTTTGTCTGCCTGGGAAGTACTCTTTTGCAGGATGGTGATTCAGAAAGGGACATTTGGAAAAATTTAAGAAAGCAAGTAAAAGTTTTGCCGTGCTAAAAAAAATATGAAAAGCCAAAAATGACTATATCTGAAAATAAGACAAACTATATAGAAACAATGTTCTGTGAGTGTATTGCACAGTAGCGAGTGCTAGAAGTTAACTCACATCATCACGCACAAGCTGGGGACATCCCAAAATAAATGTTTAAGACGAATCCTGCACATTTTCTAGCCAAATACGAGTAAATGAAAAGCTTTTTATAAAAAATGTTTAAGTTTGGAATATCTTCATTGCACTCTGGACATGTGCATAGATGCTCCGATCTCCTTCACAATATCTCCAACAGCATCCAGCGACTAACCGTACCAGTTCTATTTTAATTGATGAACCTACTCATATACCTGTTGTGCTGTTTCTTTCTTGCCACTACAATCTCGAATCCCAGCTTCTGCAATCTAGTAGTTGACGTGGATTGCAGGAGCTGTGAACAAAACAAACTGTTCATCACTGGAGACCATCACTAAAAGATGAAGATGGAGGTGGATTGATCATGTATATCGTATGCCAGTAGGGACAGTGGCTAAGACAACTCTCCGATGGACAGCAGATGGGAAGAGAAGACCTGGATGTCCAGATGAAACATGGAGAAGAACGGTGGAAAGAGAGTTTAAAGAGTGTGACCTGACATGGGAAACAATGAATAAAAAGTCGACAGAACAGTGACTATGGAATTCTCTTGTGGAAACCGTATGTCAAACGGGACACGACAATAATATAGTATAAAGGACCACAACAAGCCACTAGTCTAATATATATTATATAGAAATGGTAGAAATCTTTTGTCATACCGTGATGTATATTGTGTTATGTTATATTGTGATGGAAATACGGTGTTATGCGAGCTTAAAGAAGGCAGACGTTCAGCTGGTGAACAGAAAAAAACACTTTGAAGACACTCTTAAAGTGTCTCTGAAATGCTTCGATATAGACACCACGTACTGGTGAATCCCTGGCGCAAGATCGTCACATCTGGCACTGTAATAAACACAGGAGGTGCTACAAGAGCTGAGAATCGTGGTGTCGCTGAGGCACAGAGAAAAACCAGCCGCGCGAAAAAACAGAACACGCAACACTCACATGTCTAATCTTGATCATATATGTCCCACTTGTGGTAGGGAACTGTGTTCTAGAATTATGCTCTACAGTCACCTTCGCACGCCAGATAGGTGCAGCAGTACACATCTGGGCTGTTGTCGTCATCATTTGCGATGGACACGCTATTAATTAATGTTAGACCTGCATTTTTCCATTGACCATTCGCAGATGATGCGCGATGTGGTCAACATCATACCTGCCGTCTGTGCTTTATAGGGCTTTTTCGGGTACCCAATCAAGGTTAGGTGGACATGACATCCTTTACGAACGGAAAACAGTTCTCCTACCAGTGTGGAATTGAACCCGCACCACGTTTATAAAGAAGCGAGCGGACTACTCTACGCTATCGCCGTTCTCATATATATATATATATATATATATATATATATATATACACTCTTGTGTATGTCGTGACGATTATGTGTGTGTTTCGAATTTGTTTATGTAACGGCGATTATGTGCGTATATGTGTATGAAGTTGTGTATGTAGCTGGCGGTTATTTAAGTGTGTGTGTGAAGTTGTGTATGTAGCTGCGGTTATGTAAGTGTGTGTGTGAAGTTGTGTATGTAGCTGCGGTTATGTAAGTGTGTGTGTGAAGTTGTGTATGTAGCTGCGGTTATGTAAGTGTGTGTGTATTGAATTTGTGTATGTAACGGCGATTATGTAAGTGTGTGTATGTGTATCGTCACTGGTCACTATAGGTGATCCTGGTACTCAACGTTTCAGAGCGGTTGATTGCATAAGCTGTGTTTCTAGATGATGTCGGTTGTAGCGGTGATGGTGATGTAGAGGGAGAGGCTAGCGATTACTCTTAGGTATTGTGAAATCCTGAAAGCGATGGTGTAATAGCAACTGTTATTGTGACCTTGAAAATGGGACAAGCATTTTAAGACAAATCAATGTGGATTGGGAGGAAGAGGGTGGGTGTTTGTATTAATCTTTTATGTTAATGCTGTGACGCATGTGTTTGTGTCAATGAGTGTGTCTGTGTACCTGTGAGTAGGTTGTGTGATGAGGTTAGTGAGTGTGTATGTGGACGTATAAGTATGTGACAGAATGTTCATCATCATCATCATCAAGTGCCGTGCCGGCTGGCGTAGGCGATCATGGATCTCTACAAATCTCTGTCGTTGGTGTTTGCTATCAACCCAGATGTTGACCCTCTACCGTGCCATGAAGTCAGGCCATCCAACATTTTCTCTCTGTTTTCCCCCTGTCTCATCTACCCTCAATTTTACCGGTTGTCACAATGTGTTCTAAACCTTCCTCCTCATCACATGCACAAAAATGATGACTGCCTCTTTCTTATATTGATGATAAGCTTTCTCTGTGTCTTGATCTCATTCAGCACCTCAACATTAATCATTTTAGCAGTCCATGGGATTCTCATCATTCTTCTATAAAACAACATTTCTGTGGCCCTCAGAGATTTTTCGATCTGTGTGTTTGTTCATTGTCCATGACTCGCATCCGTATGTCAGTATTGGTTCTATGTAGCACTGAATAACTCACATTCTGATCGGGATTGACACGGACTTGTTACCGATAATGCTTCTCATTTTCAGGAATGATGTTTTCGCTTGTCCTATTCTGCTCTTTATTTCTGATCAGCATCTGCCATCTGATGTTACCAGGACTCCGAGGTATTTAAATTGCTGCACTTAGAATGTATATACGCGGGTGTTATGTGGGTGTACGTGAGTGGGAGTGTGTGCTATTCATTTCCCGCTAAAAATAAATCAGTAAATTTGTTTTTTGTTTGTTTTTAAATATAGTTCGTGTCTCATTGAATGCAATATGAGAATAAACATTGACAAAACTGATGTAATGACATTAGCTAGAGAGGAAAACACTACCAATATCTCCATCGACAAACATCAATTAAAACCAGTTGGAGACTTTACATACCTAGGGAACATTTTTTCAGAAAATGGAAGAATAACTAACGAAATCCAACATAGATGCAACAAAGCAAATAAAAAGTAGGACTCGGGGTGGGGGTGGGTTCGAATCCGGACCGCGCCGTCCTGTTCACGAGTGCAGTCTTTTCCAGAGACACCTAGGATTGTTGCTGGAACTACGGAGTTTGTGCTTTGTGCAATATTCTCGGCAGGTGGTGTGCCATTTCTGCGGAGAGGACCGAGCCATATGGGGTAAAACCCGGTGCAATGAAGTCAGTCGTTCCTGCTTTAAAACACTTTAAAAAAATAGGACAAATGGCATCAATTTTGCTGACATCAAACGATAGAAGAATACTTGTCATGACAGAGATAAAGTGTCTACGCAAAGGTATCAAGAAGAGACCGGCTTAGAAATGAAGACATCAGGAAAAAGTGGATACAACATCAGTACTGAACTTCCTCAAGAAACAACAAATTAAGCTTTTCGGCCACATAGTTAGTTAGTCTTTCCTCTTGGGCCTGTGGGCGGCGCATAGGGCAGAGGTCATAGCTCTCCATGTCTCGCGGTTCGTTGCTATTTGTTTTAAGTCTTTAATATTTCGGCCACATAAGCAGATTACAAACAGTGTGTCTCACATAGCAATGTTACAATGTTACAATGATACAGTGGATACAAAGCAAATGGTCGTCCAGGCAAAAGACGGACATCAGAGCTAATAGAGGCGACGAAAAACAATGTTTATGAAGCGCACACAAAAGTCCGTGCTATACATTTCTTATCCTAACGCTGTAAGGCTAATAGCACATACATCATCTGCAAAGTCTAAGCGTACTAGGTGCTCCAGTAGATTCCACTGTAGTCATATTCCAGTGTTATTTGTTGTCTTCTACATGACATGAGAGCCGATGTAGCGTAGTTGTTAGTGAACTCGCTTCTCAAGGCTGGTGGTCTGGGCTCAACTCCTGCAATGCGCGTAGAATTTTTCCCGACCGCGACGGCTCTCACGTCGACCCAGCCTCAACTGGGTACCAGACATGCTCTGGGAAAGTAAAGGCGGCCGACGTGATGCTGACCACATCACCCATCGTGTGCCAACGGTCAATGAAAAATACAGGCCTAACACTGTATTGATCTATATACCACAAGGTATGAAAGGGTTCCTTTACTTTTTTTTTTTACATGACATAGTCCATCACAATAAATAATAAAAAAGGTAACGGTGAGATTCGTCACTGCCACACTAATGTCGTTACTTGAAAGTATCCGTTTCTATGTGTCCGGTTTTAACTTAATAAAAGTAACGACAGTACGGCAGTGACGAATCTCGCCGTACTAATGTCGTTACTTGAAAGTATCCGTTTCTATGTGTCCGGTTTTAACTTAATAAAAGTAATAATAAGGCAATATTAATTGTAATATCAATGACAACTTACTGAACGTAATAATGCCTAGAAAAATCACAAACAGCGTTAAAAAGCTAGGGTTGATTCGCAAAGTCCTGTAAAGGATATGCAATTTAAAAAAAAAATTGTATTATTAATAAATGTAATAGACGAAAACTTATTAGTGGCACTGACATAATTAGTGTGAATTATGCCAGAGCAATTTATATGTCGTTATGCCAGACCGATTTATATGTCGTTATACAGAGGCGATGTATATACAATTATGCAAGGACGATTTATATATAATTATGCAAGAACGATTTATATGTCATTAGGCAAGAGCGATTTATATGTCTTTCTGCAAGAGCGATTTATATGTCGTTATACAGAAGCGATTTGTATCTCATGCCAGAGCGATTTATATGTCGTTATACAGAAGTGATTTATATGTCATTATATAGATTCATTTATATGTATATATATTAAATATATATATATATATATATATATATATATGAGACTGCAGTAAAACTATTTGATTGGCAAAACACGTAATCACAAAGTACTGTAGTTTTACAAATTACAAAACAATGACAAAATACAGCAACGTTTCGACCAACAAGGCCTTTATCAAGCATTAATTAATTTTCATTAGAAACGTTTGTATTTAGTCGTCCATTTGTTTTTAAAAATTTGTCACGCCTGTTGTTCGTTTGCTTGATAAAGGCCTTGTTGGTCGAAACGTTGCTGTATTTTGTCATTGTATTTGTAATATGTAAAACTACAGTACTTTGTGATTACGTGTTATGTCATTATACAGGGTGTTCAAGATAATAGCAGCCTGTGAATGGGGTCAATCTGGCATATATGTATGGAAATGAGAAGGTTCAGTTATGACGTAGTATAGGTCAAGGTTGTGTGATAATTAGTGCGGGAAGGCGATGCATGTGACACAAACGAGGTAGTGCCAACCCGGTTTAATGTAAAACATACGAGGCCTAATCACTGCTATTGAATCTATAAAACACAGTAAAAGAGGACCTGTTATTACATTTTTTTTAAATATTCATGTTAGTTCCGATTCACAATTGAAAAAGGAAGAGATTCTATTATGTTATATAATCTTATTGAAAGTATCCGTTTTCTGCATGTTCCGGTTTTACTTAATGCATATCCAGTACAGGCTGTGATGACGTAATCTTGCGTCAGCCAACCTTAATGTCGTTCACTTGAAAGTATGTCACGTTCAGTGTCAGTTTTAAGTTATAATAAAGTTTAAAATTATAAGAGAATATTAATTGTAATATCAATGACAGTATACCTGAAGTAGATAATGCTAGAAAAATCACAAACAGCGTTAAAAAGCTAGGTTGATTCGAAAGTTCTGTAAAGGATATGCAATTTAAAAAAAAAATTGTATTATTAATAAATGTAATAGACGAAAACTTATTAGTGGCACTGACATAATTAGTGTGAATTATGCCAGAGCAATTTATATGTCGTTATGCCAGACCGATTTATATGTCGTTATACAGAGGCGATGTATATACAATTATGCAAGGACGATTTATATATAATTATGCAATAACGATTTATATGTCATTAGGCAAGAGCGATTTATATGTCTTTCTGCAAGAGCGATTTATATGTCGTTATACAGAAGCGATTTGTATCTCATGCCAGAGCGATTTATATGTCGTTATACAGAAGTGATTTATATGTCATTATACAAGAGCGATTATATGTCATTATATTCACAATATATATATATATATTTTATATATATATATATATGAGACTGCAGTAAAACTATTTGATTGGCAAAACACGTAATCACAAAGTACTGTAGTTTTACAAATTACACAAACAATGACAAAATACAGCAACGTTTCGACCAACAAGGCCTTTATCAAGCATTAATTAATTTTCATTAGAAACGTTTGTATTTAGTCGTCCATTTGGTTTTTTAAAAAATTGTCACGCCTGTTGTTCGTTTGCTTGATAAAGGCCTTGTTGGTCGAAACGTTGCTGTATTTTGTCATTGTATTTGTAATATGTAAAACTACAGTACTTTGTGATTACGTGTTATGTCATTATACAGGGTGTTCAAGATAATAGCAGCCTGTGAATGGGGTCAATCTGGCATATATGTATGGAAATGAGAAGGTTCAGTTATGACGTAGTATAGGTCAAGGTTGTGTGACGGTGTGTAATTGTAGTGCGGGAAGGGGCGATGAACAAATGTGACGTAAAACGAGCTAGTCAGAACCGGTTTAAATAGTACATAAACATAACGCGATAGATTATCTGGCAACTTTCGATTTGTCAATGGGGCTGCTTTAATCTTGAACACCCTGTATAAACACAAACACAAAAGAAGAGGACAAACTGTTATATAACATGTTATTCTTACTTGAAAATATTTCAGTGTGTGTTTATGTTTGATTTTTAATTGGAAAAGGAAGAGATTCTATTATGTTATTAAAACTCTTATGTATATGTTGTCACGGTTTGTCGTGACCCATGGTTGGCTTTTCCTTAACTGCATATCCAGATACCAAGGCTGTGATGAAACGATCACATGCACAATGGTGGCGTGTCAGCACCAACCTATTAACACGGACTGTGCTGTTCAAATCTTCAAGAAGATGATATGTCAGGCTGTCAGGTCAGTTTCTGAAAGTTATAATATGTGTTTCATTTTGTGTTCAGTTTATGATATTTGATAAGCATGAAGATGTACTTGTGTAAACTATCATACGATCAGGTGAGTACCTGCTAGACAGGTATGTGATGTTCTCGGAAAGCAATACATCAAACAACATCGACCTCTTCCAAGTAGGAGTCTGCACGCTGGATAACATATTAAAGCTTACTGAGAGGAGTGGATGCAACCTTCTTGGCACACAAAAAAACTATGTAAAGAACAAAATGTCCCACTTTATAGGATAATTGGTGCAAATTCAAAATTTTTTTAAAATGATAGTGAACAAGTAGTAGGGGCTTCAGGAAACAGAAACAAATTACCAAACACAGTATTTGAACCACAAACTCTATACAGACGAGCGTTTTTACGAACACAACCGGCTAGACCATGGGTTCCCAAAGTGGGTGGTACCACCCCAGTGGGTGCTGAAGCCTTTCAGGGGCGTAGTGGGTTCAGAAGCATTTGGGGGAAGTTTATTTTCGTGATTTTGCGATTGAATAATCATACAAAATTTGAATTCTGCATCTTAATTCATCTTGTGCCCATCTTACACGATCCATTTTTGATCAATTTTATATATATATATATAATATTTAATATATACTTGTATTACAATATATATATCATATTTTATCAATATATATATATAAATTATATATATAATCATTTGAAATTGACCTTGAATTAAGAAATATATATCAATTTTCTACGTCAAATTGAAAATAGAGCATGTATATATAAATGGGGGTAGGTGTTGGCAAACTGTTATAATTGGGGATGGGAAGGATTACAAAGTTTATGTCGTGCAAAGTGGGCGGTGGGCCGAGAAAGTTTGGGAATCAATGGGCTAGACAATGTGCCGTAAGAAATAAGGGTTTCTGGTTCGAATCCTGTGTTTGGTAATTTGTTTTTATCGGAAGTCCCTAATACTTGTACACTCTCTATTTATTGATCATATTCATTGGCTTCGGTGCTTCCCCTGGGCTTCTTAAACTTCTTATTCTCACGTGTTTTAAAACAACCAGAACAACACCAAACAACAGTAACAACAACAGCACCAAACAACAGTAACAACAACAGCACCAAACAGCACACACAAAATTCAGTAAGAGAAAAACCAGATATGGAATACTGACCCATACATTGTCAGGAGAGAAGTAGAATATAGCTAACTACAGGACACTCCACAAAGTGCAATCATTGATTGTGTCTTTATAACAAATCATTCGCCCGCCTGCCCAGCGTGTTCGTAGCGCGTTTGACTACGGGTGACAAGTCCTCTGTGAGTGCGGGTTCAACTCCGCGGACTGGCAGAAAAGCCACAGATTCCCAGATTTACGGTGTTCGTGGCACCGAAACGAAGGGTTACGATGTCCACGACACCGAGCCAAAGAGCTTTCAGCTCAAGTGCTTCTGGATCGAAAAAAAAATTTAAAATTTTTTTTAAAAAAAGTCATTTTTGCAATAAATTGTACTGTTGTCCATGTCCACCGCAACTCGGAAGGGCATTACTGTCTGTTCGAACGACGATTGTCCGTTTCCATGAATATAAGATGCGTGTTCACCAACTAAGAAGCACAACAAACAACAAGTTTGATTGTTTTTACTTATTCTCACGGGTCACTAATACAACTGAAACAAACATGGACCTAGTTTATACATATATATTTATTTATATACACAATCCAACATAAATATATAGTCTATGGTTCATAGATGCTGGAGTGACTTGTGGAAGCTAATGACTAATAATTGCACTGTTGCTGTGAGGGTGTCTGTTTAATAGAAGAAGAATCTAGCACATATTTTTCTTGTGACCAGATGATATCTGTTTCCAAACCAGCAGTTTTCAATTCTGGGGTTTCCTATTACTGAATTCTCTTTTCTGTTGTTTTGTTGTTTATGTTTCTCTAGAACAGCGGTTCTCAAACTTTGCATTACGTGGACCCCTTTTAAATACATTTTATTGTCGTGGACCCTCAACAGTTTCTATATATAACAATTCTCTTAAAGGCTTCAATTTCTCAGACTGCTGGAAACTTCAAATGATCTTTCATTTTATCCTGTCAGACATTTTGACTCCGGTCAGATCCGGATCCTTTGATTTCGCAACGGAATTTACAGTGAAAGAAAGTACAAAGAGGTGATGCTGCACACACGGTGATGATGACCCACAAATTTTCCATCAGAGAGAAAATAGTTGCACTATTTTGTCTGAGTGTGCGTAGATGACTAGTAGCCCGATGACAGGCTTGAAATGTTCAGATGTACAGTGTGGGCCAGAGTATACTTGCAGATTAGAGTACTCCTTTTGTTTGACGTCTTTGCTCCATCCTACAAAGAGATATGGAGCAACAAACACCAGCAAACACCAAAGATCCTCAGACTAAACAACACAACAATCTTGCTAGAACAGTCACTGCAGGCTCAATCACCACATACAGAATAGCCTGCTCAGACTGCACAGTGTGACCATGAAACACAGACTCAGAGCATCCTGTCATGTCACTTACCACGAATGAAACAGCCTCATAACAGCGCAGACAAGTTATGAACTCAGAACTCAACTGACATGCACTTCATGAGAACCATTCATGATTGAGAGCATTCCGAACGCAAAGAAGAAGAAGAAGATACATGTTTAAAAAAAAGTATTTTTCTGTTTGAAATGTCAAATATCATAATATTTTTGTAAGCGCTTGAGGACCCTAGTTTAAGAAACGCTGCTGTAGACCATCACATAACATGTCTATCGTTTCTTCTGCTATTATATGATTTATTTGTTCACTAACCTCTGAGATGGGCCACACTTTCTGTAACAATCCTACTGTTGTCTTCTTTATATCCTTGCGTTAGTAAACATGATAGTTATATCAGGTATTTTTCAGGCGAAAAATAATGAATATAAAATAGAACGAAATCAGAAGAAGTGATGAAATCAGAGACATGTCTGGTCAACCACTAGTGACAACTGTTATAAAAAGAGAAGATGGAGATATGTTGGGCACACCTTGAGGAGAAATGATCAAAGAATATCAAAGCAGGCATTGAAGTGGGATGCAAAGGGTTCAAGAAGAGAGGTCGACCTAAAGAGACCCTGAAACGAACTTTGCTGAGAGAGACAGGAAATATCGGTCTCAGTTCCATGGAGGAGATTGAGCGAGTTGCCCAGGATAGAGCGGTAAGGAGAAATTACTTGCAGGCACTATGTAACGTATAACGGTACGAGATGAATTATTATTATTATTATTATTATTATATCAGATATTTCATCTCTCTCCTATTTATTAACATTGTGTTTGTTGCAATCTTTGAAAAAGAGATTGCGTGGGGGTTTCTGTGACATAGAAGTTACGTGCTCACCTTTCGTTCCAAATGTACTCGTTTCGCTTAGTGCATGTCCTACAAGACTGTCCTTTCCTGGGGGAGCTGAGAAGCAACATGGGGCCACACCCAGTCGACCTGAAAACTAAGCATTAACCTGACAGATCTGAAGCTGACTGCCCAGTTTGTGGTCCACCGTAAATTAAGCGCATGACCAGAGATTACTGAAGAAGGAAGTCTGACAGATCTGAAGCTGACTGCCCAGTTTGTGGTCCACAGTAAATTAAGTGCATGACCAGAGATCACTGAAGAAGGAAGTCTGACAGATCTGAAGCTGACTGCCCAGTTTTTGGTCCACAGTAAATTAAGCGCATGACCAGAGATCACTGAAGAAGGAAGTCTGACAGATCTGAAGCTGACTGCTCAGTTTGTGGTCCACAGTAAATTAAGCGCATGACCACAGATTGCTGAAGAAGATAAGGAAGCTCCCTCGTGGAGCCATTGGGATATTTTTCCAGATGTGCACATTGGGATGGCTGTTGCAGCGGAGGACGGAGCACGCATGGTAGTGTCTAATGTGCCATGACGTTGATCGCATAGCATAACATAACATCCAGCAATTTAAGAAATGTGAATTTATGTTATACAAGCATAGCTTGTGTCCGAGAGACAAAAGTGAGAAGTATGTTGAACCGTGGTCCCCAGTACCATAAGGCCATCTAGCTCAGACGGGAAAAGCAAATTTCAAATTTATGGGTGGCTGGTTACATTGAATACTGTTTGATAGAATACTGTAAGGTTTTTTGGAATTCTAGGAGTCCGTGGCTAGTTAGTAATAAAAATGTTTAAAATACTGATGTTTCTTAGTGTTAAATGTAATGTTTAACATAATATAACCTTGAGTGGTATAACCTTGACTATTGTGTGGTTTTTCAAATGAATTGTCTACGTCTAACAATACTGGAATGCGAAGTCACGCGACGGTTGTGGTCCGATTTCCTAGAATTTGTACCGGAGTCCGCCGGCCATATATTATCGGTGACCACAGTTGAACCAACTAGCCACAGAAACCGTCAGTTTGCGTACACTTCCATATCTGCTTGAGAAAACTGAGCACTTAATAGGTCTGCTGGTAGTGATTTGACGTCAGTTCAGTAACCAGTAACTATCTTGGTGAGCCTCTGTAGCTCAAGCTGTAGTGAGTTCGATCACAGACCCAAGCGTACATGGTTCAAACCTCACGGTGGGCAAGTTTGAAAGCAAATTCGTTTCAGTGGGATTTTTACAAAAGGTAAAACAAATAGACATCACCGTTCAGAAAGCAATGGCAAACTACTGAACGTATTAGTGGTGCCTATAAAATCAACTCGTTTACTGTGGTTAGTGGCTACGTCCTTTAGGATATGCCACGATTTTCATTCAACTATCTTGGTCTGACATGACCAACCTGGTTTCCATAAAACTGCTGTGTGTATCGAAGAACTACATTGTGCACTATGTGTACTCACTCATTCATTTGTAAATGAGGACGACATCCCTGACAGCAGCCCTGACAGCCCTCAGTTCAAACACAACAGACCTATAGTCTGTCCATTAATTCGTGAGCACGTTTGAAATTGATTTTCTCGAAAACTACCTGTTGGATCTCAGTGATTTTTTTGTATGCAGCCTTAGAATATCCATGACGCTAAAATAAAGCTAACCAGTATTTCATAGATGCTACGGATTTTGCACATCGGCGAATTCATTTGATCTTTTATGACAATTGCAAATACGGGGCTCAAATTTTAGATTTTACAGTAATCCCTAGAATTTGTCCATGTCAATTCTATTCATAGGTGTATCTCCATATAACTTGATAGGTCAAGTAATTAATTGTGTTGTCCTTTATGTGCAATCGTGAACTTGGATACAATATGCAACAGTTAGTCCTCCCCTTCGGTCACCATTAGACCCCAGGATGTCTTAACTTCACCACAAATTGTATGATGGTAGAGCATTTTGGATATGAAATGTATACGTTGCTATTTCTCAGTCTGTAATCAAAATATGATTTGTATCATCCTGAATCTGACGATTCCATGAGGTTGATAATTGTTACTGGCTGGACAAATTGTAATCCATCTCGGTGCCAGTACTCGTCTTCCTCTCGGAGCACATGTTCAACACACTTCTTCCAGAACTGCATGTCTATCATTGAGAAGGACTCCGTCAGAACTTCAACATCACAATTTTAAACGTCCGTTCTGTTCGGCAACTTGCCCTTTTACATTAGCCTGGACAAGCTTATCGGATTGAGCATGATATGGAGGTAGTCAAAAGACGTGTGCCGTATTCCGCAATGATTTGTCAATAAGAAACACCATTTGTCTCTAGTCATCTCACTCAGGTCAACAACTCGATAAGCTGTTCAAATGGTGATCAACGAAAGCTGAGCATCCTCAGCATGTCCATAGTTACACCAATAAATGACATTTGGCTATAAGTGATGACAGTTGGGAACTTAGAACTCCAACTGACATGCAGCTTGATAGAGCAATCATCCATGATTTAGACAGCATGATGCCGACGCTAAGAAGAAGAAGAAGATACTGTTTCACAAAGTATTTTCTGTTTGAAATGTCCATATCATAATATTTGTGGTAGCCTTGAGGACTCTTGTTGGAAAATAGTCAGAGCCATGACATAACATGTCTATCGTTTCTTCTGCTATATATGTTATTTGTTCACTAACCTCTGCGATGGGCCATTTTCTTTCTGTTCACATCTACTGATTGCTTCTTTATATCCTTGCGTGTAGTAAGCATGTAGTTATTCAGGATTTCGCAAAATAAGAATATAATAGAACTGAAATCAGGAGTATGAAATCAGAGACATTCTGGTCAAACTATGACAACTGTTATAAAAAATGGAGATATGTCTGCGCTAAGCTTTTGTGGAAATGTCAAGAATATCAAAGCGGCATTAGTGATCAAGGGTTTCAAGAGAGAGGTCGATCCTAAAGAGACCTGAAACGAACTGCTGGATGGCAGTATATATTTCCAGTTCCTGAGAGATTGAGCAGTTGCCCAGATAGAGCGGTAAGAAATTCTTCAGACTATACGTTAGGACAATGCATATGTATATAGTTTATATTATATCAGTTTTCGTCTCTCTCTATTAGTACACATTGTGTTTGTTGCAATCCTTGGGAAAAGAGATTCTGGGGTTTCAGGACATAGAGTTCTGCTCTTTCGTTCGAAATCGATAGATGCCTTTCTTAGTATGTCCTACAAGCTGTCTCTGGAGTGAAGCAAACACGGCTCAACCATTCGACTGAAAACTAGCTTGCAACCTGCAGATCTGAAGCTGACTTGCTCAGTTTGATAGTCCACAAATAGCGCATGACAAGTTACTGAAGAAGGAGCATACAGATCTATAACTATGCACAGTTTTGTCCAATAATTAACGTCATACCAGGTCACTGATAAGAGTCGACGATCTGAAGTGACTTCAGTTTGTGTCACAGGAATTCGCATGACAGAGATTGTGAAAGATAGAAGCTTCCTCGTGGACCATTGGATATTTTTCAGATTCAATTGGTGCTGTGTACGTGAGATCGTACATGGTAGTGTCTAATGTGCCATGATGTTGATTCAAGCATAACCTGAAACAGAATTTAAACAATGAATTTATGTTTAAAATAGCTTTGTCCGAGAGACAAAGTGGATATGTTGAGCCTGGTCCCAGTACCATAAGACATCTAGCTGAGACGGAAAAGAAATTAAATTTATGGTCTGAGTAATGAATCGTTTGATATATCACTGTAAGTTAATTGACAACTAGAGTCCGTGGCTAGTTGAAATTTTAAAATATGAGTTTCTTAGTGTTAAATGTAATGTTTAATCATAATATACCATGAGTTAACTCATGTGTGGTTTCAAATGAATGTCATACGTCGAAAATACTGAATGCGAATAGCGACGTTGTAATCCGATTTCTAGAATTGTACCGATCGCCGCATATATTATCGGTACAGTTGAACCATAGCTACAGAACTGTCAGTTGTAATCCTCCACTATCGCTTGAGAAAACTAGCACTTGAGATAGCCTGGTAGTGATTTGACGTCGTTCAGTACCAGTAACATCTTGGTGAGCCTCGTGCTCAGCGGATGAGTTGATCACACCAAGCGTACTGGTTCGAAATCACACGGTGGCAATGAAGCAAACGTTTCAGTGATTTACAAAGGTAAAATAGAATACTGTTAGAAAATGGCAAATCTACTGAACGAATGTCCCATAACCAACTGTTACTGTGTTGGTTGTCTTTAGGATATGCACGATTTTCATTCAGCTATCTTGGTCATCTGCCTGGTTTCATGAAACTGCGTGTAGAGACTCATTGTGCACTTGGTCTCACATTCATTTGAAATGACGCATCCTGACAGCAGCTTGAGCTCAGTTCAAACGCACAGACCAGATGAGCTCATCTGATAATCCAGGCGTACTCGTGAGTACTAGTGAGTAACTCACTCGTAACTAGTGTAGTTACTCAGAGTACCTACAGTGTAGTTAAGATAGAACTGAAATAGAACTCGAATATGAACTGTCTTAGACTGGAAGGAACAATAAATAATGTGTAACGTGTATAAACTAAAATATAACCTAACCCAATACCATGATTTTTCACCCAAAAATATGTCTGGCCCCACCAACAAAACTTAGCATGTGCCGCCACTGCAATCACTACTTCTGACGAACGAAACCTTGCGATGAACGGCTATTATTATTGTAAAGACACGATGAATCAGCGTGTGACAATCCTCATTTTCTCTCTGCTCCGAACTGGTGAACAGATGACTGCAGTATTGGAGAACTTGATATAACCATTACATTAAATCAATCTGATGCCTGGGAATAAATGATGTGAACCCTACCTTGGATTCGGTATCACGATGCTGCCGGCACAAAGAACATATTTGTTCTCTATTTCTAGAACAGACAATTTCTAACCTTCCCTCCAAATGTGTTCAGTCCTATTTCTTGCTTTCCTCTCCGTCTTTGTGTATCTCCTTCCCTTATTGTGTTTGTTACCTCTAACTGCCGCCCGAATGGTTACGGTGGTGCCACATTTGGGGTGTAAAGAATATAACCACTGTTACCTGCCACGCATGTCGTAAGAGCGGCTAAGGAGGTTTGGCTGAAATCGGATGCATGTGTCCTAAACGTGTAGAAGTCTATGCGTTTAGGGGTCTGCCAAACCAATGTGCAACGTATACAACGTATGTTTCTCCTTATATCATTGTGACTACTTCTTCTTTGCGTTCGTTCTTTACCACCAATTTTAATCAGTTTTTGTGATATGTTTGATCTTTGCCAAGAACGTGTATACGTTGTACATTGGTTTGGTAGGCCCTAAACGCATAGACTTCTACACGTTTAGGACACATGCATCCGATTTCAGCCAAACCTCCTTAGTCGCCTCTTACGACATGCATGGCAGGTAACAGTGGTTCTATTCTTTACAGCCCAAATTTGGGCCCCGGTAACCACTCGGGCGATTGTGATTACTTAATTGAAATGAAAATCCTGGCATATCCTTTATAGTACTTTGCCATCAATCACAGTCAACTAGTCGTCGATTTTTATAGGTACCACTAACACGTTCAGTAGTTTATTACTTAATTACTAATTGTCAATTCGATTTGTTCCTTGTGTCTTCCCTGCCCTTCTTATGTCTTCCTTCCTTCTTATGTCTTCCTCATCTTCCTTATGTCTTATGTCTCTTCTGTCCTTCTTATGTCTTCCTCTTGTCTTCCTTCTCGTATCTTTCCTTACTTCTTGTGTATTCCCTTTTTTCATTGTTATCCCCTACTCTAGCTGTCTATCCTCTCCGTCTCTCCTTCCATTTTGTCCCTCTTTCCCGTCTTGGTCTCTAATTTCCCTTTTGTACGATTCCCTCCATAACTATCCATTTCAACCCCTGTCACTCCTCTTCTATCTATGTATCTCTTTTCCTTTTTTTTTTTTTCCGATCCAGTATCACTTGAGCGTTTCGGCTCGGTGCCATGGACATCGTAACCCTTCGGTTCGGTGCCACGAACACCGTAAATCTGGGAATCTGTGGCTTTTTCTGTCATCCCGCAGAATTGAACCCGCACACACAGAGGGATAGTCACCCGTAGTCCAACGCGCTACGAACACGCTTGGCAGACGGGCATCCCTTTTCCTTACATGTCCGCTTTCATCTCGACTTGTTTTATTTTCTTCTTGTGTTTTCCTATCTTCTTGTGTTTTCCTATCTATCCTCTTTGTGTCTATCCTTCATTTATTGTCGTTCCCTTCCTGTTTTCTACTTCTTTTATTGTCTATCCCATCACAATTTGTGTCTTTTTTTCCATGTTTTTTAATATCCTTAATTATCTCTGTGGATGGTCTCTGTGGCTAAATGGTTAAGTCTTTGCCTTTGGAGTCGAAAAGGTCGTTGGTTCGAATCCGGACCGAAGCGTTCTGTTCACGAGTGCATATTTTTCATGAGACCCCAGGGTTGTAACCGGAGCTACGGAGTTCGTGCTTTGTTTAATACTCTCGGCATGTGGCTTGCCATTTCTGCGGAGAAGGGCCGAGCCATATGGAGTAAAACCCCGTGCAATGAAGTCAATACTTCGGCTTAAAAACCCTTTTTTAAAAAACCTTAATTGTCTTTCTGATCTCCTCCATGCGACTCTCCTTTTTTCCACTGTATGTGTCTTATCCCTCTGTGTGTCTTGTGTCTCTTCCTTTCTGTCATTATATCTCCACTTTCTATATATTCAGAGTGACTCCTTGCTACTTCACAAAGCAACTACAATGTGATGTAGGCGTTTAAGGCTTGTACAACATGTGAACGAACGTATTGGGAAGATTTACTTAAACACAACAACGAATGAGATAAAGTGCAGACCGAACAACAATGCCATCACCAGGATACGATTTGACATGTAACGGCAGATACGACAGGAACTGATAATAAAGATAGGAGGGAAAACGTGTCTGAAGTTTTTGGCCGATTGTGATATCAAGGTTATGAACAGCCAGGAGAAGAATGGATGTCCCGGGAGGGGGGTGCTTGAGATTTAATGAAAACTCTGCAGCAAATACTGGACAAGAAATCTCACGTCTGCTTTCTGTTTCTAGTTTTTGTTCTTGTCTTACACGCGCCGCCCGCCCATACACTAACACCCACACACTCACATTAACGCTTACATAGACTCATTTTCACGCACACTACACCTTCCCACACACCTCCCCCATCTAAACACATATACATATATCCAGACGCTCACTTTTTCAAAGTCTCGACTTTCTCACACGCACACGTCTAGACACTCATGTTTACACAGACTCTGCTTTCACACACTTTCACACACACATACACATATTTAGACACCCACCTTTACACCGATTCACTTTCACACACTCATTTACTCACGTCCATCCCCACTTATACAAATCTTATTTCACACACTCTCCCACACCCACCCTCCCTGAAACTTACAAATAGATTCGCCTACGCACACACACACACACACACACACACACACTGATAACTATTAACACATACTCACACGGACATTTAATGATATACTAACTCTCACGCACGCACTCACTCATACGTGCTCGCAAACCGAGAGAAGAGAGAGAGAGAGAGAAAGCGAGAGAGAGTATTGGCCAACCTACCAGTTACATAAACGGATTTATTCAGGTCGGACTTTGAGATAAGAAATCAGGTCAACCTGCATTCACTGATCTGAGAGCTCAGACGACCTTGAGGACAACAACTGCATGTTCGTCGACAACAGACTGCCTGTAATAGTCAGCGGCGGAGACAGATAGGTTACCACATCACAGAGTTCAATCAAACAATACAGAACGTGAGAAGTCGAAAGTAGAGCAATACTTTAGTGAGATTTAAACTCGTCGTTCTCAAACCAGCGGCGGAGACAGATAGGTTACCACATCACAGAGTTCAATCAAACAATACAGAACGTGAGAAGTCGAAAGTAGAGCAATACTTTAGTGAGATAGTACTGACATCCCGGGTTCTCAAACAGCAAAACCACAATACATGTTTAGTAGAAAGATGACTGGCAGTGCTTCTTGACCATAAATCTCATTGCTTGCTGGACGTCGGCCACTGTAGATAAATATAGACCGATCAGTGTTTTTTCTTTAGTAGTTAGATCAGGGTGGGCTTAAGTGGACGTCTATGACTTAGTGGTAGTGAGCTCGATCGCAACCCACGAATATCTTGTTCAAACACCGCGGCGGTCAGTTTGGAAGCAAATTTGTTCCCATGGATATTTAAGAACAGTAAAAATAGACCTCACCTTTCAGAAAGCAATGACAAACTATTGAATGTATAAGTGGTGCCTAGAAAATCAACAACTCGTTTACTGTGGTTCATGGTGACGTAATGTAAAGGATATGTCACGATTTTCGTTTCAGTTAGAACAGTATTATCATTTAGTAGTTATATCCATGTGTTAGCACAGTATTATCAGTTAGTAGTTATATCCATGTGTTAGCACAGTATTTTCATTTAGTAGTTATATCTATGTGTTAGCACATTATTTTCATTTAGTAGTTATATCCATGTGTTAGCACAGTATTATCATTTAGTAGTTATATCCATGTGTTAGCACAGTATTTTCATTTAGTAGTTATATCCATGTGTTAGCCAGTATTATCTTTAGTAGTTATATCCAGAGTTAGACAGTATTCATTTATAGTTATTCCATGTGTTAGACAGTATTTCATTTAGTAGTTATACCCATGTGATTACGTATTTCATTTAGTAGTTATATCCAGTGTTAGCGCGTATTATCATTTAGTAGTTATATCCATGTGTGCCAGTATTTTCATTTAGTATTATATCCATGTGTTAGCAAGTATTTCATTGATAGTTATATCCATGTGTTGCATATTATCATATAGTTTATCATGTGTAGTATTATCATTAGTAGTTAATCCATGTGTGCAATTTTCATTAGTAGTTATATCATGTGTTAGCCAGATTATCATTTAGTAGTTATATCATGTGTTGCACAGATTTTCATTTTGTTATATCATTGGCAGTATTTTCATTAGTAGTTATATCATGTGTTAGGTATTATCATTAGTAGTTATATCCATGTTGCAATTTATCATTAGTGTTATATCTGTGTTGACAGTTTTATTAGAGTTATATCCATTGCAGTATTATCATTTAGTAGTTATACTGTTAGCACAGTATTTTATTTAGTAGTTATATCCATGTTGCACAGTATATATTATAGATATCATTTCTAGTGTTGATGTCACAGTTGAAGTTCTTTCTTCAGTAGACAACATCGCTACTCTTTCCATGGCTGTTACTGTGAACAGGCGTGTCATAACCAGTGGTCGTCATCAACCGAAGGAACTCAGAATGACAATAAATGCTAAATACCTGATTTTTCCGAAAATGTGTGTTTGGCCCCACCAAAAAAATTACCACGAGCCGCCACTGATATATATATATATATTATATATGTATATATATATATACACACATGTTGCACATAGCATTGAAGAGATGGAATGTCTGTGCATTTATTTGATTTTAAGCTTCATTTTCTGAAATACTGCTTTTTGTGGCCGGCGTATTTTGTTCTTTATTTGTTTTTCTACATTTTACAAAATTCAAAAGTATTTAAACTAAAGAAATTGTCTTAGCAATGTCACGTGTAGTTTGATGGTGCATTTTGATGAAATTGACTGTTTGAGATCACCATAACTTCTGTCTTCTTGCTATTCATTTTGAACATTTGTTTTATTTTTGTCACCACAAGTATCAATAAATTCCTGGAGAGCTCTTTTATTTTTCTGATTATTCTTACCAGTATCGATGTCGTATGGTGAAGACTAATAGTCTGATGGTCTTGACATTCAACGGTTATTGGTTTATCTGGCAAGACAATACACGTGAATTCCAGTACTTCGTTTGGAACACATCAGTTTTCATATGAGGCATATGTTGTCTCTTCACCACCATTTTGTTATCTGGGTCTGGGGTATTTCCTAATGGGCTTGATAGCATGATTAAATTCGATTGCAACAATTGATCGTCAATTGCACGCTCGGTCGCTTGATATGCTGTGGTATTGTGGAGTTTTAAGATGTCTGTAACTCCATCAACCCATCTTTTTCTTGGTCTGCCCCTTCCTCTTGATGATTCCATTTGCAGATTTTACGCTCTATCTTCTGCTGGCTATCCCATCCTATAAAAAAAACCCGTTAGTTACAAAATCCAACTAACCATGAATGCTCATGAGTTAGTTGAAGGTCTATGCCCCCAACTGGGGTTTAAATTAGCAAAAGAAGAGGAAGAAAACTAATTGAGGCTGGATCTACCTAAGAGCTGTTACAGTCGGAATAAATTTCACGCCCATTGTGTAATTGAACCCGAACGACAAGCATAAGAAGCAAGTTCACTAACAAATACCATACTGCGTATTCTTTGTCTTAGACAACTATTTATGGTCATCAGAATAAGTGACTGACCGTTATAGATGTCCACTTACAACCGAGCCACAGGAACCATCAGTATGCATACTCTGAGGAGCACCTATGGGTCTGCCCGGAGTGCAATGACGTCAGTTTAGTAACCAATAACCACTCACAACTCTGTATACTCGATTCCTAGAGCTGCATTCATTGCAAAATTGCATTGTCCCTCCACTATCACGGGAAGAAGCAATTGTGTCATTTCATCGAGATGAGACAATAAAAACAGTTCCTAATACTTCCTGATAGAACACACTTTCAATAAGCACTAACGCTCAAATACAACAGCAACAGACCCAGAGGACGACCACATAAACGATGGTTCGACGGAATATTCGAGGCACTAAATTCCACCTTTTACAAAGCGCATGAAGAGGCTCGCCAATAGTTGCCTCTTTTTTTTCGGCTGACGCATAAAGGCAAAACAGGGATAGAGTCAGTGACGGTTCGTCATTAAGGCTCGTCTAGTCGGGCTCCAGCAAAATAACGTGTAAAGGTAAAAATTAGTCAGAAGCATAAATACCGAATAATATATAAAAATATTAGAAATAATTAACTAACCGTCATAGAATAGTTTACTATAATTGCCCGCCCCATCAATATACATCTGTGTTCGACATTTTGCGTTCTAAATGTGGGACGACTTCCCGGAATTGACAGATTATAGTAAATACTAAAATATAACCTCACCCAAAACCATTTTTCCGAAAAATTTTTGTCTGGCTCCACCAATGAAAAAATTACCACGAGCCGCCACTGGATAGAGGATAGATAGATAGATTGATAGATAGAACACTCTTGTAGTAAACAATACGAATACCCAACAAAATATAAGCAGCATATAAGACACCTCCCCCACCGGTTGTATTCGCATTTCGTGTGTGTATTTGTGTAAAATTGTGAGACACGTATATCCGAAATAACAGCTACTATCTGTTTGATATATGTCCAGCCTTTAAGTGCTTTCAATCGATTCTATCACTTGTTATTATAAATCAATACTGCCAACTGCGTGACCTGACTGTTCTGGTCTGGTCGCATCTATTTATATCTTGTTTTTGATTCAAAAATAGTTTTGATTATTTCCGGGCTTGGATGTTTGTCTTCTCGCATCGCCATTGATTGTTTGGGTTTGTGGTCATACGTCACCAGAACGTCATTTGGGGGTCTTGGTGCTATTTTTGTTTATTTAGAGTTCAAGAAGGTTGGTTGTATGAAGCGGTATAACATTGAACAATGATATGTGTTGAAGTGGAAGGATATCAGGCTAGTTGGATATTGTGTAGTTTAATGAGAGGATAGAAAGAAGTAGTCTGTGTAACATGATGGTTGGTTTTTGAGATACATATTGTACACAAGAGCGAAGTAACAGATTAGAGGGCACTGACTCTGGGCATCTGCTCTGAGGGCATGAGAACCATCAGAATGCATAGAAATCTGAGGGAAGAGTGAGTACCTATAGGTCTCTTCGTAGTTCACTGACGTAGATCAGTAACCATTTGTATTTACTGATCCAGAAGCACTTGAGCTTTCAGCTCTTCGGCTCGGTGCCATGGACATCGTAACCCTTCGGTTCGGTGCCATGAACACCGTAAATCTGTAACTATTAGTACTAACATAATGTTGATGAGTTCACGCATTGTTGTAAGTTATAGTCCGTTTACAAATGTTTGCCCCTTTTATAACTATGTTTGCCCCATCTATAAATGTTTACAAATGTTTGCCCCATCTATAACTATGTAACCATTTCAACTCATCATCAAATAGCTTGTCCTGAGCAGAATTTTTGCCACCCCAACAGTCCTCCGGAATTTCTCTCGTAGCTCAGATGTACTGCCTCTGCACACATCTGTTCAAATCATCAGTTACATCCTGAATCCATCTTCTCCGTGGTCTTCCTCTTCTTCTATTTACCGGTATGCCTCCTTATCCACGATGGTCGCCCATCTGCCCAGCGTGTTCGTAGCGCGTTGACTACGGGTGACTATCCCTCTGTGTGTGCGGGTTCAATTCCTCGGATGGCAGAAAAGCCACAGATTCCCCAGATTTACGGTGTTCGTGGACCGAACCGAAGGGTTACGATGTCCATGGCACCGAGCCGAAGAGCTGAAAAGCTCAGTGCTTCTGGATCGGGAAAAAATCCATGATGGTCTTTCTTTTCTTATTGTCCAAATTCATCAGTTTTCTTTGTATTTGTAGCATCAGACAGTTTTCTCTTCTTTTTGTAGCATCAGACAGTTTCTCTTTCTATTTGTAGCATCAGACAGTTTTCTCTTTCGTATTTGTAGCATCAGACAGTTTTCTCTTTCTTATTTGTAGCATCAGACAGTTTTCTCTTTCTTATTTGTAGCATCAGACAGTTTCTCTTTCTATTTGTAGCATCAGACAGTTTTCTCTTTCTTATTTGTAGCATCAGACAGTTTTCTCTTTCTTATTTGTAGCATCAGACAGTTTTCTCTTTCTTATTTGTAGCATCAGACAGTTTTCTCTTTCGTATTTGTAGCATCAGACAGTTTTCTCTTTCTTATTTGTAGCATCAGACAGTTTTCTCTTTCGTATTTGTAGCATCAGACAGTTTTCTCTTTCTTATTTGTAGCATCAGACAGTTTTCTCTTTTGTATTTGTAGCATCAGACAGTTTTCTCTTTTGTATTTGTAGCATCAGACAGTTTTCTCTTTCGTATTTGTAGCATCAGACAGTTTTCTCTTTTGTATTTGTAGCATCAGACAGTTTTCTCTTTTGTATTTGTAGCATCAGACAGTTTTCTCTTTCTTATTTGTAGCATCAGACAGTTTTCTCTTTCTTATTTGTAGCATCAGACAGTTTTCTCTTTTGTATTTGTAGCATCAGACAGTTTTCTCTTTCTTATTTGTAGCATCAGACAGTTTTCTCTTTCTTATTTGTAGCATCAGACAGTTTTCTCTTTTGTATTTGTAGCATCAGACAGTTTTCTCTTTTGTATTTGTAGCATCAGACAGTTTTCTCTTTTGTATTTGTAGCATCAGACAGTTTTCTCTTTTGTATTTGTAGCATCAGACAGTTTTCTCTTTCTTATTTGTAGCATCAGACAGTTTTCTCTTTCTTATTTGTAGCATCAGACAGTTTTCTCTTTCTTATTTGTAGCATCAGACAGTTTTCTCTTTTGTATTTGTAGCATCAGACAGTTTTCTCTTTCTTATTTGTAGCATCAGACAGTTTTCTCTTTCTTATTTGTAGCATCAGACAGTTTTCTCTTTCTTATTTGTAGCATCAGACAGTTTTCTCTTTTGTATTTGTAGCATCAGACAGTTTTCTCTTTTGTATTTGTAGCATCAGACAGTTTTCTCTTTTTTATTTGTAGCATCAGACAGTTTTCTCTTTTGTATTTGTAGCATCAGACAGTTTTCTCTTTCTTATTTGTAGCATCAGACAGTTTTCTCTTTCTTATTTGTAGCATCAGACAGTTTTCTCTTTCTTATTTGTAGCATCAGACAGTTTTCTCTTTCGTATTTGTAGCATCAGACAGTTTTCTCTTTCTTATTTGTAGCATCAGACAGTTTTCTCTTTCTTATTTGTAGCATCAGACAGTTTTCTCTTTCTTATTTGTAGCATCAGACAGTTTTCTCTTTCTTATTTGTAGCATCAGACAGTTTTCTCTTTCTTATTTGTAGCATCAGACAGTTTTCTCTTTCTTATTTGTAGCATCAGACAGTTTTCTCTTTCTTATTTGTAGCATCAGACAGTTTTCTCTTTCTTATTTGTAGCATCAGACAGTTTTCTCTTTTGTATTTGTAGCATCAGACAGTTTTCTCTTTTGTATTTGTAGCATCAGACAGTTTTCTCTTTTGTATTTGTAGCATCAGACAGTTTTCTCTTTCTTATTTGTAGCATCAGACAGTTTTCTCTTTCTTATTTGTAGCATCAGACAGTTTTCTCTTTTGTATTTGTAGCATCAGACAGTTTTCTCTTTTGTATTTGTAGCATCAGACAGTTTTCTCTTTTGTATTTGTAGCATCAGACAGTTTTCTCTTTCTTATTTGTAGCATCAGACAGTTTTCTCTTTCTTATTTGTAGCATCAGACAGTTTTCTCTTTCTTATTTGTAGCATCAGACAGTTTTCTCTTTCTTATTTGTAGCATCAGACAGTTTTCTCTTTCTTATTTGTAGCATCAGACAGTTTTCTCTTTCGTATTTGTAGCATCAGACAGTTTTCTCTTTCTTATTTGTAGCATCAGACAGTTTTCTCTTTTGTATTTGTAGCATCAGACAGTTTTCTCTTTTGTATTTGTAGCATCAGACAGTTTTCTCTTTCTTATTTGTAGCATCAGACAGTTTTCTCTTTTGTATTTGTAGCATCAGACAGTTTTCTCTTTCTTATTTGTAGCATCAGACAGTTTTCTCTTTTGTATTTGTAGCATCAGACAGTTTTCTCTTTCTTATTTGTAGCATCAGACAGTTTTCTCTTTCTTATTTGTAGCATCAGACAGTTTTCTCTTTCGTATTTGTAGCATCAGACAGTTTCTCTTTCTTATTTGTAGCATCAGACAGTTTTCTTTGATTTTGAGTTCTTTCTAGATAGAATTAAGATCATGACATTTTGTATACAAACTTGAAACATGAAAGACCTTACCAAAACATTTGTTGTTTTGTACATTGTACATTTCCATGTTTATTGTATGCAGTATATACAAATTGTGTCAGTGTATCATGACATATTTTCAAAGTGCCAAGTGTATGATGACATATTTTCAAAATGTCAAGTGTATGATGACATATTTTCAAAATGTCAAGTGTATGATGACATATTTTCAAAATGTCAAGTGTATGATGACATATTTTCAAAGTGTCAGTGTATCATGACACATTTTCAAAGAGTTCACAGCTTCACACTCAAACGTCTGCGTTCACCAAAATATGTTCTCGTGCGCAAGTTTTTTGTTACTTTTTTGTTTGCCATTTAGAAACTTGTGTCACATTTGAACGGATTTGATCATAGATATAACAGCGGGTTCCACCACATTTTGCATTACCGAGGACACCCTTTTAAATACATTTCGCTGCTGCAGACCCCAACAGTTTCTATAATGACAATCTAGCGTTGGAGTTATTATTACACCACACCAACAGTCAAGCTGGTTCCAATTTTTCAGACTATTAGAAATTTCAAAGGATCTGTCATTTTGTCCTGTCAGACATTTAGACTCCGGTCTGATCCGGGTCCTTTGATTTCACAGCGGAACTAGTTTACCACTATTTTTGTACATGTTTTTAAAAAAATTTTTTTTGGTTTGAAATGTCAAAGATCATAATATCTCTTCAAGCGCTTGAGGACCTCCTGTGAGTACCTCGTGGACCGCCGGGGTCCGCGGACCCTGTTTGAGAAACGCTGGCCTAAACTATACTGACTGTGGATGAGTTCTTGCAACGTTCATTATTTTGAATATCTTACCACTTACCAGAAACGCTGGCTGATTCTTTCTATATTAAAGAATAGGATTGAAAGTGAAATTGTGCACACTACAAAGCATTGCAATGAAGATGTACTTATATTAAATAATAAGGGAGGCCAGTGGAGCCTACGCAACAACCACAAGTAGTTTGACAATGGAGGTTCGGGCGGTTACGGAGGCGGTGAAATGCTTGCCATCTCACAATTACTCTCGTGTTTTCATACTCAGTGACTCCATGAGCATGATTCGTAAAGTCGAATCAGGAATGGTGAGACGCAACTGGGTAGAGGTACTAGTACAGACAATGATCAGATAAATCACCTTTATTTTTGTCCCTGGGCACGCAGGAGTTAGTGGTAATGAACGAGCTGATAGATTGGCTGGCTTGGCTACAATATCAGAGGGGGCTGTGATGGATCGAAATGACATTCTTCACGCATTGAGAGAGTCTTTTCGAACAGAGAAGTTTCAGGGCTGTGAATCCCACTTGCTGACCAAATTGAAAGAGATGGGTGTCAATATTGGTGCAGCCGAAAAGAACGACATACTAAATATGCAAAGAGATTGATTAATCAACATCGAACTGGCGTGTTGGGTCGCTGGACGCTGCTGGATTTGCTGAGACGGAGATCGGAGCAGCTATAGACATGTCCGTAGTACTTTGATGATAGTCCTCATATAACTGATAAATCTGTTATATATATAAAAATGAATGTTTGTCTGTTTTTGTTACCTTTAGACTCGGAAACAACTGAACAGATTTAGCTGGAATTTACAGGATATGTTGGTTTTGATGTCGGGATGCTACCTGTCATAGTTTGAAATAGGTAGCGCTGACAATTTTAGAAAAAAATCTAAAAAATCGAACACGCTAATTTCATCGAGTTTCTAAGTTTGTTTACAATTTGATTTGAACGTTTCCGGAAGTCTACGGTGTACACATTGATATATATATACACAAGATTCGATGACGTATGTTTTAAAACTATGGAAACCTCGATCTCTTTCATAGCATAAAATAATCGTTCCAAGGCAATTTGACAAACAAGCTGAAGTTAAAATACGCATTCCAGGTTTGTTTCTTCATAGGATTTCTAATCATTTCGAATCATGATAAGATAAATATCAACTGGGACGCGACATTAGTAGCAATGAAGCAGTATGTCAACTGGGACGCGACATTAGTAGCAATGAAGCAGTATGTCAACTGGGACGCGACATTAGTAGCAATGAAGCAGTATGTCATCTGGGACCTGACATTAGTAGCAATGAAGCAGTATATCGACTGGGACGTAATTCAATTTTTTGTTGGAGGCGTAGTAACGCGCGTAGGGTACAGCTAGTGTACTTATATTTTCGTCGAGAAGCTATAATCGTGGGTGAATTTATCAGTCTAGTTCAAACACGGAGAAGAGAACAGTGCATGCTTTGAGCAAACGGTAATTTCATCGATAGATGCATGAATCTAGTATTCCGTCGATATTGTATTTGTCATTACTCATATTGTCAGCTCTCTGGTTGGACAAGAATCTTGCGTCGCCACAAGATTTAACATTGTGCGTCAAAAACAATGTGAAAACATACCGAGCAACCAAACAACTTGGCAGAACCACACTTCAACAACAGAATAGATATCAAGCTTGTCATGACCGTCGATAAAGTGTGACATACTGACTGTATATGGTCTGTAACACGATGCCTATTATAGTCTCTTGCAGGAAGTCGAGACTGGTCAGTAGCATTACTTTAGCGCACACTTTGGTCGTAATGGATGTCTGGTGACGACGTCAGTACTTCCTGTCTGTCTCCGCGCATGCGTGATGGTACTGAGAATGTGTTCAGATTAATTTCTTTGTCTATTTATGCCCGTCTGTCTGTCTTTATATATATGCCTGTCTGTCTGACTGCATTTATATCTATGCCTGTCTGTCTGTCTCTACTTGTATGCCCATCTGTTTTTCATGTCTCTACATATATGTTCATTTGTCTTTGCTCATCATTTATGTCCTATTTTTCTGCCTGTCTGCCTCTATATCTATGCCCGTCTGTCTGTCTGTCTTTATATCTATGCCCGTCTGTCTTTCATGTCTCTACATATATATCCATTTGTCTTTGCTCATCATTTATGCCCTCTCTTTCTGTCTGTCCGTCTCTACATTTATGCCCTCTCTTTCTGTCTGTCCGTCTCTATATTTATGCCCTCTGTTTCTGTCTGTCCGTCTCTACATTTATGCCCGTATGTCTATATCAACATTCATGTCCGTATGTCTGTTTCTACATATTCTTGTATCTCTACGTTCATTCCTGTTTGTCTGTATGGGCTGTCTATCTATCTGTACACGTGTATGTCCTTCTAATATATTTTTACTCATTGATATCAGTCTTTTGTCTATGTATTTATATTTGTCCATATAGTGATGTGTGTATGTGTGTGTATAATATCTGTCTATCAATCTGTTTGTCTCCTTATGTATGATTGCTCCGCTGCTAAATATCTGTCGATCAATCTGTTTGTCTCCTTATGTATGATTGCTCCGCTGCTAAATATCTGTCTATCAATCTGTTTGTCTCCTTATGTATGATTGCTCCGCTGCTAAATATCTGTCTATCAATCTGTTTGTCTCCTTATGTATGATTGCTCCGCTGCTAAATATCTGTCTATCAATCTGTTTGTCTCCTTATGTATGATTGCTCCGCTGCTAAATATCTGTCTATCAATCTGTTTGTCTCCTTATGTATGATTGCTCCGCTGCTAAATATCTGTCTATCAATCTGTTTGTCTCCTTATGTATGATTGCTCCGCTGCTAAATATCTGTCTATCAATCTGTTTGTCTCCTTATGTATGATTGCTCCGCTGCTGTTGTTTCCTTAATTCTGTTATTGTATATCCTTATTCTGTCTTTATTGTGTGTCTCTGTGTGCTAGAGCCAGGCTGTGTGTCTGTGTGTCTCTGTGCTAGAGCCAGGCTGTGTGTCTGTGTGTCCTTATTATACATTTTCTCTCTTATTTTGTGTTTCTACAAAAACACCCCTTATCTGCCGTATAACATTCACTGCCATAACTATTTATCTGTAGTATATCATAGTCAATATCAACCATTTGTCTGTAGTATATCATAGTCAATATCAACCACTCGTCTGTAGTATATCATTGCCAATATCAACCATTTGTCTGTAGTATATCATTGCCAATATCAACCACTTGTCTGTAGTATATCATTGCCAATATCAACCACTTGTCTGTAGTATATCATAGCCAATATCAACTACTTGTCTGTAGTATATCATAGCCAACATCAACCACTTGTCTGTATTATATCATAACCAATGTCAACCACTTGTCTGTACAAAGCGTGTGAAATATAATCACCAAGAAACACTGAATACAAATCTCTCTGACATAAACAGAATTATTGGACTAGGTCGGATGAGATGACCCTTACGTTTGATAAACATCCCAGATAAGGATTTGGGCAACTCATCAATTATCGTAACAGTTGTAGTTGATTGATTGGCTGCTATATATAAACATGACTTAACGTGGCTGTATCTTCACGAACCAGTACTGCTGGCATTGTGAAAGAAAATTCATGACGTCATGAGCTTGAGAAATAAAATGTGTATTTAGTATCCAGTTTGTTATTCTTCATCAAGTAAAGTAAGGGTGACCATGTCATTGCACAACTCATTGACTTTGCAGAGGTTGGTTGCATCTATATGTGGTACTCTCTTCTCTTTCTGATTTCTTTCTCTTCCCAACAGAATAAGTATTACATATATCCAGTGGCGGCTCGTGATCATTTTTGTTGGTGGGGTCAGACAAAACTTTTCGAAAAATCATGGTTTTGGGTTAGGTTATATTTTAATTTATAAAATAATAAATATGTGTTACACATTATGTTTGATGGGGCCCGGCCCCACTGGCCCCTAATGACGAGCCGCCACTGCATATAACTAACATTTATATTAGTCTTTATTCTTCTTCCTTGAAATCTCCATATCGACCAGTTGTTAAACCACTCTTTCAATTATAAAGTTTTCCATCATATTATCAAGTCGTCTATGTAGATATGAACATTGACAAAAGAATAATCTAAAACTGTCCACATTCCAATCTTCTTCTACGAACGCTCCATATCGACCATTTGTTAAACCACTCTTTCAATTATAAAGTTTTCCATCATATTATCAAGTCGTCTATGTAGATATGAACATTGACAAAAGAATAATCTAAAACTGTCCACATTCCAATCTTCTTCTACGAACGCTCCATATCGACCATTTGTTAAACCACTCTTTGTGATTTGTATATGATCTGAGCCTAATAGCAAATGTACCTTGTACCAGTTATACGTAGGCCAGTACATCCGATTTCTGCGACTTTTTTAAAATTTACTGGGGTAGCTTCCCTAGGCCCATACCTTAGTCTCCTCTTACGACATGCCTTGTGGGTTACAGTGTTACTATTCTTTGCTCACCTGCTCACTCCGGAAACACACGGGCGACATTCCAATCAAAATTTATATCATGAAGATAAACAATATTTATAGGTAATCGTTTTGTTTGTTGTATATTTATGTGATATGGGCAAGTCTCAGACACTGGAACGATTGTTAGGAGTAGGCTTTAAGTCTGAACATGCTGGACTGTGTAGTCTTTATGGTAGAGAGAGAAGATATACTACTAATCAATTTCTCATGGGTACGGTGAGCAGGTGGGCTTGTGGATGGCTTCTGCAGCTGAGGATGGAGCACGCATGGGGCTGATCCATGACGTTGATCGTGTAACATAACTTATATATAAAAAAACATGCATATATTCCTCCCGTAACACATACTGGAGTAGTTGAACAGCAGAAGCTGATCGCAGAAGAATAATAATTTAAACTCATGACCTGGAGACCAGTATCCAAATATCTCACCCAAGCGTTCATAGTATATTTCAATTATTTTATGTCATGTTTCAAAGAAATTTTGCTGATTTTTAAAACTTTGTTGTATATCTGTATACTTTCTGCATCTTGATTTGATTTATTGTTTTCCAGGTATTGGATTTGTATGTTTCCTCTTCACTTTGATATGGATGCCAAAGTGACTGCTGCTGTTACTAGACTGAGCACCTTGCTGCAGGCTGAGGGCAATTACAAGCTGAAGGAGCTGGTCGATGTGTCTAAAGTGTGAGTGATAGGCCACATTTCATAGACAAACTGTTTGTTATATGAGTTGACTATAATGTCACTGTTGACATGTCAACAACTGGGAGAATGCTGCTCAAGACAGATCAGCCTGGCGCACACTTCTTCGACACGGTTCCTTGGCCTGCGAGGCAGATAGAACAGCACGGATGGAGCAAAGACGTCAAAACAGAAAGGCAGTAAACTTCCCACAAGTGCAAGTATACCTTGCCCACACTGTACACGAACATTTCAAGCCCGTATCGGGCTCACTAGTCATCTAAGCACACATAGACAAACATAGCGCAACTACATTCCCTTGGATGAAAATTTGTGTGGTCATCATCACCCGTGATGGACGAGCATCACATCATCACAATGTCACTGATAAAAAGGAATGTTATCTCACATGGTATCTTATATATCTGAAGTGTCAGTGAAAGACTCTATGTTGTTTGATAAATGCCAGTGAGGGAAGGTTTGTTTGACTGATCAGAGCATCCAACTTTCACCACATAATTAGAGTATAGCAATAATACAAACACAGATAAGGATAGCATAATATACAAGAAGTGATATAATTTTTACCAAAACATCAAGGAAAGGCAAGAAAATTGACAAGACAAAACTGACAAATAATATGATATATATATATGGCCTTTCTTTACAGACGGTCAATTGGCAAGTGTTTTACTGTGACAACTTCTGAGTTTTCGCTTCTCTCTCTTGTCGTTCAGCTCATACATAAGTCTATTCTCAAAAGACTGCACCCTTTTGCAATTTGGCTTTCTACACAACTCTGTCATCAGCTAGTTTTTCCCATGTGCTGGGACCTATAGAAAAGTTTTTCATTGAGGCTTTGCAGACACCTTTATATCTGAGCAGTGGTCTGCCCTGGTGTCTCTTCTCCTCCGAAAGTTCACAGAACAATATTTGTTTTGGTATGCAACAAGTTTCTATTCTTCTCACATGCCCCAACCATCTTAGTCGTCTACTGCTGAGCATGCCCATGATGGAAGGCAGATTTGCACGATGCAGTACTTCAGAGTTGGTTATCTTGTCGTTCCACCTGATGTTCATAATCTTGCGGAATCGAAGGTGAAAGATGGTAAGTCTCCTCTCGTGTCTTGAGTAGGCTGTCCATATTTCTGAGCCATATAGTAAAGAACTAATTACACAGATTCGATATATTTAAATCTTCGTCTGCAATATCAGTTTTGTGTTGTCCACGCTAAGTATGCAATCGATTGGTAGAAAATAGTCAACTGGAAGATATATATATATATATATATATATATAATCTCTTCCAGTTGACTATTTTCTACCCAATCGACATGCATAGTAAAATCCACACACACACATACAGAGAAAGAGAGATACACATGCCAAGACACATACATAAAGAAAGAGAGAGACTGACTTATATATATATATATATATATATATATTTCTACCTGTTTTAGACCATCATATGACTGGATGCGGAACATGTCAGTTAGGACCACACCATTTGGAAAGCATTCTAGAAAGGTATCTCTTGTCTTCAATCATCTGGAACCAAAAGAGCTAGCAGCACAGCTGACCTATTTAGAGTACAAGGCTTTTAGAAGGGTTCATGTAAGTATAGTTTGAAAGTTTTTGACTGCTGGTGACTGCAGTATGAATGGGTTATTAGTTACTGCACTGACATCACATCACTCGGGCAGATCCATAGGTGTTCATTCTCCCCAACAAATGTAGTAGAGTATGCATACTGATGGTTCTTGTGACTCACATGTTAAACACACTCCTCTCTCTGCCCCTCAAGCCTCCAGCTCTACTTGTACAATGTGTAATTCCAAACTCCTTAAATCGCTGGATTAATTCAAAATCAATTTTCGTGTCCTAATTAAACAGTAGGTCGCCAAAAGATTGAAGAACATCCCCCTTATCCAACCTAAACTTCAGAACAATGGATGTTTTCGATGCATTCAATGCAAGCCTGTCTGCTCTCTCATTGCTGCGAAAACATACATAATCAGAACAATAGTATGAATGGATGGAATGAGTTGGTGAGTGTGACAGATATATCAGCATAGCTCATGTATACTTCAATTGAATGGGGATCGCTCAGTCGCTTAATATGTTCAGTCTATAAGTACATTCAGAGAGTGCATTTATCAGTTATCAGTTATATGAGGACGATCATCATAGCACTCTGGACATATCCATAGGTGCTCCGATCTCCGCCTCAGCAAATCCAGCAGCGCCCAGCGCCCAACACGCCAGTTCGATGTTGATTAATCAATCTCCTTGCATATTTGGTATGTCGTCTTTTCGGCATCACCAATATGGACACCCATCTCTCTCAATCTGGTCATCGAATGGGATTCACAGCCCTGAAACTCCTCTGTTCGGAAAGACTCTCAATGCGTGAAGAATGTCATTTCGATCCATCACAGCTCCTTCTGATATTGTAGCCAAGCCAGCCAATCTATCAGCTCATTCATTACCCCTAACTCCTGCTTGCCCAGGGACAAAAATGAAGGTGATTTCTCTGATCATTGTCTGTACTAGTACCTCCATCCAGTTGCATCTCACCATTCCTGATTCGACTTTACGAATCATGCTCACGGAGTACATTTAGTCTCTTATTTTATTCAGCCAAAGATAATATTCAGTTATATGAAGTAAATTCAGTTCATAAAGTATTTTTTTTATTAGATGCATTGAAAACGTTACAAGTGACAGAAGTAGTAAAAAAAAAAAAAAAGGTGAAGGAACCCTTTCATACCTCGTGGTATATAGGTCAATACAGTGTTAGGCCTGTATTTTTCATTGACCGTCGGCACACGATGGGTGATGTGGTCAGCATCACGCCGGCCGCCTTTACTTTCCCAGAGCATGTCTGGTATCAAGTTGAGGCTGGGTCGACCTGAGAGCCGTCGCGGTCGGGAAAAATTCCAGCGCATTGCGGGAGCTGAACCCAGACCACCAGCCTTGCGAGCGAGTTCACTAACAACTACGCTACAGCGGCTCTCAACAGAAGTAGTACTTTCCATTTAATTGTGTATTTTCAATTTATTTGTGACTACAAGAACTACTTGTTACAGTAATACTGTGAGATAAATGATTGTTATACATTTTATTTGTTTTATTTCTATTCTAAAGTTTTCAGACTACAAGAACTATGCTGTAACAGCGTCACTTAAGGATCAACCCAAACTGGAACGGTCAATAGCTTTATTCAATGGCCTGTCTCAGTGGGTTCAGTGTATGGTTCTTAGTAAAACAACTCCACAGCAACGAGCAGACGTCATCTGCAAATTTATAGATGTTTCTAAGGTTTGTATATATTTGAAGTATTCATAACAAGTATATTTTTAAAAAAACGGTTGTTACTGCCGTTAATACCATTTTTAGGCGTTGTAGGATACGGAGGGGGCATGTGCAGGCGCTGCAAAACTGGAGACAAAAATTGGGTGCAACATCAGTATTGAACTTTATCAAGAAACAACAAATTAAATAGTTAAGTCTCATATATCAGATTACAAACAGACAGTGCACATAAAAGAGCAATGTAACTCTGATACAGTGGATACAAAGCAAAAGGAAACAGAAGTGCACATAAAAGAGCAATGTAAATCTGATACAGTGGATACAAAGCAAAAGGGAAACAGACAGTTGCACATAAAAGAACAATGTACTCTGATACATGATACAAAGCAAAGGAAACAGACAGTGCACATAAAAGAGCAATGTAACTCTGATACAGTGGATACAAAGCAAAAGGTCATCCACACAAAAGGTGGACCACAGGAATAGCAGAGGCTGTGAAAATCATGGTTTATGAAGTGGACACAAAAGCCTATAAATCTCTTCTTATCCTGATGCTGTGAGGCAAAACAGAATTAGAGAACAGAAGAAGAAAGATGTTTTGTTTCTTCTTTCTTTTGTCCTTCTCTGCTTTTTGCTGCTAGGTGTAGCAGGTTTAACTGATGATCGGTTTCCTAGATAATGCACGCTCTGTCGCTTGATATGGTGTGGTATTGTGGAGTTTTAAGATGTCTGTAACTCCATCAACCCATCTTTTCTTGGTCTGCCCTTCCTCTTGATGATTCCATTTTCAGGTTGTACGCACTTGCAACTGGTGTATTCGGGTTCATTCTGACCAAATGGCCAAACCATTTTTTTAAAATTTTTGTACATATACTCACATCAGTTGTTGTCTTTGTGATTCATTCTGTCAGCCTCTAGTTTATATCTCTTTCCTTAATCATCATCTCATTAATTTCATTTAATAATTTCATATTTTCATTATTAGAATTTCTGATATTTGTTTTGCTAATTGACAACATTCAAATAAGTTAAAATGGTTTAATCACTTCTAATATGGTAGCAAATGAAGAGCTTTTATTACTAACAAACTGTGCAGCATAGGAGACCTTCAGCTTGTTAGACTCATGAAATAGATCTAGCTGGTAACTTAGCTATCACATACATATTTTGAGATGCAGAAACACAGAAGCTACTCTACTCTGTCAGGATGGAATACTTCTCCTACTTTGAACGCTTCCATATCGACCACTTGTTAATCACTCTTTGTGATTTTTATGTGATCTTAGCCTAAGAGCGATTGTACATTGTACCAGTTATGCGATTACAAGTAGACCAGCACATCCAATTTCTGCGATGCTTTTATTGACTAGGTTAGTTTCCCCTAGGCCCCTACCTCAGTCGCCTCTTATGACATGCCTTGTAGGTTGCAGTGGTACTATTCTTTGTTCCTCCTGAAGGCCCCGGCAACACAGATGGGATGGAAGAACACAAGAGATGAAAAGAGATCTGTCTATCTAATCTCGATCACATCTACTTCTCACTCCTCACTTTTTACATACACAATTAACAGGTGTGTTAATTGGTTTGTTGTTTTCCTTTCAGCATTTGAGATATCTACAAAACTTCAACACATTGATGGCCATAGTTGGAGGTCTCTCTCACAGTGCTCTTGCTAGGCTCTCCAAAACTATTGCTTGTCTTCCACCAGAATCTCAGAAGGTAAACGCATATTTAGAAAACAGTCTATTTTCGCTATTAAAATAATTTTTTTTTCAGTGGATTTACTGCTTGCCTCCATGTGGATAAAAGAGAACCGAAATGAATAAACAATATTGTGTTTCAGATTAGCAAATAAAAAGTCTGGTAATGTAAGATCAAGTTCCTAGTCCTATTGGAGACAGCTGATAAAATCTAGGTCCCGTGTTCAAATTGAACACAGAAAAAACCCTTGACAGTTTAAAATCGAGAAGAGCAGGCTGGAAAGCCGCTGCTTTGGCAAAATTCATTCGAAACAGTAGATAATAAAATCTCTACACAATATTTTCATCATCTTCTAAATTACACTGTGGATCCTTGCCGTTGCTACAAATTTCATGCACTGCAGCTGATATCTGCCTGTGTAAAAAAGAGATCAGAGCACACATGGTTACTCACCAAAGTGCAATGATGATGGTCCTATCAATCAATACCAAAAAAAAAAAGACTGCTATTACATTATTTCCTTCAGTTTGTTATAAAATATGAAAAGAGAAATATACAGGTATGCTGTCATCATCAAATAGCTTGTCCTGAGCAGAACTTTGCCACCCCAACAGTCCTCCAGAACTTCTCTCTCTCATAGGCCAGATGTCCTGCCTCTGCAGTCGTCATGACAAATCTTCTCTGTGGTCTTCCTCTTCTTCTCTTTGCCAGTATGCCTCCTGCCATAATGGTCTTCTCCAGTCCTTCATGTCTTTTTATATGTTCAAAATATCTTAATTTTCTTATTTGTAGCATCAGCCAGATTTCTTTGATTTTGAGTTCTTTCTGGATAGATCTATTTGTTCTCTTCTCTGTCCAAGATATACGAAGGACTCTTCTGTAACACTTATTTTCGAAAGCACATATATGTTTTTCCACTGCTTTATTAAATGTCCATGCTTTACACCCATACGTTGCCACTGGGAATATGCATGCTCTCTTAGTATTCTGAGCTTTGTTTCCTTATCAGTTCCGTTCCATACTGTTTTGAGTTGCTTAATTTTTTGTAAAGCCATATTTGTTCTTCTTTTAATTTCCTTCAGCCCATTGTATACTATAGAATATAATATTGTATGTGTCATGATTTGTCTGGTTCCATATGTCATACATAAAGTATATTTCTATTTGCTTAATACATTTTGCTAGAAATGCCACTTTGGCTTCTTTGTGTTTTAGATTGAGTATGCATATGACTTACTCTCTTTGTGCAATGGTCTTTTACTCAGACTCTAATGGATCTGACAGAGTTGCTATCATCAAACAACAACTTCAGCAACTATCGCAAAGTATATCACCAGTGTACAGGCTTCAAAATACCAATACTGTTAGTATTATTGTATGTGTTTGTATGAGGTCTGATACCGTTAGTATTATTGTATGCGTTTGTATGAGGTCTGATACTGTTAGTATTATTGTATGTGTTTGTATGAGGTCTGATACTGTTAGTGTTATTATGTATGTTTGTAACACACTATGCCTGAATTCACCACCAATGACACTGCGGAAGCGAGTACTTCAGTGCTATATTGTACCAATACTTATGTATGGCAGAAAATCATGGACAATGAACAAACAATCAATAACCTCACTGAAAGTTACAGAGATGTGGGTTTACAGAAGAATGCTGGAAATTCCATGGACAGCTAAGAAAGCAAATGATGAGGTTTTAAAACAGGCCTGCAAACAAAGAAACATTACCAAAAGAATAAGAATCAGACAATCAAGGTTCTTTTGTAAAGAGGAACTGCGAAGAGAAGGTTTAGATAATTTGATGACACCAGGTAAAATTCAGGGAAGGAGAGATCATGAAAGGCAGAGGGAGAAGATGGTGGATGGTCTGACATCTTGGTTCGACTAAAGGTTGACATCAGAACTGATTAACTGCACAAAGGAGAGAGAGTTGTGGAGAGACATGATCGCCTACACTGACAGGAATGGCACTTGATTGAATATGCTTGTAGGAGGTCTGATACTTTTAGTAATATAGTATTCATTTGTAAGAGATCTGTGTTCTGGAGTGTACCAGAGATATATGTACAAATGTGACAAATAATTCAAATGTAGCAGCTTTAGAGTACAAGAACACATTGAGAAAAAAATTAAAGAGAAAAAAGTTGTATGAGAGTGCAGAACACATTGAGAAGTGAGTGAAAGAGTTAAAGAGAACATAATGAAAGAGTTTAAGAAAAGAATATGTAACAGAGTTCAAGAGAAAGTATGGAAGCATATAGAGAAAAGAATATGTGAAAGTTTAAAAGAAAGATGTGGGAAAGAGCTCTAGAAGACACTGAGAAAACAAGTCTAGAAGGCAAATGATAAACTAGAAGATAGATCAGTAATAATTACATAAGTATGTGATTAAGTGGGGACAAAAAAGTGAGTAAATAAACGACTAACAGGCTAAGAATATATGAGGATAAAAGATGGAAGTGAAAGAGAGCTTTATCCTCAATTACCTCATTGCCATTGAGAGATTTGCATGTGTCAATTCCTCCCCGTCAATAATGTCTGACACATTGCGTTTCTGGTGACATCTTTTTTGAGTTTGTGCTCAAAAACATTTGCAGTCCCCTGCTGACAAGATCTGTTTTTCCAGGTTTATCTGGAGTCGTCCTACTCTTGGTGACTTCAGCCTTCTGCTACCGTGCTCACCAGCCCATGCTATTGTGCAGGGTGTGCTTCTTGGACACTATAGTTTAATACCCATATACTTGGGGACAGTGTCATAGAACAAGAAAATGGAAGTCCTCCTCAAGGTAGAGATAGGACAACTGCTTTTTTATCCCATAGCTGGGACAGGCACTTAGACTAGGAATAAGTCAAACAGTTCTCCGACAGTGTCAGCTGCCAGGAACAGACACTAGAGCATGTCCTGCAAGACTGTCCTCTCCTGGGCAAGCTGAGAAGCAACATGTTGTCACACCCAGTCAACCTAAAAACTAATATTTGGGAAAACGTGAAGCTGACTGCCCAGTTTGTGGTTCACATTAAACTAAGCACATGACCAGAGACCACTGAAGAAGAAGAATTACCTCTTTATTTATTGAATATCAATAAGTTATTTGATTTGGACAATATAAATATTACTAAATACTTGTATTTTGCTGAGACTGTTATTTAGGCAGTGTTTTTTCAACTTTCTATTTCTCATAATTGATCAGGGGAGTTCACCTCAAAGATCTGATCTCTCTCCACACTGCTCTGCCAGATCGGGTAGATGGTAATCTGCTCAACTTCCGTAAGATGGCTCAGCTGGCGATCATATTGAGAGAACTAACTCGACTACAGGGTCAGGAAAATATTCCAGTGGATGCCAACATGGACTTGGTCAATACACTCAGGGTACCTACAATTTTATGTGAATATTGCAAAGATGTGATGGAGTGGTGATGGTGTTGGTGATAATTATGGTTTTTGTGATGATAACGGCGGTGATGTTAGCAAAAAATTGTTAGCAAAAGTTATAAACTGTTGTTTAGAAAAACATGAAGTTCTAGTTATTTTCAATCTCTTTTGTACATATATATATTCTTGTTAATTATCTACCCTTGATTATCTGCCCTTGATATGAAGTTCTGGTTAAGTGGAGAAGGTGAAAACTTGGACACAGATGGATACAAGATGTGATAGATGACTTGAACATGACAGCAACAGAAGCAGGACAAGCTTGTCTGTGAGAGAGACAAATTGTGAAGGATTTATAATGACAAATTTCTTCACTCAACAAGTTACTTGAGAATGATTGCCAATGAACTAAATACACAGTGAGTTGTATGTTACCGGAGCCAAACATGGACAATATGCAAAGAACAGTTGCAAAACATGTGAAATCTATGCCTAGGAAAAGTTACCAACAACACCAGAAAAGACAGTCACCAATATCAGCATAAGAAAGAAAGTTGGGATAGAACCTTGTTTGAATTCCATTGAGAAACAAAGAATGAAGTAGTTTGACCATGTAATAAGAATGCAACCAAACTCCACTGTATACAGAGTCTTCCACAACAGAACATCAGGAAAGAAGACGAGATGAAAACCATGAAAAAGATGGTTATATGGCAAATCAGAATCCTGTCAAAAAGTAAAAATAACTATCACTCAAGCCACTAGAGCAGGGCAAGACAAAAACAGAAAACCACGAAACTGCGCAACAACCTGGTAACAATGTGATGACTAAAGAAGAAAGAAGTAAACTAAATAAACCACTAGCATGTGTTCACTTTTCCATCTACTGAACAAGACTAAACATATTAAGACATACCTTGAGTGCAGTGAATTCAATTCTGTTTAAGAATAACTATATACCAAATCATGTGAATATAGGAAGCAAATATAATAAATGCTAATTCAATTCAAGTTAATTGTTTAATATGTCAATTAATTATTATGTATCTCTTGTCATTTGTGCATTTTTGTTCATTTACAGTTTTCCCTTGGATTTGTACCACACAGAAGATGAGATCTATGAGTTGTCTTTAGCACGAGAACCACGCGGGTCATTATCATTATCTGTAAGTATTTCGTCAAGAATATACTGAGCAAATATTTGAAGAAAGTTACATAAATTTGTATGTAAAATTCCAAGCATGCAGAAAGTATGCATCAAGAGAATGTGGTAAGCCCTGTACCAACATTCTCTTCAATATACCATATACACATGCATTAATAAAATATAATAATTTTATCTCCTTTTGTGTACACTCTTCTGCCAAGTCACATAGTAGCGTGTGCCTTACGGTATGTCACTTTAATCACAGTCCGCCTGAAAAACTCTCTCTCTCTAGCAAGTTCTCCCGCCACCTCCAGCGTCGTGTTCAAGGTTTCTTTGATGTCCTGCTGAATTTTTTTCAGACCGTAACGGCTCTCAGGTCAACCCAGCCTTGATTGAATATCAGAAAAAGCAGTGGGAAGTAAAGGTGGCCGGCATGATGTTGACCACATCACCCTTCGTGTGCCTGCGGTCAATGAAAAATATTAACACTGCATTACCCTTGGTATTTTGTTAATTTTTTTTCTGATCCAGAAGCACTTGAGCTTTCAGCTCTTCGGCTCAGTGCCATGAACATCGTAACCCTTTCGTTTGGTGCCATGAACACCATAAATCTGGAGAACCTGTGGCTTTTTTACCAGCCTGCAGAATTGAACCGCAATCGCATGGGGCTTGTCACCCGTTGTCCAACATGCTGGGCAGGCGGGCTTACCAACGATATAAAAAGGGTTCCTCTACATTTCTTCGTAATATACATTTTACATGTCTTATTGGTTTTTTTTCTTACCTTCCTAAACAGCCAACCACACCAACCAAACCTGTTGTATTTGCTGATTGGTTGTCTGGTATTAGTCCACCAGACTCGGACACCATAAACCAACACGTTCATGATATGGTGGAGGTTAGTACTATATGTTTATATGTCTGCTATTATGTGGCAATGTAGCATCTGTGAGTTACAAGTTATAGATATAGTTTGCATGAGTTGCTGTCATAACATGTATAGAGCATAACATGCTGGCCTACTTGTAGGCGCATAACTGGCACAGCATACAATCACATAGAGTGGCTAACAAGTGGTCGATATGGAGCGTTTGAAGAAGAAGACTGATAGATATGGTTTGTATGAGTTGCTGTCATAATATATATATATAGAGAGAGAGAGCGATTGATTGATTGACTGATAAGGTACTTAACGTTGTTATATATTGTTATTCACATTATTGTTGTTATACATTATTATTCACCTAAGTGCATGCTTTCATTCATAATTGTCATTTACAAAGTACATATTTTGGTCTCTGGCAGCAACACACCACAGAAAGACTACGAAATGAGAACATCAGAAGCGGAGGGGCATAACTTCATGCACTGAATACATCGAAAGACAACAAAGGCAGTGGTTTGGACATTTAATGAGAATGGACTACAACCAAGCACCAATAACAGCATACAATAAAAATAGATCAGTCACAAGAGCCAAGGGAAGACCAAGAAAAATATGGATAGACACTATAAAGACCACACTAAATAAACACGGATGCACTCCTAAACAGAATGATGCAGTCCAGATTCGAACCCACGGCTTTAGGGACACAAGATTAGGGTTTAACCACTTGACCACAGAAACATGCACAAAAATCAAAAAGAAAATTGTTTTTAAAAAAAAACTTGAAAACTGGTCAGAAAGTAACACAACAAGGGCGAATCATCTGGCCCTGGAAGGCAAATTAAAACTCCCATCCCTACGCTTAATGGCAAGAGTGGGCAACCAATTCCATCATCCACCTGGGGAAAGCCAATAGACAAAGTACAAAGTCTGCAGAGCCTTGTCTAGTAAAGGATACAAGATACATATCAAATGAACAATCACCCGAGTGGTTACCGGGCCCAAATTTGAGGTGTAAAGAATAGAACCACTGTTACCTACCACACATGTCGTAAGAGGCAACTAAGGAGGTTTGGCTGAAATCGGATGCACATGCCCTAAACGTGTAGCAGTCTATGCGTTTAGGGCCTACCTAACCAATGTGCAACGTATACACGTTCTTGGCAAAGATCAAACATATCACAAAAAGTGATTAAAATTGGTCGTAAAGAACGAACGCAAAGAAGAAGAAGAAGAAATGAACAATATGATGATGGTAGAGTAGAAACAATTCCACTCAACAAACTAATATGAAGTATAACTGATCAGAAAATATCACTTCAATCAAAATTTAAAAAGGTATCTAAGGCCGAAGGATTGACTTCATTTGCACCAGATTTTACCCCATATGGCTCATTGACTGTCTGCAGAAATGGCGCGCCACTTACTGAGAGTATTGCACAAAACACTAACTCCGTAGTGCCTACAACAATCCTAGAGGTCTCCGAACAAAATGCACTCCTGAACAGAATGATGCAGTCTGGATTCGAACCCACGACCTTAAGGACACAAGATTAGGGTTTAACCACTTGACCACAGAGACCCCCACACGCACACAAATCCAAAAAAAAATTGTTTTAAAAAAAAAACTTGAAAACTGGACAGAAAGTAATAGGAAAAATCTGACAATGAAAAACAAGTAATATGAATTGTTTTGTTTGATTTACATTGTATTAATATTGCTTGAAATTGTGTGTTTCATCTTCATCATCTTTATTGATTCTGTAGGCTGTATTCAAGAATTATGATCATGATAAAGATGGGTTTATCTCTCATGAGGAGTTTGATGCCATTGCTGGAAACTTTCCTTTTATTGATTCATTTTGTGTACTTGATGCTGACAAGTGAGTCATACTTGTTGTCAAATATTTCTATGTGTTATTTTTGTTCTGTGTTTATGTCTGTTGTTTAGCATGATCTATAGGTCTATTGTTTACATACGATTACAGGTCTGTTGTCATGTAGAATCTACAGGTCTGTTGTCATGTGTGATCTACAGGTCTGTTGTCATGTACAGTCTACAGGTTTGTATACCTTGCCCACACTGTACACGAACATTTCAAGCCCGTATCGGGCTCACTAGTCATCTACGCACACACAGACAAACATAGCGCAGCTACATTCCCTTGGATGAAAATTTGTGTGGTCATCATCACCTGTGATGGACGAGCATCACAGGTCTGTTGTCATATTGAATCTACAGGTCTGTTGTCATGTACGATCTACAGGTCTGTTGTCATGTACGATCTACAGATCTGTTGTCATGTAGAATCTACAGGTCTGTTGTCATGTACGATCTACAGGTCTGTTGTCATGTATGATCTACAGATCTGTTGTCATGTAGAATCTACAGGTCTGTTGTCATGTACGATCTACAGGTCTGTTGTCATGTACGATCTACAGGTCTGTTGTCATGTACAATCTACAGGTCTGTTGTCATGTAGAATCTACAGGTCTGTTGTCATGTACGATCTACAGGTCTGTTGTCATGTACAATCTACAGGTCTGTTGTCATGACAGTCTACAGGTCTGTTGTCATGTACGATCTACAGGTCTGTTGTCATGTACAGTCTACAGGTCTGTTGTCATGTACCGTCTACAGGCCTGTTGTCATGACAGTCTACAGGTCTGTTGTCATGTACAATCTACAGGTCTGTTGTCATGTAGCATCTACATGTCTGTTGTCATGTACGATCTACAGGTCTGTTGTCATGTACAGTCTACAGGTCTGTTGTCATGACAGTCTACAGGTCTGTTGTCATGTACAATCTACAGGTCTGTTGTCATGTAGCATCTACAGGTCTGTTGTCATGTAGAATCTACAGGTCTGTTGTCATGTACGATCTACAGATCTGTTGTCATGTACAATCTACATGTCTGTTGTCATGTAGAATCTACAGGTCTGTTGTCATGTACGATCTACAGGTCTGTTGTCATGTATGATCTACAGGTCTGTTGTCATGTACAGTCTACAGGTCTGTTGTCATGACAGTCTACAGGTCTGTTGTCATGTACAATCTACAGGTCTGTTGTCATGTAGCATCTACAGGTCTGTTGTCATGTATGATCTACAGGTCTGTTGTCATGTAGAATCTACAGGTATGCTGTCATGTACAATCTACAGGCTTGCTGTCATGTACGATCTACAGGTCTGTTGTCATGTATGATCTACAGGTCTGTTGTCATGACAGTCTACAGGTCTGTTGTCATGTACAATCTACAGGTCTGTTGTCATGACAGTCTACAGGTCTGTTGTCATGTACGATCTACAGGTCTGTTGTCATGTACAGTCTACAGGTCTGTTGTCATGTACAGTCTACAGGCCTGTTATCATGTACAGTCTACAGGTCTGTTGTCATGCACAGTCTACAGGTCTTTGTTCATGATTACAGGTCGTGTTACATGATTACAGGTCTGTTGTTACTCACGATTACAGGTCTGTTATGCACGATTACAGGTCTGTTTGTTACACACGATTACAAGTCTGTTGTTATGCACAATTACAGGTCTGTTGTCATGTACAATCGACAGGTATGTTGTCATACATGATCTACAGGTCTGATCTAAGACCCCATTAAAATCATTGGTTATTAACCATGACATTTAAAAGGTTGCAGTGCAGGATCACTCCACTGGACACACATCTTTGCATAAATGTATAGTGGCTTAGAGACAATAGCAAGAAAACAATCAGAGAAGATACTCTAGAAAATCCAGCGAGCGGAGATCTCTGTCATCAGCAAAAATTATGTGCCAAAAATTCCCATGACTTTTCCATGCCCATACACATCAACAATAACAACTTTTCCTTGAAAGCTGATAAAAATGTGATGTACGTAATGGTCATCATTGTGGGACGGATTAGCGTAATACATAAGCGTTCGCCTATCAACTCTGACACATAAGGATTGTGGATTCAATCCCACACTCAACGCTTTCACACACAAGGAAAAGGAATTGACCCTCATACCTCCTGCACACTAGGTTTAGAAATGTGAAGTGAACTTCACACTCTAAGGTCTGAAAAGTTCTACGTGGAATTTTATTTATTTAACTCTTTCACTCAGCAATTTTTTCACCTCCAAGCGTAATTTATTCTGCAATGTATACTAAATTAGCTAGTATACTGACTTTGCTTCATTAAAAAACTACTCACAGCCAGTATATCGGCTCAGAAGGGTGATGGAGTTAATGGTCATCATCACTTATGATGGACAAACAAGCATCCATTTGAGAAATGTTAATAGTTTTTATCAGAAGTCAACATTGCATTTCATACTCTTTGGCTCAGATGACACACATACTGCATCGAGTAGCTGAAGAAATGATCGATAAAGTGTGAACACCTTTTTAAGTGATAGATAAAAAAAATGTCTGAGAAGGCAAGATCAAGCAGCCCCAAAGACTGGTCTAGTCTAGGGAAGCTAAGCTAGTAAATAAAAAGTATCACAGAAATCAGGTATGCTGGCCTACTTGTAGACGCAACGTAGTTGTTCGTAGGCTTTTTTTTTTTTTCCCGATCCAGAAGCACTTGAGCTTTTCAGCTCTTTGGCTCGGTGCCATGGACATCGTAACCCTTCGGTTCGGGGTCATGAACACCGTAAATCTGGGAAATCTGTGGCTTTTTCTGCCATCCCGCAGAATTGAACCCGCACACACAGAGGGATAGTCACCAGAGTCCAACGCGCTACGAACACGCTGGGCAGATGGGCTGTTCGTAGGCTTAAATCACATACAAATCACGAAGAATGGTTTAACTAATGGTTCATATGGAACGTTCAAAGAAGAAATTTTCATTGTCAATCATTTCTGAATCTATTAACCTAATTGTTTGTTGATTGGCTGTTATTTGACAGAGATGGAATGATCAGTAAGCGGGAAATGAAAACATATTTTATCCGGGCCAACAGTCATGCTCTGAGAAACAGCTTCAAACATGCATTCCATGAAACTACTTATTTCAAGCCCACTTTTTGTATTCACTGTACGGGTTTGGTAAGTATTCTTCTGCAATTTATAGCTGTGTGTTTGTGGGTGAAATATGATTGTTTTGGATATCTTTTCTCTGATTATTTTGTTCACATGGGGTCAGATTTACATGCAGATGCAAGGTTGTTTTTATGTAAGGAAGGGAGGGGGTGCACAAATTGGATTTAATGTCAGGTAAGATTTGTATGTACATGTGTATGTATTTGTGTACACATTTGATTGTTTTGTACATGTTGGTTATTCTTTCTCTCTCTCTCTCTTCCCTCTTCTCTCTCGCCCTCTTTCTCTCTCTCCCTCTTTCTCTCTCCCTCCCTCCTTCTCTCTCTCCCTCCTTCTCTCTCTAGCTTTTTAACCCTGATTAGGCATAGACCCTCAACCAACTCATGCCAAGTCTTCCTATCTTTAGCTATCTCCTGCAGCTTCCTCCAGCCCTTTTTTATATTGTTAACTCTGGAGCTTTTCTTGGGTTATTACCATTTTGTTGTAAACATGTAAAGACAAACAGGTTAGCATATTGGCATAGTAGTTAGTGCACTTATTTCTTAGGTACTTAGTCTCATGGTCAAATTCTATAGTGGGAGTGGTATTTTTTCCTACCTTAATGACTCAATGTCTCACCTCGCTCAATTGAGTACCAGAGAGACACTTGGAAGTAAAGATGGATGGTGAAATGTTGACCCATGGTTACCGTTGGTCAAAGATTAATTAGGGCCTAAAACGATCTTCCCTAATGTACCTAATAGTAAAAACATGTTCTTTACTTTTTTAATTGTTCTACATGTAACGTTTCTCTATTTCGTACACATAAGGTATGAGGGTATGATCATTTTGTACATGTGGTAGATGTTACAATTACACATTGCATTTGTCATATCTTGATCAATCTGAATTGTTCAATCTGCCCTGTTGTACAGTTTTTCTCTCACTTATGTTGTATGTAATTGTCAATCTTATTATGTAATACTGTCTATAGTTATATACATGTGACTTAACTAATTTATATTTGTAGTTTTAAAGAAAATATATACATATTGTTTACTTAATAAGAATTTGGCACTAATTTTGAAATGCAAACATGTCACCATGAACACTAAAGGAACATTGTACAGCACAATTTTTCTCCCTACATTATGCTATCAGTACCAAATCTGCTCTCAGATCGACCCAGCCTCAAGTGGGTACCAGACATGCTCTGGGAAAGTAAAGGCGGCCGGCGTGATGCTGACCACATCACTCATCGTGTGTCGACGGTCAATGAAAATACAGGCCTAACACTGTATTGCCCTATATACCACGAGGTATGAAAGGGTTCCTAGAAAGAAAAAAAAACTAAATCTGGACGCTGGCATCAAACGATAGAAGAAAACTAGTAACGACAGAGACAAAGTGTCTACGCAGAATGCTGGGAGTATCAAGAAGAGACTGGTTTAGCAATGAAGACATCAGGAAAAATGTAGGTACAACATCAGTGAAACAACAAATTAAATGGTTTGACCACATAAGCAGATTATCAACATTGCCTCAAAGAGCAATGCCACTCCGATACAGTGGAAACAAAGCAAAAGGCCATACACGCAAAAGGTGGACATCAGAAGTAGCAGGCGGTGAAAAACACTTTTTAGGAAGCGAAGTCAAAAGACAAGAGAAATATTTTTAAAAAAATATCAAATTTCCATTGGCAGCTTCATACAACTTACTCTTATTTTGGTTTTTAACTGCAGCAATTTGAATACAGGGCTTCCATATTTTCATCCATCTCCTCAAGAACTAGATACTTGTCCTCATCTGCAATGAGGTAATCCCTCATCTGCACTGAGGTAATCCCTCATCTGCACTGAGGTAATCCCTCATCTGCACTGAGGTAACCCCTCATCTGCACTGACGTAACCCCTCATCTGCACTGACGTAACCCCTCATCTGCACTGAGGTAACCCCTCATCTGCACTGAAGTAACCCCTCATCTGCACTGAGGTAATCCCTCATCTGCACTGAGGTAACCCCTCATCTGCACTGACGTAACCCCTCATCTGCACTGAGGTAACCCCTCATCTGCACTGAAGTAACCCCTCATCTGCACTGAGGTAATCCCTCATCTGCACTGAGGTAATCCCTCACCTGCCCTGAGGTCAATAGTCGCCACAATATCTCTGAAATATTTTCTATCTAGAAGTGGAAATGAACTCCTCAAGAACTAGATACTTGTCCTCATCTGCACTGAGGTAATCCCTCATCTGCCCTGAGGTCAATAGTCGCCACAATATCTCTGAAATATTTTCTATCTAGAAGTGGAAATGAACTCCTCAAGAACTAGATACTTGTCCTCATCTGCAATGTGGTAATCTCTCATCTGCATTGAGGTAATCCCTCATCTGCACTGAGTTAATCCCTCATCTGCACTGAGGTAATCCCTCATCTGCCATGAGGTAATCCCTCATCTGCCATGAGGTAATCCCTCATCTGCACTGAGGTAATCCCTCATCTGCACTGAGGTAATCACTCATCTGCACTGAGGTAATCCCTCATCTGCCCTGACATCAATAGTTGCCACAATATTTCTGAAATATTTTCTATCTAGAAGTAGAAATGAACTCTAAAACTTTGGTGCCTAATGCTAGCATCTAACCTTCTACACTAGGGCAACCTTCAAATGTTTAGTATTTGTATTTTATACAATTTTCATATGTTTCTTTCTTGACAAAAATCTATATAGTAGAAACATTAGCACTGTTTAGTTTTATTCACTTCTAAAACTATTTCTTTGTAACCTAGTTTATATTATTTATGTTTTATTGCATGAAAAACCACATTGCTATTTTTTATGTTCACAGTTGTGGGGGCTTATCAAGCAGGGCTGGAAATGTAAAGGTAAATAGACTGTTGATTCTGATTATGGTGTTGATTCTGATTATGGTATGTTATTGTATGCATACAATGAATCTTCTTCTTCTTCTTTTGTCGTCACACTGCTACCGGGTTGTTGCCCAGTGTCGTGGTTTTCTGTTTTTATATACAATGAATAAAGAGGTAAAATCTCTTGCTTTCTTTGGGATTTCAATCCAGAAAAGGAAAACAAGCAATTAAAGAGTCTGGTCCAGTTTTAAAAAAAAACACAATTGATTTAACTCCTAAAAGCCCATATGCCACACTAAGTGTAGCTTGTGTTGGACACCATTTTACAAATATCACTCTAAAGGGAGTTTTTTAACCTGGGAGTTAAACAGTTGTAGTAAATTTATATTCCAGTCCAGCTTTATTAATTTAACCTAAGGTCATTCATAATTTCTGGCTTCATATGTGGACGTAACATGGTTTTTACCCTGGTTCTCTAAGAGTTAAAGCAGATAATTAAGGTTAATTAGCAAAACTGAACGGGACTGTTTATATTTAATTCTTATTGTTATACTGTTTGAATTTTGGAGTTATTATATTTCTTTTAGCATTCATATGAAGATGTGTGTTGACATTGGAAGTGTTTCTTTATTTCTTCCTGTTGTTTAGACTGTGGGATTAATGCACATAAACACTGCAAGGATCTGGTAGTGATGGAGTGCAGAAGTAAAGGTCAGGGCAAAAGAACAGAATCCATGCATAATGGTAGGATCTTTAATCACTAGTTCTCTTTTTGTTACCTTTTTTAAAGAATTCAGATAATAAAACAAATGAGTGCTAGACATGTTGTGAGGTCCTCAGTTAAAAAAACACTAGACAACAGAATCGAACAGAGTCCTATTTCCATATGTCAACAACTTCTGGTCACGAGAAATAATAAGTTAGTGCATGTGTTTATCTAAGCTTTTTTTGAAAGAATTGTCACTGGCCATATCTCGATCTCTCTCTTTGCCTTTTTAACCTGGATTGAGGCATATGCCCTCAACCATCTCATGCCAAGTCTTCCTATTTATACCTATCTCTTACAGCTCCCTCCAGCTCTTCTTTATATTGTTGATCTCTGCCTCCACATCTCATCTCCATACTGGCCATATAATACTATCTAATACTCTAGTCTTGTTACTCTGAATCATTAGATGGAGTTGCTAACAATTATCATTGATCTCCTAGATTAACTTGAATTATTAAAATACGACAACATCTGGGTAGACCAGATCATGTCAGAACCAGTGAGAGTTCCTTGTCTTTTACAACTACAAAGCCAGCTCTTTCAACTTGTCTACCCCACTGCTCATACTGTGTTAAAAATTACATTTCTTTATTTAAGTTCTGTTCAACAAATAACTGTCCAGAAGGGACCAAACAGCCATACTTCGTCTCAGGACGGGTCACAACAGAATGAGACACCACCAGTACACTAAATTCAAAATAGGCACCATCGACCTGTGCCCCTGTGGCTTGGTGAATATGACAACAGAATACATCCTACAGAACTGCCCCAGTATGCAGACCTGAGAAGAAAGAGGTGGTCCACTTACACCAGCATCCAAGACAAACTGTATGGTGTGGCTGATAATCTGAGGCAGACGGCTGCCTTTATTAGAGAATCCGAAATCCCAATTTAGTGAGAATGCAGAAGAAGTTCAACAAATCTGTGACTTTAATGATTTCATTAATTTTGATCTTCAGGAGTAGGACCACATGATTTGACAATCTCGCCAAACGAAAATATCTCAGCGACATCAGAAAAGATCATCGCCATCACACCTGTGCCAGCAAGCAACACAGACGGAAGGTGTGGTGATGAGAAGAACCAGTAGTCTCAAGGTTATTAACAGTAGTAACAACCACAACCATCGTGACTGCACCATCATAGATGGAGAATATTATGAGGAGCAAGCTTTACTGTATGAAAGACTGTTAAAGGCTGAAGAGGTGGGCTGATTCTATATTTTTTCATTGTGATTTATAAGCTTGTCCTTTAACATCACATCAGTTAATATATTGATTATCTATTTCAAGCTGTTTGTTCTCTACATCAGTTAATATATTGATTATCTATTTCAAGCTGTTTGTTCTTTACATCAGTTAATATATTGATTATCTATTTCAAGCTGTTTGTTCTTTACATCAGTTAATATATTGATTATCTATTTCAAGCTGTTTGTTCTCTACATCAGTTATTGATTATCTATTTCAAGATGTTTGTTCTCTACATCAGTCATTGATTATCTATTTCAAGATGTTTGTTCTCTACATCAGTTATTGATTATCTATTTCAAGATGTTTGTTCTCTACATCAGTCATTGATTATCTATTTCAAGATGTTTGTTCTCTACATCAGTTATTGATTATCTATTTCAAGATGTTTGTTCTCTACATCAGTTATTGATTATCTATTTCAAGATGTTTGTTCTCTACATCAGTTATTGATTATCTATTTCAAGATGTTTGTTCTCTACATCAGTTATTGATTATCTATTTCAAGCTGTTTGTTCTCTACATCAGTTATTGATTATCTATTTCAAGATGTTTGTTCTCTACATCAGTCATTGATTATCTATTTCAAGATGTTTGTTCTCTACATCAGTTATTGATTATCTATTTCAAGCTGTTTGTTTTCTACATCAGTTATTGATTATCTCTTTCAAGTTGTTTGTTCTCTACATCAGTTCATATATTGATTATCTATTTCAAGCTGTTTGTTCTCTACATCAGTTATTGATTATCTATTTCTAGCTGTTTGTTCTCTACATCAGTTATTGATTATCTATTTCAAGCTGTTTGTTCTCTACATCAGTTATTGATTATCTATTTCAAGATGTTTGTTCTCTACATCAGTCATTGATTATCTATTTCAAGATGTTTGTTCTCTACATCAGTTATTGATTATCTATTTCAAGCTGTTCGTTCTCTACATCAGTTATTGATTATCTCTTTCAAGTTGTTTGTTCTCTACATCAGTTATTGATGATCTATTTCAAGCTGTTTGTTCTCTACATCAGTTATTGATTATCTCTTTCAAGTTATTTGTTCTCTACATCAGTTCATATATTGATTATCTATTTCAAGCTGTTTGTTCTCTACATCAGTTATTGATTATCTATTTCAAGATGTTTGTTCTCTACATCAGTTATTGATGATCTATTTCTAGCTGTTTGTTCTCTACATCAGTTATTGATGATCTATTTCAAGATGTTTGTTCTCTACATCAGTTATTGATGATCTATTTCTAGCTGTTTGTTCTCTACATCAGTTATTGATGATCTATTTCAAGATGTTTGTTCTCTACATCAGTTATTGATGATCTATTTCTAGCTGTTTGTTCTCTACATCAGTTATTGATGATCTATTTCAAGATGTTTGTTCTCTACATCAGTTATTGATGATCTATTTCTAGCTGTTTGTTCTCTACATCAGTTAATAAATTGTCTACCTCTGTCATGTATACATCACTTATTATATTGTTCACCTCTTCTATATTTCTGTGCCATGTAGGAATTTATTGTCTTCTTCTATATGTTCTGTTCCATGTTTGAAGTGAAGAAATTCACTTCTGTTGTATCCTTTGTTTGATAAAGACCTTTTGGTCTAAACATTGCATTATATCATTATTATTTTTGTATTTTGTTAAACTACCGTACTTTGCTATTACTTGTTCACTTCTTCCAAGTTGTCCTCCACATCATTTAAGACATTGATCATCTCTTTCAATTTCTCCTCATCATCAGACGATATAATTATCATTTTCACCAAGTTTCCTTTTATTAATTTGATGTAGTCTGAGACATGTATCAACTGCCATTATTGTACTGCTTGAGATAGTTATTTTGGCCCTTTTTTATTCTGTTCCTATCAGTTTACAATGAACAATCTTGTTAGCTTCACTCTGAAAGTAGCAAAAGTGATGTGTACAAAATTCTTATTTGTGTATTTGAGAATAGAATTTAGAATTTTTCTAGATAGTGGAAATTGTAACTGTGTTAATTTTGATGGAAGTGGCATTTGTATGTTAGAGCAGTTCTTTTCTACTAGTAGTCTTTAAAATCATTAGAATATAGTGAGGAGATTGTTCTGATGACCTGACATTTTTCTTGGCAGTTTTGTTGATTAGTTACTTAACTACCGAATTGGAAAACTGGTTGTGGTTGACTTAAATTTACGTCCCATTTTCCCATTGCAGGAATATAAACAAATTCAGATGAAGTTTACTTAATTATTAGCAGATTTTTATGAGTAATATAACTTTTTGTAAGTAAATGAATTGTCTTTAAGATCGATCTAAAACAACTGTTTGTTAATTTTTTTGGAAATTTGTAAATGTAAAATTATTATTCACAACAAAATAACATTCAAAATATATAAAAATGTCCAAACTTACCGACAAGTTTTGAATTTCCAAAACATTTAATACCTTTCACTTGGTGGTTACCGTATAGTATATCCAATAATAAGAAAAAATCCAAGAACACAGAAATTGAACAATATTTTGTCAATAATTTACACTTCTTATTGTCTATGACCATATTGCTTATTGTCTATGACCATATTGCTTGTTGCCATGATAAACAATTTTGTACAGTTTGGTGACTTGAAAACACGATAAATATGACAAAATACACATTGATTTTACCTTTAACCAATAGCATATGGTTCCTGACTAAGTTCATGTCAATATATTAAAATTTCATACCAAAACGGAAAGGGAGAATGTAAATATATGAGCTGTTTAACTAGGAAACAAACCATGGTGCTCACAGCTGCTCGTAGCCATTTGTTAATAGCGGCCTTGGCGCTCTCAACATCTTTGGGGGCAATCAGTTAAGTCAAAATATTTATGTGATCACAAATTATGAGTTATTATTGTTAATATTCTAAAACACATTTATAATAAGGGATTAAATATACATATAATAAGGGATTAAATATACATATAATATGGGATTAAATATACATATAATAAGGGATTAAATATACATATAATAAGGGATTAAATATACATATAATAAGGGATTAAATATACATATAATAGGAGATTAAATATACATATAATAAGGGATTAAATATACATATAATAAGGGATTAAATATACATATAATAAGGGATTAAATATACATATAATAAGGGATTAAATATACATATAATAAGGGATTAAATATACATATAATAAGGGATTAAATATACATATAATAGGAGATTAAATATACATATAATAAGGGATTAAATATACATATAATAATGGATTAAATATACATATAATAGGAGATTAAATATACATATAATAAGGGATTAAATATACATATAATAAGGGATTAAATATACATATAATAAGGGATTAAATATACATATAATAAGGGATTAAATATACATATAATAAGGGATTAAATATACATATAATAAGGGATTAAATATACATATAATAGGAGATTAAATATACATATAATAAGGGATTAAATATACATATAATAAGGGATTAAATTTATCATAGTCGGGTGGTGTTGCCCTCTGGAAATAGGCATGAATTCAAGTTTGTTGTCTCAAGCTATTTATAACTGAGACGTACCTGTCTAGCATATGTTTGTCTCACTATTTGAGTATAGAATAAGTAGTTATATATATATGTATTAAAATAAGTTGTTCAATCAAGGTTCTTCAGGCATATAATGCGAAGAGAAGGTTTAGAACATTTGGAGATAATAGGTAAAATTCAGGGAAGGCAAGATCATGGAAGACAGAGGGAGAAGATGTTGGATGGTCTGACATCATGGTTCGACAAAAGATTTATGTCAGAATTGATTAATTGCACCAAAGAGAGAGAGAGTTGTTAAGAGACATGATCGCATAGGCTGGCTGGCATGGCACTTGACTGAGACATTATTGAGTTAGATATATATTATACTTCAATCATCAACAGCAAAATATGAAATACACTTTCTCACATAAATTAACCATCTAATCTACAGTAGTATTACAATAATGTGTCTCTAAATAATGCACATGTTGAGTTGTTATAAAATTTGAAATCTAAATAGAAGTAGTCATTGTCACAAAATCTACAATTTATTGTAAGCATGTCTAGTTGGTTAATTTTTAAAGTAAAAGATTGAGATTTTCTTTGAAATTTTTTTTGAAAGTGACAAGTAAAGTATCTGTTTACATTTGGAAAATCTTTAACTTCTTGTTTTGGCCGGTAAATTGAAAGAAGAAAGATCATCTTTGTTTATAAAGGAAAAAAAGAATCCACTACAGAGATTGAAACAACAACAAATTGTTTGCAGACTTTTAAAGAAAGTCATAATTACAGACTCATTACTTTTTTGACTCTTTTGAAGGGTGAAAGGAATGTACACCCCTCACAGATCTAGACTGCAAGTGTGTGAGTTGTTTCTACTACTTTTTATGGCTTGTGAAATCACCCAACTACAGCTTTTGTATAACTATGGTCCACACATTGGAGCAAATCTATTATTCTGAAGTAATACTGGAAGTAATACTATTTTTATTGTAGTATTCCTTTTATAATTATGCTTAATGCTTTTTCTGCTGATTCTGTGCAAGGCAATGATTTGATATTGCCTTTTCTTTTGAGTGATAGTTGCTTATACTCGAGTGAATAGGCCAAAACTGCCAGCAGGATTATAGCTTTCTTTTCTTCAGCAATAACATCTCTAATTCCTGCCTTCTGCCTTAATTGTCTAACAAATGTGGCTGTGTTTTATAGGTTTAAACATATGCTGCTTATCTGTTCTGTATTGATTGATTGATAGGGCTATCATAATGCACTTTGGTGAATAACCATGTGTGCTTTGATTTCTCTCTTACACTGGAAGATAGTAATGGCAGTGCATGAACTCAGCACACGTCCCCGATGTCATTTTGGAGAAAGTGAAAGCTTTTGAAGGAATTTATTGCACTATTTTCAATGAATTTTGTTAGACCAGCAACTTTTAGCCAACTTTTATCAATTTTCAACTCCTAAGCTTTTTTTTACGCAGGACCTATATTTTATCGTCCAGCTCCAACAGGACTAGGACTTTGATCTCATCGGCATAGAGATCAGAGATTGCTAAAAAATATCCTGATCTCTCCACATGGGGAATGAATCAAGATCATTTCTAGCATGAAGCGAACACCTTACCTCCACGACACAGAGACTTCCTTTTATGAAAACTGCGTCTAAATTCACAAAAATAAGGAATATCTGATAATATATTCCTATGAAGAAAATATGACTAAGTGTCATAAAACAGCATAGTTGACAAAATGCACACAGAAAACGGCTGAGAGAAAAACATTCCGAAAATGTAAACTAGATGTTGATAGATATATTACAAATTCTCTTGTATGACCAAATTTACTCTAAATAACATCTACTGAATGTTGTAATAATTTGCAAAATGGATGGTGGACAAGACTGTGGATAACAGAAACAATTCTAGGCAGGCCTGCTTTAAGACAACATGGATAAATGACAGTATTGAAACAACTGTTAGTTAGTGCTAAAGATTGATAGTTAGTACTCAAGACAAACATTTGTGGAGAGATTCATAATGTGGAGAGTTTGTTTGCACTATCTGGCAAGGCATATCATGAATGATGTTGATATTACAGAGAGAATCACAGGATCAAACTTACATTAACCAGCAAAACTTACACTAACCAGAAAATGGTTAATCAATGGTTAATCTCCTGGAAGATCCCACAAATGTTGTTGTCACATACTTCACAAGTTCAGTATATGCTCCAGTTGTGATCTCTAGAATTTCTATTATTTATTCTACTGTCATCTAAAGCTTTTTCAAGGTGACATACTTTCTAAGTTTTGTTAATTCTAAGATGAAGAGAAATAAAAACCGTGCAACAACAGGGAAAATATATGACAAATAAAACAAAGGAAGACATATATAAAAGTAATGTGATGAGACAATAATAAGCATCGAAGTACATAAAAAGACCGAGGAAAGTGGTAGAAATTTATCATCAATGTTGCTAGACAGAATACATGAGAACAATAACCTGATAGTGATAAATCATTTCATTTTGTGACTTAATGATGAGGATATTAGACTTTAGTAAAACCTGTTTTTTTACTTTCAATTCATTAGAACATATACTAACATTTGTAATGGTCTTGTCAATACAATAAGTTTTCTGTTCGTAGAATGCTGTGTTTTCCCAGATCTTGGCTTATATTTATTCAGTTTCTAATCCATTGAGTTCTGTGTTCTATATAAATGTATGAGATGAATATGAAAATATGTGTATTAGCCAGTTTGATTAAAGTGAAGACATGGAAAACATGAATTACTAACATATCAATTAATAGACATTTAGCGTACAGCAAAACAAAGTAATCTTCTTCTTTGAACGCTCCATATCGACCCCTTGTTAACCACTCTGTGTGATTTGTATGTGATCTCAGCCTAAGAGTGGCTGTACATTGTGCAGTTATGCACCTAATAAGTAGGTCAGCACATCTGCGATGCTTTTTATTTACTAGGTTAGTTTCCCCTATTTGATGTCCCACAACAGTCGCTCTACGACATGCCTTGTAAGTCGCAGTGGTTTCTTTACCAGGCCCACACGGGCAAAACAAAATAATCTGAAACATCATTTATTTTAAATAATGCTCGTTTAATTCAAGAGTTACAAATTGTGTATACCCCAACAAGCATAAGCTGTTTAGTCTAGAAATCTGTACTTCTAGTTCCAGCTTACATTTCTAGTCAGTTTGTCATTAATTCTGAACTGCTTTGCAAGGTTAGAACAAGAATAGTTTACTAATAGCTTCCTATGTTGATATAGATGCATAGTTCTCAAACTTTTCGCCACGCATTTGCTAAAATAAACTTGCTCCCAATTATAACCGTCCCCATCCCCACACATATATACATGCTATATCCCACCCCGCAATTATAATTTCCATCCCCACACATATATACATACTATATTTTCTCTTTGACATAGAAAATTGACATATATTGCTTTCAAACATGGTCAATTTTCAAATGATTATATAATTGAAATAGAAAATTGATGGACAAAAATTGATTGTTTAAGAAGTGCATAAGATGAATTAAAATGTAGAATTTAAAATGATTATTCAATAGCAAAATCATAAAAGAATTTATTTTAAAATATAAATAATTAATTTCTTCTGTAAGGCACACCGACTTCCCATTGCTTCGAACTCACTATCGCGCCCCCACCCTAGAAGGCTTCAGCGCCCACTGGGTGCTACCGCCACTTTGGGAACCTATGATACAGATCATAGGATATGATCTCAAAGTGTAGCAATGAAAATATGAAATTATCTTTTCTTGATATGTAGCTTTTATGCAACAATTGACCACATGACCTTAATATACAGGTCATATGGGTTGTATTTTGGATTAGCCATCTTGTCATTTAAAACAAATTGTAACAGAAACCATAATTTAAAAGAGCATAAAAATACTCTTAAACAACAATTGGTCGAACATATAAACAAATTATCAACAGACAGGCACTCAAAGGGCAGTCCCACTCAGATACAGTGGGGCGAAAGGTTGATCCCGCATGGTAGATCACAGAAATAACATAGACAGTGAAAGGTACCATGTATGATGCGCATGCAAACCCCTATCTAGAAATCTCTTCTTATCCTAATGCTGTAAGGCACAACAGAATTAGAGAAAGAATAAGATGCTACCAATACTCATATAGTTGGTTCTGTAATGGTTGTAGAATTCTCCTAAAGAGTGAAAAATAAATTTTATGTTAATTTTTGGTGAAAATAGATTTTCTGGACACTAAATGAAAATTATGTTTACTAGTTAATGCTGGGAATGATATTTCCAATTAAATACATCAGTCAATCAAGTGCTGTCTCGTTTGATGTAGGCATCATGACTCTCCACATCTATCTGGCTCTGGACAATCCCATCAACTCCGTCACGAACCATTGTTGAACCATGATTTCAAGCCGTCCGGGAAATTTTGTTCCTTTGTCTCCTCTATCTCTCTCTGTATTTTGCCTGTTGTAACCAAATGTTCTAAACTTCCCCTTCTAATTATATGTTAGAAAAATCTTAATTGTCTGCTTTATATTCGATTGATTAGATTTCAATATGAATCTGTCTCCGACAATATCTCTTCATTGATCTTTCTAGCTGTCCATGGAACTAGTCTTCTGAGAAACCACATTTCTGTGACTTCCAATTATTGTAACAATAGTCTGTTCATTGTCCATGACTCTCTGCCATATTAAAACATACATATTCTCTATAATAATGAATTGTGAACTGTGGTGAGATTGCATGCAAACACTCAAAAGAAATATAAAACAGAAACAGTTGTCTTTTAAAAAGATTAGTCAGTTGAACATTTGTGGTTAGAATATCATTTTGTTTGTATTTTTTGTATGCTTCATTCTAATAATAATAATAATGATCTAACCATTTCTGAACTTTATGTCACCAATTTTGTAAGCAGGAAAATAAAAGTCTGAATCAAATTCTGACTTAGATTTAGTGATGTTTTATTGTTCTAACATTAAACCTATTGACTATTTTGAATAGAACTTGAACCACTTCACTGGCCAGTTTCCGAACATTATAGTTCAATATACAACTATTGTTGGCTCACTTTTATCACTATGATCTCAGTATTAAAGTCATGAGCACATTATCATTGTACATATGTGCTTCTTACACCTTCACTGCCATTTTATCTTTGATCAATCATATCATCTATATTTTGTTCTGTAGCAAGTGGCATTTCAAGAGGAAGTGCAGTAAGTTGCTGTTACATATTTTCAAATCCAAACCAGGTTTTTTTTCTTTTCTTTAATTTCCTATCCCACTAATATATTCAAATAGATTAGTGCATTTTGCTGGAGTATTTGATGGACTTGACTTTCGTGCCAGTGTTTTAAAAAACAATTATAAAGCCTTGCCTTTTACAAGTTCTGTCAATAAGATTCACCTTGTTTGTCAACCTTTCAACCAAAATAACGTGTGTGAATTGAAGCTACATTTCCGAACCTGACCTTTCAATGTTAGGAGTTTATAATGCATGTTGAATGTCTCATCTTGATATCATTCATATATTCCCAAGCCTTGTTTAACTGCACTCCTTAGTTTTGATTGAGCTGTTATGTCCTTAAACCCATTCCAATTTTTATTGATATAATTTTTTTAAAAAATTTATACTTGCATTTATTTTTAAAACTTATTTTAAAACAACCTTATCTGTATACAAATATCAAAACAAATAGGAAACTAACTTCCGGTTTAAAATGGTGAATATCACTGTATTGTTTTGTGTGACACTTAATATTTCGTGTAAGGGGGATAGCTAAATTCATCCCTTTTATGCAGAGAGTTATTTCAAAAGAATAGGATAATGCGTTGAGGATCTTTCCCGATGCTATGGAGCATCTGTGCTGGAGTTTTCCTTAGTGTTTGTCATCAGCTTCTGGTGTTGGTTTGTTTTTGTTTGTTTGGTTACAAAATGGCGTACCAATACCGGCACAATCTTAAATGTAGAAACAGAAGCGAGCAAAGACCGAAACAAGGTCTCGACGAGCTGGTACATGATGAACTCATCTTAAATATATGTCCGCTTGGGCATTCGGTAATATTCACATTCTCTACTGGAATTGTGTGATGTGTTGGAATTTGACATGTCTCTATGGGATAATGACGAATTTAAACTTCAGGCCATCATAGTTCAGTTTGAGAAGCCGTTCATGCTGGTCAACGTTTATGCTTGCAATACAAAGTGTACTCTCAGAAATGGCAGTGTTTGAGTGAAATTATAAATCATGAGAGGTGTGTTAATTTCTGTGGTGACTTCGACGCAAAACACAGATCATGGGGAAACATTACTGCTAATACACAAGGTGAAGAGCTTGAACTTGTATTTTAAACCATGCAATTGTTGTGCATCATTAGTTAAACAACTGTATTGTGGTTTTGTTTTTGGAGGTGGTTGAGAGATCTCTGGCAATGAAATATCTAGGGTTATGGTTTGGTCAAAGACCTTTACAGAACACATAGACCATGTGATAATGAAGGATAGGAAGGGTATGACTACAATGATGGTAATGGCTGCGGCAAATTGTGAGCAGCGCCATCTTTGTCTCTTATACCTGGGTCTGATCCTGTCTGTGATTGAGTGTGGTCTGTCAAACCTGACTCTCAGCCTATACAGAGAGAAATACTGGAAAGAGTACAGAATGAGGCGATGCGCATCATACTTGGGTGCACTAAAGGCATGTCGGGCAGGGCGATGTGTTACCTTCTTGGTTATCCTTCTGTAGAAGACAGAATAAAGATGTGCCATGCACAGGCATACCTTCAATCCAGTGCTGATAAACAACACCCTCTGCACATGGAAATAAAGAAAGTACAAGGAAAATCTTGGATGGGTCAGGTCGAGGACTGTAGTTAACAGATGTGTTCATTTGAAGACATTGAACCTGGTGAAGAATGGATACAAGTGCCAACATGAATCAATACATTATTTTCAGTATATATCAGACTTGATAAAGAATGCAGACAAGAAAAACCCAGTAGTCTTGGAGGCAGAAGATCAGGCGTTAATTTCTGAGAACTTATCTGAGGACGATGTAATCATTTACACAGATGGGTCAGTGATTCGACAAGTGCGGGGCTCATTGGCTTTCACTGCTCAAGTCAGACAGGATATTGTGAAGAATGATAGGAGTGGTTTTGCTGTGACTACAAGCAGTCTCACTATAGAAATCATGGCATTAACAAAAGTGATGGTCTGGCTGGAGTCACAGACTTTTCTCCATGGTGGTTTTCTCTGTGACTCAATGAGTATACTCAGAAAGATTGAAACATGCTGGGCTCAGAGGAAATGGTTGGAGTTGCTGAAGTGATCTAGACTGACAAAAATAAGTTTTTTCGTGTGTGCATGCAGGTATAAGGAGAAATAACTGTGCTGATAGGCTTGCAAAAGCTGCTGTAAAAGCAGGTGAGCAATGGAGCAGGCTGATATTCTGAATTCTCTAAGGGAGAGAATACTTGTAAAGAATTCAAGTAGTAGTGGTGAATCTACAACACTAACCAGACTGCAAGAATACCAAATCAAATGTGGTGTAGTTAGACAAGAGCATTATACTGGTAGCCAAAGAAGAATAGTAAACCAACCAAAAACTGGTGTCGCTAGTTGCTACACACTGAGAGACATACTGAGGAGGAGATTGAAGTACTTATGGACTAATTGGTTTGATGTGCAGTGATGATGATCTAGCGACTAAACTAAACACTGGTGTCGCTAGTTGCTACACATTGAGAGACATACTGAGGAAGAGATTGAAGTACTTATGGACTAATTGGTTTGATGTGCAGTGATGATGATCTAGCGACTAAACTAAACTAAAAACTGGTGTCACTAGTTGCTACACGCTGAGAAACATACTGAGGAGGAGATTGAAGTACTTATGGACTAATTGGTTTGATGTGCAGTGATGATGATCTAGCGACTAAACTAAACTAAAAACTGGTGTCACTAGTTGCTACACGCTGAGAAACATACTGAGGAGGAGATTGAAGTATTTATGGACTAATTGGTTTGATGTGCAGTGATGATGATCCGATGACTAAATAAAACTAAACTTGAAACAAACTAAATAAGCATCCATCTGGTATCATATATAAAACAAGAACCAATATAACTGGTGACTAAACAGATACAAGAAAGCAAGAAAGCATAAGAAAGCAAGTTGGCACAAAACCGTGCTTGAATTACATAGATAAACAAAGAATGAAGTGGTTTGGCCACTTAATAAGAATGCATCCAAACTCCACAGTATACAGAGTCTTCTACAACAGAACATCGGGAAAGAAGGCAAGAGGAAGACCACAGAAAAGATGGTTAGATGGCGTAGCAGAATCCTGTGAAAGAGCAAAGATAACAATCACACAAGCCACCAGAACAGCGCAAGAAAAAAACAGAAAACCACGACACTGGGCAACAACCCGGTAGCAGTGTGACGACAAAAGAAGAAAGAAGAAGAAACAGATACGTTTGGGTATTGGTTACTCAACTGATATCACAGCACTTCTTGGCAGACCCATAGGTGCTCATTCTCTTCAATTAGATGTTGAAGACTATACCTGACTGATTGTTCTAATGAAAAAAATCTGCAACACTGATTTATATTTAGCTATGTAAAAATTTTTGTGTCTGAATGTTCACAAACCCAAATAACACTAAACAACCCAATTACAACTTTCATTATTCGATAACTTAATGAGCACTTGCTGTTTTTTTTTTCTTACTTGCTTCTGTCCTGTTTACTTTTTTTAGTAGACATGTTTTTGAAAATGTTAGTTATTTGTACCTGGTATAGATTTAAGCAGTTCAAATACGTTCCAAAATATGTACTCGGTGAGTTCATATATGGTGTTAAAAGTTAGACCCCAGTGTTAAAGTTAGAATTAGCACACAATAATCTGATATTTGCACAGCATGGTCCCAAAACACAGCAAGAAAACCTGCCTGTTTCGCTGGTCTGTTGCCAGTCGCTGTATCAGTCTGAAAACAAGAAAAACTTCCTATCTTTTTGTTTTAAATTTTGATTATGTATGTTGCACAAATCTTAACAGGTTAAAGTGTTTTTTTTTTTTTGCGATGTCTATTGTTTTTGATTGACTGTATGATTCTTGCAAAGTAGCATTTGCTTGCAATTTGCATTAACATTACTATATAAATAACAAAAGCTTACTATGTGCGATGCATTACTGAATGGCCAGGCATGGTTTCTTCATTTCTTCACGTTACCCTATTACTAAAAATATCTATTAATATTTGTTTAGTTAAAAACGGATGTATTTATTTATAATGAATGAATTAATTCTTCTATATAAGACTACATTAACAACTAAGAAATCTGGGAAAGAGCAGAACAATCAAGTCTGTGCTGCCTTTTGCTGAATCTTTCTTATTGACTGTTGTCAATGAATTATTCTTTATTTGAATGTTGCATGAAGTCAACAGTGTTCTGTTTCAGTTTGTAATATCTTCATTGCCCTCTGGACATGTTTGTATATGCTCTGATCTCATTCGCAGTATCTCAAATAACGTTCAGCAACTAACTGTACCAGTTCGATTTTGGTTGATGAGTCTACTCATATATCTGTTGTGCTGTTCTTTTCTGGCCACTCCAATCTTCAATCCCAACTCTTGCAATTTAACAGTTGACGTGGATTAGTTTAAATGAAAAATCCTGTTTGCAGCCACACTCTATGAGGGCATTCAGAATGTCAGCTCTATCAATTGACTTGCCCCCTCATATGATTTCAGAGCCAGCCAGCCTGTCTGCTCTCTCATTGCCAACAATGTTCCCCGGAACGAAGATATGTGCAATTCTGCAAATTGTTGATGCTTGTAGTGATTCAGCCCATTGCCTGCACACTGAACCAGCCTTCACCTTTCGGATCATTCTCCGATTTCATTATTCAGTTGTAGTGACTTCTTTGCTTTTCTTGCTTCAGCACAACAGATAAATTCAATTGAAAATCAATAATTACAGTTGTTCTTCTGCATTAAGGTCTGTGGTCACACTAGATTTTCATGGCAAAGTCATTTATAAATTTTGGGATGAAATGGCAGCCCAATGACTTCTACCTCAGCTCTGCACCATCTGAAGAGATATATTGTCTGTTGTGAGTCATTGTAAGTTGAACAGTCCTGAAATATGTGTCCAGGAGTCAACAGTAATCTATTTTTTCTTTTCTATTTTTCTTGTTCCAGAATTTTGCGTTGTGACAATTTAATGTCACTCTTCTCTTTTTCTTAACATGTTTCAAAAATTAGAACTGCTACTTTTTTCAAGCACACATATATCCTTTATTGACTGTTTTCAGCATATTCATATCAAATTGTTTTAGCTGTCATGTGATCTGTTAGCATTCATCTTTAAAATAATACAACTTAATAATAGACCTTGATTAGATTGTTCCTGTGACTTAATGAGGAAATCAGAGTGTGGCGGAGTTAAGAATATAGGCAGACAAGCTTGAAATAAAATTATAATAATATTTCTGTTGCTAACCAAGGAAAAAGACTGCTGGTGAAACTAAGTTAAAAATTAAACAAGAGTTGCTATCTTTTTTTTTTTTTTTTTTTTTTGCATGACCCCTGGCAACATAAGGCCGAATAGATTAGGTGGGAAATCGAAAATACCTGTTTATTTAGGGCTGGTTTTTGTATATGTTTGATAGAACACTGTAAGCTTTTTTTCCATGGTTATTTAATAATGACAAATATTAATAATACTGATATTTCTTAGTGTTAAACTGAACTTGTAACATAATATAACTTTGATTTAGCATGTAATAATACTGATATTTCTTAGTGTTAAACTGAACTTGTTACATAATATAACTTTGATTTAGCATGTAATAATACTGATATTTCTTAGTGTTAAACTGAACTTGTTACATAATATAACTTTGATTTAGTATGTAATAATACTGATATTTCTTAGTGTTAAACTGAACTTGTTACATAATATAACTTTGATTTAGTATGTAATAATACTGATATTTCTTAGTGTTAAACTGAACTTGTTACATAATATAACTTTGATTTAGTATGTTGTGTTGTTTTTCAAACAAATTTGTCTTTAGACAACAATACTGGAACACAAAGTCACGCCACAGTTATGGTCTTATTTACTCCAATTTTTATTTGAGCCCGCTGGCCATATGTTATTGGAGGCCACAGTTTTGGGGCCCAAAATTTCTTATACAATGACTACAGGAATCCTTAAAAGTGCTAGCCCTTGCATCAAAGTCACCAAGTAGTATCAGGTATCCTTGGTGGCACTGAGTGTTGGCTTGTACACACTGATAATGTTGAGGGCACATTAAATGTATGGAGATAAAGAGTTTTTCTGTGAATTTGCTTTCACGATTCCATCAATTCTTGCAGAGAACTCATAACGAGTCAAACTCAGCACTTTCTGATGTACCTCTTGCTTTTAACTTGCCAGAAAAATATATAGCTCTGTTCCTGGAGGAATCTATACTGAGGCAGGCATATTTTCTGGAGAGTGACAATGTCAATCTGAAACTTTGTGAGCTCCTTATTGATGAGCAAAGTCTTTTGAGCATCATTGTTTGCCTGTATTGTCATGGTTTGCATATTTCAGCAACCAAGTGTTAGGACTGGACTCTATTTTTGTTGTTGTTATTGCCTGGTGCATAGTTTACATTTCATTTGTAAAGTATATACCCTAAGGGAGAGTACAAAAAAAAGAAAATGAGTAGAAGACAGCATCACCACCTACATCCATACCTGCATCCTACCTTCCAGTTCAAGACATACCATTTACTGGTACAGACAGAGATCAGAGAAATCTCCTACTTTTTTGTCCCCTGGGCACACAGGAGTCAGAGGTAATGAACAAGTTGATAGATTGGCTGACATGGCTACGATATCAGAGGAAGCTTCAATGGACCGAAATTACATTCTTAACGCACTGAGAGAGTCTTTTGAACAGAAGAGTTTCAGGGTTGTGAGTCCCCATGCTGGCCAGACTGAGAAGAGATGGATATCAATATGGTGCAGCCTTGAAAAAGAACGACATACCAAATATGCAAAGAGATTGATTAATCAATACCGAACTGGCTGTATCAATACCGCTGGACGCTGCTGGATCTTTTTGAGGCAGAGATAGGAGCACCTCTGACATACTGAGTGTCTATAATGATAGTCATCTGATAACAGATAACATACCATTTACCTGCTGCTGACATTGGCAACATTCCACAAGAGCAAATACATGAAGCAGGAGCAGCAAGGAAGTGTCCAGACTGTGTTATTCACATCATATATTCCAGACACTAAAACATTCAGAATTAATATTATCAATGCTAAACATGTAGTCACAAAGTACTGTAGTTTTACAAATTACAAAAACAATGACAATATACAGCAACGTTTTGACCAACAAGGCCTTTATCAAGCAAATGAACAACAGGAGTTTTGCCAATCAAATAGTTTTACTACAGTCTCATATATATTGTGATTATTAGCAATGCTAGCATAGCAAATTACTGTATTCATAGTGGGGAAGATACATCACTTAGTGTCATAAATAATTGATTCCTACTTTTCAAACTCCATACCAAAGAAGAGGTATCAAATCACATCAGGCAAGGTATTCATCAAATCAACTAGAAAGTATTTATCAAATCAACTAAAAGGTATTTATCAAGTTAACTCGAAGCTATTTATTTTTAATAAATGAAAAAAAAATTGTGATACTGAAATATGAAAACTGCAGTACATATTATGATTAAATATAAAACAGCAATAATTATTGTACAGAGATATCAGTGAAAACAGCAATAATTATTGTACAGAGATATCAGTGACAACAGCAAAACTTATCATACTGAAACATGACAACAGCTATGTTTATTAATGTGTAATATCAAAAGACAAATGGTTATTTGATTTGTTTTCTGTTGTATAGGCTAAATCTGTTTCAAGTTGTTTTTATTACATTTCAGAATCGTGAGAAGCTGATGCAGGAAAATACTCATCTAAGATCCAGACTAGAGTTGGCACATGATCAGATTTCCCTGCTCAAGTCACACATTGGTGTGATCAGACAGAACACAATTGCTTTCATATTGGAGCAGATGGATGCACTACACATGCAGCGGGATACTGAAGTATGAAACAACTATTGTACAGAGGATTGTTTTAAGCTTGTGTGATTGATATATTCAGTAGGACAAGTTTCTCATGAGAACTGTTATTTATCCCTTCACTAGGGCATAATATAGATTGATTTCTATTGAAACAGGAAAAATGTGGCTCAGAATAGATTGTCTTCTATTGAAGCTGACAAGGAAAATGATTTCTATTGAAGCTGACAAGGACAATGATTTCTATTGAAGCTGACAAAGAAAATGATTTCTATTGAAGCTGAACAAGAAAATGATTTATATTAAAGCTGTCTCGGAAAATGATTTCTATTGAAGCTGTCAGGAAAAAACATTTTTCTATTGAAGCTGAACAAGAAAATGATTTCTATTAAGCTGAACAAGAAAATGATTTCTCTTGAAGCTGAGCAAGAAAATGATTTCTATTGAAGCTGACACGGAAAATGATTTCTATTGAAGCTGAACAAGAAAATGATTTCTATTAAAGCTGTCTCAGAAAATGATTTCTATTGAAGCTGTCAGGAAAATGATTTCTATTGAAGCTGAACAAGAAAATGATTTCTATGAAGCTGAACAAGAAAATGATTTCTATTGAAGCTGAACAAGAAAATGATTTCTATTAAAGCTGTCTGGGAAAATTATTTCTATTGAAACTGTCAGGGAAAATGATTTCTATTGAACCTGACATGGAAAATTTCACATAATAGATTGGTTTCTGTTGAAACATGAAAAATAGTACTCAAAATAGATTAATTTCTGCTGAAGCTAGCAAGAAAAATGGCACATGATAGATTGATTTCTATTGAAACTGAGAAGAAAAATGGCACAGAAAATGTGGATTTCTATTGAAACTGAGAAGAAAAATGGCACAGAAAATGTTGATTTCTATTGAAACTGAGAAGAAAAATGGCACAGAAAATGTGGATTTCTATTGAAACTGAGAAGAAAAATGGCACAGAAAATGTGGATTTCTATTGAAACTGAGAAGAAAAATGGCACAGAAAATGTGGATTTCTATTTAAACAGAAGAAAAATGGCACAGAAAATGTGGATTTCTATTTAAACAGAAGAAAAATGGCACAGAAAATGTGGATTTCTATTGAAACTGAGAAGAAAATGGCACAGAATAGATGGAGTTCAATTAAAGCGTAGAAGCAAAATGTTACTCCACTGTGGAGTGGATTTCCATTGAAGCTGTTTAAAAAAATAGATTTATTTATATTGCAGCTGAGGAACATGATACAATATAATTGTATGTGCATTATAGCTGTTGTACACAGCATAAAATTATATTTATTTCAAGTAAAGCTGATGAAAAACCTGGCGTACAATAGACTGACATCTGTTGAAAGTGACAAGGAACATGAACAAAAATAGAAAGTTTCTATTGAATCTTATAAGGAACATGACAGATTGATTTCTATTCAAGCTTTGCATGAGTACCAGACATACAATAGATATTAGCTACTGTTAAAGCTGAAGAGATTGGAGGTCTCAATGGTGAAGTGGTTAAGCCGTTTGCCTGTTGTACTGCAGATTGTAGGTTCCGAGAACTGGACAGAGACACAGATACAATTTTTTCATGACATTCCTAGGATTGTTGCAGGAGCTATGGAGTTCTTGCCATGTGCAATGCTCTCGGCGGATGGCATGCCATCTCTGCCGACAGGGACGGAGCCATATGGAGAACCCGGTACAATGGAGTCTGCGCATAAAATAGATTAGCTACTGTTAAAGCTGAAGAGATTGGCCTCACTTGGCAAAGTAGTTAAGTCGTAGCAGGTTGTACTGAAGGTTAGCGGATTGAATCCAGACCGAGATACACTTGCAATTTTTTCATGGGATCCCTAGGATTGTTGCTGGAGCTACAGAGTTTGCGCTTTGTGCAATGCTCTCGACAGATGACATGCCATCTCTGCTGACAGGGACGGAATCATATGGCGAAACCCGGTGCAATGAAGTCAATCCTTCGCCTATGGACACTTTTTTTTCAAAGCTCAAGAGGAACAAGTTACAGAATCTCATGTTTGTGGAGTACCTTCATACGTCAGTTTTTAGTAGTCTAGACAATTAACATTTACGAATTCGCTCAATGCACGTTGTATTACTTATTCCTGCCTAGTCACAGCGGAGTATTACAGATGTTTCTATGATCTGGATACTAATCTATATTTATTGAATGTGAAATGTGTGCATCCATGAAAGTGATATCTTCCTTGACTGATCATAGAGATCTGACAGTATTTGGATAATGTGTACTTTTGATCTCATTTTCTGGACTGAAAATAAGGTCTGGTATTTTATATGAGATCTTGTTATTGTCATTACTAATAGTTTCTGTACTGTGATCTCTATGGTTAACATATCTGGCCCAAACGTGTACATTTTTTATATTTTATTTTACGATGATAACTTTTACTGCAATAATTGTCAAGATATGTTTTTAACTCTTAGTGGACCAGGGCAAAAGCCATGTTTTTACAAGTCATTTGTTTTTGGATAAAAGCGCCCATTAGTGTGGTTCCCTTTAAAAAGGCATCCAACCCAAAGCCACATAGTGCGACGTTTGGTCCACAAGCAGTTAAGTTTATAATACAGTTCATGGTTACTGAATTCAAGTGTTACAACAGACCTGGAAGACATGGAGAATGACTGTAAGAAATGGAAAAACACTTAGAGAAAGTTATGAATTCTAACGCAGGCATGATATTGAGTTGTGAATACTTATCAAAATAATGGTTTGAGGAAACTTAATATAGCTCTTGTATAATCTATGTTGATTTTTCCAAGATGCTGAAACATTGTTTTATTGTCTCATAGTTCCAAGTATTTTATTTTTCAAAGAGTATTTTCAGACAAGTTAAATATGATACCTGTTTTAGCTCAAATGTGTTCATTTACTTTGAAGTCATGTGATTATAAATCTTATATTTGTACAGTAATTATTCTTATGGAAGACACAACTGTAACTTATTCATGTTAGAGTGATAACAAAACAGTGATATTACTAGAGTGATACTGAAGGTGATATTAATGTAGTATAACTTTTGAATGAAAGAGACCAACTTATGTGCGGCGTTTGTTGTATAAACTGTTTATTGTTTTACTTATATGAAGAAATATAAGTGACTGTGAGATTTGAATCATTCCAGGCAAGAAACTTTTTATATTTATTATATTGTGTGTATGGGGAGGAGTGCCGGGTTGATTGGATTATGTGGGTCGCGCGGTCTTCCATTAGGGAAACCCAGGTTCGATCCCCTCTAAGATCAAGGAGGTTTTTTCTGTCAGGGCATAAAAAAAATCCCAACCTAAACAGTTTCGCTGTGACTGCACTGACCATGCAGCCATTAAATTCCTCAGGCTCATTGCGCACCCTCCCTCCCCATCTTGTACTTCCCTAAAACGCGGCATTACATGCATTAAAGAAATAGTTTAAAAAACAATATTGTTTGTGAGCATCATTGGAGAGAGCTGTGAACATGTTTTGTACAAAGATGAAGATATTTCTGTACCTATATACTCTAACTGTGTTTAAGGTACTAATGTTTTATGCATAATCAACTTGATATACCCAGAATCTGGACCAGTCCAAATCTGCTCTACACTGTTGCCAAGCTAACCTATTTCATTTAGTGGATGATTATAACATCAATCAGGGCTTCCTCAAACTCTAAAAATAGAATATGTTGTAACCTAAAATTTAAGCTGTTTCATAAGTTATGTTCTAGATTATCTCCTTCTTCTTCTTCTTTGCGTTCGTTCTTTACGACCTATTTTAATCACTCTTTGTGATTTGTTTAATCTTTGCCAAGAACGTGTATACGTTGCACATTGGTTTGGTAGGCCCCTAAACGCATAGACTTGTACACATTTAGGACACGTGCATCCAATTTCAGCCAAACCTCCTTAGTCGCCTCCTACAACATGCATGACAGGTAACAGTGGTTCTATTCTTTACACCCCAAATTTGGCCCGGTAACCACTCGGGCGGTTCTAGATTATAATATTAAAGAAAAATTAAATATCCCGTAGCCTTTTCAGACCGTAGAGTATGAAGTGCTTGTTACTTCACATTTTTAGTTCCTAGTGTTCATGAGGTAGGATGACCAATTCCTTTTCTCACATTTGTAATGCCAAATGTAGGTTTGAACCCACAACCCTCTTGTGTCCGAGTTGATAAGCGAACATGTATGCATTACACTAATCCGTCTGTGTTCAAGATTACGCTTGTCAATTAGAATAAATATTGAATTCTTCAACCACATAGTTTAACTATGTCATAAATTCTGTACAGATTATGGTGATATATGTACTAAATATTTTTTTGTACAATCATTATATTGTCATCATCATTTCTTGTGCTAAGCAAGTTTGTTCTCTTTGATAAGGTAACAAATTTCTGAGCAGAGTGAAATCCATTTTCAGACGACGGTAGAGAAATGAATTAGTCAGAACTTTAATCATACAAGATAAACATGTTTTCAAAACCAACTGAACCTTCTCAAACAAATACAATAAAATATTCAATGTTTCATGAAATAATTATGGATTTCAGAACACAAATTTAATGTCTTGATTAGAGTCAGTCCACAATTTTTTACTAGAATCTAATTAGTCTCATCTTGACTCTAATGTGACTAGTAGTCCTACAAGTTTTACTAGAATAATGTCTTGAGAGCTACTATGTGAGACTGAACTAATGTCTTGACTAAGTAAAATTTGTTAAGTCCTGACTAATTACTAAATATGTGAGACTAGAACTAATGTCTTGACTAAGTTATGTTTACCAAACTAATGTCTTGACTAAGTTAGTCCTACAATTTTGTAGACTAGAACTAATGTCTTGACTAAGTTAGTCCTACAATACTTTGTGAGACTAGAACTAATGTCTTGACTAAGTTAGTCCTACAATACTTTGTGAGACTAGAACTAATGTCTTGACTAAGTTAGTCCTACATTTTACTAGAACTAATGTCTTGACTAAGTTAATCTACAATGTTTTTACTAGAACTAATGTCTTGACTAAGTTAGTCCTACAATACTTTGTGACTAGGATAACATTTTCTTTCTGTCTTTTGATGCATTGATTCGTATAAGACTTTATATCTTGACGATTCGCCAGTTGTTCCTACTCTTGACTAGAGTAACACTTGATGTCTTGACTAGCGTAACAATTGCTGTCTTGATTAGAGTAACATTTGCTGTCTTGACTAGAGTAACACTTGTTGTCTTGACTAAAGTAACACTTTCTTTCTTGACTAGAGTAACACTTTCTTTCTTGACTAGAGTAACACTTGCTGTCTTGACTAGAGTAACACTTGCTGTCTTGACTAGAGTAACACTTGCTGTCTTGACTAGAGTCAGTCTTAAGACGCTTTGATTAAATTTGAGATCTGTTGTGTTCATTGTAATAGTTGCTGCAGTGACATCATGAGCTGGGTAGTCTTTTACTTCAGAAGATGTTACTGTGAACTCTCTTACAACCTCAAAAACATGTTCAAGATGAATGGATTGATTGCCTCAACGCAAATAGGAATATTTTTTTTATAGTTCTTGTGTTAATGAGACAATGTGTCTGGACTATAACTGTATTTGTTATAGTCTATTGTCTTTCCCAGGTGGGTGATGGAATTGGTTGTCCATTCTTGCCGGTAATCGTAGGGGTAGGAGCTTTAATTTGCGTTCCAGGGCCAGATGAGTCACCCTTTAATGTTACAATATGTTAATGAGACAATTTATTGATAAGTTTGGGCTGTAGTTGTTATTTGTTATAGTTTCTATCATTTCATCAGATTTTTGGCCCTGATAAAGTCCTTGTTAAAAATAAGAAAAATGTAATACCAGAATTAACTTGTTTGGTTTGTAAAGAAAAATAACATTGAGATTTCATATAAATTTTGTTAAAACTGCATTGAGATTATGAGTTGAATACAAGAATTGAGAGACCTTTAACCTCTGCATATATTTGATTATGGTACGGTATCTAAAGACCACATCTTATCTGGATATTGTGATATGATTTCTCATCATCATCTCAGATTCAGTCATGGTATTGTGTCTAGATATCATATATTGTCAAGGTACTGTATCTTACATTTCAGATCTTCTCAGTGTTTTACATCTAAACATCAAATTTGTTGACATTTTATCTTGACATGGTACTGTATATAGACATACCTGCTGCCTTGCAGGTCGGCTGGGGACAGCCAAAGGCTGACGGAGAGCGGACCCTGTAAATGCTGGCTAAAACCGGACACATCACTGAAGGATAAGCACCAGAGCTCCAAAGGGCGCTGAAGATGTGACGAATCACACCAATGCTAAGGGTGCATGAATCAGATTTCCACATGAATAAGATTTATGGGAAATCTGGTACATACACCAGTCCAAGCGTGATCGTGAGAGAGAGAGAGAGAGAGAGAGAGAGAGTATATAGACATTACATCTTGACATAGTATTATATTTAGACATTACATTTTGACAAGGTATTTCATTTAGACATTACATATTGACAAGGTATTTTTTTTAAACAGAACATCTTGACAAGGTATTTTAATTAGATATTACATCTTGACAAGGTATTGTATTTAGACATGAGGAGTCTTCTTCTTCTTCAAACACTCCATATCGACCTCTTGTTAACCACTCTTTATGATTTATATGTGATCCAAGCCTAAGAGCAATTGTACGTTGTGTCAGTTATGCGCCGACAAGTAGGTCAGCACATCCGACTTCTGCAACGCTTTTTATTTACTAGGATAGCTTTCCTAGGCACCTACCTCAGTCACCTCTTACGACATGCCTTGTAGGTTGCAGCATTACTATTCTTTGTTTCCTTGAGTTCCACAGCAAGACACAGGTGCACACGAGGAGTAACAGTTGCAATAGGTCTCAAAAAGAAAAAAAAAGAAATTTCTGCAATCGAACCAGGCACACCTACTCAAATGGTCCAGTTATGGTATCTGGTCGTCTCTGAATAGGAAATGTCTGCAATCCAACCAACTATTACCTTTGCAAGTAGTCCATTTATTGAACCCGATACTCTCTGTTTCTATTAAGACAACTCTGATGAATGGTCGGTATCTGGCACCAACAAACTAGAACCCTGAACTTTAACTCTCGACTATTAGTGAAGTAACCCTACATAAACTTCTGGGAGAGGGGATAGCAAGTCTTCCAATAGATGCGGCTAATGCTGAACTCATCAACACTTGAACATGTCCCGATCCCCATAATGACTTGCCTGGGAGCATACCTCGATTTAAGAAACAAAGAGAAGGTTATTGGTTACTGAACTGACGTCATAACACTCCGAGCTGACTCATAGGTGCTCAGTCTTCCCCAACAGATGTTGAAGGGTATGAATACTGATGGTTCCTGTGGCTCGCTGGTTAAACACACTTCTCTCTTCACCTCTCAAGCATCCAGCTCTACTTGTACAGCGAGTAATACCAGACTCATTAAATCGCTAGATTGATTCAACATCCATTTTAGTGTGCTCATCCAACAGTACCAAGAGACAGAAGATCATCCCCTTATCCATCATCAACTCCTTATCAATTGATGCTTTGGATGCAAGCATGTCCGCCCTCTTGTTGCCGGGAACACAGGCATGCCCAGGACAGTAGATCCACATGAGTCTCTGGTTGTTGGAAACATATATAGAGGACATCCACTCATACCGAGAAGGTCACTCTGTACACCTCTAATATCTTGCAGACTTTGTTAGAACATGTCAGAATATCTTCTTCTTCTTTGCGTTCGTTCTTACGACCAATTTTAATCATTCTTTGTGATATGTTTGATCTTTGCCAAGAACGTGTATACGTTGCACATTGGTTTGGTAGGCCCCTAAACACATAGACTTCTACCGTTTAGGACACGTGCATCCGATTTCAGCCAAACCTCCTTAGTCACCTCTTACAACATGCGTGGCAGGTAACCGTGGTTCTATTCTTCACACCCCAAATTTGGGCCCCGGCAACCACTCAGGCGTTGTCAGAATATGAACAAGAAGACATCATAGCTTTCCCCACTAAAGACAAAACATTTCAGACCTAACCTACCAGACCTGTATACCCAGCAACGAACACAGGACCATGTATACATCATACAGATAATGAATATGCTCAGATATCTTACACATGATGATGATACTGCCACTTTGAATCATTATTGCATTCAGGGAGGCCATTTATCTCTTTGTTTACTATGTGGAAATAAAACTGATCTCAAAACTACCTAGACACCACACATCATGTCAATATATTGTATCTTGACATCAGATCTTGTCAGTGTATTGTATCTAGACATCAGATATTGTGTCCATATATATTATCTAGACATTACATCTTGTCCATGTATCATATCTAGACATTACATCTTGTCCATGTATTATATCTAGACATTACATCTTGTCCAGGTATCATATCTAGACATTACATCTTGTCCAGGTATCATATCTAGACATTATATCTTGTCCATGTATCATATCTAGACATTACATCTTGTCCATGTATCATATCTAGACATTACATCTTGTCCATGTATTATATCTAGACATTACATCTTGTCCAGGTATCATATCTAGACATTATATCTTGTCCATGTATCATATCTAGACATTACATCTTGTCCATGTATCATATCTAGACATTACATCTTGTCCATGTATTATATCTAGACATTACATCTTGTCCAGGTATCATATCTAGACATTACATCTTGTCCAGGTATCATATCTAGACATTATATCTTGTCCATGTATCATATATATACATTACATCGTGTCCAGGTATCATATCTAGACATTATATCTTGTCCATGTATCATATCTAGACATTATATCTTGTCCAGGTATCATATCTAGACATTTATCTTGCAAAGATATTGCACTCATGATTACATCTTGTAAGTTTATTGTATCTAGACATCCAATTTTATCATGGTATTGCATCTTTTCAATGTATTGTATCTTGTCAGGGTATTGTATATTGACATCAAATTTGGTCAAGATATTGTATGTAGTCATAACATCTTGTCAAGGTAGTGTATCTTGACAGGAAATTGTATTAGACATCATATTTTCTCCTGGTATTGCATCTTGACATCAAATTTGGTCAAGGTATTGTACATAGTCATAACATCTTGTCAAGGTAGTGTATCTGACAGAAATTGTATCTAGACATCATATTTCATCATGATATTGCATTTAGTCATCATATATTATGATAGCATTGTATCTATACATCAAATTTTCTGATGATATTGTATCTTGTCAGGATATTGTATTGTGACATCAGATTTTATTGTCAAAGTATTGTACATAATTATCACATCTGGTCTAGATGTATCTTGTATATTGTCAGGTAATTGTAACTAGAAAGCATATTTTGGTTATTCTAATGTATGTATACAATATAAATTGTATTTTTTTTAAATCAAGAAATCATATCTTGACTGGGTATTGTATCTAGACATCATATCTTGACTGGCTATTGTATCTAGACATATATCTTGATCTGCTATATCTTGACTGGCTATTGTATCTTGACTGGGTATTGTATCTTGACATATATCTTGGGTATTATATCTTACGACTTTATCTGACTGGTATTGTATCTTGACATCATATCTTGACTAGGTATTTATTTGACATTATCTTGACTGGGTATTGTATCTTGACATCATATCTTGACTAGGTATTGTATTTAGACATCATATCTTGACTGACTATTGTATCTTGACTGACATTGTATCTTGACTAGGTATTGTATCTTGACATCATATCTTGACTGGCTATTATATCTTCACTGACTATTGTATCTTGACTGGATATTGTATCTTGACATCATATCTTGACTAGGTATTGTATCTTGACATGTATCTTGACTGGTATTGTATCTAGACATCATATCTTGACTGGGTATTGTATCTTGACATCATATCTTGACTGGTTATTGTATCTAGACATCATATCTTGACTAGGTATTGTATCTTGACATCATATCTTGACTGGGTATTGTATCTAGACATCATATCTTGACTGGGTATTGTATCTAGACATCATATCTTGACTGGATATTGTATCTAGACATCATATCTTGACTAGGTATTGTATCTAATTATTTGTGTGTATTGTATCTAGACATCATATCTTGACTGGGTATTGTATCTAGACATCATATCTTGACTGGGTATTGTATTTAGACATCATATCTTGACTGGGTATTGTATCTAGACATCATATCTTGATGTATTGTATCTGACATCATATCTGACTGGTGTATCTTGACATCATATCTTGACTGGGTATTGTATCTAGACATCATATCTTGACTGGGTATTGTATTTAGACATTATATCTTGACTAGATATTGTATGTAAACACCATATTAATGACAAAGAGAAATCGTGTGCTTTCTGTTAAAAATGACTAACTATATTAGTAGAAGACAAACTAGTACTTAGTTATAGCCTAGTTTTTGAATGTGATAAAACAGATTTCACTGAGAAATTATCACATTCTAATAAGATATGTAAAACTGCTGTAGGTAGAGTCACATCAGAAAATATACTACTCAAATGTTCTGTGCAAGGATCAGCAAGTGGTTGATACTGAACTGCAGAAACTTGTTCTCTAGTCAGATCAACCTCCATCTTTATGTAGATATTTAACTGGTATTCGATCTCAAATAATTGTTATATACTGCTGTGATTATATGTTCCTATTCATGAAACATTCACTTCAAAATGACAGCAGTATCATTGTATTATGATTCATCATGCACTTGTTAAGCAATATTAATATGTCTCCATTATTCATAATCCGTTAATCGTACTTTCAGTACCCACTGCAAGACTGCCCACTGCTAGCAGGCCTGAGAAACGAAACCTGGTCGGAAAATACCGAGCTAAATGAGAAGCTGTGCAGAGGGACGAATGGAGTCCCTAAAAACAACAGCAGAATTTATGGGAAATCTGGTACATCAGTCTAAGCGGTGATCGAGAGAGAGAGAGAGAGTATTTTTAGTTGCAGAGTGTCAGATCGTTACCGTATATTGCCTGTATCAAATAGACGACAGCAGAATATTTTTGCCTGTTAATATTTTGTGTGGTTTTGTTTTGTTATGTAAGGGATTCAAGCCTCCTTAACTCTTAGTAACCCGGACAAATACCATGTTTTTACAAGCTATGTTTTTAGAATTTCAAAATGCCCTTTAGTGGGGCTCCTGGTAAAAAATGCACCCAACTTAAATCCACGAAGTGTGGCATTTGGTTCACAAGGAGTTGTCAAGACACACACTTTCAACTTAAGATCAGATTATCTATTTGTTATATCAGAGCATGTAGGTCAACAAATATAACAAATAAGAATGAATTCTTTATGGAGAATCCACATTTGAATGTTGTTCTTCATATTTTGCTGTTTCAACGTTTTTAAAAAAATTATAGATTCATCTCCCCGCTCCCAGATTTTGAAACAAATGGATCAAGTGTCTATGACCTGATGTGTGTTGTTTGCAGGCGCTCGTCATTAGGGCCAGTGGGGCCGGGCCCCACCAAAATTAAGGTGTAATGTGTTTTTATTATTTTATACATTAAAATATATCCCAACCGAAACCATGATTTTTCCAAAAATGTCTGTCTGGCCCCACCAGCAAAAATGATCACAAGTTGCCACTGGGTGTTTGAATACAGAAAGCATGTATCTATTACACAGAAGTAACTTATTTCATGGACAGCTAAGAAAACAAATGATGAGGTTTTTAATCAGGCCTGCACACAAAGAAACCTTATCAAAAGAATAAGAATCAGGCAATCAAGGTTCTTCTGGCATATAATGCGAAGAGGAGGTTTAGAACATTTGGTGAAAACAGGTAAGATTCTTGGAAGGAGAGATCGTGGAAGACAGAGGGAGAATATGTTGGATGGTCTGACATCTTGGTTCGACAAAAGATCAATGTCAGAACTGATTATCTGCATGAAGGAGAGAGAGTTGTGGAGAGACATGATCGCATATGCCAGCAGGCATGGCACTTGATTGATTGAACATTAGAACAAATGTGCACAAAGAAAGTATAGACTTTTGAAATATTTTTTATGTTGATAATATCTTTTTGAATCTTTACATTGAGATAACGACCTGCATGAGTGAGTAGAGACATGCCTGTGTGTATGAGAGAGAGAGAGAGAGGAGAAACCGTGTGGCATGTATGTGAGTAGAAATATGAAGTGTAGGTTTGTGTCCATGGTTAACATAAATATGCATTTATCCGTGTGGGTATGTGTGTGTATACATGCTCGATGGGGCGCACATGCACACACACATATACCAGCCTCAACAACTAAAGTTTGGTTATAATATAAATGAAGGTGTTATCCAATTGTGGCACCCAATAACTATGTACACAGTTTCTTTACTTGGACCGTATATATAATGTATATACACAGTGGCTACTTTTAAGTGACATGTAATTAGAGATAGAATGTTGATGACTTTCTAGAATGTTACTCTAGAATGTTACTCTAGAATGTTGATGACTGTAGAATGCTACTCTAGAATGTTGATGACTTTCTAGAATGTTACTCACATGCTACTCAAGAATGTTGATGACTTTGTAGAATGTTACTCTAGAATGTTGATGACTTTGTAGAATGTTACTCTAGAATGTTGATGACTTTGTAGAATGCTACTCTAGAATGTTGTTGACTTTGTAGAATGCTACTCTAGAATGTTGATGACTTTGTAGAATGCTACTCTAGAACATTGTTGACTTTGTAGAATGCTACTCACATGCTACTCAAGAATGTTGATGACTATAGAATATTACTCTAGAATGTTGATGACTGTAGAATGCTACTCTAGAATGTTGATGACTGTAGAATGCTACTCTAGAATCTTGATGACTTTGTAGAATGCTACTCTAGAATGTTGATGACTTTGTAGAATGCTACTCTAGAATGTTGATGACTTTGTAGAATGCTACTCTAGAATGTTGATGACTGTAGAATGCTACTCTAGAATGTTGATGACTTTCTAGAATGCTACTCACATGCTACTCAAGAATGTTGATGACTTTGTAGAATGCTACTCACATGCTACTCTAGAATGTTGATGACTTTGTAGAATGTTACTCTAGAATGTTGATGACTGTAGAATGTTACTCTAGAATTTTGATGACTGTAGAATGTTGATGACTTTGTAGAATGTTACTCTAGAATGTTGATGACTGTAGAATGTTACTCTAGAATGTTGATGACTTGTAGAATGTTACTCTAGAATGTTGATGATTTGTAGAATGTTACTCTAGAATGTTGATGACTGTAGAATGTTCTCAGAATGTTGATGACTTTGTAGAATGTTACTCTAGAATGTTGATGACTGTAGAATGCTACTCTAGAATGTTGATGACTTTGTAGAATGTTACTCTAGAATGTTGATGACTGTAGAATGCTACTCTAGAATGTTGATGACTTTGTAGAATGTTACTCTAGAATGTTGATGACTTTGTAGAATGTTACTCTAGAATGTTGATGACTGTAGAATGCTACTCTAGAATGTTGATGACTTTGTAGAATGTTACTCTAGAATGTTGATGACTGTAGAATGCTACTCTAGAATGTTGATGACTTTGTAGAATGTTACTCTAGAATGTTGATGACTGTAGAATGCTACTCTAGAATGTTGATGACTGTAGAATGACTCTAAATGTTGATGACTTTGTAGAATGCTACTCTAGAATGTTGATGATTGTAGAATGCTACTCTAGAATGTTTGATGATGCTCTAGTTGGAGAATGCTACTCTAGAATGTTGATGACTGTAGAATGTTACTCTAGAATGTTGATGATTGTAGAATGTTACTCTAGAATGTTGATGATTGTAGAATGTTACTCTAGAATGTTGATGACTGTGGAATGTTACTCTAGAATGTTGATGATTGTAGAATGCTACTCTAGAATGTTGATGATTGTAGAATGCTACTCTAGAATGTTGATGATTGTAGAATGTTACTCACTTAATCTCTAAAAGTGTGAACAAAGACTTTTGGTAGCATATATTTCATTATGAATAAAGAAGACAGTACTTTAACAAAATATATACTTATTGTCCAAATATCAAAACATGAAATGAGATAGTTATATAAAGTACAACAACATGCTCATTTGAGACTAGAATTTACATCCATGCTCATATGTAGACTAGACTATCTTACATCCATGCTCATAATGTAGACTAGACTATTTACATCCATGCTCCATAATGTGAGACTAGACTATCTTACATCCATGTCCATAATGTGAGACTAGACTCTCTTAGACCCATGCTTACTAATTATAAGACAATGACTGTCTAGACAAATGCTCCACAATGTAAAGACTATCATAGACCTATGCTCACAGTGGAAGACAAGATTATCATAGCCTATGCTCCACAATGTAAACAAGACTAGCATAGACAAATGTCACAATGTAAGACAAGACTAGCATAGACAAATGCTCCACAATGAAGACAGATATCATAGACAAATGCTTCCAATGTAAGACAGACTATCATAGACAAATGCTTCACAATGTAAGACAAGACTATCATAGACAAATGCTTCACAATGTAAGACAAGACTATCATAGACAAATGCTTCACAATGTAAGACACGACTATCATAGACAAATGCTCCACAATGTAAGACAAGACTAGCATAGACAAATGCTTCACAATGTAAGACAAGACTATCATAGACAAATGCTTCACAATGTAAGACACGACTATCATAGACAAATGCTCCACAATGTAAAACGACTATCATAGACAAATGCTTCACAATGTAAGACAAGACTATCATAGACAAATGCTCCACAATGTAAGACAAGACTATCATAGACAAATACTCCACAATGTAAGACAAGACTATCATAGACAAATACTCCACAATGTAAGACAAGACTACATGACAAATCTCACAATGTAAGACAAGACTATCATAGACAAATACTCCACAATGTAAGACACGACTAGCATAGACAAATGCTCCACAATGTAAGACAAGACTAGCATAGACAAATGCTTCACAATGTAAGACAAGACTAGCATAGACAAATACTTCACAATGTAAGACAAGACTATCATAGACAAATGCCCCACAATTTAATCATCATCTTCTAGTTCTTCCTCTCATTCTTCTTCCAGGCACCATTCCCTCCAAAATTATCTTCTCTAGGCACTCATGTCGTTTGATGTGTCTGAAATATTTAATTTTTCTTGAAATTGAAAGCTACTCTCATTATATATATATATATATATACATTCAGAATTAAGAAAGAAGTTGATAATATTTGTGTAAGTTAGTAGTTGCCTCAGATTACATCAGAATAAGTAAAGGCAGTAATAATACGAGACTGTAGAGATCAATATATGTTCTGGTTGATATAACTGTTTACTTCTCACTGATTCCATTTTGAGTCTGCCATTTTAAACTACATGTGGCGCATGACCATTGAGTTATTTGTATGTGTAGATTCCTCCCCGACAATAATGACTAACCCTTTTTTTTAGTTTGTTCTCTAGACTATTTCAGTCCCCTGCTGACGAGATCTGTCCTCCCGGGTTGGTCTGGAGTCATTCTACTCTAGGTGACTTCAGCTTTCTGTTGCCGGGCATGTCCTGCGCCGCACATGTCCTCCAAGACTGTCCTCTCCTATGTGAGCTGAGAAGCAAAATGTGGTCACACCCAGTTGACTTAAAAACTAAGCTTTGGGGAAACCTGACAGACCTGAAGCTGACTGCCCAGTTTGTGGTCCACAGTAAACTAAGTGCATGACAAGAGATAGCTGAAGAAGGAAGTCTGACAGACCTGAAGCTGACTGCCCAGTTTGTGGTCCACAGTAAACTAAGTGCATGACAAGAGATAGCTGAAGAAGGAAGTCTGACAGACCTGAAGCTGACTGCCCAGTTTGTGGTCCACAGTAAACTAAGTGCATGACAAGAGATAGCTGAAGAAGAAAGTCTGACAGACCTGAAGCTGACTGCCCAGTTTGTGGTCCACAGTAAACTAAGTGCATGACAAGAGATAGCTGAGGAAGGAAGTCTGACAGACCTGAAGCTGACTGCCCAGTTTGTGGTCCACAGTAAACTAAGTGCATGACAAGAGATAGCTGAAGAAGGAAGTCTGACAGACCTGAAGCTGACTGCCCAGTTTATGGTCCACAGTAAACTAAGTGCATGACAAGAGATAGCTGAAGAAGAAAGTCTGACAGACCTGAAGCTGACTGCCCAGTTTGTGGTCCACAGTAAACTAAGTGCATGACAAGAGATAGCTGAAGAAGAAAGTCTGACAGACCTGAAGCTGACTGCCCAGTTTATGGTCCACAGTAAACTAAGTGCATGACAAGAGATAGCTGAAAAGGGAAAAGTCTGACAGACCTGAAGCTGACTGCCCAGTTTGTGGTCCACAGTAAACTAAGTGCATGACAAGAGATAGCTGAGGAAGGAAGTCTGACAGACCTGAAGCTGACTGCCCAGTTTATGGTCCACAGTAAACTAAGTGCATGATCAGAGATCGCTGAAGAAGAAAAACTACATGTAATTTTCAAATTTGACTTCCTCTACTAGCTTTTCTACTCAGGTTCTCAATGTCTCACTATTTCTCTGTGGTTTCCAGTTGGATGCATGTCTGGCCTATAATTATAGCATGGTTTTACAATGAAATTTGTTTAGGTCCCAAGACATTCAAATTGTGTCTATGCTGCTACCTTGTAGGCCAATCTAAATATAGCATTAGTGCTAATGACTGATAGACACCACATACATTTGCGATATGAACATTTTATTATTGTTTTCTTCTTCTTTGAATGCTCCATATTGACCACTCTTTGTATGTCATCTGAGCCTAAGAGCGATTGTGCCAGTTATGAGCCTACAAGTAGGCCAGCACATCCGATTACTGGGACGCTTTTTATTTACTAGGGTAGCTTCCGTAGTACCTCAGTCGCCTCTTACGACATGCCTTATAGGTCACAGTGTTACTATTCTTTGCTCCCCTATGGGCCCGGCAACACACGTGCGATTTTAATATTGAAGAACTGACACAATTACATTCATGGCAGGCCCATAGGTGCTCAGTTTCTTGTAGTAGATGATGAAATAACACAAAATCTGACACTATATTTTGCATTCTTAAATTATTATTGTACACTTTTCTAATTACATATTAATTTTTCTTGTCTTGCGTCTGTTAGAATTATCCAAAATATGTCTGATTGTATGTTTCTTTTTCTTCTTCGAACCCTCCACATCAACCACTTGTCAACCACTCTGTGATTTGTATATGATCTGAGCCTAAGAACGATTGTACGTTGTGCCAGTTATGCGCCCACAAGTAGACCAGCACATCCATTTTCTGCGCTGCTTTTTATTTACTAGGGTAGCATCCTAGGGCCTACATCAGTCGCCTCTTATGACATGCATTGTGGTACACTGTAGATTGCAGTGGTACTATTCTTTGCTTCCCTTGCGGGCCCCGGTACCACGCGGGCGGATTGTATGTTTAAAAAATATATTCTGATTTTTTCTTGAATTTGTCTATTGACTTTCCACAGGCGAATGATGGAATTGGTGGTCCACTCTTGCCGTTAGCGTAGGGTGAGAGCTTTAATTTGCGTTCCAGGACTAGATGAGTCACCCTTGTCATATTATATCTGTGTTTATTTAGTGTGGTCTTGATATTGTCTATCCATCTGTTATAGTACAGGTTTTTGTCCATTTCTTCGTAGTTCTGGTCCACTTTAATTCCATAGTAGTTTCCTTTGTATGGTCGTTATTTATTTGCTGATGGTAATGATGGTAACAAGACAAGATCACAGTAAGCACCAACGAAAATGCTGAATACTTCATACATGTGTTTATTTGATGTTGTTTACAGACTTTCTTAAAACATGTCTGTCCAACTGCAGTGTTCAGGTTCGTATATCTATGTTTACTAACGTTGCTACGCCGTCACTACACAAAATACGTCGATTAGTTTTACTACGTCAGGTCTTGTTTAGTGTTGCCACTCTGCTTATAGTGAACAGATGCAGATTTAGTGCGCAAACACTACAGTCAACTAATAAAATATCTAAATATCTACAAACTACACACTAAAGCTAACTGTCTGGTCCATCACTGCCCCTGGGACTGGTGTCTACACATCTTTTCCTTGGTCCTCCCTTGGCTCCAGTATCTGATCTATTTTTATTGTATGCTGTTATATTCCATTCTCATTTAACGTCCGAACCACTGCATTTGTTGTCTTTCAATGTATTGGTGCATGAAGTTATGCGAACTCTTCTTCTGATGTCCACGTTTCATATTCTATCTTTCCTCGTGACCTCCACTAGCTTCCTCAATCATTTCATTTCACACATGGTGAGCTTTCTGTGGTGTGTTTGAATATACAAATGAATTATATAACATTCAATTTGACAAAGTCAATATCACTGCCATATTAAATATCTGGTGCAAGTTATCATAAAGTTTCAGGGTATAAGTGGTAGTTCAACTACCATCAGTATTCTTATGATTGCCCATGAATATCTTAAATGCTGACTACACCTATATATCATGCTAATACCAGATGTTTTATCATGTACTATTTTGTGAGATATTTACACATTTCTTGTGTACACAGTACAAACTAATGTGTTCAGTCAAAGTAACAAATGCTATTACTAACTTGATTCATTATTTGAACAATTGTTTTTTAAATAAGAACATATAATATATCATCTGTCTTGGCTCATGTGTCTGCAGACATCTCTCTTCATTTATATTGCACAATACAGAATTGTTGTGAGACCAGTTTGGCTCACAATTCTTTTGCCCATTACATTGACATGAGTTTTGTTATTTATTGATCTGTAAATATTTGTGTTTTAACATATTCTTGTTATTTATTGATTTGTGAATACATATGTTTTAATAGAAACAATGTTTGTCGTTTATTTTAATGTTATAACAATGTTTGATCTTTTGTATTTGTTCAGTGTGACAGTGTTTTATCATTTTGTTCACAGTGACGCTGTGTCTTCCACAAACACTTTGTTATAATAATAATAATAATTCCTCTCGTGTCGTTATACGTTACATAGGGCCTGCAAGTAATTTCTCCATACCGCTCTATTCTGGGCAACTCGCTCAATCTCCTCCATGGAACTGAGACTGATATTTCCTGCCTCTCTCAGCAAAGTTCGTTTCAGGGTCTCTTTAGGTCGACCTCTCTTTCTTGAACCCTTTACTTTGTTATGCAAGACACAGAATAATCAGGTAAGGTTTGATCAAAGAGTATTTGCACAAACACATACTATAAATTTATTGTGCTTGTATATTTGAGAAGAAACAACATACGTACACATATAACAAACATGCATACATCATTCCTAGTAGCTTCAAGTTTATTGTAAGACGAGAATAAGTGTTTTTTTAAAGAACACAAGGGGAAGCAACGGAAGCAATGAATATGATCAATAAATAGAAAGTGTACAAGTATTAGGGTTTCCAAAAAAAAAAATGACCAAACACAGGATTCGAGAAAAAAGGTTGTCTCAAATCCTGTGTTAATTTGTTTTTTCCGGAAGCTCATAATACACGTACGCTATTTATTAATCATCTGGGTTCTTAAAAAAAAACCTCCATATTCTTGTCTCTGTTTTTCTTTACAGATCGTGGTTGTTAACTTAACAAGGCAATCTACCATCTTCAAAATCCAAATCTTCCAGTTGATGGGTTTTCCACCCAACTGATGCCAGGTTTGCCTGTGCAACATTTTCTTCTCATCACACAATAAATGTCTACTGAACAATAGTGGAGATAAAATACAACCTTGCTTTACTTCAGCAACACATAGGTATAACAAAAAAGTCAAAGAATCCTTTTTATACCATGTGGTATACATGGTAATATGGTGTTAGGTCCATATTTTCATTGACCCGGCATACGATGTGTGATGTAATCAACATCACGTCAGCCACTTTTACTTCCCAGTGCTTTTCCTGGTGCCAAATTGAGGCTGGGTAGAACTGAAGTCGTTAGTCGGAAACAATTCCACGCCTTTTTTTTTTCGTCGCTTTCAACTCAGCGAGTTTCATCTCTGAAACTGATTTTTGCGTGAAAATCCGTTTGTTTTCAATTTCTTACAATGGCAGCAGCGTGCACATTGTAAATTACTTTACACTGGCAGCCGGTGCTCAATGTACTCGTAATTAGTATTCCCTCGCCATACAGGCAGATTTTCTCCGACTTCAGAGTACTCACGTTATCGTCCTGAGTAAGACCAGGGACTCGAACAAATGCGGACAGTAGGTTGAACCCGAGCTATGAGGCGTCTCACAGCTAGCAGGCCGAGCTACTATCAACTACTCTAGGCAGTCCCCCAATTCCACGCCTATTTGTGGAATTGAACTTAGACCACTAGCCTAAGAAGCTGTTCACTAACAACTATGCTACTGTGGCTTTCACACATATGCATATCAGTTGATAAAATGCATACAAACTAGCAAAACTAGAAGCAAATATCGAATAAATGAACCTAACCAAGATACAGACAGTTAAACAGTTAGCCCTGAACAACTTTAAAAAAAGAACTGAACCAATATGCAATGGGAACTGTCGGACACATTATGTATGCATAATGACACCCATCCTGACAAAATGAACCAGTGAATAGGTAGTATAACACAACTTTCATACAACTTGTCTGTAAAAGATGTTATACAAGTTCTGGCCACAAACTATCTCTAACCAAGAACACAGTGTCATCTAAAAGAGATGAATCAGACATCTTTTTTTTTTTCATCCGCTTTCAACTCAGGCGAAGTTTCATCTCTGAAACTGATTTTTGCGTGAAAATCCGTTTTCCAATTTCTTACAATGGCAGCAGCGTGCACATTGTAAATTACTTACACTGGCAGCCGTGTGCTCAATGTACTCGTAATCAGTATTCCCTCGCCATACAGGCAGATTTTCTCCGACTTCAGAGGTACTCACGTTATCGTCCTGAGTAAGACCAGGGGACTCGAACAAATGCCGGACAGTAGGTTCGAACCCGAGCTATGAGGCGCCTCACAGCTAGCAAGTCGAGCTACTATCAACTACTCTAGGCAGTCCCCCGAATCAGACATCTGATATGCTTGGAGAATAACTATGTTACAAAAACTGAACTGAGCTCCAGAGGGTACAAAAAAAATTAGGAAGATCCAAAATTACTGTGAGATGAACAGGAACTGAAAGAAATAATTCCAACTAAAACAATACAGAGACCAAAACAAACCTAACCCTAACTGAAATCATGCTGAAACCAAATAACAGAAGAATGGTATGCATTTGTGTTTGCATTTGGTCACTAAGCTATACTTGATTTTGTGTCGGCAATGATGCGAAATTTCGACTTGGAGAGAGAAAGAGACAAAATGAACCAACGATGAAAACAGGTAACACTAAGCAAAACCCTATCGTTCAACTAAGCACACGCACATAGTCATAGACACTCAATAAACACTTTAAAATAAACCTCTTACAAGAGCCACAAATGCACTTAGAAAATTAAGACAGCAAAACATGTACTACTCCCATGTCCAGAGCTCATCACAGATTAGAAGAAAACTAATGTCAAGCTCTCAATCAAACAATCACAAACATCCTATATAACACCACTCAACAGCTACAAAACACATGTAATTGGTTACAAAAGACCAACCAACTGAACAGCACTAGTTCTAAAGGGTTTTAAAGCCAAAGGATTGACATCATTGCACCGGGTTTTACAAATATGGCTTGGTCCCTCTCCGCAGAAATGGCACACCACCTGCCGAGAGTATTACACAAAGCACGAACTTCGTATCTCCAGCAACAATACTAGGGGTCTCTGAAAAATAATCACTCGTGAACAGAACACAGTCAGTTCGAACACACAACCTTCAACTCACAAGGCAAAGGGCTTAACCACTCATACCTATTCTCGGCATGTTAAGTAATTACAAGCAATTCATTCTCTGAAGCTTATGTTAAGTAAACAAGCAATCATCTATTTCAGCATGTTATAATTAACAAGCAATTCATTCCAGCAGTGTCCAAAGTTTACTGATGACATTTTTTTCAAATCGATATCAAAACGGTAATGTTGACTCTGAAGTAGTTTTGAGTACACAGGAATTCACTCATGTATGTACAATGGGCGACTCCATGAATATGCTCAAAATATTCAGGCTGGAATGGTTTGTCACATCTCAAATTACCCATAATTTTTGTACCAGGGCATGCAGGTGTACAAGGCATTGAGCAACTGGCTGATACAGCACTGGTCAAGGAAGGACAGTCAATGGATACTGTAGATATCATCGTGCAATAAGAAGCAGGTTGGATAGATGATTTTAATCATTTAGAGTCTGTATCCAGGTAAAGATGGGGTGAATAGAACTGCAGATACAAATCTTGTTAGAGGCACAAGACATTGAGAATCAAAGACAGTATGATTAGTCGTTATATGCTGGCAGAAATCTGGGAAGGAGATCGGAGCACCTATGAACCTGCCCAGGGTACTGTGATGATGATTCTCACTAATTATTTTATTATTATTAGCAGTGTTCTTGTATGTTTTAACATACATTTAAAGCAAAATTATTGTGAAACAGAACTGCAGTGCAGTAATAATGATCTAGCGATGATCCTAAATTTTAACACAGCAAATTATCAGCATCTTTAAAAGTACATTAAGGACCCTTGCTGGTGCTATAGATTTTATGCATTGCTGCTGAAATCTTCCTGTGTAAAACAGAGCCGAAGTGCAAGGATCAATTATATGAGAACTGATTATATGAGAGCTATCATCACGGCACCCCAGACTTGTCCATAAGTGCACCTCAACAGATCCAGAAGTGTCCAGCATAGTACCACTGCGACCTACACACCAGTAGGATATTGATTAATAAATCTTTTTGCATACTTTGTATGTCGTTCTTTTCGATCTGCACCAATATCAACACCCATCTCTCTCAATCTGGTCAGTGATTCGGTTTCACAACCCTGAAACTCCTCTGTTCGGAAAGATTCAATGCGTAAGAATTTTAATGATGATGGTCCTATCAATCAATCAGAACCACAACTTTGTGTTTTGAAAAAAAAATGAACAAATAATGATGCAAAAATGATTGAAAATATTTGTAATTGACAAAAACATCAACTCAATATTTTAGTTTTTTAATACATTTATTACTATAGTAATACAGACTGTAGCTGTATGATAAAAACAAATGAAATAATTACATTTAAATAACAACAGAATAACACTTTTCTAAGCATGTTCGTTATTTTAATGAACACGCCAACTTCCATTCTTTTCATTTTGAATTGAACATTTATTTGTCTCACAAAACATCTCTACTTCTAACATCAATATCTACTTTTCAAGAAAGTCAAAGTCTACTTTCATAACTATGGACAATGGTAAACAAATTAAATAACTTTCACTATGTTTTCTCTATTAGCTGGTTGTTCTTCTTTTGTTCCTGTCCAGGGGCAGATGAAGCAATCAGTAGCTATTGCACTGGGAGCATCTTGTAGAGTAGCTACATACTCTCATACTTGCTTGGTCTATAATCGTCTTTTGTATGATATTCTCAAACTGCTCCCATTTCCTGATGCTTCTGCCTTTTTTTTAACAGACAATAGTATGTAAGTTTGGCTCTAATGAGGTAAATACTACAATCTGTGTAGAAAGAAATTGTTCACAATTGTTACCATCCCACGCCCTGGTATATCTTCTCAAAAGTTCAGCACTTAACTTCTCTTCAATAAGTGTCTTTTAATTCCACTTTTAACCGTCCCCTTCCAAACACTGCAATCAAAAGCCTCCTGTTCCCAGGAATTCACTTCAATACCTGTATCATACATATCCCTATTGCAAACATGCTCATGCCGAAGAAGATGATGGCCTCAAGATCTACCATTCTCTAGTCTACAATATTCCCCATGAAGGACAGCCTTCAGAATTCTACATCCCCTGAATCTGCTCCATTTATCTCAGTCTACGAAGAATGAGCATGGAAAATATTGTTCCTGATCATATTTGGCTACATAATGCCAAGAAGTCTTTGAAGTAGCCACATGTGAAAGTTTCTTTCCTGTACATAAGTGAACATTGCAACACCTCTCAGCTACAACTAAAACACCATGAAACATAGAAAATTTGTAAAAACAGATAAACATAACTACACAGAACAAAATATTAATATTGGTCAGTAAAGCAACATTTAGTTTGTTTAATTAAAACATCGAAACTAACTATATCTCTGCTACTAACAAAGCACTTATTCTATATCAATCTTTCAACATAATCTAATCTAATATTTCAATACACAACAGCTATTTTTATACTGTGGCTAACCTGCTGCCTTGCAGGTCGGCTAGGGACAGTCAAAGGCTAATGGAGAGGGAACCCAGTAAATGCTGGTTGAAATCTGACACGTCGCCAAAGGATAAGCACCAGAGCTCCAAATGGTACTGAAGATGTGACTTAAAACAAACGTTCTTGGCAATGGCTGTTTATATATCACAATAAGAATGATCAAAGTAGCAGAAAAAAAGCGATTGAGAGAGATAGATACTGTGGCTCATCATTCTGGTTTTAATATGATGTAAAACCATGTATTCTATCACTCTTTGATCTCTGTAGACATTCTTTTTAATAGTAGCACTGATCATCTCGGTGTACAGAACATCCAGTTTTTACATTTTCTTTTACTTTCATTCTACTTGAAGTCTTGCTTTTTAAACTATTTAACTTCTTTGTGGTGTTGAGGTATGGTCCATGTCTCACACTATAAAAGAATTTGGTTCGCATCCTGTGTAGAGAATTGGGCTAATTTCCTGTTATCCCTGATCTTCATATTGAGAAAATAAATTGAATGTCTAATTACAGAAACGACTTCCCGCCCTTGTGGTACCACTGCGACCTACGAGGCATGTTGTAGAACGACTGATGTACGACCTAGAAAAGCTACCTAGTAAATAAAAGCACAGCAGAAATCTGATGTGCTGGTCTAACTGGCACTGCGCACAATCGCTCTTAGGCTCAGATCATATACAAATCACATAGAGTGGTTAACAAGTGGTCGATATAAAGTGTTCAAATAAGAAAATATAAATGATGGGATCTATAAAGCATATGTTCCATGTTCAAGTTGAGCATGTCAATTAACACTTGACAAACAACTGAAAATCAATTCAAACTGAGTAGACTGGAAAGCTGCTGCCTGACAACAAATTCATTACTGTCAATTTAAACCTACACATTTTTAAACATCCTCAAAATTATATTATGGATATTTAGAGATGCTACGAATTTGTTCCTCACAGGTGCTACGAGTTTGTGCACTGCTGAATTTTGTTTAATATAAGACAGTGACCAGAGCACACATGGTTATTGATTAAAGTATAAATCGTTCAATCAAACTGTACTTTGTGTTTTAATATTTTTCAATTTGGTATTTTTTTTAACTGCAGTCGTCTTAATTTATCAATAAAGTACTCTCAGAGAGTTAGTATTTGGTTTTAACAGATTTCAAAAGTAATTTTTCAAACATATCGTGTTTCTTCTTTTGTCGTCACGCTGTTTGCAGGTTATTATCCCGTTTAAGTAGTTTTCAGTTTTTGTCTTGGGCTGCTCTAGTGGGTAGGGTGATAGTTATTTTTGCTTTTTTGACAGGATTCTGCTATGCCATCTATCTATCTTTTCGTGGTCTTCCTCCCGTCTTATTTCCTGATGTTCTGTTATGATTTATACATATCATTTGATAGGTATAAATAGATATAGGGAATGAACCTATCATTTGTCAATGAAAACTAACTTGTTAAAGCTGATATGCAGCTAAATGTTTATTATATATTTATCATATCAATGACAATTTGTTATAGTTTGCTGTCAATTAATAGTAATGAGATATGCAAGTAAGTTGTAGACTGTTGTTTTGTAAACATTCAAGGTATTCAGTACATTCTTTCCATAGCACTCACACAAACAGAAATGAGAAGTGCAAATTAAACTAGCTATCAAGAAGATATGATTTGTTAAGTTCTAGAAACAGTCAGTCAAGCATGTTCTCAGCTAGAAAACAAAAAGCGAGAGACTAAAGACAGGTTGAAGAAGATCAGACGATGCAGTAATAGAGAGATGGTCTAATTTAGCTCAGCTAAAAGAGAAATTAACTGTGAGTATTAGTTGCAGTTTAAATTTTCTTGTGGAAATAAAGTCAGAAAAAAGATTTGATAATGACTATACTAGCTGGACTTCGATGAAATGGAAAGACAGAATATGTGGCAAATAATGTAAGAAATAATACAATAGATTGTGCTTGTAGTAATTAGTTTGAAAAATTGTGTGTATTAGAATGATCAATGAGGAATAACTGAAAGTGGTAGAAAGTTTTGGATATCATGGGGTCATTTTTTTCTTTCTTATGTCGTCATACTGTTACCGAGTTGTTGCTCAGTATTGTGGTTTTCTGTTTTTTTATCTTGCGCTGCTCTAGTAACTTGGGGGATAGTTATGTCATGTGTCATTACTAACTAATAATGGAGATGTAATTAAAGGAGGAACATCTATAAATCTTCAGAAATGTAAGCAAATGAAGAAAGTGTAGGATGTGGAAAGACAAAACTAAAAAATAAATGTACATTTGAAGGGAATGTATGTTTTCTATCCTAACATATGTCTGTGAGTCCTGAACACTAAGCAGATCAGCTGGAAAGTACCTCAATGGTCTGGAATACAAATGCCATAGAAGAATCAGTCAAACATTATGGACTTAGAAAAGAAAACATATCCATGATACAAGAATTAAACACTAAAGACGGTGGATTATAGAAAATGATAGAACAATGATAATTGAAGTATTTTGGCCATACAAAATATCCTGATAAAAATACTTCAATTATTGTTACGGAATCAGAGACCTAAGTTGGTCTAAGAGAGAGGAAAATGTCTAGTGATTGATAGAATGTCAAAGTTCTCCTCAGGACAAGTATTGGATGATGAAAACATCACAAAGGCTTGTAGAAGACAAACATGGTATGTACAAGACAATAGTGGAAGGTGATGATCAAGACATGACAAATTGCAAATGGATGCAGGGGGGTATCTTGCAAATTATAAGAAATTTGTTAAGCAGGTGTTATGAAAGTTCATTTCTGTAATGGACATGTTACTGAAGAAATAATATATGTACTCCAGATCAAAACTCAAACTGCATGTGTTACAATTGCTGGACATCACAATCATTAGATTGACTCTACACATTATTCCCAATGAAGCTCATCATTCTAGAGATATTGTAAGAGCATCAGTATTGGCTAAAGTACTTTTGTCTGACTTGTTTACGATCTCACAGCAAGCAAACATTCATCAACAACGCTTGTATACTGAAAGTAAACAACAATTTTACAATCTACACTCTGATTTTAACATAAAGAATGCATGATTGGTTAAAGTAACACAAAGAACATGATTGGCTAAAGTAACACCAAAGAACATGATTGGCTAGAAGTAACACAAAAGAACATGATTGGTTAAAAGTAGTACCACAGAACATGATTGGCTAAAAGTAACATAAAAGAACATGATTGGTTAAAAGTAGTACCACAGAACATGATTGGCTAAAAGTAACACTAAAGAACACGGTTGGCTAAAAGTAACACCAAAGAACACGGTTGGCTAAAAGTAACACCAAAGAACACGGTTGGCTAAAAGTAACACTAAAGAACATGATTGGCTAAAAGTAACATAAAAGAACATGATTGGTTAAAAGTAGTACCACAGAGCATGATTGGCTAAAAGTAACACTAAAGAACACGGTTGGCTAAAAGTAACACCAAAGAACATGATTTGCTAAAAGAAACACCAAAGAGCTATTTTTATTGTTTATATTTATGTTACCATAACCTTATCATGTAAATATTACACATGTAAAGTGAAAGGTCATTATTATTTTGTATTCCAGCTGGTGGTATGTGTTATTACCAGTGTAGTTTTATTCATGTAAGCCTCTGGATGTTGGAAACCTCTATAGAGGACATCCGCTCATAACCCAACAGGTTATATTAGACCTTAGGTAGCATTAACTGCGAGTCAGATACAACAACGGCCTGAGTAAACAGAGTCCCAGAGCGCCAATGGAGGGCAGTAGTAACAGCATCAGCCTCCATCCTCATACTAGAAGTAGTTGTCATGTATGCTCCACTTTGCTCTACAACAACCTTACCATGCGCGCTAGCCACACAAAAAAAGCAGACTGACTTCTCACCATGATACTGACACCACACAGTGTGTGGGTTATTTGTCTTTGCTGACATCACACAGTACGTAGGTTATTTGTCAATGCTGACATCACATGGTGTGTGGGTTATTTGTCTAGGCTGACACTACACAGTGTGTGGGTTATTTATCTATGATGGCACTACACAGTGTGTGAGTTACTTGTCTACGCTGACACTACATAGTGTGTGGGTTATTTGTCGATGCTGACACCACACAGTGTGCTGGGTTTTTTTAAACCATGAAAAGAAAAAAACTAACTGTACCAGAGCTTAAATGTGCGTCCTCAACAATGAGTGACTGGGTACTCACATATTCCTAGAAAAATATCACTAACCTTGTAAAAATTGAAGACTAGATCCAGCTCACAGACATTGTGGAAAAACTCATTAAGAACCTCAACAAAATTGTGGATTGCTTCTAAGTAGACCAGGTTGTTATCGCTGACATCCACACAAATACAGAAGTATAAACCAGCATAGCGGCGATACACAATTTTGAAGTTGCGAAACTGAAAAACAAGTTATATAATGAATAAACATTAAAGGAAATTTCACAGGATGCGAAGAAAAATTAAACTGTCACATGGTTTCAGTATAACTGAAACAAAACAAAGAAATCACTTAGCAACAATAACAACCAAAAAGAATTACATACTGTTTTAATAAATTATTTTTTATATACCAAGATGACATGCATAATGTTCATGGACCTCACAACTTCACATCCCTGGTGCTATGAACCAGTTCTGTTCTTGACTTACTTCCATGCCATTACTTAAGCGGTCTTCTCTCTTTGGGTTACTGTTTATTTTTCTAAATTCATATCATTATTCACTTCAACTCTCCTCTTTTCATCACATGCCTTTAAAAAAACCCAAAACTCTCTTATTGATAAGCCATCCTTTGTGCATTAGCCTCCCTCAATTTCTCTCTCGTGCCTTTTTAATCCCGATTGGGGCATAGGCCCTCAACCAACTCATACCAAGGCTTTAGCTATCTCTTACAGATTCTTCCAGCTCTTCTGTATATCTTTAATCTCTGCCTCCATGGATTTTTAAGCCTCTCTCTCTTTTGTTTTCCCTGAGGGTTCCAGAAATAGGCCCTTGTTGTATTTCTCTCAGGTTTTCTCAAAGTGTGTCCTATTCAGTGTCAGCATCTTTTCTTTACCTCCTGTTTCAATGGGACCTATCTCATTCTCTCCATAAGCTTCTCATTTCTGAACCTATCATACCATCTCAGTCCCTTTATTCTGCGCTGACACTAGCTGATGAATGTGTGCAGTTAATGTGTTATTGTTTTAGTCGTTGTCCATGTTTCTGACCCATACAGCAGAACTGCTTTAACATTGTAGTTAAATATCCTAATTTTTGTTCTGGATTTGATTTCTTTAGATTTCTACATATTTCCTAGTGCAATGAAAGTTCCTCTTGTCTTCTGTATTCTTATTCTGACATCTATATCTGTTGCTCCCACTTTGTCTACATTGCTGCCCAAGAATGAGTATGATTCTACCTCTTGAAGTGTGGTATCAAGGCAAGGATATAAACTAATATAAATATTTTAACCACTGTATGTATGTGACACTGTAACATTATGGCGTGAATCATGGACATTTAACAAGGTAGTTGAAAAACATATTTGTGCTTTTGAAAATTAGTGTTGCTAAAGAGTCCTCTGTATACCATGGACAGAGAAGAGAACAAATAGATCTATCCAGAAGGAACTCAAAATTAAAGAAAACTGTCTGATACTACAATAAAAAAAGAATAAGAAAATTGAGTATTTTAGACATAAAAAAACGAAGAGTTGGATAAGAATATTATGGAAGGAGGCATTAAGGCCAAGAGGAAGATTACATAGAAAATGAGTTCAAGCTGTAACTGATGATTTGAGCATGACGGCTGCAGAGGCAAGACATCTGGCATATGAGAAAGAGAAATTCCCATGGACTGTTATGATGGCAAAGTTCTGTTCAGGACAAGCTACTGAATGATAGTATCTGACAGTTAATTACTCTGACATCTTTCAATAAGCTTCTTCTTCACCTTTCAACTCCCAATGGAGCACAGGTCTTCAACAAACTTCTTCCAGCTTTTCCTCTCTTTTGCTATCCCTTCCAATGCTTTCGTGAGTTGGGCTATGGTGCCCTGCTTAAGCAACGTTCTTGCGTACCAGCAACCAATTCTGGCAGTTTCCCGACAGGAAAGAAAGTTAGTCAGCATCACCGGATCCTATCGGCTTTCCTACGATACATCAATTGTCCCCCTGTTGGGGACCTTCCCCTGGTTCGGATGTTTGAGTTATGTTATTTCTTATTGTTGTGCATTTCATGTTTGTTGAAGATTTGTTGGCTCATTTGTTCGATGGGGCGAGGTAGCCAGTACTACCACCATCCCTCCTTAATCATCTCTTACTACAAGCTTGGCAGGTATCCTTTATATCCTTTACATGCTTGGCAGGTAACCTCTGCATATTCTTCACTCCCCTTTCGAGCCCCGGCAGCACATGGGCGGATCCCTACCATAGTCACCTCTTATGCCTTGTAGGGCGCAGTGTTACCATTCTTTACTTCCTTTGCAGTTCCTTGCAACACATGGGTGTCTTCATTAAGCTAACAAGTATAAACATTCTGACCACTAATCTTAGTATATTGTTTCTCAAATATTTGACAAACTGAGAAGAATATTACCTCAACAAAATTGGTATGTTTTGTATCCCTAACTGTAACAACTGCATGGACTTCTTCTATAAGCTTCTGTTTTTCATCATCATCAAAATGCATGTACCACTTGGCAAGTCTAGTTTTGCCAGCCCGATTCTGAATTAGGATGAAACGAATCTGAAAAAAAAAGATAACTGGGGTCAAACTTATGAATTATTACTGAAAACATTACAGAATGTTATAATGTAAGACGAAAGATTTGAAGCCTTAAGTTGAGAAGAGAGAATGAGGCAGAAAATGGGAAATATCCAAGGTTAAACAAAAATAGCAAGACCAGGATCAAAATTTAGATTTGGATTCTTTGAATCCTTTATCTAGCTTGCGACGTCATTAGCATTTGGGGCAGCAACATATGCATACCATCCCTCCCTGTTCTTGGTTGCCCTCTGTATTGTGTTCCAGCTGTGCATCATTTCTCTCAGTTCCTGTTATACTGTTCTCCAGATTGTTTTGGGTCTTCCACATTTTCGCTTACCCTCTGGTATCCATCTCAATGCACTGGTGAGCAATGATGCTATCAAGAATTGGCCTTTCAGTGACATCAATGCTCTAAGATCTGAAGATTTTAACGAAGAAGATAACGGGTATTATCTATCTTGGCTGTGCAAGCTAGGCATATCGATGGATGTGGCAAGACAGGAAAACAATGTGGAAAAACCCAGTAGATACATCCATCAGTACAGAGCTGTGAGTATTTAGTTAAACACAATGAAAGGCATAGGGTACATGAGGGCAAAGACACACAGTCGGTTTAAATTTGCACATTTTTTCTTTTTGCTGTCATTTATGTGGGCTGCCATTGGCTAGACAGTGTCAGCTGAGTTGTGAAAATTCATTCAAGTCCAGCAGTCACTCGCTAAAACAATGAGGTACGGTACATTTCACAATTTTCGATGTTATATTGTGAATCTTATCTGTTCGTATTAAAATAATATTTGTTGTATGTCACTTTATTCATCAAAAGTTACCACATGTTAACATTAGAAAGAGAGGTAATCTGTGGATATTAGCTCCTTTAGAGAGGCTGAAGGTGGCGAATTAGGAGCGATGCTAAAATGTAGTAAGAACACGCAGTGTGATAGTGCAAAGATCTGCAAGCATTTCTTTACCCCACGAGTACAGGTTTTTGCATCATGAAATCTGGAACTTCAAATAAAAATATTTACAATCTGATTATTTTATATTTGTTTAGGTATTACAAATAGAAAACTAACCAGAAACCACCCACAGATAATCTTCTTCAAAATGTAGCGCAGGTTTTAATAAAGAAAGATTTTGCTATAAGACAAGCAGCTAAAGCAATCAGACTCCATGAGTCAACACTGTGGAACAGATTGAAGATTGGTGCAGAAAAACTTGGATGGTTCCAGATTGTCTTCATTAAAAATGAAAAAGAATTAGTAGAGCATGGCAAAACCTGTGACAAACGATTTTTTGACTTAACCCTCAAGTTTCTCTGATTTCTGCTGTATGAGTGTATTGTTTAAAAAAACGTCCTCATCCTTTACTGGTACAACAAAGACGGCTGGAAAAGAATTCACACATTCCATCATGAAGAGTAACATACTGTCATTGCCGTTGCGGACACCACGAAAGACAAGCATTGCAAGGAGGATCAAGTGCAATTTGGACAATATTTTGATAACCTTACAAGTTTACAAAACAAGTGTCCTATGTTAGTAATTTTATGCCTGATTGTTTCTACATCATACAATACATGGGATGGATAAGACAGGATTCAAAAGAATCAAACTGTTCCAAACAAGATATTCAAACATGTAGCTCCAACTGAGAAAATAGAGGTTGCAAAATCTGTAGCAAGGTAAAACAGTAACTTAAGTTATACACAATGAATGCCACAGGGAAATATGTGCTCCCTAACGTAATTTTTGCATGATAATTTAATTATCATTTTAATTATGATCAATCATTGAATCAAACCAATTGAATTGCAAACAAATGAAACTATCAATCTTAGTAATTAATAAATACAAAACATATAACACATACTTATTCAATCATCGCTATGTTTAAGTACGAAAGTGAATAAGTATAACTTTCTTACCATCGTTTACTGCACAAATCTGTTCGCAAAAAACCCCAAAATATTGGTTTTAGATATCTAAAATAAATGTTCGGTCTCACACTCCTCCCACTAATAATAAGTACTTTACTTCCGGCATTACAAATATATAGGATTAGCTTATTTTTGTGGATGATTGTGATTTTAATAAATATAAATACTAGTTATTACTGAAGAAGTCAACATTTACACGTTTGGCTATAATTAAAATTTCTTAATAATAAGATATTTTTTCAAATTAAATGACATTTTTACATCGTAATTTTAAAATGAAAAACAACAGCGTGTAGGGGAAACTATTCTGAAATGTTTTGCAGGTGTGCTGCAAATTCTGTTGTTAGCATTTGTAGAAGACACCACGCCAGATCATATATTAATTATAGGTGAGAGCTGTAACTCAAAGACCGTAAAGCATGGATTTACTCAAGGATATTCGGAGCAAAGTTCGTCTAACTGAGCACACTGTCCAAAATGTAGGCAGGATAAGTAAATTACTTTTTTAACAATCAATCATTAAGGATGGAAAGAGAACATAACATTATTTTGAATATGCGATCGCCGATTGTGACACGAAGTTGTGTAGTAGTTAGGTCTCTACTCAAGTTTACTCATAACTGTTAGTGTTAGATAAATAATTCTTACAGAACTTAATCATCATTATTCAATAATTTATGCACATTACTATTTACTATACTACTTCCAGGTGACCAGCACAGATTTTCCAGGCACGTACATAGGGTTTGATGATACCTGGAGTCAAGAAAAATTTGAAGAGGTTTTGTTGAATTAAAATGTTATTTATTGTTGATAATTAAAATGTTATTTATTGTTGATATCCTGGTTGACATAAACTCAATCAATGGTATTGTTATTTATATCCACTCTCACCAAATCATATTCCTACATTTATCTAAAGAATGATAGTCAGCGAACGGAACTTTACCGATCTCCAGTTTAGAATGTCTTCGTTGCACTTCGGACATGTCCATAGCCATGCCCATAGGTGCTCTGATCTCCTTCGCAATATCTCCAACAGCGACTGACTCGCGGTTCGATTTTGATTGATGAGCCTACTCACATACTTGTTGTGCTGTTCTTTTCTGGCCTCTTCAATCCCAGCACCTGCAATCTAGTAATTGTCAACTGTAATCAATGTGAATTTGGTTTAAATGAAAGTCTTCTCTGTGACCACACTCAATGAGGGCGTTGAAAATGACAGCTCTATCCATTGACTGGCCCTCTGATATGGTGGCAGAGCCAGCCAGCCTGTCCGCCCTCTCATTTCCAACGACACCCACATTCCCCGGAGCAAAGATAGGTGTAATTCTGCAAATTGTTGACACTTGTTATGATTCAGTCCATTGCCTGCTCACTGAACCAGCCTCCACCTTTTGGATCATACTCAATAAATCACTCAGAATGCACATATGAGTGTAGTTTTGTGACTCCAGCCAGAGTAGTGCCCTAGTCACAGTAGGTACTTCCATTGTCATGCTGCTTGTTGTCATACTAAATGCACCACTGGCTTCCTTGACCATTCTGCCGCATGAGCTTGCAGAGAAGGCCCATGCAGACTTTTCTTGGCAGACTGCTGATCCATCCATGTAAATCACAACTTGTTTTCCTACATCTTCTGTCCAGGTAAAATCCTGGAAGTCAGGAACACACATATTCTTTACTACACCATTCATACTTCTGTGAAGTTGTCAGAACAGTCTCACTCCCTTCCACAAAAACTCTGCCCGCTTTTCACTTTTAACTATCTTTGCCAGTGTTTTGAAACATTTATTTTTCAGCTTTGATCGAAATTGTGAAAGCATATTACTTTCATACAAAACAATTATAAAGATATTTCAGAGTGCCTGTTATGTTTTAATTTTTTTAAAGTATGGTGGTTTTTAATGAATTCTGTTTACACTTTTAGTAATGAGATACAAGAGTGTTCAGGATTTGTGATCAGCAAAGTGTTGAATACTTATCAGCATTGCTGCTATTTATTTAATAAGTAGATTAATCATCATACTATATTCCTTATCATTGCTAACTTTTTATTTCAGAAATTTCAGGTGGACATTGTTAGCCTATCAGGCTGTGACATGGAGTTTGATATGGTTGGTATTGATGCTGCCATTGCTAATGCCATTCGAAGAATTCTCTTAGCAGAGGTAATGTGTTCATAGAACAAAATTTTAGTGTGTTTTTTTACATTATTTTGTGCTAAAGAAAGATGTCTTAATAGAACTAATTCATAAAATTATTTGGGTTTAGAAGTAGAGATTTCACTGTTATACATTTTATAATTTGTATGCATTTTGATATGCGCATGTTGCATAAGATGTCACTTGTGTTGAATCTAGTGCTTCTGAATCCCTAAGAATGTTATTATCGATGCAAGGAAAAACTGCAGTAAAACTATGTACCAGGGGTGTAATACTTAAACACTAATTAAGGTAATTTTCAACTTCTGAATAATGAAATTTTGAAGCATGGCTCAAAGACATGGATAGAACTGGGTTTGAGGTAGAAAGAAACGGACAAGATTGAATTTCCACCTGGACAGGCTTGTATCAATAGCACTTATAGTCAGGGTGTTAGAAGTGGATATGGGAGACATACTAAAGTTCATTAGCAACTACTTGTTGGATCAGGACACTGCAGTTGTTGACACATCTATAAAATATTGACTAGCTTATTGCCTCTCATGGCAGCAAAATTACTGTACACTCTGAATCTTTGGACACAATAAAATACACCATGAAGTGATAATGCAGACTAGTTAGTTAGGAAGGGATCAACACAAGAACAAGCATCACAGCAACAACTCTCTACAGTCAAATAAATCCTAAAAACCAATATCAAAATTTGACATATCAATCAAGTGCCATGCTGGCGTAGGTGATCATGTCTCTCCACAACTCTCTCCCTGGTGCAGCTAATCAGTTTTGACGGAGATCTGTTGTCAAACCACTACATCATACCATCCAACATCTTCTACCTTTCACGATCTCTCCTCCCCTGGATTTTACTCATTGTGACCAAATGTTTTAAACCTCATCTTCGCATGATATGTGCGAATAATCTTGGTTGTCTGATTCTTTTAACCAATGCCCCTTCAAAATAATATCTTCAAATCTCTGAATTGTACAAGCAAAACACATGTTAACGCAAAACCTTGTTGGGGAGAAACCAACTCAGATGCTGCAGAGACATGTCAGTCAAAGTTTTTATAACTAGATACGAAAAGACACATTATTTTTACTGAAAATATCAATCAGTCAGGTGCCATGCCTACCTGCGTAGGCGATCATGTCTCTCCACAACTCTCTCTGCTTAGTGCATGTAATCAGTTCTGTCATTGATCTTCTGTCGAACCATGATGTCAGGCCATTCAACATCTTCTTCCTCTGTCTTCTACTATCTCTCCTTCCCTGAATTTTACCTGCTGTCACTATGTGTTCTAAACCTTCTCTTCGCATTATATGCCCAAAGAATCTTGATTGTCTGATTCTTATTATTTTGATACGGTTTCTTTGTGTGCAGGCCTGATTTAACCCTTTGAACCCTAGCCAACTATACCTTAAAACCCTCGCCCTGGGCTCCTGAGCAAAAACAGCACATATCAGAATTGTTTGAAAAACAAGATAGATTGGCAGAATTAAGTGTCCTATAATTTTTATCGACTTACCCCATCATCTACAGTATTCCTGCTTACTATGCCAGTCTTCCCAACATGTAGATCCTTCCTTTAGACACAGGAAATTTTGACAAAATGTGCACCAAAATTGTGTCTTCACTTTCTTGACTGGTCTGTCTTTGTAATCCATGTTTGGAAAGTCACTGACATGTTTGAACATCAGTCGGTTCAAATAATTCTTCTAAATGGTCATCCGACTCACTTTCGATTTCGTTATCAGAATAATCATATTCTAAGTCTAATTCATCTTCAGAATCGTTTTAAAGAAGTTCAACAGCTTGCTCTGTTGTCATCCTTTCAGTGACCATTTCCGAAATTTTCAGCGTGTCGTTTCATCTTTTTAAAAATAATAAACAATTATCAAATCACTAAGTATAAAAACACGATGCAATTCACCATTTAGATAAACCTTTAAGGAAGCATTTCCTGTGTTTGACGTCACACTAGTACACAAGTTATCGCTAAACACCGACAAATAACGAGGAAGGGTTCTCATCCCGATATGTAGGCACCCCGGGTATACGTGTACTAATGCTAATACCGTAATATTGGGAGGCGGGTTTAAGGGTTAAAACCTCATTTGTTTTCTTTGCTGTCCATGGAAATTTAAGCGTTCTTCTGTAAAATCACATCTCTGTGACTTCCAATGATCGTATAGACTGAAAATATAGACCACTTTAAACACCGAAAGATTGATCCCCCATTTACAAATAATTGTATATGTATTAGTGAGTGTCTGTAGCTTAATCGGTAGTGAGCTCGATCACAACCCAAGCGTACCTGATTCAAACTCCGCTGCGGGCAAGTTTGGAAGCAAATTAGGTCCCATGAATTTTTGCAAACAGTAAAAGTAGACCTCACCGTTCAGAAAGCAATGGCAAACTCCTGAATGTATAAGTGGTGCCTAAAAACTCATTTACTGTTGTTGATGGCTACATTCTGTAAAGAATATGCCACGATTTTCATTAGTTGAATGTGTTGTAATGATACTTGTGATTCTTCTTCTTTTGTCATCACACTGCTACCGGGTTGTTGCCCAGTGTCGTGGTTTTCTGTTTTTGTCTTGCTCTGTTCTGGTGGCTTGTGTGATTGTTATCTTTGCTCGTTCACAGGATTCTGCTACGCCATCTTTTCCGTGGTCTTCCTCTTGCCTTCTTTCCCGATGTTCTGTTGTAGAAGACTCTGTATACTGTGGAGTTTGGATGCATTCTTATTAAGTGGCCAAACCACTTCATTCTTTGTTTATCTATTTAATTCAAGCACGGTTTTGTGCCAACTTTCTTTCTTATGCTGATGTTGGTGATTCTGTCTTTTCTTGTGTTATTGGTGACTTTTTTCAGGCAACACATTTCACATGTAGTTATTTTTTGTGACTGCGCTTTGCTCAATGTCCATGTTTGGCTCTGGTAACACAAAGTAGGTATAACAATGCTGTTGATCATCTGTTGTTTAGCTGCCTGTGAAATTTTGGGTGCCTTAACAATGGGGCTAGCTGGTAGGTTATAGCATTTGCTTTTGCACTCTAGCCTCTATCTCTCTATCCAGTTTTCCGTCTTCTGTGAATATGCTTCCTAAGTATTTGAATTCTTTCACTTGGTTTATTTTAGTGCCATTGACATGGATGTCTAGATTATTATGTTTTCTTCCATATTCATTATTTCTGTTTTAGTGTTGTTGATTTTCATGTCATGTTTTACACAATTTTTGTTCAAGGTGTCAATATGATGTAGATCTTGTTCATTTTGATGTATCAGGCACTGATCATCTGCAAACAGCAGTTTAGTTATTTTATCCATATATGCAGTAAAGAGTAGTGGTGAGAGAACACAACCTTGTCTAACACCTGATGTAATGGAGAACCAGTCGGTCATTCCTGGTGTTGTTCTTACTGTACTCTGGCTATCTTGATATAAGGCCATGATATTACCTAATAGTTGTCCCTGGACGCCATATTCTTCAAGGATCTTCCATAGTTTGCACCTGTTTACTCTATCAATACTTGTGATTAGTGTGTATTATTGATCATTCTATTGATATTTCTTTCTTACTTTTAAAATGTTCAGGTACCAACAGTAGCAATTGAAACTGTACATATTTGGAACAATACATCCATTATACAAGATGAGGTGTTGGCCCACAGGCTTGGTCTCATCCCTATCAAGGTTGACCCTAGACTTTTCAGTACAAACAAAAGGTAGATTTAATGAAAGAAACAAAAGTAGAATGTGTATTGACTTACATTTAACTTAGTAGTTAGAGCGCTCAATTAAAACACCAATCGTAAAGGGGTTTGAATCCTATATGGTCAACTTCCTGGCTTATCCAGAAAAAACGTGAGTTTCCAAATATTGTGATTTTGGAGGGAGGTGGGGAAGACTGTTCCCAGAGACTGCTCATGTTACAGAAGAGGTATCAGAACTTAAAACATGCTAGCAAAAACCTGCTTCACTTATCCCTGGCATGCCTCAGAAACAGAATCATCTCTCTCGCGATCACCGTTTAGACTGATGCACCAGATCTCATGAATTCTGCTGTTGTTTTTAGGGACTCCGTACAGCTTCTCATTTATTTCAATATTTTCCGGCCAGGTTTTGTTTCTCAGACCTGCTTTACTTATCCCTGGCATGCCTCAGAAACAGAATCATCTGACTAGCAAAGCAAGAATCAACGTGATTTTCACTATAATGAAACTTGCTGAAAGATATGCTTTCATTTTCAACATACCTCGAGATTATAAGAGTCACAGCAATGTTCTCTATAAATTAGAAGATTCCGGGGCCAACAGGAGGAGCAAAGAATAGTAACACTGCGACATACATGTCGTAAGAGGCAACTGAGGTAGGGGCCTAGGGAAGCTACCTTAGTAAATAAAAAAAAGTGTTGCAGAAATCGGATGTGCTGGTCTACTTGTAGATGCATGACTGGCACAACTTACAATCGCTACTAGGCTCGGATCACATATAAATTACAAGGAGTGGTTAACATGGACCGTAAGAAGAAGAAGACTGGCATGTACATATTTTTTTAGTTGCAATGTTTGTTAATAGTTTACTTTTGTTAGAAAGCATTAGTAGAAGAACATGATTGTTTTACATTGATCTACAGACTCAGTAGAACCTACAAGTGAAGACACTATACAGTTTAAAGTGAAAGTCAAGTGTACAAAGAATAACATAACAACTGATGTCACAGACCCTGATGTTCTATACAAAAACCACAAAGGTAAATATGTATATAGGTTTTTTCTGTCACATGTAACTAGAATACTGTATAGTACTGACATCTTTTCAGTTAGTGTCAGAGCACTTGCGTAGTTTCTCCTGTAACAATTCCGATTGCTAACTAGCTCACTGCCAAGTCACCATGGTAATAACCTTAACCTAAGTGTGCCAATAAACTCTCTCCCATGGAAGCAATAGATCTCAATTTTCTGATGAGTCACAGCAGGCTCCATTTTCAGATGTACAATGAATTTAAGATTGGTGAGGGGAAGTCTGCCCTGCTGGTAAATCATTGCAATACACTGTTCACATATTGCGGTCATGCCTCAATGAGCAATACTACTCCTATACAGTGGACACATATTGCGGTCATGCCTCAATGAGCAATACTACTCCGATACAGTGGACACATATTGCGGTCATGCCTCAATGAGCAATACTACTCCGATACAGTGGACACATATTGCGGTCATGCCTCAATGAGCAATACTACTCCGATACAGTGTCACATATTGCGGTCATGCCTCAATGAGCAATACTACTCCGATACAGTGGACACAAAGCAAGGTGCCCATGCACATGGACTAGAAATACTATCCATGCAGTCTCATATATACCAGGTCATGCCTCAATGGATATACTTCTTCCGATACAGTGACTTGCGTCATGCCTCAATGAGCAATACTACTCCGATACACTGTTCACATATTGCGGTCATGCCTCAATGAGCAATACTACTCCGATACAGTGGACACATATTGCGGTCATGCCTCAATGAGCAATACTACTCCGATACAGTGGACACATATTGCGGTCATGCCTCAATGAGCAATACTACTCCGATACAGTGGACACATATTGCGGTCATGCCTCAATGAGCAATACTACTCCGATACACTGTTCACATATTGCGGTCATGCCTCAATGAGCAATACTACTCCGATACAGTGGACACATATTGCGGTCATGCCTCAATGAGCAATACTACTCCGATACACTGTTCACATATTGCGGTCATGCCTCAATGAGCAATACTACTCCGATACAGTGGACACATATTGCGGTCATGCCTCAATGAGCAATACTACTCCGATACACTGTTCACATATTGCGGTCATGCCTCAATGAGCAATACTACTCCGATACAGTGGACACATATTGCGGTCATGCCTCAATGAGCAATACTACTCCGATACAGTGGACACATATTGCGGTCATGCCTCAATGAGCAATACTACTCCGATACAGTGGACACATATTGCGGTCATGCCTCAATGAGCAATACTACTCCGATACAGTGGACACAAAGCAAAAGGCTGTCCACACAAAAGGTGGACCTAGTAAATACATAATCACATACAGTCTCATATATACCTAGGAAATAACAGGCTTGCAATGGATCGAAGTGACATTCTTGACGCATTGAGAGAGTCTTTCCGAACAGAGGAGTTTCAGGGCTGTGAATCCCACTCGCTGACCAGATTGAAAGAGATGGGTGTCAATATTGGTGCAGCCGAAAAGAACAACATACTAAATATGCAAAGAGATTGATTAATCAACATCGAACTGCGTGTTGGGTCGCTGGACGCTGCTTGATTTGCTGAGGTGGAGATCGGAGCACCTATGGACATGTCCGGAGTGCTATAATGATAGTCCTCATATAACTGATAACAGGCTTTGAAAAACACTATTTATGAAGCGCACACAAAAGTCAGTTCTAGAAATCTCTTCTTATCCTGAGGCTGTGAGGCAAAACAGGATTAGAGAAAAGAAGGTGAAGCAAATATGACCATCCCACATCACAGAAAAAAACCAAACTCTTCGGTAAGGTGGCAATACAAGATTTACCACCGCCTTCATAAGGTCTACTAATCTAATGATTACTAGCAGATTACAAAGAATGATGAAAACAATCACTGAAAAAGCACAAACTATCATTCATAATGGCAATGCAGTGGTGCAAGGTAAAACATCAACTGGTGTCTACACAGAATAGTGGTACTGAGGTGGTATGATATGGTTGTAAATGAGGAGCTTATGGAGAGAATGAGACAAATCTCAGTGAATTAAGAAAAGGCGCTGAATAGGACACACCTTGAGAAAGCCAGAGGAAATTGTAACCAGAATGGTCCTTTCCTGAAACCCACTGCGAAAACGAAAAGAGAGAGGACTAAAAATATGTGAAAACGAGATTTGAAGGCAGAGGTTAACAATATACAGAAGACGAAGGAGCTGCTAAAGATAGAAAGACAGCATGAGTTGGTTGAGGGTCTATGCACCAACCAGGGTTACAAAGACAACAGAGCAAGGGGAGAAAGTGCAAGGTAAACACATTCTTTGGAGATAATTTCTTGTTGCTTATTCAAAAATGTTAGTGTAGTAGTATATTTCTGATGTCCTGAAAGAACTAAATGTTAAAGAGAATTGGCTGATAAACAACATACTATACAGAAAATTACATACTTTGAGGATCACACAAGGATACCACTAAGAACAATTTAAACGGTTCCTAGTGAGATGAAACGTATTAGAAACAAGGAAGTCAGCATTGCCATTCTGAAGAACATGTTCAAGAATGATCAGGAATAAAAATCCTAAGATAATGATATTTTAGACTCAAATGTTCAATTCTGTTTCGCTTTCTGTATGAAGCTTGAGACATTGATATGTTTACCACTTTACATCTAACAGAAAAGCTTATGTACATTCTATCATAGATGCCTAACTGTTATTGATATTCCAATTTTTTAGATTTGTTGATCAGCACTATTTCTTAATTGATCATTGGAATTATTTTGATTGTTTTCAGGATCATTTCTGGTACATTTGTGATCGTATTTCCTTATAACGTGTCTGTACTTAACTGATAGAGTCATATTCATGGATTTTAAATCTTGTCAATCCTGTTTTGATGTACAAGAAGCATGGAGTGGGTCCTTTCCTGGTAAGACCAGGGCAATTATAGAAGTAGAAGTTAACAAATGTTAACACTGTCTGATGATTTTTAGTAAACGATGAGAAAATAAGCAGTTTTCATTCGTTCAAAAGACCAATAGTCAGCTGTGAAAATAGTTATAATCCAGTGTGTGCCTGTGTCATATATCATGGCACTCTTCTGCCTATATTAATCAAATTTCAAGAAAACACTATTTTTCAGTTATTCATAGCACTTCCATGAACACGCATAGCACTTCCATGAACACGATCTTTCTGATTTTGCAATCTTATTCTTTTAAAAACCATTCTACTATCCCCAACACCACAAATTTCTTCTTTTTTTTTAACTAGGGCAAGTGTCGTCATATTAACCCTTTCGCTGCTACATACTTTCTGAAGGCTGAGCTAAAAATAGCTACTTTTTGTTTCTAGGTCACAAACGTGAATGTATGCCTATAGCAGCGACAGTAGCAATGTATAACGTGTTAACACGTCTTTAGAAGTGAATGGGAAAGGCGTATATATATACATCCTTAGCAGCTAAAGGGTTAACATTATTATTGTTAGTAGCAGTAGTATTGCAAACTTCACATGCTGCCCGTGCCTCCACAACCATCAGTCAGATGTGCCCCAGTATATAGAAATATTGAACAGCACTGGTCTGCGCTTTAAATGAACTTAGACAAAATTTTGCTACTTTCACATTCATTAACTGGTGTCATTGACTCAGAACAGATAAAGTGTCAATTTCATATCAAAGTATACGTTCTAACGAATCTCCCAATATTTTATGTCTCGTAACATATTGATCTCCACAACTCAGGGTAGAAGAAAAGCGACCAAGTAAAGTCATCATCTGTATATGTATATCTAATTTTCTTGGCTTTCAGACAAGTTAGTTCTTGAAGTCTGGTATTGTTAGTTTTATCCTCCTATGTATACCTAAATATTCTTTTAGGAAGTATTCCCTCAAATCCTTTCAACATGAAATGAATGAAAATCATGGCATATCCTTTACAGGTCGTAGCCATCAACCACAGTCAACTAGTTGTTGATTTTCTAGGCACCACTTACACGTTCAGTACTTTGCCATTGTCTTCTGAATGATGTCTATTTTTAACTTTTGTTAAAATCTCACGGAAACGAATTTGTTTCCAAACTTGCCCACCATGCGGTTTGAACCAAATACGCTTGGGTTTGTGATCGAGCTCACAACCGCTTGAGCTACAGACGCCCCAATTTATCTGTTTTTCAAGTCTCGGATCTATAGAGAAGAACTGTACTAACACACATTTTGTATATTTGAAGCTTTATATCAGTGACTTAAATGTTAGAACTCCAGGTGTTGTGATGTCTGCTATAGGCTGCATTTGCCCTTCTTATTCTTTGTTTAAATGCGGTCATAATGTTCCCGTTCGAAGAAACAGTACTGCACAAGTAGTTAAAAGCTGTTACTATCTCTAGCTCTGTATCCTCTATTTGTATGTGTCTTCTGGTTTATCCTCACTAATTTGGTTATTTTGTGTTGATCCATAATCATCCTGTTTTGCTATTTTATTGATCAAAAATGTTGATCTTTTTTTTTATTATTGTGAGGTCTATTATATTGAGAACATTATTGACTTGTCTTGCTTTATATTTCAGAAATGCAAAAACATACGTCCAGTACATGAAGATATACTCATTGCATCGATGAGACAAGGACACGTAAGTTTAAGGGTTTTAAAGCCGAAAGATTGACTTCATTGCACCAGGTTTTACCCCATATGGCACGGTCCCTCTCCGCAGAAATGCCACGCCACCTGCCGAAAGATTGCACGAACTCCATAGCTCCAGCAACAATCTTAGGGGTTCTGGAAAATACTGCACTTGTGAACAGAGACGGCGCTGTCCGGTTCAAACCCACGGCCTTCAACTTACAAGGCAAAGGGCGTAACCACTTAGCCACAGAGACCACCGTCACATAAGTGTGTGTTTGTTGTCAGTTTTCATATTGAGTTTTGATCTGCAGCCATAATCAAGTTAACAAATATATTATTTCAAATGTCTATATTATGTGTATCTTTACCAGCTTGTGGTTGTTAGTACACTCTTCTTCTGGTACTGATAGCCAAAGTAGAATATCAAACCAACAAAGAACTAGTGTCGTTTATGCCACATACTGAGAAGAAGATTGGAGCACTTATGGACTGATTGGTTCGATGTGCAGTAATGATGATCTGATGACTAAACTGTCTTCTTCTTTCTTTAACCCTGTTTAGCATCAGGATAAGAAGAGATTTCTAGAATGGACTTGGTGTCTTTCACTCCCTCTGTTATTTCTGTTGTTTACTTTTTGCATGGACCACTTTTTGCCTTGTGTTTTGTCATACTGTTGATATGGTAGAAAATTAAACTATATTTGTATAAAAAAAAGATCCAATTAGAAATATTATGCATATTACCACATCCATAATTTTACCATTAAAAAAGAATGTCAAAATTTATCAGAGTTTACACATATAACAACATGTTGTTGTACCATCTGTTAACAAAGTTATGGATATTAAAACAGGATGATTGAGATCAGCACAAAATATGAGATGCTAGACTTTTCAAGATATGAGAAACAGTGAGAATTTATGTGGTACTTGTACCATTTGTGAACAAGTTTTTTTTGGTGACAGTGACCATCTTAAGTAGAGCGGAATAGCACACAATACATAAAATGTTTGCTTCCTTCTAACCCGACTTGTAAAGGTTCTAGGATTTAAAGTGGGTCTAAAGCCGAAGGATTGACTTCATTGCACTGAGTTTTACTCCAAATGGCTCAGTCTCTTTCTGCAGAAATGGCACACAACCTGCTGAGAGTATTGCACGAACTCCATAGCAACGATCCTAGGGATCTCTGGAAAAAATGTACTTGTGAACAGAACAGTCTTGATTTTTTTTTTTCCGATCCAGAAGCACTTGAGCTGAAAGCTCTTCTGCTCGGTGTCATGGACATCGTAACCTTTTGGTTCGGTGCCACGAACACTGTAAATCTGGGGAACCTGTAGCTTTTCTGCCAGTCCGCGGAGTTGAACCCGCACATACAGAGGACTTGTCACCCGAAGTCCAACGCGCTACGAACACGCTGGCTAACAGTCTTGATTCAAACCCACAACCTTTTGAATGAAAGGTTATAACTTAGCTACAGAGACACCCTTCACACAACTGAATTTCCTCAAGCTTAAAAACAAACTGACCCTAATGTATACCTGGGATTCAAAACAAATGTGAAAAGCATTTCATACCTTACTGTCTGCAATATCTATAGGATATTTTCACTCAACAGTCTCAAACTGACCACTACTTTCTGTGAACATAAGACACCCCCCCAACTCACACATCTCCCATTGGTGGTCTCTGTAGTGTGGGGGTTTGCTTCTCAACCTCTCATTACAAAGGTACTATATTCATTGTTCTTGTTGAGCAATAAGGCTATTTTTTCAGTGATCCTGATCTCAATGTAGGTGAGATCAAGTTTCAATCCCTATTGGAGACTGCCAATAAAACATGTGTTCGTTGAGCATGTGAAAGAACCATAGACAATGTAAAATCAATAAGTGTATGCTGCGAAGCCGCTGCTAAAATTACATCAGGGACCCTCTCCAGTGCTACAGAGTTTGTGCTCTGTCACTGAGATATTCTTATATAAAAAAGATATCGAAGCACACATGCTTATTCACCGAAATTGTATGAATTACATAAACTGTTACTTACTCTTTGATTTCTTTCTTTCTAAGAACAAGCATGAATTAAAAAAATAATAATCTTCCTCTTAACTACAAAATTGTTGTTTCTGCGACACAGGAACTGGACTTGGAACTCTTTTGTGTAAAAGGCATTGGCAAAGATCACGCAAAATTTTCACCAGTTGGTAAGCATGCTAGTATTTAGCAAATTTTAAGGATATCTATTTTTTTTTTTTTTTAAAATGATATTTGTAACAACGGTGGATTTCTATACCATCTTAGAATACGCCAAAAACTTTTGCAGTGTATTGTCTTGTCTACAAATCTCATTTTTAAAACTATTATTGAAACTGTTATTAAAAAAACAGTCTGATGTGTCTCAAAGCTTAGTTTCTCACTCTAAAATTTCACAGCTACAGCATCGTACAGACTTCTGCCAGAGCTCCGTCTATTGAGAGAGTTCCATGGAGAACAGGCTGAGAAGTTACAGAAATGTTTCTCTCCTGGTGTCATAGAGCTTACGGAAGCACCAGATGGTAAGATTCCCACTCTTCTTGTTTTGGTATGCTTTAAAAATTGTTTTGTTAGACCTTTCTCTATTTACTGCATGCCAGTCAGCAACATAATACTGTTAGAGACATTTTGAGATAACTTTGGTCTAGATATTCACTGCCAATATCACAGAGACATATCTGAATTGTTATAGTGTTTGATTCAGCAGAAATAGTGAAACCCTTATGAAAGGTGGAGGCATAATTCACAGCAGTTTTGAACTTTCATTTCCACTGATTGAAAGATCAATTTCCAGCATCAAATAAAGGATATCAGAAGCTGAGGTACTGAGAAAAGCAGCACCGCTCATCATAGGTACTATGCTGCCAAAAGACAGTCTTCACTGTATTGATTTGCTGCTTATTTGAAGTTTATTGAAGACCTGTGCTCCATTGGGAGTTGAAAGATGAAGAAGAAAAAATCAAGGTAATACAATATTACTATTATTAGCACAATTACCTTTGGATCACTATGTTTTTGATGATTGTTAACACTTTTGCTGCCACCCAATTTTCAACCAAGTCTGGCTTACTGCCATGCAATTTTTTGGGCATGATCAGTTTTCAGGGTGACAATTTCAAAAATCATAAAAAATAAACTGATAAACTTTGGATTTTAAACTATGGAATAGTGTTCATATATTAATGAACTACTAAACTGTCTATATGTAGAGTATATTCTTCATAATCCACAAGCTATTGCTGTAACTGATATTGGCGTCGCACCCCCTACCTGTCTACAGTAAGATATGCCCTCGTTTTCGAGGTTAGTGTGTATCACCTACTCCTGTACCCTTGGGAATATCTACTATTAATCTATATATCTATAAACATCGTCACATGAATCAAAGTTCAAGTTTGTATCACATACAGTGTCTGTTTTATCACTATCACTGGCTAAAAAGTCAGAATAAGAGTCATTTTGGGCATCACTATTCATCAGCTGCGTTGCCCATTTTGAAAATCTTTGTTTACTTACAAAAATCGTTCAAAATCAGACTGCGATATTGTTTACGCACTTATGCTAGATCCACCATTTTGGAGAGATCGTCAGAACATTGCGGATGTAGTGCGCCACGTAAACCCCGGTTTTCGGTTAGCGCTACTTCCGTTTAAAAAGACATCGTTGGCAGGAAAAGGGACTTGGTATTTTGCCGACTTGTGTCGTCGGTTGCAGCCAAAGTGTTAAATTTGGTCAGAAGGGTTCAGGTGATTATTTCCTTCTTTGTGAAAGTTAATTAATTAATTATTATATATATATATAATATGTATACATATATAATATATATACTACATATATAATACATATATAATATGTATACATATACATACTGTCATATTTTAAGATAGAACAAGAGGTTTGTTTATTGCTTATACAGGAACAAAAGTGGCCAAAGTTATGAATGCTCGTATGGATACCTGCAGTCGCAATGTATTTCGTCATGATGACCTGAAAGATGGTGTTTCACTGTCCAGAGTTAGGGATCACTTTATATGTAAGTTATACCACAAGATTTGTGTTGTAATGTTGTTTTTTTTTGTCACTTGCTATAAATTCGGGTGTAGATATTGTGTCTCTGACAATTTCTTTGTCTGAAGCTTGCTTTACTTATCACAGGTGTCCTTTGACATTCGGGAAAGCCTTACTCTAAATTGAGAAGTACTTGTAATTTAGATCCCCAAGTAAAGGATCAGGGTTTCTTGTAGTCAAACTGCATACCATGTGCACACTTAAAATGTTTGGTCCAAGTAGGGAGCGTGTCATTTCTGGGAGAGGGACTGCCATATGGGATAAAAACCCATTTCTGCGGAGAGTGACAAAACCATATAGGCTAAAACCTAGTACAATGAAGTCAACCCTTTGATTTAAAACCCTTTAGCTATATGTTTGTTATACCTTCATAGGTCAGGGATGTTTATTACAGCATTCAATACTAGCATTATTTATGATACCATTACATGCTTGGTACATCTGTTATAGATTCACAGACCATGAATATTTGTCATGTACTATCAGCATCCCTTTGCTAGAGTTGTTGAGAATAAATATAAACTTGTATATAACATCATCATTGCTAGCCATACAACATACTCAAGAACCACAGTTGGTGAGGGAATATGATTTAATTTTAAAACCTTTACCCTACTTTAACTGATTGCCTCCTAGAAGCAGTGGGGAGTGCCAAATTCGCTATTTTCTCTTGGCGACAAGCCGTTGTGAGCGTCATGGTTTGTTTGCTAGTTAAACAAGTTTTATATTTACATTCTCCATTTCGGTATGAAATTTTAATTTACTGACAGGAAGTGTATTTACAAACCACATGTTATTGGTTAAAGGTTTAAAAAATGGTATTTTGTCATTTTTAGTGTGTTTCCATGTCAGTTACCAAACTGTAGAAAATTGTTTACAATGGCAACAGGCGATAAAGTCATAGACGATAAGTGTAAATTATTTACAAAATATTGTTTAATTTCTGTGTTTTTTTTCTTATTATTGGATATACTAAATGGTAACCACCAAGTGAAAGGTATTAAATGTTTTGGAAATTCAAAACTTGACGGTAATTTGATGCCCTTGTGGTGCCAGGGCCCTCAAGTGAAGCAAAGAATAGTACCACTGCAACCTTCAATGCATGTCGTAAGAGGTGACATGCAGGCTCTAGGATGCTATCTTAGAAAATAAAAAGCATCGCAGAAGTAGGATGTGCTGGCCTACTTGTAGGCGCATAACTGGCAAAATGTACAATCACTCTTAGGCTCAGATCACATACAAATCACAGAGTGGTTGACAAGTGGTCGATATGGAGCGTTCTAAGAAGAAGAAGGTGGTAATTTGGGACAGTTTTATATTTATTTAATGCTTTTCTGTTGTGAATAATAATTTTACATTTCCAACTAAAAATTAACAAACAATTGTTTTAGATCGATCTTAAAGACAATTCATTTACCTTAAAAAATTGTTTATTGCTCATAAAAATCTGTTAATAATTAAGAAACTGCAGCTGAATTTGTACATACTCCTGCATTGGGAAAATGGGACCTAAATATAATTCAACCAGAACCTGTTTTTTAATTAAGTAGCTAGTCAATGAAATATGTTCACCAAGTTGAAGGGGAACCGCTCAGGTGACTGTTAGATCGGAAAACTAAATATATTCACAATTGTCAGTCATATATCATACTGATCTCCACGGTTAATGTCAGATGGTTAAATATCATGCATCCTGTCAGATGGTTAAATATCATGTGTTGCTCAATCTCAGATGGTTAAATATAATATATTGCTTAACTTCTCTCATTCAGTCTCAGTGGAGTCAACTGGAATTCTTCCTCCTGATGTTCTAGTTTCTGAAGCCATCAAAATTCTCATGGGAAAGTGCCAGAAATTTTTACAAGAGCTAGATGATGTTGCTGCCAGTACTGCCAAAAAAAAGAAAGGCAAAAGTTATAGCTTGTGTTGACCGTTTCTCTGCCAGTTTCTTGTGTTAAACGAGATTATGACTTGAATGACCGGTCTGCTAGATCAAAAGTTACAACTGTATTATTTGTTACACAAATCATTTTGTCATGCAGCCAGGAATGATTTTGTTTGCATTAAAGAATTGTAACATTTCATTCTCAATATTAAACTTGTTGTTTCTAGTGTTTTGAATGTTATTACTTTTTTTAAAAACTACATTTGCATACAAGATTTGTATGTTGTTATCTGTTGATATATAATACTTTTGAATGTATGATAAAACTGAAGTAATGGATTCTTTGTATGTAGCTTGCCTTGAACACAGTTTTGAGATATTTCTGAGTGTCTAATTGAATGGATTATAGCTTGCTCTCCCATGCAAGTTTCAATCCTGGTACTGCCAAGGAATTTTCTCTCTAGTGGCATAAAGAAAATATTTTAACCTGAACAGTTTTGCTGTGACTGCACTAGCCATGTGACCATTAAATTCCTCCGGTTCATATCTCCCCTGACCTCACTACCAAAAAGTGGTAACACCGATAGTAACGAATGGTTGGCTTTTTAAAATTAAAGAGCTCTCCTGGAATTTTCATGTCAAATAACGTGTTGTGGTGATCACCTGCTTGGAGGGATATATAGAAGGTAACAATAAAGTATTTTCTGGAAGCAGAATGTGTTGAACTGTAGGTACCTTTAGCAAGCTGGATAGAAACACACCACATGGGAGCTACTAGCCCCTGTCTTAGATAGCCTGTGGTATTGAAATTGTCGGCTACAGAAGTGTGGAGTGAGATGGCGTATATTTTGTTAACATCCACAGAAAGTATCTATACCATCCACATTGTGAAATAACTTACATAAATGAAACTGGTGTTTGTTTGGTCTATATCTCAGGTTTTCATTGGTAATTTTGTCATAGTTCTACTGCCGTCATGTGGTTCGCGTGGAGAACTGTCACAAAAACTGCACTGAGATAGACACCAGAGGGTAAACGAAAACATGGAAGACCCAAAACGGCTTAGAATAAAACAGAACAAGAACTGAAAGAAATGAATAATAGCTGGAACATAACGCAGAGGACTGTCAAGAACATAGAAAAATTGTGTGCATTCGTTGCCCTAAGTTTCAAAGGCTAGAGAAAAAGAGAGTTTTGCTCAGTTGGGGGCATATCATGGACAATCCTCAGAAGATTATCATTTGTTTTGTTTATTTTGTTAACCTTTTGATTTAGCTCCCCTTACTCTGTCTCTCAATCTCTTGCTATTATACATTCACATAGTATTTTTAAAAAGAAAGAAAGGTATGATAATTATTCTATAATAATAGTGAACAGCTTCAAGAACACATAAGCTTACACAACAATAGCTGCCTCAAATACAATATGAAGATCAACATTCAAAAAACAGAAGTCATGACTATAAACAGAGAACATAAAGATATCAACATACAAATAAATGACCAAACGCTAAAGCAGGTGAGAGAATTCAAATACCTTGGAAGTATCTGATAGCAGACTGGACAGAGAGATCAAAACTAGAATATAGCAAGCCAACAACATTACATACCAACTTACCCCAATCTTGAAGTACCCAGCACTTCCAGTAGAGACTAAAAAACAGATTATAAATGCAATCTTCATACCAACACTGTGCTACCAGTGCCAAACATGGGAACTGACAAAAGAACAAGAAAAGAAAATTACCACCCGTGAAATGAGATACTTGAGGAAAGCGGTAAATAAAACAAGAAGAGACCATATAAGAAAATTCGAAGAATAGTCAGAACAACACCTGCTTCATAAAAAAAAAAACAGAGACTCAAATGGTTTGGTGAGAATGAACCCGAATACACCAGTTGCAAGAGCATGTAATCTGAAAATGGAATCACCAAGAGGAAGGGGCAGACCAATAAAAAGACGGATTGATTGAGTTACAGACATCTTAAAACTCCACAATAGCACAGCATATCAAGAGTGCACTATTCGGGAAAACCGATCATCAGTTACACCTAACGGCAAAAATACAGAGGGTAAAAAAGAATGTGATAATTTTAACTAGAATAGTTAGCAGTAACAACATCACAAAAAGGGATTGAGAAATTATTAGGGGAAGTGAAAAGCAAAATCTATATCTCAATGTGACAAAAATAATGACAACCGATAAAACGAACATGACAAAAGATGTTTTTATCAAAGCAGAGAAAGTAGAAAATGTGAACAGTTTTGAATATCTTGGTTCACTGCTAACAGACAGAAATGGGATGAAGGAAATTAAAAGAAAAACAAACATGGCTTTACAAAAATTTAACAACTAAAAACAGTCTGGAACGGAACTGATAAGAAAACAAAGATCAGAATACTAAAAGCATGCATATTCCCAGTGGCAACGTATGGGTGTGAAGCATGGACATATATGTGCTTTCGAATAAAAGTGTTACAGAAGAGTCCTATGTATATCATGGACAGAGAAAAGAACAAATAGATCTATCCAGAAAGAACTCAAAATCAAAGAAAACTGGCTAATGCTACAAATAAGAAAGAGAAAATTGAGATATTTTTGACATATAAAAAGAGATGAAGGGCTGGAGAAGACCATCATGGAAGGAGGCATACCGACAAAGGGAAGACCACGGAGAAGATGGATTCAGGATGTATCTGATGGTTTGAACATGACGGCTACAGAGGCAGGACATCTGGCCTATAAGAGAGAAATTCCGGAGAACTGTTGGGGTGGAAAAGTTCTGCTCAGGACAAGCTATTTGATGATGATGATGAAGTGTGTTTGGTTCAGAGTCCATATTACTGCCCTTTTTTCTGCGAATTTATCACACATAGTGGTCTCTGTTGCGTAGAGGCTAGGTGCTCACGTCTCGTTTCCAATGTACTCAGTTCGCTTCCTTGTGGAACCATCGAGATATTTTCCCAGATATCCCTGATCTCAGTGTAGGTGAAACCAAGTTCGTAGTCCTATCGGAAACGGACGGAAAAACGTAGGTCTCGTATTCAAGTTGAGAACGTAAAATGACCCATGGCCGTTAAAAATCGAGAAGAGCAGGCAAGAAAGCCGCTACCTGTGCAAATATTATAAATAAAATTCATACACAATATTTTCACCGTCTTATAAATTACATCAGCGACCGATGCTACGGAGTTCGTGCACTGTAGATGAGATCTTCCTGTGTAATCAAGATTGGAGAACACATGACTACTCTCCGAAATGCAATGATGATAGTTCAATCAATCACATACACAAATTGGTCCTTCACTTTTCGAGAAACAGCTGTGTGTGTTTTTATTATTGCTTCATGTCTGATAGCGACAACAGTATCCTACTGGCTGCATATTTCTTAAGGATAATACAGGAAACAGTGTTAGTGTATATTTTCTTTTAGCTCTCCTGCAGTATTGATAACACATTATCCAGTTCCGACACGTGATATTAAAGTCTTCATGCACCAAACGCCCACTCATTTCTTACCCCTTACCGCCATAAATAAAACTCCTTAACGACGTCCAATTTTTTTCACTTCCATTACAAAAACGTGAACCCAGGCACTGTTTCCTTGTTTGAAATGTGACGTGTACTGATTGATGGTCTCTGTCGTTAAGTTGTACACGTTTTAAATGAAAACAAAATAGCACGAATACAGTTAACTCGACGTAGAACTACTTACGTTACCAAAAAGAACCGATGTTATTGAAAACAAACGCAAGTCTATAGCAATGCTGCCAATGCTATTAAAATGAAATTGCCTACATACGGACTACAGTGCCAGTACTGCGGTAAACATCTTGCTCGTCTGTATATGCCAGTTAAAGTTAGTTTGATAGCTGTCACTAGACAAACTTACAAAAGGTAAATAAATCAGAAAATAAGTCAACAATCAGTTTTTATCTTTGCAGTTTTATCAACAAAGACGTTACTAGTCAAAATATCAGATGAAATCTTTTTCTTATAAATGTCGCGAAAATAACCACAAGGAAAAAATTTAATCGGTACTTACTTTGTACATAAATTTAACTTGAACAATCAAACCTCTTCTTGCTTTTGTAAGTAAAACATCGCGACTCATTCCTATCTCGGATTTATTTATCGAAAGTCAGTAAATTGTCCAATTTCTTTGTGTTAATATTTGTCATCTTATCATCATCATCAAACTGCTTGTCCTGAGCAGAACTTTGCCACCCCAACAGTCTTCCGGAATTTCTCTCTCTCATAAGCCAGATGTCCTGCGTCTGCAGCCGTCATGTTGAACCCATCAGTTACTTCCTGAATCCATCTTCTCCGTGGTCTTCCCCTTCTTCTCTTCTTATACTATTATTCAATATAAAAAAAGAACAAACATTTAAACAACTAAAAACTGTTTGGAATAGAACGTATAGGAAAACAAAGAAACAAAGATCAGAATACTAAGAGCAACATATTCCCAGTGGCAACATATTGGTGTGAAGCATGGACATTTAACAAGGTTGTGATAAATATTTATGTGCTTTTGAATATAAGTTTTACAGAAGAGTACTTCGTATATCTTGGAAAGAGAAGAGAACAAATAGATCTATCCAGATGAACTCAAAATGCAAAGAAAACTGGCTAATGTTACAAATTGAAAAAATTTGAAGAATTTTGGACATATTCTTCTTCTTCAAACGCTCCATATCGACCACTTGTTAACCACTCTTTGTGATTTGTATGTGATCTGAGCCTAAGAGCGATTGTACGTTGTGCCAGTTATGCGTCTACAAATAGGCCAGCACATCCGATTTCTGCTATGCTTTTTATTTACTAGGTAGCTTTCCTAGACCCCTACCTCATCCGCCTCTTACGTACAACATGCATTGTAGGTCGCAGTGATACTATTCTTTGCTCCCATTGAGAGCTTCGGCAACACAGAGACAATTTTGGACATATAAAAAGACACGATGGTTGAAGAAGACCACTATACAAAGAGGCATTACGGCAAAGAGGAAGAATACGGAGAATATGGATTCAGGATGAAAGTAACGATTTGAGTATTACGGTTGTAAATTTGGACATCTGGTCTATGAGATTCCAAAGGACTGTTAGGTGGCAAAGTTCTGCTCAGGATATGATGACGCAATATGTCACTCGGCTTTATTTACCTCGTTTGATCCTATCCATTTAGAAAATGGTCTATTCAGGTTACAGGTGAAGGTTAGCTGTCCACAAACACTGTTGATTTTGTTCGAGTCATTCCATCAAGATAGGACAGACACAGAACAACATGATGATTTGAGGTTAGAGATCTTCAATATCAACAGCAGAGTCAAACAAGGATGTAATCTTGTTCAAACACTGTTTGATATTATCTTTGCTTCCGTGATAAATACCGCATTCGGATCATTTACCCATTGCGTGGGATCAAGGGCGAAATGGAAAAAAAAGTAGCGCTAGGATCACTTTTCTGGCACTGACCAAGAGACACTACTTCATCTTCACATGGTGGCCCTGAAAACAGCTGCACTGTAGTCTGACAAAGCGGAGATGGTTCAAAGAGAAGCTATTCATGAGATTAGAGGGTATTGTTAACGCAGCTGCGAATGTTATGAGATTGGTTCGCACAGACTGGTCGGAAAAGACTCTAGTATTTGGTTACAATCAGTATAGTTTACCACAAGAATGATTATGTGGTATTACTATTATAGCAATATTGGCATTCAAACTAAATCAGAGAACAAGACACATATCAAACAACAATAAAATACATCCAGTTGGGGAGGCAACAAGTCATCAACAAAAACACACACGATCTAATCAACAGACTCAAAAGAAATCATCACTCAACAATTCTTCGTATCAGAACAGGACACTGCAGACTCAACCCCCGCATGCACAGAATAAAGTCAGCTCAGACTTCACAGTTGTGCGTGTCAGACTGAAACACGTACCCCAGAGTACATCGTGCAGTCTTGCCCTTTCTACTTGCACCAACGAAACATGAAATCATTAACAAAACTTACAGATCAAGCTCTGGGGAACCAACAAGGAACTCTAACTGACTACAACTTCTTAGAGCAACCCATCACATGAAGCCGATCGCAAAGAAGAAAAGAACGCATATGCGTAGCTCACAACAAAGCATACAAGTGTGCGGCTAAATACCAACAAAACTGTAATGTTATTAATTACGACAAACTGCAGACATTTTGAAATTTATCACAGCGATAACACTGTCAGATTCTCGTACCTGCACAAGTGGTAGAGATAAGATGAAAGAGAGAGCTAATAACAACGATACAGAAAGTCGTAAAATCTCTCAAATGACAGACAGCGCCTCTAATAACCATCTACTAAAACTGACTCCATTTTGTGTTAAAGCACGTTTGTAAATCGTAATGTTACATGTCTGCTTGTATAACTCTTTTACAAATTGCATGCACGTGTGTCTTATTGGTGTTTTACGTCAAGGGTTGAACAACGTAGTACACAAGTTATTGGCAATGAATGTAACGGGAAATTCTTGCAGTTGGCATAGGCGTCCACATACACTTTATCAATGGGGAGATTGAGAAAATAAATTTAGTTGGTATTTAACTAAGCGGAAATGGAGAAGACCAGATTCAAATCAGATTTTGATTACGGACTCCATATATAAAACTATTTTCTTATTTTACCTCTGAAGACGGCGAAGACAACAGCATGGTGAGGGATAGCAGTAAAATGGTAAGCAGGCCTCACGCAAAACTCAGTCAGAAGTGCAATACTAGGCGTCATGACTTCCGCTTGAATTAACAGCGGACGAACGCAGAAGAAGAAGAACTTCTTATAAATGTTGAAACTATAGTTAGTTAGCAACAGTCAATCGCATTGTTTTTTTCTTCAAAAGCCATTTTCCTGATTGGGGGGAGAGTGCTTTGCGTTCCCGTATGGATGCCCATGACAGTGGGTTATGCAAGAAATACTGTGTTATGGAAGCCAGACATGGACAATGAAGAATAAATTGCAGCAAATTTCAGTTTTACACAAAAAAGATGTGTCTGTTGATATATATGTATGGAATACAGCCCGAGAGTTGATATTGATTATTGGTTACTGAACCCACGTGACAGCACTCCGATCAGATCCTTAGGTGCTCAGTCTCCCACAACAGATGACGAAGGTTATGCATATTAATGATTTCCGTGTCTCGCTGGTTAAACCAACTCCTCACTCTCTCACGCCGCTTGTGTCTGGTCGGAACTCACAAGGGATGCAAAGAATAGTTACACTACGACATACAAGGCATGTCGTAAGAAGCGAGTGATGTAGGACATAGGAAGCTACCTAGTAAATAAAAATCATCGCAGAAATTGGATGTGCTGATCTATTTGTAGGCGTATAATCACACAACGTACAATCGCTCTTTGGCTCAGATCACAAACAAATCACACAGAGTGGTTAACAAATGGTCGATATGGAGTGTTTGAAGAAGAAGAAAACAAATAAAGCCAATTGTAAAACATTTCTTCAAGAGAATATGAACACCATTATACAATAGAGATGCTGGAAATGAACCAAACATGTGAAACTCATGGAGACTAAATCTGTCACAAGAACTGTACTGAGATGGAACACTAGAAGGTAAACGAATGCTTAGAAGACCGAAAATGACCCGGAGAAGAACAGTAAGACAAGAACGGAACAAAATGAATCACAGCTGGAACACAATACAGATGACGGCCACAAACATAAAAGTCTGACGTGAAGTTGTTGCTTCCCTAAGCTCTAATAGCGTCACAGGCTAGAAAGACAAAAACGTCTTCATATTTCACAATCTTTAAAATGACATCGAGGTCTATCATCAGTGTAACGGAGTTCTTGCATTGTCGCTGAGTGATTCCTGTGTACGAAAGACACAGGAGCACTTATTATTCTTTTTCTTCTTCTTTTTGTCGTCACACTGCTACCGGGTTGTTGCCCAGTGTCGTGGTTTTCTGTTTTTGTCTTGCGTTGTTCTGGTGGATTGTGTGATTATTATCTTTGCTCTTTCACAGGATTCTGCTACGCCATCTAACCATCTTTTCCGTGGTCTTCCTCTTGCCTTCTTTCCCGTTGTTCTGTTGTAGAAGACTCTGTATACTGTGGAGTTTGGATGCATTCTTATTAAGTGGCCAAACCACTTCATTCTTTGTTTCTCTATGTAATTCAAGCACGGTTTTGTGCCAACTTTCTTTCTTATGCTGATGTTAGTGATTCTGTCTTTTCTTGTGTTGTTGGTAACTTTTTGCAGGCAACGCATTTCACATGTAGTTATTTTTTGTGACTGCGCTTTGCTCAATGTCCATGTTTGGCTCTGGTAACACAAAGTAGGTATCAAAATGCTGTTGATCATCTGCTGCTTAGCTGCCTGTGAAATTTGTGGGTGCCTTAACAGTGGGGCTAGCTGGTAGGTTACAGCATGATAATTCAGAGAAGCATAATGATAATAGAAATAACAAACAATCAATTATCCAGACAAAATCAAGTTAATCAAACATTGACTGCCATCAGTCCATCTGTAATGATCAATAACAAGGTAAACACTATCTTTCTTTCTTTTTTTTTTTCCGATCCAGAAGCACTTGAGCTTTTTTCAGCTCTTCGGCTCGGTGCCATGGACATCGTAACCCTTCGGTTCGGTGCCACGAACACCGTAAATCTGGGCAATCTGTGGCTTTTTCTGCCATCCCTCGGAATTGAACCCGCACACACAGAGGGATAGTCACCTGTAGTCCAAAGCGCTACGAACACGCTGGACAGACGAGCAGGTAAACACTATAAGGAAATAACTTTAACTAATCAAGCACTCGTTAGTTTTATTCATAAAAAATATCAATTTGAAATCGTCAAAAAGATGTTTTATTCTCATTGTATGACAGGTTTGTCGTAAATACTCGCAATGTCAGCTATGTCAGAAATATTAGTGATCCAGCCTTGCGAGTCTAGAGCTTTGATATATATATAATTGATAACCTAACGGTCACCTTAGTGCTTGCTTGCTTGCTTGAAATGAGCGGTATTCATGTGAAACTTGTCGTTATGTTATGGCGTCATAATCTGAAGTTATAAACTAGAAAGATAAATGAAATGCAGTGGCGTCCTTGGCATGCTTCCACACGTAAAAAAACCATTACTTTATATTTGCTCGTAATATGTATTTAATTGTGAGGGATGGAAATACTTTTTCTTACGATGAGTTTCAGTTTCAGTTTGGAATATCTTCATTGCACTCCGGACATGTCCATAGGTGCTCCGATCTCCTTCGCAATATCTCCAACAGCGTCCAGCGACTGACCGTACCAGTTCGATTTTGATTGATGAGCCGACTCGTATACCTGTTGTACCGTTCTTTTCTTGCCACACCAATCTTCAAACCCAGCTTTTGCAATCTAGTAGTTGACGTGGATTGGTTTAGATGAAGGTTTTCTCTGCGGCCACGATTTATGACAGCGTTCACAATGTCAGCTCTGTCCGTTGGCTGACCCTCTGATATAACGGCAGAGCCAACCAGTCTGTATGCTCTCTCATTGCCAACGACACCCATGTTACGATAAGTTCTATTGAGGAATGCAGTGTTAGGCCAGTATTGTTCATCAATCGTAGACATATGATAGGTGATGTGGTCTACTTTCCAGTGCTTTCATGGTACCCAAATGAGGCTGGGTCGACCTGAGAGTTGTTGCGGTCGGACAAAAATTCCACGCCCACTGTTGACCTGAACCTGGACCAGATTCCTAAGAAACGAGTGCACTGAGCTTTTCAGCTCTTCGGTTCGGTGCCACGAACACCGTAAATCTGGGGAATCTGTGGCTTTTTCTGCCATACCGCAGAATTGAACCCGCACACACAGAGGGATAGTCACCCGTAGTCCAACGCGCTACGAACACGCTGGGCAGACCGGCAGAGAAAAGAAATAAAGACACATACTGAAGTAGTAGCATGTCCCTTGCGGAACGTTGCATTCATCACAGCTCGCCTGGAAAGCTCTCTGTCTCTTGCATGTTCATGTTCAAGTTTTCTTTGATTTCCTGCTGCCATTTTCGTCTTGGTCGTCACCTGACTCGTTTTCCAGGAATCATGTCGTCCATTATCTTTCTCTGCAGACCACTGTGGCGTTTAATGTGGCCAAGTAGTTCATCTTCCGGAACATGATGTTATTTATGAGCCAGTGCTCCTTGATATGAGACACATACTATGCAACAAAAAAAACCCAACACATTCATTTATTATGATGCCAACTTTTTGTGTGTAGCTTAATCTGATTTCAATGTTTAATACAGTGAAACATTGACTTGCAAATGTAGGTTCTGTGCTCAGTGTTTGACAAGTTTAAACTTCGATGATTTATCTCCTATCTCATATATCATTTGCTCAAATCGGGTGTCATGTTGAAGTTTTACGTGGAAATGTAAAAATATTCCAGAAGATTTTTATTCGTGTACACCGTATAGTGGCGAATTAACCACACAAAATTAAATATCAGCTCGTTCGAAATCAGCAGCACAGATCGGGTGTACTCTCCCTCCCCTATTCCTTTTTCCAACTGTCCCTTCCCCCTTTCTGAAAAGTAAACAGCCTGTCTTTTAAAAAAAAGTTTATTTTTCAGGTATCAATCAGAAAAAGAGTATAAATGTTCGCTGAAATATGTAGCAGACAGAATAACACAAACTTTAGATCTTAACATTACAAATTAACTTAACATTATGCGTCTCAACGAGATATTAATGTTATAATTTTAGTATTAGATGTCTGTCCTTTCATTGAGAAATTTATCTGTGTATATACACCTCCATCTGTTCATCCATTCACTCACCAACTTACCAAAATTATATCTATTTATCCATTCACTCACCAACTTACCAACAATCTCCATTCACTCACCAACTTACCAAAAATCTATTTAGCTTTCTATTCATCCATTCACCAACTTACCAAAAATCTTACAGAACCGAGTAAACACTGGGTGAAACCGGACACATCGCCGAAGGATAAGCACCAGAGCTCCAAATGGTGCTGAAGATGTGACGTAAAACACACCAATGCTAAGGCTGCATGAATCATATTTCCACATGAATAGAATTTATGGGAAGTCTGGTACATCGGTCTGGGCGGTGATCGAGAGAGAGAGACAGAGAGATAAAGCTACTGGAATCCATTTATTTTATTGCTATTGTTTCTCTCCTAATCGAATGCACTGCCAACAAGATCTTGACAGAAGACAACAAACAATCCTGTCGAGCATCATATCTGCTGTTGAATGGTTTGCCAAGTTGTTCCTTATATACGGATGTGTATTGTATGTCTTCATTTAGCATTTTTATTACACTGCTAATCTTTTGTAGAATACAATAGTAGTGCATGTCATGCTTCAAGATTATCTCTCTTCATGTAAGCTGTCAACAGTCGTTTCTTCTATCACAATCTCTCTCTTTTTCTCTAACCTTCTCAGCGGCGGCTCGTCATTAAGGGTCAGTGGGGCCGGGCCCCACCAAAATAATGTGTAACGTATTTATTATTTTATAAATTAAAACATATCCTAACCAAAAACCATGTTTTTTTCCCGAAAATTTCTGTCTGGCCCCACCAACAAAAATGAGCACGAGCCGCCACTGAGTTACTTTCTATTCTATTAATTTTGCTACAAGTATACACAACGTTGAAACCTGATCTCTACATTATCTATGCAGTCTGAAGTATGTCTATTCATATCTCTACATTGTATCTACAACATTCTTTATCCTGTCCATTATCACTCTATTCCTCGGTTGTTTGTATCTACAACATTCTTTCTCTTGTCCATTATCACTCTATTCCTCGGTTGTTTGTATCTACAACATTCTTTACCCTTGTCCATTATCACTCTATTCCTCAGTTGTTTGTATCTACAACATTCTTTGTCCTGTCCATTATCACTCTATTCCTCAGTTGTTTGTATCTAAAACATTCTTTGTCCTGTCCATTATCACTCTATTCCTCAGTTGTTCTGCAATATCTCTTTAGTTTATCATTCTTGCCCGTGTGTTGCCAGCTCACAACAAGAATGCTACATCAACTACAAGGCATTGTATAGAACGACTGAGGTGGCCTAGGCAAGCTACTCTATTCCTCAGTAAATAAAAACATCGCAGAAATCGCCCGAGTGGAAACAACCGGGGCCCAAATTTGTTGTGTAAGGAATAGAACCACTGTCACCTGCCACGCATGTCATAAGAGGCGATAAGGAGGTTTGGTTGAAATCGGATGCACATGTCCTAAGCGTGTAGAAGTTTATGCGTTTAGGGGCCTACCAAACCAATGTGCAACGTATACACGTTCTTGGCAAAGATCAAACATATCACAGAGAGTGATTAAAATTGGTGGTAAAGAACGAACGCAAAGAAGAAGAAGAAGAATCGCAGAAATCGGATGTGGTGGCCTACTTGTAGGTGCAAAACTGGCACAACATACAATCGATCCTTCAAAAGACAACAAATGCAGTGGTTTGGACATTTAATGAGAATGAAATACAACCAACCACCAATAACAGCATACAATAAAAAGAGATCTGATACTAGAGCTAAGGGAAGACCAAGAAAAAGATGGATAGACAATATCAAGACCACAATACATAAACACGGATACAACACAACAAGGGCTACTCATCTGGCCCTAGAACGCAAATTAAAGCTCCCATCCCTACGCTTAACGGCAAGAGTTGACAGTCAACTACATCTTCCACCTGGGAATAGACAATAGGCAATAGACACATCTCAAAGAGTGGTTTAATAAGTGGTCGATATGGAGCGCTCAAAGAAGAAGAAGTACTCTTTCATGCACACATTATTTTTCTGTAATTGATGCAGTCTTTCCAATCCTCTTCCTTAGGTAACATATATTCTTTCCAGTTTGCAAATATTTTCTCTCCCAGGCTGTATCTAGTAATTTATATAACATTTCTGTTGATGTATCATTGTCCGGTACATACCTATTATGCTCTTCTCTCCTACCATTATACGTTACATTCGGCCGTAGCCTTCGATAACATACGGCCGGCGGGCTCAGGTAAAATTCTAGGAAATAAGACCACAACTGTCGCGTGATCCTCGCATTCCAGTTTTGTTGTATATACTAATTAATTTTAAAACATGCTAGATCAAGGTTATATTATGTTACAAATTAATTTTAAAACATGCTAGATCAAGGTTATATTATGTTACAAATTAATTTTAAAACATGCTAGATCAAGGTTATATTATGTTACAAATTAATTTTAAAACATGCTAGATCAAGGTTATATTATGTTACTAATTAATTTTAAAACATGCTAGATCAAGGTTATATTATGTTACAAATTAATTTTAAAGCTAAGGAAAATCAGTATTATTAAAAATTTTTATCAATAAGTAATCATAAAAGCACAGAATCGAGTAAAATTTGCAAAAAAAAGCGTACAGTCTTCTTCTTCTTCTGGGTTCTCATTAGATTGGGATTTCGGATTCTCTAATAAAGGCAGCCGTCTGCCTCAGATTATCAGCCACGCCATACAGTTTGTCTTGGACGCTAGTGTAAGTAGGCCACGTCTTTCTTCTCAAGTCTGCATACTGGAGGCAATTCTGTAGAATATAATTCCTATGATTTCTGCTTCCCCGTTTGTGCCGACCTCTTCCCGCAATAAGTTTTGGTCACCCCCACGATGGTAGGTCTGACATTCTTACTGCGTGGCTAAATCTCCGATGCAGATTGGGGACCGTAGAATCCGTTATCCCATTCCTCATTGTGAGGGTCGTTGCACCATGTTATGCGCTTTACGGCCTGGTGCATCCGTTTTCTGCAAGCATTTGTTTTGGGTTAGCATTCCCTAGCGGACACATGCATCCGATTTCAGCCAAACCTTCTTTGTCACCTCTTACGACATGCGTGACAGGTAACAGTGGTTCTATTCTTTACAACCCAAATTTGGGCCCCCTGTAACCACTCGGGGCGGTACAGTGTTCTATCAAACATATTAAAAAATCAGCCCCCATTAAACAGGAACTATCGATTTTCCGTCTGAGCTAGACGACCTTACGTTGCCGGTGGCCACGCATTGGGCCTGCAAGCAATTTCTCCATACTGCTATATCATTGACAATTTTTCTTAATCTCTTCTATGGAAATGAATTCAATAATTCTCGCCTCTCTCAGAAAATTTCGTTTTAAAGTTTACCTAGCGCATCCTCTCTTTCTTGAACTCTGTGTCTTTCACTTCAATGTCTGCCTTTGTGATGCCTTGTTCATTTCTTCCTGAGGTATACCCAACATTATCTCTATAACAATTGTTACTATTGTAGTTAATTAGTCATTTATCTAATTTCATCATATCTACATTTCTATACATATGAAAAAATGAAAATCGAGGCATATCATTTACAGGACATAGCCATCAATCAGAATGCAAGTTATTCAGTGCTACATAGAACTAATACTGACATACGCATGCGAGTTATTCAGTGCTACATAGAACTAATACTGACATACGCATGCGAGTTATTCAGTGCTACATAGAACTAATACTGACATACGCATGCGAGTTATTCAGTGCTACATAGAACTAATACTGACATACGCATGCGAGTTATTCAGTGCTACATAGAACTAATACTGACATACGCATGCGAGTTATTCAGTGCTACATAGAACTAATACTGACATACGCATGCGAGTTATTCAGTGCTACATAGAACTAATACTGACATACGCATGCGAGTTATTCAGTGCTACATAGAACCAATACTGACATACGCATGCGAGTTTGAGAGTTATTCAGTGCTACATAGAACCAATACTAACATACACATGCGAGTCATGAACAATGAACACACAGATCGAAAAATCTCTGAGGGCCACAGAAATGTGGTTTTACAGAAGAATGATGAGAATCCCATGGACTGCTAAAATGACTATAGTTGAGGTCAAGACACAATTATCATCAATATAAGAAAGAGGCAGTCATCATTTTTCGGGAAGGTGATGAGGAGGGGAGGTTTAGAACACATTGTGACAACCGGTAAAATCGAGGGTAGACGAGACAGAGAAAGAGAGAAAAGTTTGGATAGCCTGACTTCATGCCATGGTAGAGTGCAACATCTGAGTTGATAGCAAACACCAACGACAGAGATTTGTGGAGATCCATGATCGCCTACGCCAGCCGGCACGGCACCGATGATGATGAGCCATCACCCACAGTAAACGAGGCGTTGATTTTCTTGGCACCACTTATACGTTCAGTAGTTTGTCATTGCTTTCTGAACGGTGAGGTCTATTTTTCCCTTTTGTAAAAATCCCACGGAAACGAATTCGCTTCCAAACCGGGGGATTTGAACCAGGTACTCTTGGGTTTGTGATCGAACTCACTACCGCTTGAGCTACAGACGTTCACATACATATACATAGTATATATATTTATATATACCTGCTCACATCTACACATGCACACTTTACATCAGCACACATCAACTGACATACACACACACCGACACGCATATTATATATTTGTGAACAAAATATGTTCTCACGATTATGTCAAATTTCTCCCCCCCCATCTTTTCATGGTGAAGACTGCCGCTGTAGTTGGTCTCGTTGGAAGTGTCCGCTAAAGCACTTCATTTGCAAGATGTTTCATCTTTCTCCCCACCGTCAAGAAAACACAAAAGTAAACATCAGACATTGCGCAATTTTTCAAGTTCAAACCAAGAACGTGCGTGTTCTAAGCAATATGGCTGACAAGGTGTGCAAAATTAATGAAAACAAACATGGTCGTTGCTCGTGCGCAGTCGATCTTGTAAAGTCGTAGACATGAAGACCTTATTTTTTCAGACGCCAACGTTTCAGTGCTGATTGATGGATAGATATGGCAGTCTAGTTAACCCGACCGCATCTATTCATCATATCATGGGATCAAACGTATGGGACAGCAAGAAGCTCAACAAAGGTGGTGCGGAGGCAATGTTTTGTCATTGGTAGTATGGAATAAATAGAGGATTACTGGGTAAAACGGGTGGATTTACGGAAGTAAGAACAAACAATTTGAACAAGTCAACCAAAGTATCTTCGTCATTGAAATAAGAAATTCAGATTGAATATTGTAGTGATATTGACATGAAAGGCACCACTAACTACGTTACTTGACATAGTCCACTAATGGTGTTTATATTTATGAGTCTATGATCTACCGTTTCTTACATATAGAAGTTTGCTATCTACTGTTTCTTAATGAGAAGTTCACTATCTACTGTTTCTTACATGTAGAAGTTTCTATCTACTGTTTCTTTAATGTGAAGTTGCTATCTACTGTTTCTTTAATGTAGAAGTTCACTATCTACTGTTTCTTTAATGTAGAAGTTCACTATCTACTGTTTCTTACATGAAGAAGTTCACTATCTACTGTTTCTTTAATGTAGAAGTTCACTATCTACTGTTTCTTACATGTAGAAGTTCACTATCTACTGTTTCATAATGTAGAAGTTCACTATCTACTGTTTCTTACATGTAGAAGTTTGCTATCTACTGTTTCTTTAATGTAGAAGTTCACTATCTACTGTTTCTTACATGAAGAAGTTCACTATCTACTGTTTCTTTAATGTAGAAGTTCACTATCTACTGTTTCTTACATGAAGAAGTTCACTATCTACTGTTTCTTTAATGTAGAAGTTCACTATCTACTATTTCTTACATGAAGAAGTTCACTATCTACTGTTTCTTTAATGTAGAAGTTCACTATCTACTGTTTCTTACATGTAGAAGTTTGCTATCTACTGTTTCTTTAATGTAGAAGTTCGCTATCTACTGTTTCTTACATGTAGAAGTTCACTATCTACTGTTTCTTACATGTAGAAGTTCGCTATCTACTGTTTCTTACATGTAGAAGTTCACTATCTACTGTTTCTTACATGTAGAAGTTCACTATCTACTGTTTCCTAATGTACAAGTTCACTATCTACTGTTTCTTTAATGTAGAAGTTCGCTATCTACTGTTTCTTACATGTAGAAGTTCACTATCTACTGTTTCCTAATGTAGAAGTTCACTATCTACTGTTTCCTAATGTAGAAGTTCACTATCTACTGTTTCTTTAATGTAGAAGTTCGCTATCTACTGTTTCTTACATCTAGAAGTTCGCTATCTACTGTTTCTTACATGTAGAAGTTCACTATCTACTGTTTCTTTAACGTAGAAGTTCACTATCTACTGTTTCCTAATGTAGAAGTTCACTATCTACTGTTTCCTAATGTAGAAGTTCACTATCTACTGTTTCATAATGTAGAAGTTCACTATCTACTGTTTCCTAATGTAGAAGTTCACTATCTACTGTTTCTTACATGTAGACGTTCACTATCTACTGTTTCTTAAATGTAGAAGTTCACTATCTACTGTTTCTTACATGTAGAAGTTCACTATCTACTGTTTCTTTAACGTAGAAGTTCACTATCTACTGTTTCTTACATGTAGAAGTTCACTACTGTTTCCTAATGTAGAAGTTCGCTATCTACTGTTTCTTAATGAAAGTGCTATGTGGAACGAAAAAGTACACATTAATACCCACAACATCTTTAGTGGAATCGCTGCACATGTATGAGGGTGAGGAGTAATGACATACAGAAGTGATCAATTGACCACCTTACATATAACGGTGAGGAGTAATGACATACAGAAGTGATCAATTGACCACCTTACATATAACGGTGAGGAGTAATGACATACAGAAGTGATCAATTGACCACCTTACATATAACGGTGAGGAGTAATGACATACAGAAGTGATCAATTGATCACCTTACATATAACGGTGAGGAGTAATGACATACAGAAGTGATCAATTGACCACCTTACATATAACGGTGAGGAGTAATGACATACAGAAGTGATCAATTGACCACCTTACATATAACGGTGAGGAGTAATGACATACAGAAGTGATCAATTGACCACCTTACATATAACGGTGAGGAGTAGTGACATACAGAAGTGATCAATTGATCACCTTACAAATAACGGTGAGGAGTAATGACATACAGAAGTGATCAATTGACCACCTTACATATAACGGTGAGGAGTAGTGACATACAGAAGTGACCCATTGATCACTTTATGTATGGTGGTGAGAAATTTATGTCAAAGTTTTCCGATTGTTGTCTTGTGTGTTTTATGAGTCTGCCATCAGCATGCTACTATATTTTGCTTTCCTTAATGAGACTAGCCGACCCCAACTCTGCTGGATGCAAAGACGGTCGAAGAACACACATTCTAGAGAATCTGCTTAAACAGCTACTGCACATGAGAAAACAGCCAACAGCAACATAGGACGACTACTAAAATATGAGCTAAACAAGTCACTCTGCGCCTCAGAACAGGATATGACTGTAGTCGCATGTATACAAGATTCAATATTTGACAATTCAGACGTGTGTCTTACGTGTCGTGAAACTGTCTTCTTTCTACTTTACTCTAATCCTGTTTTGTCTCACAACGTCATGATAAGAAGAGACATATATAACGGGCTTTTGTGTGCGCTTTATAAATCTCTAAGGTTCACCTTATGCTTGGACAGCAATTTGTTATTCACTGTATCGGAGTAACATTGCTCTTTGTATTCACTGTATCGGAGTAACATTGCTCTTTGTATTCACTGTATCGGAGTAACATTGCTCTTTGTATTCACTGTATCGGAGTAACATTGCTCTTTGTATTCACTGTATCGGAGTAACATTGCTCTTTGTATTCACTGTATCGGAGTAACATTGCTCTTTGTATTCACTGTATCGGAGTAACATTGCTCTTTGTATTCACTGTATCTGAGTAACATTGCTCTTTGTATTCACTGTATCGGAGTAACATTGCTCTTTGTATTCACTGTATCGGAGTAACATTGCTCTTTGTATTCACTGTATCGGAGTAACATTGCTCTTTGTATTCACTGTATCGGAGTAACATTGCTCTTTGAGGTGCACTGTTTGTTGGTAATCTGCTTTGGTAGCCGAACTATTTAATTTGTTGTTTCTTGATGAAGTTGCAGTACTGATGTTGTACCCCCTTTTTTCCTGATGTCTTCATTTCTCAACCGGTCTGTTCTTGTTACACCCAGCATTCTGCGTAGACACTTCATCTCTGCCGTGTCTTCATTTCTCAACCGGTCTGTTCTTGTTACACCCAACATTCTGCGTAGACACTTCATCTCTGCCGTGTCTTCATTTCTAAACTGGTCTCTTCTTGTTACACCCAACATTCTGCGTAGACACTTCATCTCTGCCGTGTCTTCATTTCTCAACCGGTCTGTTCTTGTTACACCCAGCATTCTGCGTAGACACTTCATCTCTGCCGTGTCTTCATTTCTAAACTGGTCTCTTCTTGTTACACCCAACATTCTGCGTAGACACTTCATCTCTGCCGTGTCTTCATTTCTCAACCGGTCTGTTCTTGTTACACCCAACATTCTGCGTAGACCCTTCATCTCTGCCGTGTCTTCATTTCTAAACTGGTCTGTTCTTGTTACACCCAGCATTCTGCGTAGACACTTCATCTCTGTCGTGACTAGTTTACTTCTTTCGTTTGATCTCATCGTCCAGGCTTGGCACTGATAGCAAAATGTTGGCAGAAATATTGTATTGAACAATACTGTTTTAGTATTCGTGGTGACATGCTTTAATTTCAAAATTGGTGTCATGTGTCCTAGTGTTTGATTTACTTTACTGCATATATGTTGGATTTCGTTAATTATTCTTCCGTTTGAAACTCTATATATCCTATATTGTTTAATATAAAGAGACATATATACAATATTACTAATAATTGATCACCGAGAAGAACTATGGGAGACAGTGTAATATAGGAATGTTTGTACATTCTGATAGATTTGATTAGACATCTGAGCAGTTACATACTAATAGAACAATATGTGGATGGAGGGAGAGAAGTCATGACAGAAGAGCAAATATCGTTTGAAGTACTGCCATTTGAAGCAGTCAGTAAACTTTGCCCAGGAAAATCCACGAACACATCGTCTGGGTCAGTGTTGATAGTCCAACACGTGACGTTACATTAGAGCTACTAGTTATTGATTGTGACCTTATAGTCCAGCGTCTCTCAACCGGGGATCATCTCTGGGGTCTCGCCAGAAATCTCTAGTGGTTCTGTGAGAAATAGTGATGAATAGGTTAACCATATGTAAATATATATTGAATATTAATAATAATAATATAATAAAGTAATATATAATTACTTTCTTGTAGAAATTACCATATGACGTGAATATTCATGTCAAGGGTTAAGCAAGGGTGAAATGGAGGGGACACGCTGGTCTAGACTCTTGCAAATTTAGCGTATAAACAAATTGGAGAATTGAGAAAAATTACATTTTATAACGGGGTGTTTTCTTCCATGTTTTATCTTTGTTCATTTGTAATTTTCTTTCATCTTTGTTTCTTCGCATACCTTCACTTACTTATTCTTATCCTTTCCTCGTGGAGCATAGGGTTTCAATAGTTGTTCACCACCTTTCGTGGACTCTGGTTGTTTACTTTATGTCCTCCCTGGATAGTCCAGCACCCTTCAGTTCTTCAAGAAGATTCCGTCTCCAAGTATGTTTAGACGTACCATTTTTCGTTTTCCTTGCGGGTTCCACTCAATTGCTTGTCTAGTAACACTCAACTGTGTCTTCTGTAAGATATCCGTCCGACCCATCGCCATCTTCTCACGTCCAACCTATCATGGGTTCCTATACTATTATTATCAACTTGTCTGTGTTTGCAACTCTGTCAAACCTTCTCAGTCAGAGAATACGCCGAAAACATTCGTTGACAAAGGTCTGAATCTTATTTGTATTTAACTTGATGACTTTAGCACGTTTCCGAGCCATACAGCAATACAGATTTCAAATTTCAGCTGAATATCCTGAACTTTGTTTTAGTGGAGATGGTAGTAGATCTTCACACTGTGTATAATCGGAACAAAACATTGTTCATTTGTATTTTGGTACGTGGAAAACGTATACATCAATTATCCGGCAAAAAGAAGACGTAATAGGTGATCTGGATTCCGAGCGTTGGGCGACGGGTGACAAGCCCCTGTGAGTGCGGTTCAATTCTGCGGGCTGGCAGAAAAGTCACAGGTTCTCCAGATTTGCGGTGTTTGTAGCACAGAAACGAAGGGTTACGATTTCCGTGGCACCGAGCCGAAGAGCTGAAAGCTCAAGTGCTTCTGTGTCTAAAAAAAAATGTTCTGACAGTTTTGAAGGGGGTTTTAACCCTTTCACTGCTACATTCTTTCCGAAGATGGATCTAAAAATAGCTACTCTTTGTTTCTATGTCACAAACATGAATGAACGCCGATAGCAGTGACAGTAGAAATGTATAACGTGTTAACACGTTTTTAGTCCAAAGAGGAGAGATAATAACAGACGTGTTAACACGTCTTAGGCAGTGAATGGGGAAAACGTATATACACGCCTTTAGCAGCTAAAGGGTTAAAGCCTAAGGATTGATTTCATTGCACTGGGTTTTACCCCATATAGCTCGGTCCATCTACGCAGTAATGGCACGCCACCTACCGGGAGTATTGCACCTAGCACGAACTTCGTAGCCGGCAACAATCATAGAGGTATCTGGACAAAATACACTATTGAACAGAACGGTGCGATTCGGATTTGAACCCACGACCTTCTACTCGCAAGGCAAGGGTTTAGCCACTTAGTCACACAGACCCCCTGGCAAGGCAAGGGTTTAGCCACTTAGTCACACAGACCCCCTGGCAAGGCAAGGGTTTAGCCACTTAGTCACACAGACCCCCTGGTCCTGACAGTGATTCGACCAACTCGTGGTTTCTGGTAACCTAAGTCCGCCCAGGTCAGTCGGGAAATCAGAAATACCAGTTAATGGGGATTGACTTTTATGTGTTTGCTACGTGGCTCCTGGCATCATAAGGTCGCTCAGGTCAGTCCGGAAATTAACAATTTCTGTTTGGCTGAAATCGGATGCATGTGTCCTAAACGTGTAGAACTCTATGTGTTTAGGGGCCTACCAAACCAATGTGCAACGTATACACGTTCTTGGCAAAGATCAAACATCACAAAAAGTGATTAAAATTGGTCGTAAAGAACGAACGCAAAGAAGAAGAAGAAGAACAATTTCTGTTGATGGGGGGCTGACTTTACAAAAATATGTTTGAGAACACGTTAACGCTTTATTGCAATTTTATACAATTATATGAGTCCGTGGTAATTTAATGATGAAATTTGCTAATAATACTGAAACTTTTTAGTGTTCAATTTAATTTGTGTCATAATATAAACTTGTTTTCTATTTGTTTTTTTAAATAAATTCATCTTTATCAAACAATACTGGAATGCAAGGGTCACGTAACGTGAGTGGTGTAGTTTATAGGAATTATCACTTGAGCTGAAACGTCTTTATGACTGCAGGTGACGGTAGATCAACCCAAGCAGCCATTTACAAGGGTGCTAAATAGTGGGACAATCTTCAGAAATGTGGTCAGCTTCTATATATGTATGTTTCTTAGTGGACAAATAAGCAGTCGTGGACCAAACGTCAATGCTTTCTCAGCAAGATGGGTTCATAAAACAGGTGACACTGGTGCATTCAGCTAGATATCCAATATAACCCCAATGATAGGAACATCATCGGAGCGAGAATCGTTATAAACTCTAGCCAAGAGGAATTAAATCTTTGTTTAAAATATGGTGCGTTTTAGCCAATATAGGGAAATGGAATGGCTAATGAAGATAATCCAAACAGAAAATATGAAGAAATCGGCGCTCTGACAAAATCTCACTCTAACGAAACTGCGTTCTAGCGATACGTGCCTTTTCTGTTGTTTCCGTTCAGCTACCCATGACTTTTCTCTGATCAAATCTAACATTTTATTTAACCATTTCATTTGGTATTGCCTATTCCTTTCCACTATTATAATTTTTGTCTTTCTTATTTTAAGTTGTTTATGATATTTTGCTGTTTCTTTGGACAGGTTAATCGCCCGTGTGTTGCCGAGCTCGCAAGGGGAGCAAAGAATAGTAATACCGCAACCTACAAGGCATGTCGTAAGAGACGACTAAAGTAGGGACCTATGAAGCTACCCTAGTAAATACAAATCGTCGTAGAAATGAAGGAGGAGGGGGCACAGTATAAAATAAATAGTTCACCATAATGTTGCTTGAAATAAAAATAGATTCATTCAGTGTTTTAAATACTTCCGTATTTCGTTTTTTATCTAACATCTGATGAAATAACTCCCCCATCCTACCAGCATTTCTTCATGACATCCAACAAGAAATTTAAGTTGTCTCATCTTTATAATTAAATTTGATCATGCACATAATTTTTTAACAAAAATTTATGATTTTAATTACATCATTGTTAGCATAGCCAAATAGCTACTAAAGAATGAGAATAATTCAAGTAAATTATTTTGTAAACATTTTTCAAAAATTGTCTGCAGTTTTAAACTTTTTATGTTTTTTGTAAAATCAATATCCCCATAATCTCATTACCTCGCGATCATGCTCAAATGAGCAAGATTTTTTATACCCTTATAATTAGAGTTCGTTTTTGAAATCTTTCAATCTTATTTTTTTTGGCTTCTTGAGAAACGTCAAGACTGGTATACCTGGCTAACCCGTTTAGATCGACTTACCACAAAACGTACAGCTGCTGTCAAATTGTACCGAAAAAAGATCTGCAATAGCACGAACTCTCAACGTCTCTGAGGGGAGATACAAGAAGAAAAGATGCAGACACAGTTTTAAAAGAAAATATATACGTGTGGGAAAAATGTTATAACACATTAAGTTTTTCATCGCGATAACTTTGTTCATTTCCCAACAAACGTAATGTTGTCTGTCATGCCTGGTCGCAATTTTGACAAACGACTTCGGCAAGCCTCCAAAATAAAAACATGAGAAATTCATTTATGTTTGCTGAAATTCAACATTTTTCTTATGAGGTTTATAAAGGAAATGCGGGTTCAGCTTTACTGAGTTTCTATAAAAGCATTCGACAATATTTTTTGGTATTCATTTATTGTGGGTTGTCGGCAAAGGATATTGGAAGGGATAAGACAGAGTGCGCGTAAAATAGTAAAACAAATAGACATACATTATAAGAGACAAGCAATAATAGATATTTATAGGAGTTAGGTTTAAAGAAAGAAATGTACACATATACTATATATTATATTATGATATAAAGATAGAAAACATATATATATATATATATATATATATATATATATACTGAAAGAGTATAGATCTAAAGATACATTCATTATATAAATAGCTATGCCTGCCTGCCCAGCGTGTTCGTAGCGCGTTGGACTGCAGGTGACTAGCCCTCTGTGAGTGTGGGTTCAATTCTGCCGGCTGGCAGAAAAGTCACAGGTTCCCCAGATTCACGGTGTTCGTGGCACCGAACCGAAGGGTTACGATGTCCATGGCACCGAGCTGAAGAGCTGAAAGCTCAAGTGCTTCTGGATCGAAAAAATATATATATATTCCTTTCGCAGCATTATACGTTGCATAAGGCCTGCAAGTAATTTCTCAATATTGCTTTGTCCTGGGCAACTCTTCCATGGAATTGAGTCTAATATTGTTTGCCTCTCTCAGCAAAGTTCGTTTCAGGGTTTCCCTATGGCGTCCTCTTTCTTGAACTCTTTGTCTCCCACTTTATTGCCCTCTTTGATATTCTTTGATCATTTCTTCTTACGGAAGATATCCCCATCTTCTCCTTTTTTTATAACAGTTGTTACTAGTGGTTGATCAGACATTTATCTGATTTCCTCACTTCTCTTGAATTATATAGATAATTTTACACAATTTTATAGATATTGGTAAGATTAGCAATATACAATTAAAGGGAGACAGACGGAAAGTTCAATAACTATATAGATCGAATTATTGATTACTTTGAGATAACTATATAGATCTAATTATTGACTTCTTTGATAATAATGATGTGCTGACTACGTAGCGGGGCCAAGTCAAGAGGATAGTCAATTCTAAAATAGAATATGCCAAAGAAATCTCTATTATCAATGAAAATGCACTAGATGTACGTCTGTTACACTTATCTACAATAGACCACACATAAAAATAGACGGTCTAGATATGGCCAGGTGTCAAATGAAACATAGACTCTCGAAGACTCTCCAATACGCACCGAAGCTGACACCTAGACGAGAACAGCAGGCACGGTAAGATCCAGGAGTCCCCGCACGTGCAGAGAAAAAGCAGATGTATGTGTCTCATTACAAACTCGTAGAGAGGCAGGCAAACAGTACTCTAATGTGCTCATGCGGTGAGAAAAACGGTTAATAGGAGATTATGATTGAAATCGTTTGCCCGGGTGGTTGGTAGGTTAAATAAATTGAGTTACCCCGTCAGCACATGTTTTACGGTAATTACTGATTGGGTAACTAAACAGGGTATACCATATGAGAGATACTTTTGAAGAGAATGTGAAAGATGAACGGACACGATAGTAATTCATATTCAGAGAGTATATATAGTTTATGTTAGAGAGTTATGATTGTATGTGTGTCAGAGAGTACATTTAGTTTCTGTTAGAGAATTATGATTGTATGTGTGTCAGAGAGTACATATAGTTTCTGTTAGAGAGTTATGATTGTATGTGTGTCAGAGAGTACATATAGTTTATGTTAGAGAGTTATGATTGTATGTGTGTCAGAGAGTACATTTAGTTTCTGTTAGAGAATTATGATTGTATGTGTGTCAGAGAGTACATATAGTTTATGTTAGAGAGTTATGATTGTATGTGTGTCAGAGAGTACATATAGTTTATGTTAGACAATTATGATTGTATGTGTGTCAGAGAGTACATATAGTTTCTGTTAGAGAATTATGATTGTATGTGTGTCAGATAGTACATATAGTTTCTGTTAGAGAATTATGATTGTATGTGTGTCAGAGAGTACATATAGTTTATGTTAGAGAATTATGATTGTATGTGTGTCAGAGAGTACATATAGTTTATGTTAGAGAATTATGATTGTATGTGTGTCAGAGAGTACATATAGTTTCTGTTAGAGAATTATGATTGTATGTGTGTCAGAGAGTACATTTAGTTTCTGTTAGAGAATTATGATTGTATGTGTGTCAGAGAGTACATATAGTTTATGTTAGAGAATTATGATTGTATGTGTGTCAGAGAGTACATATAGTTTCTGTTAGAGAATTATGATTGTATGTGTGTCAGAGAGTACATTTAGTTTATGTTAGAGAATTATGTGATTGTATGTGTGTCAGAGAGTACATTTAGTTTCTGTTAGAGAATTATGTGATTGTATGTGTGTCAGAGAGTACATTTAGTTTCTGTTAGAGAATTATGTGAGTGTATGTGTGTCAGAGAGTACATATAGTTTATGCTGCAGAATCATGAATATGTTTCAGAGGCGTATCTAGGTTTTTTTTAACAGAGTGGGGCTATAGGCGTATTGATGTAAGGTAGCAATACCGTGCGCTTGTCAGTGAGGTGACACTGACTAAAACCCCACTCTACCTTCCGCTGTAGAACTAGAAGCAGATTGCGCCCCTATTGTCTTGCACAGTAGGTAGGGATCGAAGGGGAAGCTACTCGAGAGAGGAGATAGCACTGTAAGCACAGCTGCACATGTTCTGAAGTTAGTCAGCACACCAGACATATATTATCTTAGTACACTTACTGTGCGGTAGTGCCCAAGACAGTGGCGTCTGTGGATTAGGGGATAGTGACTTGGTCTATTAACTCCGACGTTCTGAGTTCGAATCACGCTGCGTACAATTTGCTGCAAATTGTTTCGCTTGATTTTTACAAAAAGGGCGATGACACCACCCGTTCAGAAAGCAATGGCAAACTACTGAACGTAATAATGCCTAGAAAAATCACAAACAGCGTTAAAAAGCTAGGGTTGATTCGCAAAGTCATGTAAAGTATACGAATTAACTTTTTTGGTGCCCAAGACACTGGTCCCGACAACCGGATCAAGAAACGTCTGAGTTAAGATGCTCGTCTCTTGCTCCAAAGATACTCGGTTCGTTCCTCGTCTAGAGCGATCGGTATATTTTTCTAGAAGTCACTGATCTCGATATAAGTGTTATCGAGTTCTTAGTCCTATCAGAGACGGACTATAAAATCGTAAGTGCTCAACTAATCTTCAAACTGAGCACGCAAAAGAACAATGTATTAGTTGCAAATCGGTAAGAGTATAATACAAATTCCCTGCTGGAACAGAATGTGTTTATTAAAAGAAGATTAAAATAAAATTACTACCAGTGGCGGCTCGTCATTAAAGGCCAGTGGGGCTGGGCCCACAAAAATAATGTATAACGTGTATTTATTCTTCGATCGTTCTAGGCCTGTTTTAATCATTCTCATTGTGATATATAAACAGCCACACATCAGAACGTGATGTACGTGCACCAGCCTTCAGCACCTATTGGAGCCCAGTTGCTTATCCTTCGGTGGGGTGTTCGTTTTCAGCCAGCTTTTGATTTACTAGGGTGAGCTTTCCCTAGGATTCGATCAGCTTTGCCGTATTTTTGGGCTTTGTGATCTACGCCGCGACAGTGAGTTACGCTGTTTATGCCCGTTCTGACTGAGAAATATTTCTCGGGGCTTGTAAGCTTATCCTCGGACGGCGTCATACTCGTATAAGACACCGTGTAAAGTATCGGCCTTCGCCAATGTTCAGACCCGAACTTCCTGTTTGATCCGTACATTGTCGGCCTTGCTTTACCGTACATTTTGAGTTTGATCCGGGAAGGAACATTCTCAGCCTCTTCTAGACGCGTATTGGTACGTGGCAATTTGCAATTAACCTCGAAAGCACTGGCATGGGGCCGAGTACAAACAATGTAGAGGGTCGTTTCAGTCGGCACTATCAGCGTAACTGAGGATTTTGCGCTCGCCGCCATCACCCGCCCCAGTTATTCCGGGGATGTTAGTTACGACTGCAATCGAACCTTGCCCGGTTGCTCCAAGGCTGGCAGTTTCGTTAGGCATCACCAACCTCAGTTCTTCCGGGGATGTTAATTTTAATCGCACAGTACCTTGCACGGTTTTCCCAGGGCGGGTAGTTTCGTTATGCACTAAACGCAACTTGTTCTTTTGCGCTCGGCAAACCTTGCCCAGTACATGTATCTGCACCGGGCTACCAATGCGGGGTCAGCTGCAATCTTCTCTCGCACCAACACGAGGGTAGACTTTTATTCGTTACGGTCCTGTCTTATTTATTCTTGCCGACGGGCTGGCAATGTTTGCCCCTCCTCAGGGCTTCGAGCTTCCCCTACGTGGGCATACGTTTGGTCACTGGATGCACCTTTCATCCATGTCTGAGACGTTTCGTTGCTGTTTCTTTGCGTTCAGGGACTTGGGCAATATCTTGTTGGACATCGGTCAGGAGATTTGTGCATTTTCTTTGTATGTATCTTTATCGTGTTTCCGTACTTGCACTGCTACCCCTACCAGTAGTTTTCTCTCCCGATCCCTGCCCCTCTTAGCCAGACCGGAACCATAGTCTGTTTCCAGGGTCACCGCGTGGAGGTTGGGGGCAGGGTCTTGGTTAGCGCGCCCCTCGCTAACCCTGGCTCATGTTACCACCATGACCTCATGAGCCTTTGACCCCTAACGTGTATTTATTATTTTATAAATTAAAATATAGCAACCAAAAAACCATGATTTATCCGGAGAAAAAATGTCTGGCCCCACCAACAAAAATGATCACGAGCCGCCACTGATTATTACCATACAATTTCTTTAATCTGCAAAATTACATTCGAATCCTCCCCCATGTTAAGGTGCTCGCTCGTGTACTGTTAGTGAGATCTTTCTGTGTAATAACTAGATCGTAGCACAAAGATTTATTCCCCAAAGTGTGATGATGATGTTTTTATCGATCAATCAATTTCACTGATCTATAAATAGCAGTCGTTATTGCCTGTAAACGTCATTTACGCTTCAAAACGACTTTTTTTTTTACCTCACTTTTCTGTCTTGTGACGTCAACATCAACACAGCAAGCACAGCTACAAGCTCGAGCACAGAATAATGAAATCTAAAGACAATTATGTAAATTAAGGTAACGGTAAAAAATGATTTTGCATTTGACATGTGTCATCGAGATATGCGTCTGTAGGTTAACCCACAGCGAACTCTAACTGGGCCTGATAACTGAAGGAGAAACCCCTGACCTAGTTTTTTTTTTTTTTCCGATCCAGAAGCACTTGAGCTTTTCAGCTCTTCGGCTCGGTGCCATGGACATCGTAAATCTGGGGAATCTGTGGCTTTTTCTGACATCCCGCGGAATTGAACCCGCACACACAGAGGGATAGTCACCCGTAGTCCAACGCGCTACGAACACGCTGGGCAGACGGGCCCTGACCTAGTTTAAGTTGGGGGCTGGAATATATATAAATATATAAATGTTTGATGGAAAATTAAAAACTTTTTGCAATTTTACTCAGTTCTGTGAGTCTATGGTTATTTATTGGTGAAAAATATTCATAATAGTGATATTCCTTATTGTTAAACTGAACTTGTTGCATTATAAAACTTCGATTTAGCATTTTGTGTTGATTTTAAAATGAATTCGTCTATATACAACAATACTAGAATGAGGGGGTCACGTGATGTAGTTGTGGTCTGATTTCCCATAATTCTCACCTGAGTCCACAGGCCCATAAGTTTATAGTTGGCTCTGCTTAAGCGGTAGTGAGCTTGATCAAAACCCAAGCGTACCTGGTTCAAACTCCGCCGCGGGCAAATTTGGAAGCAATTAGTTCCCTTGGATTTTTACGAAAGGTAAACATGATCCTCATCGTTCAGAAAGCATTGTCAAACTACTGAATGTATAAGTGGTGCCTAGAAAATCGACTACTCGTTTACTTTGGTTGATGGCTAAGTCATGTAAATGATATGCAATGATTACAATTTGTCATCGAGATATGGACAACTTTTATGAAAGAACGTTTAAAGAAAACATTACCTGATCTACTGTAGATGGTATGGGGTGTTACCTATGGCACAGAAAACAAAGTTATCATCATCATGCAGTTGCTTGTCCAGTGAAAAACTGTTCCACCATATAATTCCTCTCTATCATAAGCCCAGATGTTCTGCATCTGCTGTTGTCATGTTCAAACCATCTATCACAGTCTGTATCCATCTTCATCTTGGTTTTTTTTTCCTTTCTTCGCTTTTCCAGAATATCTTCCTCTATAATTATCTTTCTTTATTGATTGATTGATAGGACAATCATCATTACACTTCGGGGAATAACCGTGTGTTTGCTCCGATTTCTTTCTCACACAGGAAAATCTCAGCTGCAGTGCACGAGCTCTATAGCACCGGCGAGGGTCCCCGATGTAATTTTGAAGGTGGTTATTATATTTTTGTAGAAATTTGTTGTGCTGTTTCTTAAATTTTGCCGGGCTGCGGCTTCCAGCCTGCTCTTCTCGATTTTGAACTGCCAATTGTTCTTTTACGTGATGAAATTGACACGGGACCTACCTTTTATCGTCCGTTTCCGATAGGGCTAGGAACTCGATCTCACCTACACTGAGACCAGGGATCTCTGGACAAATATCCAGATGGCTTTATGAGGTAGCGAACTTGGTACTTTTGGTACGTTAGACGAGCAGTTAGCCTCTACGACACAGAGACCATTTATTATCTGTACTACACTTCTATAACTCGTTATATGTTCAATATACACTTCACATTCTTCAATCTGATTTTTCTCATCAATAAATATTATTCCAGTCTCGCCCGTGTTATGTCTGGGCCCACAAGAGAAGCAAAGAATAGTACTACTGCTACCTACACCACTCACCTAAGAAACGAGTGCACTAATCCCTATACTACAACTGCTCTCACATCCGTGTTTTGCTACAGGAAATATGCAACTAGTAATCTGAAAAGAAAATCATATACGTAAATACAAGAACATGCGCATCGTATGACAATCTGATCTTCTGTCATGGCAACGTGCTTATCAGATAAACCACGGCAGAAGCGAAGCAGGAAGAAAAAACAACCCCAACAGGTATGAGATGGAAGATTTCGATTGTTTACTATTCTGGAAGATTTTGACTTTTCGGATGATTTTGCACTTTTAGTACACAAACCCCAACAGATACAGAACAAACATACAAAATTAAACAACATTGCAAGAACCAGTTGGCCTTAGGATAAATACAGAAACAAAATTATGACCAGTAAAGCAAATCATAGTGGGACGGATTAGCAAAATGAGTAAGCAGTTCGAAATATCGACTCGGATACAAGAGGGTTGTAGAATCAATCCCACACTCGACTTTCCACGCGTGAGGAAACGAATTGGCCCTCCTACCTTCTGCACACTAGGACCGAAAAATGTGAAGCGAAGAGACTTCATACCCTAAGGTTTGAAAATGCTACAGGGATTTGTATTTATTTAATGCAAATCAACAGCCAGTTATTTATTATCGTATTTTGGACATATAAAAATACAAGAAAGGCTGGAGAAGACAATCATGGAAGGAGGCATCTCGGGAAAGAGGAGAAGAGAAAGACCACGGAGAAGATGGATTCAGGATGTAACTGATTGCTTCAACATGACGGCTGCAGAGGCGGATATGAGAAAGAAATTTCACGGACTGGAAAGGTGGAAAAGTTCTGCTCAGGACAAGCTATTTGATGATGATGAGATTAACAGCCAGTTGTTTAAGATAATCAAGTATTGACAACTGTAGAACAATTTGGTGGCGTCTGTGGCCTAGGGAATAGTGACTCGGTCTATTAACCCCGATGTTCTGAGTTCGAATCACGCTGCGGACAGTTTGGTTGCAAATTGTTTCGCGTGGATTTTTACAAAAGAACGATGGCGTCACCCGTTCAGAAAGCAATGGCAAACAAGTGAACGTAATAATGCCTAGAAAAATCACAAACAGCGTTAAAAGCTGGGGTGGATTCGTAAAGTCCTGTAAAGGATATGCAATTAACTTACAACAATTTACATATCTTTACAGTGTAGTTATTTGTGAAGATAAATTTAAGAGAAGATTAAATCTCATTTGAACAAGGATAGAGCCATATTTAACAGTGTGAAACCAATCTGGAAACCTAGTAAGGAAACCTAACTTAATCTTTATAAAAGTATCATTTTACTAAATCTGCTGTATTGAAAAAAATAGAGTTATTCAATGTTGTTGTATAATGGGGCGCATCTGAGCAATGGCTATAGATGGCGGGCGCTATGAAGCGATAATAATGAAAATGCGATAATAATACTAAAAGTAATAACAATAATAGTAATAAAATAATATTAACAGTAACATAAATGATAATAACAGTGTGTACCTTCTGTATATAAGTTTAAATTTTTTTTAAATATTGTGTTTACGAAAAAACTTAATCCAACTGTTATTCATGTGCTGCTCTATACCAGTGAATGAACCTGGTGGGCTACAGCTGGGCGTCTGTAGCTTAAGCGGTAGTGAGCTCGATTATAACCCAAGCGTACCTTGTTCAATTACCGCGGCGAGCAGTATTCGCGTAGATTTTTACGATCGGTAAAAATAGACCACACCGTTTATAATCATCATCATCATCAAGTAGCTTGTCCTGAGCAGAACTTTGCCACTCCAACAGATCTCCGGAATTTCTCTCTCTCATAGACCAGATGTCCTGCCTCTGAAGCCCTCATGTTCAAACCATCAGGTACATCCTGAATCCATCTTCTCCGGGGTCTTCCTCTTCTTCTTTTTGCCGGTATGCCTCCTTCCGTTGCCACTGGGAATATGCATGCTCTTAGTATTCTGATCTTTGTTTTCTTATCAGTTCTGTAATGCTTTGAGTTGTTTAATTATTTGTAAAGCCATGTTTGTTCTTCTTTTAATTTCCTTCATCCCATTTCCATCTGTTGTTAACAGTGAACCAAGATATTCAAAACTGTTCAGGTCTTTACGATCGGTAAAAATAGACCCCTCCGTTCATAAAGCATTGTCAAACTCAACGACTCGTTTACTATTGTTGATGGTGACGTCATGCTAAGGATATGCCACGATTTTCGTTTCACTGTTTTTCAGAAACACATTTAAAAAAAATTAAATTCGGATTAACATTTAAGCCAGAGTAATTACATAGGACACCAGGGATGATACATGCAGCCTGTCGGCGCCGATTTGGACAGCACTGGATTCGAATATTGTAGGAATTACAACAAGACATGCAAGGAGAATGTTTGTCTTCCACCACTCATACCTGCACAAAATCATGAATGTTTGTCTTCCACCACTCATACCTGCACAAAATCATAAGAATATTCTAGTCTGAAAGAATATCTTGCACAAACTTATCTAAACAACTAAACAGAAAACAGGGAACAGCATGATAAAATAAAAGATATGCAAATAACTCGCTCATCTTATGTTAATCCTTTCACTCCGTAATTTTGTTCCCACCGGACGCATTTATACGAGTATTAGTCTATATTAACCCATCTATATTGCACAAGCTAGTATACCGGCTTTGCGTCATAATAGACAGCGCCGCGAGACAGTATATCGTTTGAGAAGGGCGAAAGGGTTAATGAATCCGGTGAAAACAGCCCTCACATGGATATCAGAAGATAACAGAAAGAAATGTAAACCAAGAACAATATAAGGACAAGTGGGGACAGAAGAGCTGTCTACAGTATATCTATGATGTGGAATATTGCATCCAAGGTTGCAAGAGACAGGAGAGCATGGAAAGTATTTAATGAAGAACGATGTGCCACGAGACATGATGAGGATAAGTAAGTACACATCTTGTTGTGAATGTGACACTGCTACACTTCTTGTAGTGAATGGGACACTTCTACACATCTTGTCATGAATACCATACTACTACACAGATTGTCATGAATGTGACACTGTTACACAGCTTGTTGTCAATGTGACACTGCTACATAGCTTGTAGTGAACTTAACACTGCTACACAGCTTGTCATGAATGTGACACTGCTACACAGTTTGTAGTGAACTTAACACTGCTACACAGCTTGTCGTGAATGTGACACTGCTACACAGCTTGTCGTGAATGTGACACTGCTATACAGCTTGTCGTGAATGTGACACTGCTACATAGCTTGTCGTGAATGTGACACTGCTACCCAGCCTGTCATGAATGTACCTCATGCCACACAATTGATTCTGGTAGTAGGTCTTTATTGTATGTATCAATTCTCGTAACTATCATATAATTGTTGTATTATCATTTCTTTTCCAAGATTTGACAGAACTCAAATATGAACCCTACCTGAGTAGGTGTTTCCGCAGCACTAAACATAGAACTACCGCCTGAAGTTGCTGGAGGTTTCTGTTCAGAAAGACCTCCTCCCCGCCCCCAAATTGCACTATAGGAAAAAGAGGGAAAATCCATAATTCCTGCGATTCGAAGAAGAAGAACAGAACTCAAAGCTCTTTCACTGTTACAGCTTCTGGGAGTAAAGCCGTTTCTCTCTCAATGTGATTGACATCTTCACCCTAAGCTGCAATTATTTGTGTTCGCTGACATTTCTCTTGTATTCTGGTATGACAGTTTTGATCTGCCGTCATCATAAAGATCTCGCATGCATTCTTTCCATATTTCTATTATGTTTTATTCCCATATTAATGTCGATCTTTCTCTTTATTTCAGGCATCCCATGCATTTATGTGTTCTGTGAATGGAATTTCATTCATTTTTCTTCGCAAAGATGTTTATATCCTTTCTATAATTTTAAAAAAAAATGTACTTTAATATTTCTCAGATTGAGACATTTTTTTCCTTCTATCTGTCCTGCATGTGTCACATATTTTTTATCTCTATCCTGCATGTGTCACATATTTTTTCTCTCTATCCTGCATGTGTCACATATTTCTATATTTAGTGCCTCACATTCTTCCCTCTTCATTCTTTTTTCTTTCTTCTCGCATTCAAACTATACAATTCTGTAATCTACTTTTTCTTGCTTTCAATCTAATTTTTGGGGAAATTATTTCAAGTAATATTTGATAAACGAAGGTGGAAATATTTATGTCATGTTCTTAGATCAGACGAAAAGAGACAAGAGAAATTTAGTAATCGACAAGTCCTTATGTGGTCACCAGTTGGGAAAAGAAAACGTGGAAGACCAAAGACCACTCTTCGAAGAACCATCCAACAAGAAAGTAAACTATTGGGATGTAAAATCATACAAGATCTCCAACTGCTAGCAAACAACCACATCACATGGAGATCTAAAATCTCTGCCCTATTTGCCGCCTTTGGCACGAAAGGAACAAACTAACTAACAAACTAACTAACTAACTAATATTTGATATATTGTTTCCTTTAGCATCTTCTACTGTTCGTCAATGCTTTGTATTTTTGCTATTGCATTATATCTATTACTAAACTATCATATTTAATCATTTCCTTTCTTTGCATTATATCTATTACTAAACTATCATATTTAATCTTTCTTTCCATTCTTTGCATTATTTAAGTAAGATTAAATCTAGCTGGATATTATATGAAGCTATCTGTACTTATGTCAGTGTTTTCTTAGAAGTTTTCAGTTACAGGTACATGGTTACTGTTGCAGTCGGTTTGGAAAGATTACAAATGTTTCTTAAATATTTCTTCTTTTTTTTTTCTCTTCCACCATTGACTTCTTTATAGAAGTGTTGGGGTGAAACGTAGTGATCTTGTGTGCGCTTGTTCTTCTCTTCCACCATTTACTTCTTTTATAGAAGTGTTGGGGGTGAAACGTAGTGATCTTGTGTGCGCGCTTGTTCTTCTCTTCCACCATTTACTTCTTTATAGAAGTGTTGGGGGTGAAACGTAGTGATCTTGTGTGGCTTGTTTTAGGCACTTTATGATATTCATGGTTTTGAAGGTTTTGTTCTTGATTCTCTCTCCATATTTTATGAGCTTCTTCTTGATCTTTGTCTTTTCTTCTTAATTTACTCTTTAAAATTTGTTGAAACAAAATTGGCTTGTTCTTCTCTTCCACCATTTACTTCTTTATAGAAGTGTTGGGGTGAAACGTAGTGATCTTGTGTGCGCCTGTTCTTCTCTTCCACCATTTACTTCTTTATAGAAATGTTGCCGGGGTGAAACGTAGTGATCTTGTGTGTGCTTGTTCCCTTCCACCATTTACTTCTTTATAGAAGTGTTGGGGGTGAAACGTAGTGATCTTGTGTGTGCTTGTTTTAAGGCACTTTGTAAGCTGATATTCATGTTTTGAAGGCTGTTCTTGATGCCGTCACTCCATATTTTGCGTGGTCTTCCTCTTTCTTTGTACTCATTATACTTTTTCTGTGTGGTTCTCTTAAATATTTGTTGAAACAAAATGTAGCTTGTTTGACTATAAATATTGCATCCTGTAACTTTGTACGTTCAATAGCGCGTGTTACGTTAACGCTAGTGGGCGTCTGTAGCTTAAGAGGTAGTGAGCTCGATCACAACGCAAGCGTACCTGTTTCAAACGCCGCGGCAGGCAGTTTGGAAGCAAATTCGTTTCCGTGGGAGTTTTACGAAAGGTAAAAATAGCCCCCCACCGTTCAGAAAGCAAAAGCAAACTACTGAACGTATAAGTGGTGTCTAGAAAAATCAACGGCTCGGTTACTGTGGATTATGGCTACATCCTGTAAAGGATATCCTGCAATTTTCATCCATAGCATCATCATTGTCTACCTTATCAAGATATATTCTCTGCCCTTTCTACTTCCCAGTCCATATCCGCAAGTAACTTCTTCCATTTGTCCATAGCCAACCTGAGCATTTAAGTATCCATGGAACACTGTCACCTCATGTCCTTTGCCCTGCTCTGTTGCCATCTCGTGCTCATTGTAAAACGGATCAATGTCTTCCTCTGAGCTGCCCCTTGCTGTTGCTCAAATCGGCATAACATCAATATTGACAAGTGTTCCAGTCAATTTCACTAATATTTGAAATTGTCCAGAAACCATTTAGCGCTTTTGATCTTTCCAAATTCATCATTATTATTCTACCCTCTGTTGGGTTGCGTTTCCTCCAGAGTAAATGATCGTATAATTAGATGATGGCTGCCATCGCTTCTCATATACTCCAAAACTAATGACATTCATTCTGTTGTGTGTGCGTTCTTTTTGTTTCCTTTCTACTAGAGAGAATATTTTTACATATTCAAGTTCCTATTTGTATAATGGTTTTAATTGTAATCTTGTTAACAGTAGCCGAATGACGAGCAGGTGTCTTATGACTATCTCTCGTACACGAAACTGTTCATACACAACGTCGCTATTGATATTAGTGTTTAAGATTTGATTTTTTAAAATGTGTCGTTAGAACAAAAATATCAACAGTAATAAATAACCACGACCAAGTGCATGAGAGCTTGCAAGGCCTTGGCTGTTGACTATACCTTCTTGGAGGTGAAAGGGGTAAAAAGAAGAAGAAGACAAATAAAAATAATACAAACATGTACTAAGCAGAGAATCTCAAACAACAGCAAAAGCGAAGCATCAAATCTAGTAACCATAACTCTGCTGACCATAATCTCACAGATAATAAAACTACATTGTCATTGTTATTTCCCTTACAAATAAAACGCATTAAACTGATAACAGATTTTTATGCGTATGTACAGTATTTTGTTTTTAATCACCCGTGATATTTAAAAAATATTTTCAGATATTTTTTCATAACGTTGAGAAAAACAAACATTTGGTCTGAATAATATAATTAAATTGAGTTGATTAGAAATAGCTATAATCTGTGGTAATATACCATCACATTTGTGTGCCGATTCCTGATATCACTCTGTGATAAACCTTGTTATCATCGCAACGTGGAGTGTAATTGGAAATGGAATTTCCAGTGCTCTGTTGAGAATGTGACTGGCTGTGAGGCTTTGCATAAACACTACCATTATACTTCAATATTTCAAGTAAGGACATTTGTAGCTTTCCGTTGCGTAAACTGATTGACAAGTTCCAGTCGTCGTCGACTGCAAATCATGCTGGCCTTGTCAGAAGGATTGACTGAATATTTATCGAATGTGAATTTTCGTGACTTACTATAACTGAAGGGTACTCACTCAACCGTTGAGCCCGGTTCCAAAGCGTTGCAGACACGGTAGGGTGGGCAAGGTACCGATTTATCGCTTTGCTCGCTGCTTCTCGGTTCGTCGGGTACACTTCTGTGGGTGGGGTTTAGACTGGCTTGACTGGCACGCGAATTGTTGTTACAGAGACCGCCTCTTCTTTCAATACTTTTCCCCCCTTCCCCCAGGTGTTTAGTGGCGGCTTGCAAGCATTGACTGTTCCGTGAGAGAGGTGTCGACGACTGGCCAATACATCGATGATTCGGAGATAAATTAACCTTGCCGTTTTCTATGGAACATAAATAAGGCTTCCGCGCGCTGCTCTCGTTTCTGACAGCGTTGCTCATTCTATGTGTGATCGCTCCGGGACACAGGATGTTCCTACTGCCAGCAGACTGCCAGTTAGCATCAAACTCAACCAAGCAGTGGAGTTACTAAACCTATTCTTACTTTTGGATTTCAATTTGTGCATTTTTAAAACCTTAGATATTTAAAAACACTTTTTGCTATTTTAAATTCAGTTTTAGTTTTATATATAAATAATAATTTATTACAACATTTGATAATCTATACGCGATAGAGTTGTCTTTACAATAAGTAACTTCAACTTGTTTTTGTGCACTGTTATTCATAATTATTTAATCTACTAAGAAAGCAAAGTATTGATACATATTTCATTCGAGAAAAAACATTTTAAAGTGTGCGTGATTTCATGAGAGAGAGAAACAAATGATTCAGGAAAGTAATAGTTTATAAGGATGCTATGTGGATATATTTCATATTGTAAGGAGCAACCACTTTGTTCTTTCCATCTCTGAAACTTTTGAATGCTCAAAAATGGCAGCATCAACAATTTTCATAATATCAGGTAAGTCTGAAGAAGGCATAAATATTATGTTTCATTATTCTTTGGATAATGTGTTTCTGCTGGTTAAATTGTTCTCAATTTTATGTTTATCTCATATGCAGTTATTATCATTCTCTTGTAAACTTGAAATACTTTTTCTTATATCTCTTGTATTTTAAACAGATTCTTCAACATTCTTGTGTGAACAAGTATTCTTGTACCGACGTCTACTAATTTTTTCATTTATTTTCTTTCTCAACATATATCTTTCACTTCAACCAATACTTAACTCACTCCATACAAGTAACAACTAAATGGGCTTACATGTGTGCGTCAAACACACCACAAGTCACCATTTCCCAAAAAGAGCTCTTTCTTTCTCTTTATATCAAACATTCCAAGTTTTTGACTTAGCTAAAAGTATCAAAACAAATATAAATATAAATAGTATATTGGATGATACATATAAATGTGTTAACACCGCATACAAGATTACAAGATACAAACTAAATATGTGGGTGGTATAAACAAACTCTGATCTCACAACACAATCGTAGTTAGAACCTTGAAGCATTCATGGTATGATGGAAATAGTTAACCATATTTAAACTATGTTCAGATTTCTTATTGCTAACAATGTAGTACAAATTCAAAGAAAATCAAAGATGGCAAGGTGGAATTGATAGTGAAATTGGTAATATTGTGACAAGATTTTATCTTAAAAAGACCACAAAATAACATAGGCATTGAAAAACATCATTAACGAAGCGGACCCAAGAGTCAGTTCTAAAAATCTATTGCTATCCTGACACTTTGATGCAAAACCAGATTATAAAAAGATGAAGATGACTATTCAAACCTAATGAGATATCAAGAAAGGTACACTAATACATGAAGAAACACGTGTTGAGGTTATATAATGGACAAACTAAACCAACCAAGATAATAACACATCAGATTCTCCGCTAGGAGTTATTTCTTATTTTTTCTATATCTGTTAGCCTGTTATGCACTGATATCACTAAAATAAAAGACTTGCTCTTAAGTTGAAAGGAGCGAACTTCGGCTTAAAGAATGTAATCCCTACGTAACCAACAATAGCAACAACCAAGAGAATATATCGTGACAAGTGTCAAAAATTGATGACAATAAACATCAGTAAGAAATATGCAAGGATACACATAGAACCACACATGTTGGGTTTAGTACTAGACAAATTGAAACCTACCAAGAAGTGGTGACTGGCCAATAACGATGATTAGATTTAATTCGCCTTTCAGAACATAAATAAGTCTTTGGGTGTATAACAGGCCGTTTAGGTTATGCTGGACAAGGATGTTCTACTGCAGAGACTGAGTTTAGATCAACTCAACAACATGTACTAAACCTATTCTTACTTTGGATTTCAATTGTGCTTTTACTAAAATTTAAAAAACACTTTCTATTTAAATTAGTTTAGTTATATATAGAAACTAATTTAAAAATTGATAATATGAGATAGAGTTGTCCATGAACTTGCAATATTTTTGCATGTATTCAAATTATTTAATCTTACTAAGAAAGCTGAAGTATTGATAAATTTTTCATCGAGTAAATAGTGTGCTGATTTCAGTGAAAGAGAGTAAACATGTTCAGAAATAATATTTACTCAGGAGTAATGTGGATAATTTATATTGTAAGAACACTAAATTCTTAGTTGAAACTTGTGAAAATAGCATAACAGCTTTGATAAATATCAGTGAAGTCTGAGAAGCATAAATTTAGGTTAAACTTTGAAAGTGTATAAATTGTATCATTTAGTAAATCATCAGTAGAGATAGTGTACTCTGTAAATTGAAATCTTATTATATCATTGAAAATAATTCTTAACTTCTTGTTGCTTCTTGTCCTACGTTACTAATCATTATTTCTTCTAAAATTTCTTCACTTAACATCTTAATCCTCATAGTAAACAACTACTTCATTTGTGAAAAACAGAATTCCAAAAGCCTTTCTTTTTTTCAGTCTATTCAGTTGTTGCCTGCAAAAGTTCACAAAAATATATATAATCCTATATTGATGATACTAATTGTTAACACCTCCATACTAAGATTCAAGTTCAATCTTTTGGGAGAATAACCAAACTTGATCTCCACCTCGAGTCTCCTTCGTCTTGAGAATAGTTCTAATCTCAACTCTTTCAGTTCAATGAAAAGTTCTTTAGAGGCAGATCATGGAATTGGTCATGGACAGTTACTTAAAATGGACCCAGTTATGCTTGAAACTATTCATGAGTGTCATCTATGACTATCCTGAATATGGAATACCATTATGATGGCACTATTCCCTAATGAGATATCAAGATACATTGATGAAATTACGTTTGAGGTTACGATATGGACACTGAACCCCAGATTTGTTTCTCGCTGAGTTATTTCTTATTTTCAATCTGTATCGTTTGCACATATCACAATAAACTTGCTCTTAGTGAATTACGAACTTCGCTTAGAGCAATCTCATCACATACCAATCAACCATCAATACATCAAGTGTCAAATATGACAAAACTCATGAATTGCAGGATACAAGACACTGTTCGTTTATACCTCGCAAATTCCCAAGGATGGTGCTGATATTTATCTTGTAATTCGCCTTCACAGAATAGCTTTGAAAGCAGACGGCGAGGTTAAGACTCAAATAGAGGTCACGAGATGCGGATTTTTTCGAAGCAACATCACTCACGAAAGGTGCTTGCTCTGCAATGCAGCGACGTTCACAAACAGGAGAAATACCCCTAACAATTCATAGAATTCAACTGATTTGAAGGAAGTGAAACTTGTCTGAACTTGATTATCCTCAAGTTCCTTGTGAGAAATCTGTAGTTTGAGTAAATCTCATAAATTACTTCAGTCAATCCTGATAGTTCAATATTCCAAACATCGTCGGTAGTGCTGTAACAGCAGACTGAGGTTAAACTTGGATAATGTTAGTTCTGAGTAAACGCCTAGAAAGCTAACATCAATCATTTTGGCAAAATATTTACAGCATTTGAGTCGTCGGTAGAACAGAATATGTAACATCAAATCCTCGCAGGTTCTTGTAAAATAGCTTCACATTTGTTGTTGAAGAACAGTACTTAACAGTCCTGAGTCAACTGTGAATAATTATCATGCATTAGTAATCGCAAGCGTGCAAATCAGGTAAATTTAAAAAATTAGGGAAATCGTCAGGCAGAACTCAAAAATGAAATCTGATTAAACTTGCAGAATAGCCAATGCTCTTGCGTCAACTTAAGCTATCTCATTTCAATGATACTGGCATATTCAGGAGCTTAGCATGAAAAAAAGTTGATTTCACACCATCCGTTCATAGTTGTCTTGCTGATCGTAGTCTATTTCCTGGAGAATCGGTTGATTTCTTTGCAGTTGACGGTACTCTTGGTTAACCAGGCTCCATTACGCATTACACTTTTATGCTTCAAGTATTTCTTTCACATGCTTGTATAAATTCTCTACTAAAGAGTTTATATGTTATTAATTACATTCTCTCATGCTTTTCTTAAGCTACTTTCTCATCCCATCTTTGAATGAATCTATAAATGGGATATTTCTGTATTCAGTAAGTTTTCTAGTGTTTCATTGTTTCTTTTCTAATTTCAGTCCCTTAATGCTGTTTTTGTGTTGACATTTTTTCAAATGTGTTAAAATTCCATTTTCCTTAAACAGTTGTCACTTTGGTGACGACATTCTTGATTTCATTTTAATTCTGTTCCATTTATATTCGTTTGTTTGAAGACCTTTTTCGAAATGTTGTTTGTTTATCTCACTGTTTAGTATTTTTAAACTATAGCTGTTTGTATATGTTCTGATTGATACACATTTGAATTAAAATTCGTAATTAGTATGTAACTATAAATCTGAGTTAATTTTAATAGACTTAAAAGCTGATTTGGTAAATCGATCATAATGTTCTGTAACTTTGTGAATCGAAAACTTGTAAAATAGTGAACTGCTCATAATTTTATCATTTAGTTCAGTTGATATATGCAATACTCATGTGTCCATATTTGTTTCAAGCTGAATCCAGCAACCTTTGAGTAAGATGAAATTGTTGATTTTCTAACGGCACTAACAACAATACTTCAAAGTCAATTTCTTTTGCTTTTCTAAATCGGTGCAGTTCTATTTTCATACCCTCAATGCAAAACTACGGAGACAAATTTGATTCCACTGCTTCTCCGGTTTGAACCATAAACCAGTGTTGTAATCAAGTCAAACTACCTTAAGCCACAGAGCCTTACTAATTTAACTGTACAAGCATTAGCAAGAAGATTATGTGTAGACTATCCACTTTTTAAATCATGAAATTTAGTATAAGGGTAGTTGCTTCCATATTTACCCCAAGAATTGCAGTAGTAATTAGTCACAGCACCTCTATTTAAAAGCTTGCATATAAGTTGTCACTGACACCTTTGATTTATTAAGACATTTGCAAAGTCTAAGGGTAAGATAAGGGTGACCCTCTCATTTTGCAACTAGACATTTGGGGATATAACAATTCATCCACCCATTATCTAGACAGTCATTGCCATACTTATTAAATAGTTCTGCACCTGCTAATAGTTTAAGCTGTTGAGCATTTGCAAAGTATAAGTATCACCGGCGCCTATTTTTATCAAGAATTAATGTAACGTTAGTCAACAAAGATTAAGATATAATTTTCAAATGACTTGAAACTGAGCTTTTTAAAATATGTATATTGTTGACATGAAATGCTGGTTTTGCTTTAAAACAACACTTGAGTTGTGTCAAATCATTATTGTGTTGTTGGAAGGTTAATTGTTATATTAATAAACAAAATAGACATGTTATTTCATCAACAGTTGAGTACTAAACAAAGAAATAGACTTATCAAATATTGTGTACATATAAAGAGATACGACATTGCTGACAACTATTTTAGAGAGAAATGGGAATAACAGAAAAGCAGCGATATAATTTAAGATATTGAGAAAGAAGAGTGTGACAGAATGCGTCCTCAAGACAAACGACAAGAAAGGATATGATATAGTTTCTTCAATGTAAAATCATGTCACATATACTGATAATATCAGATCAAATCAGATCAAATAACATAAAAGATTAATGATGTTGTCTGTCTACGACGAGCAATTTGGAAGAAAATTCGTTTCCGTGGATTTTTAGAATCGTTAAAGACCTCAATGTTCAGAAACCAATGTTGAACTACTGAACGTATTCGTGGTGCCTAGAAAATCAACAACTCGTTTACTGTGGTCCATGGCTAAGTTCTGTAAGGAATATGTCAAGATTTTCATTTTTTCAACAAAATGAGTCACCACTTGTACATCAAATTTACGACATACGTCTCTACTCGAAGTTAGATACGACGACAGAACATTTCCAATTATCTTCATTTGAAACATAACGAAATACAACTGTTCATTGCAGAAAGACACGAAAAAAGCCATGAAGCCTACACTCCATACATTTGAATAGAAATTGTTTGGTGCCACTGATATCTGAAGACGGAGATCAGACTAAATAAGAGAATGTGTAATTCAAGCCTAAAATCAATGTTAATTACAAAAAAATAAAGAAGAATTGGATAACATTTCTGTTAAATATTTTATTAGTAATCATACATTGTAAGAGAAATTTAATACCAAGATGAAACATAACCTGATTTTTTCACTTTTGGAAAACGTAATTTAAAAATAAACTGTTAAACAACTGAGTAAATTAACATTAAGCTTCTGTTTGTTAATTAATTTCTATTTATCTAGCAACGACTTGTGGAAATTTAAAGAATCAAATGGGGAGGAGATGGGGAGGAGGGGGGGATGCATCTCAGGAATCTGTTAGCAAGGGGTGTTTTCTGAATTATTCCATTTATAACTGTTGCATCGCAGTGTTGGATAGCACTGTACTGTAACGTTGGATAGCAATGTACTGTAACTTTAGATATCACTGTACTGTAACGTTAGATAGTACTGTACTGTAACTTTGAATAGCACTGTATTGTAATGTTGGATAGCACTGTACTGTAACATTGGGATAGCACTCTACTGTAACATTGAATAGCGCTGTACTGTAACTTTGGATAGCACTGTACTGTAAGGTTGGATAGCACTGTACTGCAACTTTGGATAGCACTGTACTGTAACTTTGGGATAGCGCTGTACTGTAACTTTGGATAGCACTGTACTGTAAGGTTGGATAGCACTGTATTGCAACTTTGGATAGCACTGTACTGTAACTTTGGATAGCACTGTACTGTAACGTTGGATAGCACTGTACTGTAACGTTGGATAGCACTGTACTGTAAGGTTGGATAGCACTGTACTGTAACGTTGGATAGAACTGTACTGTAACGTTGGATAGAACTGTACTGTAACGTTGGATAGCATTGTACTGTAACGTTGGATAGAACTGTACTGTAACGGTTGGATAGCACTGTACTGGAGTAAGGAGATTTTCTCAGACGAAACATAGGATGATTGTACAGATTAATTGATAATGAAGTTCTTTGTGGTTAAGTAGTTAAGCCCTGCCATTCGTTCCGAAGTCATAGGTTCAATCCGGACAGCGCCATTTTGTTAACTAGTGCATTTTTAGAGACCCCTAGTATTGTTGCGGGAGCTACGGAGTTTGTGCATTGTGAAATACTCTCGGTAGGTGGCGTGTGATATCTGCGGAGAGTGACTGAGCCATATAGAGTACGACCTGGTGTAATGATGTCAAGCTTTCATCTTTAGCCTCTTTTTTGATAAATAGACACGATTCTGAATAAATAAACTTTCAATAATTAATATATAATGTTCTCATTAATGTTTATTAAAAAGTTAATTGTATATCCTTTACAAGACTTTGCGAATCAACCCCAGCTTTTTAACGCTGTTTGTGATTTTTCTAGGCATTATTACGTTCAGTTGTTTGCCATTGCTTTCTGAACAGGTGGTGCCACGTTCTTTTTGTAAAATCCACGCGAAACAATTTGCAACCAAATTGTCCGCAGCGTGATTCGAACTCAGAACGTCGAGATTAATATAATGTTTATTAACATACTGGAAATAAATTTGTTACTAAGAAAGTGTACATAGTAAATATTTGAGTTATAATTATTGTTCGCATTTGAATACTCTCGTTTGTTTGTTTCAATCTATGTTGATTTTGCCTCCTATATTGGATGGGAAGAAGAAGGGGAGGCTGCTGATGAGACCAGAGACCTCCAACAACTCTCGGTGTGTAGTGCTATGCTTAGTGTTCCGGAGACTCCAACAACACTAAGTGTGTAGTGCTATGCTGAGTGTTGCGGAGACTTCTACACAGGTACAGTCAACAACTCTGGTGTGTGTATGTTAGTGTTGAGATTCTCCGGACAGTCAACAACTCTCGGTGTGTAGTGCTACGCTTAGTGTTGCGGAGACTTCTCAGTAAGTCAACAACTCTGGTGTGTAGTGCTATGCTGAGTGTTCGGAGACTTCTACAGCAGGTACAGTCAACAACTCTCGGTGTGTAGTGCTAGCTTAGTGTTGCGAGACTCCAACAGGTACAGTCAAACTGGTGTGTAGTGCTAGCTGAGTGTTCAGAGACTCCAACAACTCTAGGTGTGTAGTGCTATGCTTAGTGTTGCAGAGACTCCAACAACTCTAGGTGTGTAGTGCTATGCTTAGTGTTGCAGAGACTCCAACAACTCTAGGTGTGTAGTGCTATGCTTAGTGTTGCAGAGACTCCAACAACTCTAGTGTGTAGTGTTATGCTTAGTGTTGCAGATACTCCAACAACACTAAGTGTGTAGTGCTATGCTTAGTGTTGCGGAGACAACTTACACAGGTACAGTCTGTTGATGATGACTAAAGTACTCCTTTTTCTAGCGCAGAAGTTACTATAGAAACATCACTCATTGACTACGCTGGTCAATCTGCACGTGATTATAGTCCGAGGCCTAGTTCGCATTTGAATAAGAAATTCTATACTGTCTGCAGTCTCATGTTTTAAAATTAATATCTAGCATTATCTGAGAGACATTACTGAATGCATGTTCTTCTTCTTCTTAATTGATATCAAAGATTTTCTAAGGGGTATGTCAGTATCTGCAGTCAGTGGTCTACCAAAACCTAAATCTGACATTGTCTATAACAATTGGTTTATATGTTTGAGTATGCATGCCTGGTAGATTTTCGTCATCGTGCGTATCCTTTATAGGACGTTGCTCTCTTTGCAGCACATCTGAAATTCACTCTGTCTCTTTAGCCAGTTCACCCACTTCGTCGATGGTCATATTCATGGTTTCTTTAATATCTTGTAGCCATCTTCTTCTTGGTCTGCCTCTGCGTCCTGGAACCCTACCCTCTAGTATTGTTCTTTCCAAGCCATCCTTGATGTGACCAAAGTTGGTAATTTTTTATGTAAAGTATGTTGTTTATCAGCCAATGCTTTTTAACATTTAGTTCTTTCAGGACATCAGTGTTCTTTCTTTTTCTGTCCATGGTATTCGTAGGATCTTTCTGTAGCATTTAGTTTCGAAGGACTGGATTTTCGTTCTTAATTTTTGTGTAATAGTCCATGATTCACAACCATAAGTAGCCACTGGGAAAGTGCATGCTCTCAATATTTTTAATTTAAATATTTTGCTGGTGCTTTGCCACATTATACAGTTCAGATTATACATTAAGTAAATAAACACATTTTTAAAAGTCTAACGGCAAAGGACTGTTTTCATCTCACCGGGTTTCCCCATATGGCTCCGTTATTTATTAATTTTAACTGAATAATTATTAATTAGTTGGATTCTCTGAAAGAAGTTAAATCTTATTTTTTATGTCTGTTGGCCTCCGTGCTCAGATATAGCCAAAATAAGGTCTGTCCTTAGAGGGAAAAGAGTGTGTCTCAGCTTAAAGAAGCTTTTAGTATATATATATATCCTGCCTTTTTCGTCTTTACAGACGGTCAATTGACAAAGTGTTTCACTGTGACAATTTCTGGGTTTTCGCTTGTCTCTCTTGTCTTTCAGCTCATCCCTAAGGCTCTCTTCAAAAGATTCTGCGCCTTTGCGCAATGATGTTTCCCATATATCTCGATCATCAGCCAATTGTTTCCATTTGCTGGGACCGATAGCAAAGTTATATTCATTGAGTCCTTGCAGGCAAAGAAGCTTTAATCCCCTACATAACAAACATTTAACTCTGTCGTTAGAAATTGTACACCATCTACTGAGAGTGTCGCACAAAGCACGAACTCCGTAGCTCCAGAAACAATTCTTTCAATCTCATAGAAAAGTTGCACTTGTGATTCTGTCCTGATTTGAAGCCACAATCTTCAGTAGGACATTCAAACGTCCTAATCACTTCACAATAAAGACCCAAAGTAAATGATTATGTCTATTCTCTCTTCAAAAGATAACAGAATGCGGTAGGTGGTAACATATGATTAAAATAATATTTGCATGCTTTCTTGAAATATGATAACAAACACTTCACTGCTGGGTAAGATGTGCAATTGATCTATGCTCGGTTAAAGTGTACAATTGATCTATGATATTATAACTTGAGCAAGGTTAGTTAGGTTATCCGACACTTGGAATACACGTAATACCACACCAGGTCTGGGCGAGTCTCTAATATGACAGGTAACCAAATTTAATTTGTCACGTGACAGATGATTGACAGCCGTGAAATGTGTATTGTTTATGTAGATACACGTTGTCACGTAACAACATGGAAACCTCCCTGGGTTGATTATACCGAAACGATTGTACTATCTGCAGGTCTAGCTTTCTATGTTTTTATTTGCAGTTTCCTGCGTCATTTCTTTCACTCATTCCTGTAACAACTCTTTTTCTATAATATGTCACTGCTTGGTACATTTCTGTTCATACTGTTCTTATTTCTTACATTCTTCTTCTTCTTTGCGTTCGTTCTTTATGACCAATTTTAATCACTCTTTGTGATATGTTTGATCTTTGCCAAGAACGTGTATACGTTGCACATTGGTTTGGTAGGCCCCTAAACGCATAGACTTCTACACGTTTAGGACATGTGCATCCGATTTCAGCTAAACCTCCTTAGTCGACTCTTACGACATGCGTGGCAGGTAACAGTGGTTCTATTCTTTACATTCCATATTTGGGCCCCGGTAACCACTCGGGCGTTCTTACATTCTTGCATTTAATGACCGCATGGCGAGTTCAGTCTCAACGAAACTGTTCAGGTAATTTTTCTTGTATACCCCCAACAGAAAAAATGTCAGTCTTACCGTAGACTGAACATGGGTCTCCGCATGGGAGCCGCATCGACTATTCGGTCAGACGCTCCTCTGTATATCATCTTCATCAGGTGCCGTCTTCACATCGAAGATTGACTGCAATGAATCTCCAGCATCCTCTGTCTTTCGCCTTGGTGTTGCATACTGTCTGACTGTAACCTGTCCATTTCTTAAAGTTTTCCTCCCACTTATCTCTCGGTCTTCCTCTTGCTCTTCCCCCTCAACTTTCCCCTCTAGTAAAGATTTTATCATGGTTCCATTTCTTATTATGTTCCCAAAATACTTTACTTGTCTGAATTTTATTTCTCTTAATAATTGTTTTTTCATGCCTTGCTTTCCTAAAACTTGTTTATTTGTCTGTTTTTCTGTCCATGAAACTCTGCCTATTCTTCTGTTTTTCTGTCCATGAAACTCTGCCTATTCTTCTGTTTTTCTGTCCATGAAACTCTGCCTATTCTTCTGTTTTTCTGTCCATGAAACTCTGCCTATTCTTCTGTTTTTCTGTCCATGAAACTCTGCCTATTCTTCTGTTTTTCTGTCCATGAAACTCTGCCTATTCTTCTGTTTTTCTGTTCATGAAACTCTGCCTATTCTTCTGTTTTTCTGTCCATGAAACTCTGCCTATTCTTCTGTTTTTTTGTCCATGAAACTCTGCCTATTCTTCTGTTTTGTCCAAAACTTACTGTCCTATTTATTTCTAATTGTTTCTTCATGTGCTTTCTAAAATATTCTTCTGTTTTTCTGTCCATGAAACTCTGCCTATTCTTCTGTTTTTCTGTCCATGAAACTCTGCCTATTCTTCTATTTCCCTTCTCAAATGCCATCAATTCTGTCATCTAACCCGCTTCTTTGTTCCTGTCCATGTTTCCTATGCTATCCTTAAATAGGTTTATATATACATCTATGATCATTCTCATTTTTAGCCATTGTTTGTCTAATTTGTTTGGATGTCAGTAACTTTCTCATACTATTGAAATTATCCTTGGCCATTCCTATTCTCTTTTAATTTCTGTTATACATCTGCCATCATCTGTTATCATCTGACCGAGATATAAGAAACTTTTACTTGATGTAGTAATTCTCCATGTATTTTTATATTCATTTTAGGTTTTTCCATTTCCTTGTTGATTACGATAGTTTTTGTTTTCTGTATGTTAATGTCTAATTATAGTCACTGTTTCTGTATTTTGTAAAACTATAGTACTTTGTTTGTACGTGTTTCGCTATTTACCAAGTTTTACTGCAGTCTTCCCCCTATTTCGATTTATGTCTAATACATATTCCTCTATATATGTTGTTCTTTAAAAAAGAACTGTATGTCGCTTGTATCATCAATCTCTTTATTTTGTTTTTCTGCAAGTTGAAATTTAACGTTCAAATTACTTGATGTCACTTCAACTTATTAATTGGGAGTCTCTATGGCAAAGTGGTCAAGATGTTTGCCTGTCGTTCTGAAGGGTGTGGATTCGAATTCGAACCGAGTAAAATGTTCGCGTTTTTTTATGAGAATCCTAGGATTGTTGCTGGAGCTACGAAGTTCGTGCTTTGAGCAACATTTTCAGCAGAATATGTACCATTTATGCCGACAGGGACGGAACATATGAGCATATAATCAATCCTTCGCCTTGAGACTAGTTTAGACTTCATAGTAACCTCATATTTACACGCTAAAGATTGGTAGTTGTAAATTATGAAATGTTTTGTTTATTTCCATACTAGTTTACATCTTCATATAAATACTTGTTCATTCCTTGATGTGTTTTTCAGTATTGTATTGATGTTTTCATCTTGTCTGCTTCATTTTTCCATTTCATTCAAGTTTGGTTTAGTTGAAACTGTCTGGCTCATCGTATGTCCGCAATCATTTTACAAATCTAATGTTTTTTTAAAAAAAAAAAGCCTAGTCCCTCATATGTCAACAATATTAAAATTATATAATGTCATCATCATCAAGGTGCGTATTCTTTATAGGACGTTGCTCTCTTTGCAGCACATCTGAAATTCACCCTGTCTCTAGCCAGTTCACCCACTTCGTCGATGGTCATATTCATGGTTTCTTTAATATCTTGTAGCCATCTTCTTCTTGGTCTGCCTCTGTGTCCTGGGACCCTGCCTCCTAGTATTGTTCTTTCGAAGCCATCGTGACGCTTGATATGACCAAAGTATGTAATTTTTCTGTATAGTATGTTGTTTATCAGCCAATTCTCTTTAACATTTAGTTCTTTCAGGACATCAGTGTTCCATTTTTCAGTCCATGGTATTCGCATTATCTTCCTGTAGCTTTTAGTTTTGAAGGACTGGATTTTCGTTCTTATTTTTTCATATATAATGTATTGAAGGAAAATATATAGTCTAGTCCCTCATATGTCAACAATATTAAATACATATAATGTATTCAAGATAATTTCAAGTCTAGTCCCTCATATGTCAACAATATTAAATACATATAATGTATTCAAGATAATTTCTAGTCTAGTCCCTCATATGTCAACAATATTAAATACATATAATGTATTCAAGATAATTTCTAGTCTAGTCCCTAATATGTCAACAATATTAAATACATATAATGTATTCAAGATAATTTCTAGTATAGTTCCTCATATGTCAACAATATTAAACATATAATGTAATATTTTCAATAAAATGTCTGGTCCTTCTTATGTCGCAATAATGTTATAAATATAATATTTTCAATAAAATGTCTGGTCCTTCTTATGTCCACAATAATGTTATAAATATAATATTTTCAATAAAATGTCTAGTCCTTCTTATGTCCGCAATAATATTATAAATATAATGTTTTCAATAAAATGTCTGGTCCTTCTTATGTCCACAATAATGTTATAAATGTAATGTTTTCAATAAAATGTCTAGTCCTTCCTATGTCCACAATAATGTTATAAATGTAATATTTTCAATAAAATGTCTAGTTCTTCTTATGTCCGCAATAATATTATAAATATAATGTTTTCAATAAAATGTCTAGTCCTTCTTATGTCCGCAATAATGTTATAAATATAATATTTTCAATCAAATGTCTAGTCCCTTCCTTATATGTTCACAATAAGTCTATAAATCTAATGTTCTTGAAGGAAAATATCTAATATATACTCTACAATAACACTCACGCGACACTACTTTGATTTGTTTTAAGTTTTGTATTAATATTTCATACTTTTGATTTCCACATTTGATCTGAATAGTCTTTTAAACTAGTCAATATTAATTATCTAGGTTTTAGATTTTTAAAATATCAATCTTACTTTATACTATATTTTTTAGATATTATATTTTTTACTCAATCTTACTTTTTATTACATTTTCTGGATTTTAGATTTTTGAAATAAATCTGACTTTTTATTACATTTTCCTGAAGTTTAGATTTTTGAAATAAATCTTACTTTTAACCACATTTTCTAAATTTTTAGATTTTTGAAATAAATTTTACTTTTTTCTACATTTTCTGAATTTGAGATTGATGAAATAAATCTTAATTTTACTACATTTTCTGAATTTTGAGATTTTTGAAATAAATCTTACTTTTTACTATATTACCTAGATTTTAGAATTTTAAAAACAAATCTTACTTGCTATTGTTTACCATTCTCATTCCCTCACACACTCTCTTTCATTTTCTCTTTCTCTCTCTCTCTCTCTTCCTTTCTTTCCATCGCTAGTTGTAACAACATTTCAAAAACAGTACTCTTGTATCATCATATTCGTTTCATAATGACTCCTTTAACAAGTAAATAGAACTCACCCAGGGAGCTGCTAGAAGATAATTTTCATTGCTTCTTCAAACCGTGAGCCTCTTGACAAGACTGAAACGACAAAGATAAGTCGATGCTACTTGAGAACAGCTCCGACCGCCTCGTATACAGCGTGTCAGAACCAGCTTGTAGTTGAACGACACTATCCATTTTATTGTGGGATGTACTACTGAATGAAGTCGAGAAGGGTTTCAGAAATGAGAAAATTTGACTTTTTGAATGTATTTTTATTTGAGTACGGACTAAGATTGCTGAATGAATAGATTCAAGAACAGCCTGTTGGATGAGGACATGACAAATGATGATCTTTGAAGCGCTTGAAGAAATTTGAAGTAAAACGTTGTACAAGTAGGAATGTGCTCAAGAGAAACAGAACTAAGTGTGTGTTTAGCTTACCAGCTAGTTACAGGAATCATCATCATAGGAACCAGTGGTGGCTCGTCATTAAGGGCTAGTGGGGCGAGCCCACCAAAAATAATGTGTAACGTGTATAAATTAAAATATTACCTAACACAATACCATGATTTTCCACAAAACATATGTCTGACCCCACCAACAAAACTTAGCACGAGCCGCCACTGATAGGAACCATGTCATGCACATGGATCTTGAAAACTTCTTCTTCTTCTTCGAACGCTCCATATCGACCACTTATTAGACCACTCTTTGTGATTTGTATGTGATCTGAGGCTAAGAGCAATCATTCGTTGTACCAATTATGCGCCTCCAAGTAGGCAAATCCGATTTCTATTAAGATTTTTATTTACGAGAGAGCTTCCTAGGCCCTACCTCTGTCGCCTCATACGACATGCATTGTAGGTCGCAGTTTTACTATTTTTTTGCTCCCTTTGCAAGCCCCAAGAGCCGCTGTAGCGTAGTTGTTAGTGAACTCGCTTCGCAAGGCTGGTGGTCTGGGTTCAGCTCCCGCAATGTGCGTGGAATTTTTCCCGACCGCGACGGCTCTCAGGTCGACCCAGCCTCAACTGGGTACCAGACATGCTCTGGGAAAGTAAAGGCGGCCGGCGTGATGCTGACCACATCACCCATCGTGCCGAAGGTCAATGAAAAATCGACTAGCCTATTACATGTAGCTTGCCCTACTCTCGATACGAATGTTAAGGTCCTTTTACTTTTTTTGTCCTTGCAAGCCCTGGCAACACACGTGCGGATCTCTGAAACAAATGTTACAATATGTGAAATAAGATGGGATAAAAAAAGCTATTATTATTACCAGAAAAGACAGAATAGAAAATGATGACATTAGAAATATTGTTAAAAAAACCTTCAAAAATTTTCATGTTAGACCCGTTAAGGATTTATATCTGACTGTGTATGTTATGTCTGCCGTACATGAAGTCTGAATTTCTTCGCTTCTTCTGTATCATTTTCTTGATGAACGCCTTATGGTCGAAACTACGATGTAGATTGTTTTTGTACTTTGTGAAACTACAGTACTCAGTTTGTATCTGTTTCGCCATAAGAACAACATTTAGTATTAAATACAAAGAAGGATAGAAAGTGAAATAGTTGGGGTCTGTGAGGCTATTTATTATCTGGTTATTGTATTAATTAACCTGTTATAGTATTTATTAGAAGAAGAAGAAGAAGAAGAAGAAAGAAGTACTTATTAACCAATTGAAGATTTTATTAACCGATTATAATAATAATAAACTAATTATAGATTTTATTAACCGGTTATAACAATAATTAACTAATTGTAGATTTTATTAACCGGTTATAACAATAATTAACTAATTGTAGATTTTATTAACCAATTATAATAATAATTAATCAATTGAAGATTTTATTAACCGGTTATAACAATAATTAACTAATTGAAGATTTTATTAACCAGTTATAATAATAATTAACAAAACGTAGATTTTATTATCCAGTTGTAACAATAATTAACCAATTGCAACTTTTATTAACCAGTTGTAACAATAGGTAACTAGATGTAGATTTCATTAACCAATTGTAAGAATTATTAACTAGTTGTAGATTTTATTGAACACCTGTAACATAAATTGACCAATTGTAGATTGTATTAACCGGTTGTAACAATAGTTAACCAACTGCGGATTTTATTAACTGGTTGCAACAGCAATTAACCAGTTGTAGATAAAAGTAGCTGGTTGTAACAATAATTAATTAATTGTGGATTTTATTGCTTGGTTTTTAACAATATTTATCCAATTGTAGATTTTATTAACCAATTGTAGATTTTATTAACCAATTGTAGATTTTATTAACCAATTGTAGATTTTACTAACTGGTTGTAATAATAATTAACCAATTGTAGAATTTATTAACCAGTTGTAACAATAGTTAACCAGATGTAGATTTTATTAACCGGCTGTAACAATAATTAGCTAGTTTTAGATAAAATTAACTGGTTGTAATAATAAAAACCAGTTGTAACAATAATTAACCAGTAGTAACAATAATTAACCAGTTGATATTAACTAGTTACACAATAAGTAACCAATTGATTAACAATAATTAACAGTGTAACAATAATAACCAGTCGTAATAACTAGTTGAACAATAATTAACTAGTTGTAAGCAATTAATTAACTAGTTAACAACAATTAACCAGTTGTAACAATAATTAACTAGTTGTACAACAATTAACTATTGTAACATATTAACTAGCATTAATTAACTAGTTGTAAAATAATTAACTTGCAACAAAATTAACTAGTTGTAACAATAATTAACTAGTTGCAACACAATTAACTAGTTGTAACAATAATTAACTAGTTGCAGCAACAATTAACTAGTTGTAACAATAATAACCAGTCGTAACAATAATTAACCAGTGTAACAATAATTAACTAGTTGAACAACAATTAACTAGTGTAACAATAATTAATAGTTGAACAACAATTAACTAGTTGTAACAATAATTAACAGTTGAAACATAGTAATAATTAACTAGTTAACAATAATAACTAGTTGTAACAATAATTAACAGTTGCAACAAAATAACTAGTGTAACAATAATTAACTAGTTGCAACAACAATTAACTAGTTGTAACAATAATTAACCAGTCGTAACAATAAATAACCAGTCGTAACAATAATTAACTAGTTGCAACAACAATTAACCAGTTGTAACAATAATTAATCAGTCGTAACAATAATTAACCAGTTGTAGATAGAATTAACTGGTTGTAACAAAAATGAAACAATTGTGGTATTTTAAATGTTAATAACATAAATTTTGAAAACATGTTTTGTTAAAAATAAGGAAATAATTTTGCATGAAAATAAGTCAGTTTTGAAAATAACATCTTAAGACTGTCCGGGTTACATCGTAAACAAAAAGCTGATCTCCACAAACGGAAAACTGCCATAACTGCCAGTGCACATAGCAACATTATCCCCTCTCCCTCCCCACTAGACTCACAAGCACGTTCCTGCAAACAATTGCCATCTTTGGTGACTTTGGGGATCAAATTTGATCCCCAGGAGACTAACTTAAAGGAGAAACTGTGGGACACTTAGTGTGGATGATTGCATTCACGGAGGCGACTCATCTTTCTGTTTATAAATTTCTTGCATAGTAAACTAATTTCAGATGAAGAAGAAGTAGATAAATAAATTAGAAGGAGATTCTGAAGGGAAGCTACATAGAGGAAGACAATAGTGAACTAGGGATTGTAGTACCTAGAGGAAGACATTACTAAACTTTGGATTGTATCATCAAGAGGAAGACAATACCAATCCTTGAACTGTAACATCAAGAGGAAGACAATACTAATCCTTGAACTGTAACATCAGAAAGATGGTACTAATCTTTAAACTGTAAATCAAGGGGAAGACAATACTAATCTTTGAACATCAAGAGGAAGATAAGACTAATCTTTGAACTTTAACATCAAGAGGAAGATAAGACTAATCTTTTAACTGTAACATCAAGAGGAAGATGGAACTAATCTTTGAATTGTAATATCAAGAGAAAGATGGTACTAATATTTGAATTGTGACATCAAGAGGAAGATGGAACTAATCTTTGAATTGTAATATCAAGAGGAAGATGGTACTAATCTTTGAATTCTAATATCAAGAGGAAGATGGAACTAATCTTTGAACTGTAACATCAAGAGGAAGATGGAACTAATCTTTTAACTGTAACATCAAGAGGAAGATAAGACTAATCTTTGAATTGTAACATCAAGAGGAAGATGGAACTATTCTTTGGATTGTAACATCATGAGGAAGACAGTATTCAACTTTGAACTGTAACATCATGAGGAAGATAAGGGCTTCGTGATAAAATAATTCATATATAGCATAGCATTGTTTGTGGGCGTATAGTAGTAATTCAGTTCTCAAAGCAAAAGATATTTATAATCTTGAATGAGCAGCCTAGGTTTTGGATGCCTGTCTCAACGTGAGTGCTGACTCATGTCCTTAAGTCTGACAAATAACGGGTGTTTCCTTTCATTTGTCAATGATTTCTTTGTCATAGATCTGGTGGTTGTGTGGATTAGAGAGAGAGAGAGAGAGCGAGAAAGATCTGATGACTTTGTGGTTTAGAGACACCGGTGATTGAGTGGTGTAGAGATATCTGGTGGATGTTTGGTGCAGAGAGAGAGAAGGTAGATCTGTTGGCTGTGTGGTGTCGAGAGAGGACATGGTAGCTGTGTAGTGTAAGCGAGAGAACAGGTGGATGTGTGGTGTAGAAAGGAACCTTGTGATTGTGTGGTGTAGAGAGATTAATTGTAACTGTGTAGTGTAGAGAGAAGTCTGCTGGCTGTGTGGTGTAGAGAGAGAAACGTGCTGGATGTGTAGTGTAGAGAAAGACCTGGTGATTGTGTGGCGCAGAGAGAGAGAGAGAGAGTGACCTGGAGGTTGTGTGGTGCAGAGAGAGTGACCTACTGACTGTGTGATGTAGAGAGAGAGAGAGACTGCTGACTGCGTGATGAGAGAGAGAGAGACCTGGTGGCTTTGTGTTGTAGAGAGAGATGGAGAGAGAGACCTGTTAACTGTGTTGTGTAGATCGAGACCTGGTGTCTTTGTGTTGTAGAGAGAGATGGAGAGAAAATCTGCTGACTGTGTGTTTAGGGATCGTCTTAATAAACCAGCTTTAGTCTTGCTGGAATCTGCTCTCTAAAAGATTTCCAGTAATAAACAGGATCTAATGTCAAGACTTGGATCGAACCGTCAAGGGATTGTCTTCTTTTGTTACAAATAAAACCGTCTGATATTTGCTTAAAATGTGTCCCCCTATCTAATTGACAAGCTAGTGTTACTATTCTTTACTTGAGATTGCTACTTGCAAGGAAATAATTTGAAAATCGGAACAAAGGAAATAAACTCGTGATTTTATGACGACTTGTGAGTACTTTTTAAATGTTTTTAATGCGATGCCAACCAAATCTTGAAGTATTTTGTTGTGTTTATTGTGTAATTACTAACGTTGAACTTTGTCCTTCTTTTAATATCTCTTTCCAATTTGTGTGTTTTATTTAATCTTATGCTTTCAGCGCATTACATCATTTTTCTTGTAAGTCGTCAATTTTTAGTTATAATGAAATAGAATGTTCCCTTGTTGCTTTCTTTTATCAAATATTTCATAAGAAACAAGGGTAGTTGGTTGGTTGATTGGTTGCTAGTACTTCATTATGTTCGTACAGTTGTGCTTGTTGTAGCAGTATGGATTATATGAGGAAGTTGCAACCTCAAAAATAATTTCTTATTCCCATTTATATTTTCAGTTTCATTAAATATCGATACTAAATTGTGAAATTAAAAACAACAACATCAAAGCATGTTTTGTTTGTTTCTGTGTATTATTCATTAACATATTCATTAACCCTTTTAGGATGGAGCATTTTTGAATTTTCCAGCTCAAGAAGACGAAGGAATGTTTCTTAGAAAACTAAAATAACTACTGTGATAATTTTGAAAATTCTAAAAGAAATATTAGAACCCAAAAAGGTATAGAAAAGTATATCTATATTCTTAAGAGAATATACTGAAGTATTATTCTATGAATTTTTCAAGCTAGGTTATTCATGTTTTGTGACAATTATTTAAGTTCATTTGCATATTATTCATAATAAAAATATGAATGTGGATACATTTTTTAAAATACACTCTGAACCACGGAAAAGCGATATTAGTGTATTCTTCATTACTTTCAGTTTCACTACTAGAGTCATCATCTAGCTCTGAACTATCAAGATCACTTAAATCCGAATCACTAAATCCTACCTCATCATTAAGAATGACACTGGCTATGATTTTTTAAAAAAATGGTATTCCGGTAGTCACAGAAAAATATTCATAAAAATATAATTTATTCCACAAAACTTATTTCAATCCAGCAAGGTAGTTTTCAAAATGGATGATTAAACTCGCTAAGAATATGTCTGAGCATTTCATAGGCTAGTTTTATTTACATACTAGACATTCAGATCACTCGTAACATGGGTCACTATAGTGGCCTTATCGTCTTTGTGGCTAAATATAGTTCGGCCACTATAGTGGCCTGATCGTCTTAAAGGGGTTAATAAATACAGATTTCCGTAGCCTTTCAGGCGTTATGGTATGATGTCACTTCACTTCACATTTCTAGGTCCTAGTGTGCAGTTGGTAGGATGACTAATTCCTTACCTCACGTGTGGAACGTCGAGTGTAGTATTGAACACACAACCCTCTTGAGCAGAAGTCGATAGGCGAGCGATAATAAATTATGCTAATCCGTCTAGATCACATTGACTACCGCATTGAAAAACACGCTTTACTGAATTAATTGTTGTTTACTTTTACACTGTACCGGTGTATGTACAAATTGGAGTACTTTTAAAAAAAATATTTTTAAAGGAAATTTGATGAATCATATGTAGTTTTGTAAATATATGTATGTACATAAGTAAAAATATTAACAGAATGAGGGGAAAATACATAAAGAACCGGTAGCGGTACTAATTCGTTAATGTAAACGTTGAACTACTTCGATAATGAAGCAAGTCATGGCGCAGTCTGTGGCACATGACCAGACGGGACAGACGATCGGGTGCATGCTGCAGCACTAAATAGTTAATGTGTTAACGAGACCAAAGCTATTATTGCGCTGGACATAAAACCGATGGGTTGGACATACAAACAGTATGACGGACATGGAACTAGTGGGCTGGGCATGGAACCAAGTGATGGACATGAAACCAGACTAATGAACGTGGAACCATTGTGCTGGACATAGAACTATTGTGCTAGATATAAAGCCATTGTGCTGGACATATAACCATTGTGCTGGACATAGAACCATTGTGCTGGACATATAACCATTGTGCTGGACATATAACCATTGTGCTGGACATAGAACTATTGTGCTAGATATAAAGCCACTGTGCTGGACATAGAACCATTGTGCTGGACATATAACCATTGTGCTGGACATATAACCATTGTGCTGGATATAGAACCATTGTGCTGGACATAGAACCATTGTGCTGGACATAGAACCATTGTGCTGGACATATAACCATTGTGCTGGACATAGAACCATTGTGCTGGACATATAACCATTGTGCTGGACATATAACCATTGTGCTGGACATAGAACTATTGTGCTAGATATAAAGCCATTGTGCTGGACAGTGGATTCATAAAAATAAAATCAACAGTCTTTTACATATACATAATACATAATACATAATAACACAAAAAGAACAACTATTGAAAGTGATGTAAAGATATTAACGAACAATACTAGGTTGCAATTTGTTGTGTAGCTAATGATATCTGATAAAAGATGAAACATTGGGTTAGTTTTAGAAAAGGAGAGAATAAACTTGCACGTCAGAGGAAAAGTTACAAGGAGAATAAAGAACAAATATTCTACAGAATCATAGATCATGAGTGATACATAACCGAAATTTTCTCCTAAATAAAGTTTACGTTACATAAATGATTCGCCTACTTATCATGTGTAATTTCACCCTTTATAATGACTTCTAATGATATCTGTTTCATCAATCTCACCACCTACCTCGCAACGCTCTGTTAAAGTCAACTATGCATACCTACACATATTATACACAATTAATGAGCGAATTCATCAACAAAGTAACTGATCACTTAAAAGTAGTGAAGACAATGAGGTTTTATTGAATATTGAACTCTTTAAAAGTCTCATGTGTGGAATATTCAATACTTGAACTCTAATAGATATTTGAAATCGTACACCTTTGTCTTCTTAAGTCAACAGTAACCTCTTGTACAGTGGGCGGAGTTTTAAAAATATGCTTAAAATATGCATCAAGGACAAACAAATGTTGCAGTGCGATGGCCAACATGGAACAAAACTACACGTAATGATAAATCAATCAATAGTTACGCCTTTACATTTACTGCAATACAGAAACTATCCATTTTAAATGTCAGATATATTCTACATTGCAATTGGTGCTGTCTGTTAGTGTCATCGATCCCAGGATACAATTTATCCTACAGCTAACACCCCCTTGAATCAGATAATTTTGTAGTTTATTATTATAATTTTCAGAAGTAGACTCAAACACCTTCCTTATATCAGAGAGTTTGATGGTTCATTATTAAGGTTCTGCATAGTCGTTTCAAAAACCTTCTTATATCAGTGCACTTGATGAAAATATATCATGGTTCTCTTGCATAGGCGTTTCATTATCAGTGAACTTGATGACTATTTATCATGATTCTCTGCATAGTCGTTTCGAATACCTTGTTTCATCGGGCTTGCTTGTTCTTAATCATGACTCTTTGGAATCCATTTACTAAAATCAAATCGCACTACGGTCGATTTTCTAGTTCACCAATGAAAAAGGTACCAGACTTTCCGAGTTGCAAGGAATTTAGAATAACAGTCTGATCTACAGTCAAAATGGTTTAAAATCTTGCACTTTCTGTGAACTGAGCACATATGGAGACTCTCTCTCTTTCTCTCTCTGCCTTTTAAACCCGGATTGTGGCATAGGGCGTCAACCAAATCATGCCAAGTCTTCCTATCTCTAGCTATCTCCTTCAGCTCCCTCCAGCTTTTCTTTATATTGCTGATCTCTGCCTCCAAATCTCATCTCCATGTATTTCTCGGCCTCTCTCGTAAAAACTTTCTCGGCCTCTCCCGTTAATTTTTGGTTATTATATCAAATTCAGGATATAAATATTTTTCTCGGCCTCTCCTTTTTTTGTTGTCCCTGCGAGTTCCAGAAAAAGACCCTTCTTGTTATATTCCCTTCCTGTTTTCGCAAAGTGTGTCCTATCCAGCGTCAGCGTCCTTTTTTAAACCTCTTGGTTCACTGGAATGTGTCTTGTTCTCTCCATAAGTTCCTCATTTGTGACCCTATCATGTCAATTTAGTCCCTCTATTCTGCGCAGACACCAGTTGATGAATGTTTGCAATTTATGCGTTAATATTTTAACCGTTCTCCGTGTTTCTGACACATACAGTAGAACTGCTTTAACATTGGAGTTAAGTATTCAAATTGTTGTTCTAAATTTGATTTCTTTAGACTTCCATATGTTTCCCAGTGCAATGAAAGCTCCTCTTGCCCTCTGTATTCTTATTTTGACATCTCTATCTATTCCACCCTCTTTGTCTACATTGCTACCCAGTAAATTATAAGTAAGTTCTACATATTGCCTCTCATAGTTCTAGACTTAACCATCTTGTAATGTAATGTACTGGATGAAGCATACACCAAACCTCAACTTTGCTTCAAATCATGACCAGTTAATGCAGAAATCAATCATAATTATAATTGATGAAACAATGAGTTAATATTTTATTTGAATCCAGTCTCATCTTAGATTTTGTCTGCAGAAATCCCCGTTGGGAGTAGAAAGATCATCTGCTGGCATTGAACTTGAGATGGTTCTGTGTGTCTAGAATTAAAATTGTAATAAAATAGTTGGTCGAAAGTTGCTGTATTTTGTCATTGTTTTTGTAATTTGTAAAACTACAGTACTTTGTGATTACGTGTTTTGCCAATCAAAAAGTTTTACTGCAGTCTCATCTATTTTGTGAATAAAATAGTTTCACTATTGATAACACAAGAAGTCTAAGAAACAATGAATGAGAGAAAAAAAAACAGTCAACGTAAGAGACTTCTAATCAGAACTGACCAAAACCATTTTCCCTCGCTACAAATTGAGGCATATCAATGCAAAGACCCTTCTCAGGGTCAAGAAATAAGATGTTCACAACATCATTGCTGCTATTATATTTGATCCATAACACAATGCTTTCGGAAGCAAGTGTTTAAATTTAAAATTAAGTAGGTTTTTATCTTCAGCATTTATTCTAATTTCTTGTTTTTATCAGCTATACAAATCTCATGTCTCACATGCCTTCTTTTCCGCATTAACATTTATGAAAAGATAGCAGCTTTGCATAACTCCAGGGTTTCAGTGAGAGCTGTGTGAGAAACTTTGTTCTATAAAAGAGAGCAGGTAAGAATGACAAGCTTAAAGAATGATTTTCGTGGCTTATAACAACTGAGGCTAAGACAGGTGAACATACAAGATATTGAGTGGTGAAGCTTTGGGAAATGGTAAAATGTTTTTGTTATACCCTGCGTGAAATCCCGGCTGTTTTTAGATGTCAAGTATCGGTCTCTTAATAATAATAATAATAATAATATTAATATAAAACTATGACATTCATCAAATAACAAGTAAATGAATCTCTGTGGCGTAGAAGTTAGACGCTCGACTCTTGTTCCAAAGATACTTGGTTCGCTACCTAGTGGAGTCTATCGGGATATTTTTCCAGAGATCCCTGATTTCAATGTAATTGAGATCGTGTTCCAGTCCTATTGGTGACTGACGATAAACATAAGTACCGTGTTCATGTTGAGCACGTAAAAAAACCATTGATAGATCACACTCGATAAAATACCATTTGATAGATCACACTCGATAAAATACCATTTGATAGATCACACTCGATAAAATACCATTTGATAGATCACACTCGATAAAATACCATTTGATAGATCACACTCGATAAAATACCATTTGATAGATCACACTCGATAAAATACCATTTGATAGATCACACTCGATAAAATACCATTTGATAGATCACACTCGATAAAATACCATTTGATAGATCACACTCGATAAAATACCATTTGATAGATCACACTCGATAAAATACCATTTGATAGATCACACTCGATAAAATACCATTTGATAGATCACACTCGATAAAATACCATTTGATAGATCACACTCGATAAAATACCATTTGATAGATCACACTCGATAAAATACCATTTGATAGATCACACTCGATAAAATACCATTTGATAGATCACACTCGATAAAATACCATTTGATAGATCACACTCGATAAATACCATTTGATAGATCACACTCGATAAAATACCATTTGATAGATCACACTCGATAAAATACCATTTGATAGATCACACTCGATAAAATACCATTTGATAGATCACACTCGATAAAATACCATTTGATAGATCACACTCGATAAAATACCATTTGATAGATCACACTCGATAAAATTCCATTTGATATCCCTGATAAAAATACCTTTGATAGATCACACTGATAAATACCATTTGATAATATATAATACCATTTGATAGATCACACTGATAAAATACCATTTGATAGATCACACTGATTAAAATACCATTTGGGTAGATCAACTGATAAAATACCATTTGATGATCACACGTAAAATACCATTTGATAGATCACACTCGATAAAATACCATTTGATAGATCACACTCGATAAAATACCATTTGATAGATCACACTCGATAAAATACCATTTGATAGATCACACTCGATAAAATACCATTTGATAGATCACACTCGATAAAATACCATTTGATAGATCACACTCGATAAAATACCATTTGATAGATCACACTCGATAAATGTAGGATGGAAAACGCAGCCCGGATAAGTTTCATTAGAAAAATTCAAACATAAAATTCAGGATATAAATATTTTTACAATCTTCTAACTTATATCGGGGACCTCGCCTGTGCTACACATTTCGTGCACTGTCGCAGTGATCTTCCTGTGTACGAAAGATCGGAACACAAATGGTTACTCACCAAGTGCAATGATGATGGTCAAATCAATGAATGATGAATCAATCAATAAATTTCCATCAAGTAAAGTAAGATAATAGTTAACTACAATATCTAGTAATCATTAATTATCACAAAAGTAATTATATTCTATTAGCTGGTCATTTTAATGTTGCTGGCGGGGTCGCCAATAACGAAAATGAAAACGTTTAGCGCTATTGACCACGTGCCGCAGACATTCCGTGGTTCGAGGCAAGCGTGGTCGAAAGTTCTCGGTGTGCACACAGTACGCTGCCAGACTATATGAGACTGATCTTTTGCTTGGAGATGTAAATTATAAGTACCTTGGGGATGGAGAAAGGCTGGTCTAAACCACAAGAGACATTGGGAATAAACAAAGCATGCCTTCACGAAAAAAAACCAGTCGGTTGCGCCGTATTTGGTGCCATGATTACGCCTGAATTCATAGCGAGCGAGGGAAAAAATTGTCCCTGTCAATCTAGGTTCTTATGACATCAAGATCAGAGTCATAGGATTAAGTCAACTGATGATCAGAGTCGATTTAGTCTACAAAATCGTTATATTTCAGGATCAAAAATTCAGCACTTTATATCTCTGTGTTCTACTCTTCCCTCAAGCCTGTCACTGTCCCTGGTGCTTAGGGCAACAACAGATGCACACCATTCTTTTCTATTCTTGAACTTCCTCTATATTGTGTTCCAGCTGTGATACATTTTTAAATTATTGTTCTACTGTTCTGTTCCAGGTCCTTTTGGGTCCTCCCGCTTTCGTTTACCTTCTAGTGTTCACATCAGTGCAGTTTTCGTGTCAGTGTTAGTCTCCATGCGTAAGACATACCCGATCCAACTTCAGTCGCTGTTGGGTGATATTGCTTATATTCTCTTGTTGACGTTCTTTGCTAGAGATAGTATTTGACCAGAATACGCTCAATATCTTTCGCAAACAAGGTTATATGGAATATGGAGAGTTTGGACATATTTTGTTCTGTCATTCACCAGCATTCTGATCAGTGTAGTAAAATTAATAGTAAACAACTACAGTATTTATTAATCTTAGTTCTGTTTTGTTCTATATATTTCCTAAAAAATGAAATATTGATATTTCTCCTTTTTTAAAGATGTTATTTTTTAAGGCATTAAAGAGTCATTTTAAATATAGTTACGATTTTCAATTTAAAAACGAGTATTTTTGGTTATATCTTGACATGTAGGCACAAAAATAAGAATAATCGTTTTTAGAAGATTTCAAAGAATTGCTGCCTTTGCTACTTTTTAAGCCCTGCTTTATATAATAATAATTCTTCTCGTACCGTTATACGTTACATAGGGCCTGCAAGTAATTTCTCCATAACGCTCTATCCTGGGCAACACGCTCAAGCTCATCCATGGAACTGAGACCGATATTTCTTGCCACTCTCAGCAAAGTTTGTTTCAGGGTCTCTTTAGGTCGTCCTCTCTTTCTTGAATCCTTTGCATCCCACTTCAATGCCTGCTTTGATATTTGTTGATCATTTCTCCTCAAGGTGTGTCCAACATATCTCCATCTTCTCTTTCTTATAACAGTTGTCACTAGTGGTTGACGAGACATTTCTCTGACTTCATCACTTCTCCTGAATTCGTTCCATTTTATGTTTATTATTTTTCGCAGACATCTATTTTCAAACGTTGTTAACTTGTTTTCTATATCTTTAGTCATTTTCCAACTCTCGCTGGCATATGTTAGGATTGATACAACATTTGAATTGAAAATTTGTAATTTAGTTTTAATACTAAATAACTTGCAGTTCCATATTTTATTTATACTTTTAAAAGCTGATGTTGCTTTGCCAATTCGTATCATAATTGATATATATCTCCAAGTTTTATTTTACGTCCCTGTTTCTGGTAGGGTTGACTGCAATAAATGATATTTGGGGGAAAAAACCATTTTGGTGGAAACGTCAGTTTTGTGGATTGAATATTGTAACGTTATCTTACATCATATTTATTTGTTTCTCTTGTAGTAACCGTTACTATAATCGCTAGTGATTGGCTTCTTTTGTTTCTCTTGTAGTAACTGTTACTATAATCGCTCGTGATTGCCTTCTTTTGTTTCTCTTGTAGTAACCGTTACTATAATCGCTAGTGATTGCCTTCTTTTGTTTCTCTTGTAGTAACTGTTACTATAATCGCTAGTGATTGCCTTCTTTTGCTACATCCACCACTTCTAGTACTTTGGGAAACGCATTTTTAATATCCACAGAAGCATCGCTACTTTTTGATCTCTCCACGTGACACAAGTACAAAAATGTCGCTCAAGTTAGAATAAATAAGTTGTAGCGATCGCTTACAATCCATTAATTCGTCTCTTGTCCATGATGGGAGTGAGTTCCAAATCCTTCAGCTCAAATTGGGATGTTATGAGCGACCTGTTTGAGTCATTGCGTCTCGGGACAGAAGATCGAACTGACGGATGGTTACAACGAAATGCCATTTGCTAACATATGCTATTGGAAATAATTTGACGAATGGTTACAAGGACGCTTAGGAAAATAAGTTACAGAGTATCAGCTAACAAGGGTTTCATCAGGTACGATCAATAATAACATTGACGTAATAAAATAATGATGTGTAACATATGTCACGTTAGGAAGCCGTCAGGAGTTGGGTTGAATATTTGAGACAGCTCGTTCTGTCTGATCGCTGTGTACAGGTTGCGTTCTTTCGTAAGCAGCCTGTTTTGTCTTCTCGCTGCGTATAGGCTGCGTTTTTATTTACAGAAGCTGCTTGTTTTGTATTCCGCGATGTACGAAAATCAACAAATCTGAGGTGGTCAGACCGGATCAAATCAGATCTGGAGAAAATCCTTTGAGTGGCTGTGGTAATACAGAGCAAATAGGCTATTGAACAAAGACAGGTATATGCAGTATTACATAAGTAGTGAAAATTAATGATAAAATATGAAAATAAACAACACTCTATTCTATTTTGTTATAAATTTTTCACTACTTATGTAATACTGCCTATACCTGTCTTTGTTCAATCGCCTTGTTCTGTATTCGTGCTGCGTGCAGGTTGCATTTTTTCCCGAGGCTGCTTGTCCTGTCTTGACGCTGTGTACATGTTGCAGTTTTTTTTAATTATTGTGTCCCAGGTAGAAAAATTCTCCAGAAATCATGACTGAAGACCAGTGTCCTAACCGCTCGGCCACACCCTTCTAAAAAATGACGAAATAAATGTAAATTTGTTATTAATTGGTGGCTTGCATTCAACCCAAGTGTATTAGTTTCACAACATTTACAGTCTCTACTAGAGTGGAGTAGAGTCACCTCTATCTTCTGTCATTAGTTGTGTGTTTATTTTACTTTTGTTGAACATGTCCGCATAAACAATGAAACAAGGAAGAAATTAATGAACTTTTATACATTGGAAGTAACATTTTAACAGAGTGATATTTATAAAATGATGTAACAACAAGAATAAGCAAGGAAAACCAAAGCTTTGTCTTACTTAGAAACTTAGTGAGATCAAATGATCAATTTTAAAAAGACCAAACATAAAATAGACATATGTAACATTTTCGGAATATTTCTACACAATAGCGAATGATTGAAAGTTACAGAAGGCATTTCACAAAATTTTAGAGACTTCTCAAAATACTTGTCTTAACAGAATCTTGCAAATAGGTTGTCAACGAAAGATCACAAATGTAGTGCTGTGGAAGGAAACTAACAGTGCATCACTATCAATCAGGAACAGAAGTAGAAGATGGAGAAGATTTGGACATGTATGTAGAATGTAACTGGACACATTGACAAAGACATCTCTTCCAATGACTAGAGGAAAGGAAGAGACGAGGTAGATTTAAAGATACACGGAGAAGAAAGGATAAAAAGAAAATGAAAGAGTGTGAACTGATATACAGGGTGTTCAAGATAAAAGTAGCCCGGTCAAGTGAACCAATCTGGCATATGTTTATGAAAATTAGTAGGTTAAATTATGATGTAGTATAGGTCACGTGAACGAGTTTTTTGTGGTGTGAGTAACTATGATGCGGTAAGGGACGATGAACAATGGGGACGAAGGACAAGCTAGTCAGAACCGCTTTAAACAGTAAATAGACAGAACGCAATGCGTACCTGACCACTTTTAATTTGTCAATGGGGATGCTTTTATCTTGAACGCCCTGTAGAATGTCATTGGTAGAAAGGCAGCAAACTTATAGGGATGATCATCTTGGAACGCTATGTTTGTAAATTATGACATGACGAAGACATAACTAGTTACTTGTCGATGTTCTTGCACCAGAACTTAGGTCCCATTTCACGTCTCTTAAGATAATTGCTGCTAATAATACTTTAGCAATGTCATTACAGGTGAATAAGTTATATAACAATTATAAATTAAACGACATTTACTGAAAGAAAAAATATAGTTAACAAATATGGTATTTTAAAAAATACATTATTGAAGTTGAAGTTAATATTGGAGAAGACAGTTTAAGACAGGAGTGCAAGAGAAATACATACTTAAACTGAAGGAATAAATCAAGTTACTACACTAGCATCTCTCCGAGTCTACTTTAAGGGAAGGGTTATAATTTATTGGAAACTATTCATTGGAGCAAACCTTCGATTTGAAGGAGAAACATAATGGTGATGGTAGTTGTATGTGTTATATATATATATATATATATATATATATATATATATATATATAAGCGTCTGTAGCTCAAACGGTAGTGAGCTTGATCACAAACCCAAGCGTACCTGGTTCACGAGTTCGTTTCCGTGGGATTTTTACGAAAGGTAAAAATAGACCTCAGAGTTCAGAAAGGAATAGCAAACTACTGAACGTATAAGTGGTGCCTAGAAAATCAACGCCTCGTTTACTGTGGTTGATGGCTGCGTCCTGTAAAGGATATGTGAAACACATACAAACAAAGTACTATAGTTTTACAAAATACATAAACAGTGACGATAAACAGCAACGTTTCGACCAACAAGGCCTTTATCAGCAAACGAACAAACAGGAGTGACAAATTAAAATGAAACACAAATGGACGACCAAATACCAACGTATCTAAGGAAAATCTGGAATAAAACGAATAACGAAATAAATGTAACACAAAAACACACATAAAAACTAGAAATAGAAAAGAAACAATGAAACATCTAGTAAATATATAACTTGAATACATGCAACATATACCCATATAGATTATAAAGCATGGGAAGAGAAAGTACTAAGAAGCATAAGAATGTAATACATGCAACATATACCCATAGAGATTACAAAGCATGGGAAGAGAAAGTACTAAGAAGCATAAGAATGTAATACGTTGAGCCCGCGTGGTCTCAAGGTACCATACAAAGAAATCAACCGATTCTCCAGAGCAAATCGACTACGATCATCAGAGGAACATGATCGGATGGCTGTGACCTGACATCGCAAGCTCCTGAATGGCCAGTATCATTGAAATGGGTAGCTACAGGGGTCACAGAGCATTGGCGTATATCGCGCAAGTGTTGGGCGAATCGGTCACTGAGTCTCCTGCCGGTTTCCCAATATAGGCCTTGTTGCACCGCTTGCAGATAATGGCATAGATAATATTACGGACTCGCACGTGAAACTGTCTTCAACAACGAACGTGGCTTTTGGAAAAGACACCGTGCGGGTCTGTATTACATAAGCACAAGTGTTACAGCGCCGACGGCCACACTGGATGGTGCCAAATGACTCTGGATGTTAGGCTTGAGGCGACTGTGAACTAACATATCCTTAAGGCTTCTGTCCCGTCTGTACGCCACCAAATTTCAGGACGCACCGCGTTCAGCAAATTTCTCGCCAGGAGGCTCTCTCTAACCAGCATAGAACTTCCAATTCTGACAGGGTGAAACTTGTCTTAACTTTCCACCCTCATAGTTCCCTTGTGAAGAAAGTCTTATTCCGTCATCTCTCCATTCTTCAGTCTGATCCTGATACACGTTCAATCTTCCAACACTATCCTTTGGTGGCGTACAGACGGGACAGAAGCCTTAAGGATATGTTAGTTCACAGTCGCCTCAAGCCTAACATCCAGAGTCATTTTGGCACCATCCAGGGTGGCCGTCGGCGCTGTAACACTTGTGCTTATGTAATACAGACCCGCACGGTGTCTTTTCCAAAGCCACGTTCGTTGTTGAAGACAGTTTCACGTGCGAGTCCTGAATATTATCTATGCCATTATCTGCAAGCGGTGCAACAAGGCCTATATTGGGGAAACCGGCAGGAGACTCAGTGACCGATTCGCCCAACACTTGCGCGATATACGCCAATGCTCTGTGACCCTGTAGCTACCCATTTCAATGATACTGGCCATTCAGGAGCTTGCGATGTCCAGGTCACAGCCATCCGATCATGTTCCTCTGATGATCGTAGTCGATTTGCTCTGGAGAATCGGTTGATTTCTTTGTATGGTACCTTGAGACCACGCGGGCTCAACGTATTACATTCTTATGCTTCTTAGTACTTTCTCTTCCCATGCTTTGTAATCTCTATGGGTATATGTTGCATGTATTACATTCTTATGCTTCTTAGTACTTTCTCTTCCCATGCTTTATAATCTATATGGGTATATGTTGCATGTATTCAAGTTATATATTTACTAGATGTTTCATTGTTTCTTTTCTATTTCTAGTTTTTGTGTGTTTTTTTGTTACATTTATTTCGTTATTCGTTTTTATTCCAGATTTTCCTTAGATACGTTGGTATTTGGTCGTCCATTTGTGTTTCATTTTAATTTGTCACTCCTGTTTGTTCGTTTGCTTGATAAAGGCCTTGTTGGTCGAAACGTTGCTGTTTATCGTCACTGTTTATGTATTTTGTAAAACTATAGTACTTTGTTTGTACGTGTTTCACTATTTACCAAGTTTTACTGCAGTCTTCCCCCTATTTCGATGTAAAGGATATGTCACGATTTTCATTTTTCATGTATATATATCATCAGGTGCCGCACCGGCTGGCGTAGGCGATCATAGATCTCCACAAATAGTGTTTGCTATCATCTCCGATGTTGACGTTCTTCCGTGCCATGAAGTCAGGCTATCCAACATTTTCTTTCTCTGTCCTACTTTGTCTCGTCTCTCCTCGATTTTACCAGTTGTCACAATGTTTTCTTAACCTCCCCTCCTCATCACATGCCCGGAAAATGTTGACTGCCTCTTTCTTATATTGATGATAAGTTTTCTCTGTGTCTTGATCTCATTCAACACCTCAACATTAGTTATTTTAGCAGTCCATGGGATTCTCTTCATTATTCTGTAAAACCACAGCTGCCCGTCTGCCCAGAGTGTTCGTAGCGCGTTAGACTACGGGTGACTATCCCTCTGTATGTGCGGGTTCAATTCCGCGGGATGGTAGAAAAAGCCACAGATTTCCCAGACTTACGGTGTTCGTGGCACCGAACCGAAGGGTTACGATGTCCATGGCACTGAGCCGAAGAGCTGAAAAGCTCAAGTGCTTCTGATCAAAAAAAAAAAAAACCACAGCTCTGTGGTCCTCAGTGATTTTTCGATCTGTTTGTTTATTCTTTCACATGATTATTTCTCTTCTCTCTTCTCTCTCTCTCTCTCTATATATATATATATATATATATATATAGGAAGAGAGAGGGGAGGAGAGAGAGAGAGTGGTAGATAAAGCGAGGTGTGGTACATCATGAGGAGTCTCAGTTTCAGATAGATACGGTTTTGTCAACCATTTGATATATCAATGACCTGTTGGACCATACACATTTAATATGTATTTCTTCTTCTTCTTCTTCAAACGCTCCATATCAACCACTTGTTAACCACTCTGTGTGATTTGTATGTGATCTGATCCTAAGAGCGATTGCACGTTGTGCCAGTTATGCGTCTACAAGTAGGCCAGCGCATCCGATTTCCACGATGCTTTTTATTTACTAGGATAGCTTCCCTAGCAGTATGTATTTAATTTCATAGATAATTTTGGTGTTACTACACGGGAAAATGCCCATATATTTGTTAGGGACACATGCTCCATCGCACATTTCTGAGCCCAAAAAGAGAACAGTAGGATTAAGCACTCTCCCAATACCAACAAGATTATGGTAAAGTCAAGGTGAATGTTTTTGTAAGAGCCCTCCTAAATCTCCCCCCACTGATACACAAAGGTTAATGGATTGTTATTGTAGATTTCCGGATGTGAATCTGTCCTCTTCAAAGACCCGTTCTGGATAATTGCGTGGGTAGTTTATGTAGATCGCTATCGTTACCTACAGCGAGGCAGGCCCTTTGAATTAACTAGTTCACCCTTCTAGAGCAAGAACAACAACAGGTTAGAATTCAGTTAATTATTTCGCTGATCAATTTGATTATTTGCCCTTCATTCTTTCAAAACTAGACCTCCATGTCTTAGTGCATTGGGTGCTTCTCATGTTTCTATTTTTGTAACTGATTTTCTTAAACTAATCGTTTCGTACATTTTAGTTATATTTACATTACTAAACAAGTAACTCAATTAATTTTTAATTGTTTCGGTTACAATGTTAATTAGTATTTTTTATAATTATTCTCAAGACTTACATTCATTACTCTTCTGTCACGCCCGAGTGGGTACCGGATCCCAAATTTGGAGTGTAAGGAATAGGACCACTGTTACCTGCCACGCATGTTGTAAGAGGCGACTAAGGAGGTTTGACTGAAATCGGATGCACGTGTCCTAAACGTGTAGAAGTCTATGCGTTTAGGGGCCTATAAACCAATGTGCAATGTATACATGTTCTTGACAAAAATCAAACCTATCACAAAGAGTGATTAAAATTGGTCGTAAAGAACGAACGCAAAGAAGAAGAAGAGGAAGGAGACTCTTCTGTCAGGAGAACAAGAATTTCCCGTATATCAAGAATGTGTTTTCATGAAGGTATAATACTTCGTCACTTTATGCATGTAGTTGTATTGGTTTCTGACTTTCTCTCTTCCTCGATTCTGACTTTCTTATCATTTATGGTCATCTAATACAAAACATGTGGCGGAGACATCCGTTGGTCAATGTCTGCATATTGGGGTGTGTGGTATTTTTGGTCACATGCGACGTCTCAGAGTCATAAAGCAGGACATCGGTCATATTTATATTCAACAGTCTAAACGTCTTCCTGGTCGTGTGGAAGGTGTAGAGTAGTACTGGCCAACACGGTGCCCGTATGATAACACATATCTACATATTTTATTTCTTCGGCTTTAATGTTAATCAGACGTTCAAGAACAAATATGTATTTCAGAAAAACGGAATGATTAAATTTTTCCGTAAACAATATTTTAAATAAAATTATACATGTAATCAGAATTAAATTTTCACCTGTTATTATTTTGGTTAATGTTATTAATATATATAAGTAATAATAAACTTAAATTATCAGCAAACAATGTAACACAATTATAATGTATATGAGAACTCTATATATAAATTATTCACGTTTAAAGTAATATATTACTTTATTAGTATTATTATTGCAATTGCCACATATCGCCCAGGTCTCCATAATCATCAATCTGATGTGCCCTAATATATAAAAATATTGTATAGCACTGATATAATCTCCCACTAGACTGAGAGAGTTGAAAGTAAACCTGGAGTTACCCATTCTAATATTGAAACACGTAGAAACAAAGTACTATAGTTTTACAAAATACAGAAACAGTGACGATAAACAGCAACGTTTCGACCAACAAGGCCTTTATCAAGCAAAGGCCTTGTTGGTCGAAACGTTGCGGTTTATCGTCACTGTTTCTGTATTTTGTAAAACTATAGTACTTTGTTTGTACGTGTTTCGCTATTTACCAAGTTTTACTGTAGTCTTCCCCCTATTTCGACATTCTAATATTGACTTCTTGATGTATTTCTCTATCTTTGCTAACATCCCGGACCAAATATATAACATTTCCTACCGCTTCAATGATGTGCTCATCAAAATATCTTCTATGTACACAATTCTTGAAGAGAAAGAAAATACATGTTCATCTCGTATACTTTGATTAGGAATATAAGATGGCAGTTTTAAGTTATTTAAACTAAAGTTGTAAGAGATTTCATTCATCAACGTTTAACTACATCTACAAGCGATGTACACCGTTTAACTACATCTACAAGCGATGTACACCGTTTAACTACATCTACATGCGATGTACGACGTTTAACTACATCTACATGCGATGTATAACGTTTAACTACATCTGCATGCGATGTACGACGTTTAACTACATCTGCATGCGATGTACACCGTTTAACTACATCTACATGCGATGTACACCGTTTAACTACATCTACATGCGATGTACACCGTTTAACTACATCTACATGCGATGTACAACGTTTAACTACATCTGCATGCGATGTACGAAAATCTACAAATCTGAGGTGGTCTGACCGGATCATATCAGATTTGGAAAAAATCGTTTAGGTGACTGAGGTAATACTGAGTAAATAGGTGATTGAACAAAGACAGGTATATACAGTATTACAAAAGTAGTGACAAATTAATGATTAAATATGAAAATAAATAACACTCGACGTTTCGGTACTAGACCCAGGGCACTTTATCAAGAACAAAAAACAACGAATACTTAATAAACTAAAACATAATTCTAAGTATGTAAAGAGAATGATAATATCATACGACCTGTTTTTCTACAACGATCTACATCTACACAAATTTAATTGTCGGAAAAATTGAATTAAAACAAATAATATGTTATTTTGTGCTGCTAGTTATTGCGTTTAGATAACTGTTATACTTATAGTAAAATAAAGAGCAGAATACTAAAGGTATGCATATTTCCAGTGGCAAAATAGGGGCGTGAAACATGGACATTCAACACGGCAGCTAAAAAGCCTATATGTGCTTTTGATTATAAGTGTTACAGAAGAATCCTTCGTATACCATCGACACAAAAGTGAACAAATAGATATATCCAGAAAGAACTCAAAATCAAAGAGAACACGTTGATGCTACAAATAAGAAAGAGAAAATTGAGATATTTGAACATATAAAAATACACGAAGAGTTGAAGAAGACCATTTTGGAAGGAGGTATTCGGGCAAAGAGAAGAGGAAGACCACGGAGAAGATTGATTCAGGATGTAACTGATAGTTTGTGCATGACGGCTGCAGAGGTGGGACATCTGGCCTAAGAGAGAGATAAATTCCGAAGGACTGTTGGGGTGGCAAAGTTCTGCTCAGGGCACGTTATTTGATGATTTTAATATGTTATGGAATTGAATTTCAATAATTTAATTGTTATGACATTATAATAAAATAAACTACTTAATTTCCTTTAGAATGAAACATTGCAATAAATTTTATTTTTCTAAATAGACAGAAAATTGTTATGAATTTACATTACAAGAAACCGTTCTTTAAGTATATACTTGAATTGTATTTTTTTAAAGAACTATGAAATTTGCTTGTTGATTGAGATAAAAAATATTTTTCAGAAGCTCTTAGCAATTTGAATAGAATATATAATTAGAATTTTACAAAATAGTTGTTTATAGCTACAACATATAGTATATAATTATGCTATGTAACATAATATATATATAATAAATATAGATATATCTTATTTAAAAGCTGATAGTGTTTTAAGTCAAATGGAAGTAGAAGCTTTTTGAAATGACTGCATTTAAATTTCAATAAAAGAACATTTGTCAGGATACTCATCGTTCTGTAATTTCTTCTGTACTGAACTTTGTCAACATGACATCGACAGTCAGTGCTCATTTTTGTTGGTGGGGCCAGACACAAAAAGGAAAAATCATGGTTTAAGGTTAGGTTATATTTTAATTTATAGAATAATAAATACACGTTACACATTATTTTGGTTGGGCCCGGCCCCACTGGCCCTTAATGACGAACCGCCACTGATGACAGTTATTCAGAGTTTTCTTTATCACACATAAGATGTCCTGCCTTTGTTGATGCCATGTTTAAGCTGCATTATCTGCGTTCGCCCACTATAAATTCAGAAGTAGTCAGGGCGCCTAATCGCCCGCGTGGTTACCGGGTCCCATATTTGGGGTGTAAAGAATAGAACCACTGTTATCTGCTACGCATGTCGTAAGGTTTGGCTGAAATCGGAAGCACGTGTCCAAAACACGTACAAGTCTATGCCTTTAGGGGCCTACCAAACCAATGTGCAAAGTATACACGTTTTTGGCAAAGATCAAACATATCACAAAGAGTGATTGAAATTGGTTGTAAAGAACGAATGCAAAAGAAGAAGAAGAAGAAGGGCGTCTAGTAGGGCTTCCAATGTATTTCTTCGAACAATTATAACAAATAGTTCGGTAGTTAGTTAGATCTAGCTTTTGTCTATCTACTTCAGTAATTTAGTCTTATCTTTATAGGGGAAGACTGCAGTAAAACTATGAAGCAATGTCGAAACTCGTAATAACAAAGTAATGTAGTTTTACAAAATACAAAAATTAAATAAATAACAATACACAGCAACGTTTCGATCAAATTGCCGTTGTCAAGCAAACGATACAACACGAGTGACTAATTTTACAGCACACTACATATAGACTACGACAGAAATACTCCAACGGTCCTAAAATGAAAATCTGTGACTAAAAACGGATAACAAAATAAATGCAAAAACTAGAAGTGGAAAAAAGAAGAGAAACAATAAAAAATCATATATATATATATAATTTATATACATTGAACAAATACACATATAGAATATGGAGCATGAGAAGAGAAAGTACTAAGAAGCTCTGTGACCCCTGTAGGCACTCATTTCAATGGAACTGACCATTTTAACTAAATTTAGTCTTGCAAGTTATAATATTTTCTAAGGAAAATTTAGATTGTCTTGGTTGCTGTTATGTTTAACCTTAATGTTGTACCATGTTTAGCCTTAATTTTGTACCATGTTTAACCTTAATTTTGTACATGTTTAACCTTAATTTTGTACCATGTTTAACCATAATTTTGTACAACGTGTAATCTTAATTTTGTACCATGCTTAATCTTAATTTTGTACAACGTTTAATCTTAATTTTGTACCAAGTTTGATTTTAATTTTGTACAACGTTTAATCTTAATTTTGTACCATGTTTAACCTTAATTTTGTACAACGTTTAATCTTAATTTTGTACCATGCTTAATCTTAATTTTGTACAACGTTTAATCTTAATTTTGTACCAAGTTTAATCTTAATTTTGTACAACGTAAACGTAATCTTAATTTTGTACCATGTTTAACCTTAATTTTGTACCATATTAAATTTTAATTTTGTACCTAGTTTAATCTTAATTTTGTGCAAAGTAAAATTTTAATTTTGTACCATGTTTAATTTAACAATTTTAATTGTACCATGTTTAATTTTAATTTTGTGCTATGTTTAATTATAATTTTGTACTATGTTTAATTATAATTTTGTAGCATATTTAATTTTAATTTTGAACTATGTTTAATTTTAATTTTGTACCATGTTTAACCTTCATTTTGTACCACGTTTTATATTTAATTTTGTACCATGTTTAATCTTAATTTTGTATCATGTTTAATCTTAATTTTGTACCATGTTGAATTTTAATTTTGTACCATGTTTAATCTTAATTTTGTTCCATGTTGAATTTTAATTTTGTACCATATTTAATCTTAATTTTGTTCCATGTTGAAAATTAATTTTGTACCATATTTAATCTTAATTTTGTTCCATGTTGAATTTTAATTTTAATTTTTTTTAAGTGCTGAATTTTAATTTTGTACCATGTTGAATTTTAATTTTGTAGCGTATTTAATTTTAATTTTGTGCTATGTTTAATTATAATTGTGTACTATGTTTAATTATAATTTTGTAGCATATTTAATCTTAATTTTGTTCCATGTTGAATTTTAATTTTGTACCATATTTAATCTTAATTTTGTTCCGTGTTGAATTTTAATTTTGTACCCTGTTTAATCTTAATTTTGTTTTATGCTGAATTTTAATTTTGTACCATGTTTAATTTTAATTTTGTACCATGTTTAATCTTAATTTTGTACCATGTTTAAATTTTTGTGCCATGTTTGATCGTAATTTTGTTCCATGTTGAATTTTAATTTTGTACCATGTTTAATCTTAATTTTGTTCCATGCTGAATTTTAATTTTGTACCATGTTTAATCTTAATTTTGTACCATGTTTAAACTTTTGTGCCATGTTTGATCGTAATTTTGCGCCATGTTTAATCTTAATTTTCTACCATATTTAATCTGAATTTTGTACTATGTTTAATCTTAATGTGGATCTCATACGATCAGTAACGTCCCTGATCTGGTCTGTGTTCTTGTCTCGACTATGCTATGTAACCAAACAATCCAAGCATTTATATCTTTGTCTTATATTTGCCGTTTCCAATCAAGTTTGCTAGATGTTATCTCACCATATTTTCGACTATTTCTTCTCATAATAAATACGATAAAATTTCCCGTAACCTTTTCAGACCTTAAAACCTCTCTCTTCACATTTCTAGAACCTAGTGTGCAGTAGGTAGGATGGTCAATTCCTCAGTCTCAGGTATAGTAACTTATCGACGTCAGAACTGATTAACTGCACCAAGGACAGAGAGTTGTGGAGAGACATGATCGCCTACGCCGGCAGGCATGGAACTTGATATATTGATAATAACATACTGAAATCATATTTAAAAATAATAGTTTAGTTCAATTCATTTATTATTATGATTATTATTCTCTTATATGTATACGCTACGGAAGGACATGCAAGCAATTTATCCACACCGCACGATCCTGGTCATTTCGTTCAATCTCATCTGTGGAATTGTCCAATATTTCTTGACTGACTAAAATTCGTTTCTTGGTTTCCCAAGTCATTCTCTCTTTGATGATTATTAGTTTCTCTTCTTCTTCTTCTTTTGTCGTCACACTGCTACCGGGTTGTTGCCCAGTGTCGTGGTTTTCTGTTTTTGTCTTGCGCTGTTCTGGTGGCTTGTGTGATTGTTATCTTTGCTCTTTCGCATGATTCTGTTACGCCATCTAACAATCTTTTCCGTGGTCTTCCTCTTGCCTTCTTTCCCGATGTTCTGTTGTAGAAGACTCTGTTTACTGTGGAGTTTGGATGCATTCCTATTAAGTGGCCAAACCACTTCATTTTTTGTTTATCTATGTAATTCAAGCACGGTTTTGTGCCAACTTTCTTTCTTATGCTGATGTTGGTGATTCTGTCTTTTCTTGTGTTGTTGGTAACTTTTCGCAGGCAACGCATTTCACATGTAGTTATTTTTGTGACTGCGCTTTGCTCAATGTCCATGTTTGGCTCTGGTAACACAAAGTAGGTATAAAAATGCTGTTGATCATCTGTTGCTTAGCTGCCTGTGAAAATTTTGGGTGCCTTAACAATGGGGCTAGCTGGTAGGTTACAGCATTTGCTTTTGTACTCTAGCCTCTATCTCTCTATCTAGTCTTCCGTCTTCTGTGAATATGCTTCCTAATTAGTTTCTCGCTGTTCGCAAATGCTATTTTCTCTTGTCTATCTTCTAGAGAATGTATGTCGTTTACTAAGACAGTATTCATGTCCACTGTAATTAAAATGTGGAGTCTAATTTAAGTGTATGTAATTTTTGAATGTACGAAATAATTGTCTCCAGCGATCACAATAATGACACAATAAATTGGGACTGACTGATAACAAAGTTGATAACACTCTGCGATAGTGAACGCTCGCCGTGACAATTTCGTGGTTCGAGGCCAGCTTGGCCTAAAAAACAAAAACATTTGTTGTACACACAGTACTTAGTTGTACACACCGTACTTAGTTGTATTAAAGGAGACCCTAATTGTTTACCCAGGGATCTTCTTCTTCTTCTTCAAACGCTCCATATCGATCCCCTGTCAACCACTCTGTGTGATTTGTATGTGATCTGAGCCTAAGAGCGATTGTACGTTGTGCCAGTTATGCACGTACAGGTAGGCCAGCACATCCGATTTTTGTGCTGCTTTTTATTGACTAGGGCAGCATCCCTATTGTCTACATTATTCACCTCTTACGACATGCATTGTAGGTCGCAGTGGTACTATTCTTTGCTTCCCTTGCTTGCCCCGGCACCACACGGGCAAGTCGGAGATCTAAGTTACAAGTTGAGTAAAGTTCGCCGGAATGACAGTTGGCACTGGTAATAAGACAAGAAAGTCTTCATGGAAAAGTCAGTCATGACTACGTATGAATACATTTGGGGCGGAAAAAACATAATCAATTGTAGTAAATGTTTTAATAGAGCTTTCTCTCTGAAACTTTGTCTTCTGCAAACAACCTGCCAATATAACTAAAAATGCGTTTAATGGAAACCATAGTGAACAAAAATATTTAAAAAAAACTGTGATATATGCTCCATCTATTAATTTCATAGATTATTATGGGGTTTTTTACCCGTTTTTCAGTAACTCATGCTTGATAAAGTCCTGATTATCGAGATGCCAATTTTGTATATTGCTGATTGTGAAAAAAAAATGTTAATTTAACACAAAAAATTATCTTTCGTATCGAAGGGAAATGGTGGTTGACTGTTGCCATGCTTGAACGCATGCGCAAATACTTTTTTTTTATAAAGTACGAGTACATCATAAAGGCAATCGATTACTACACTATTCGTCTATTTGTTGTTCTGAATGTGCAATACAGGTTCTATCCTTGATAGCTTCACTTCTGAGTTTGGGGAAAATGGAAGGAAAAAGTACACCATTACTAAATGGATCGTTTCTAATGGCATCCATAAGTTTAGGGACGAGTCGTGACTCCATTAATGTTACCATAGCTGTTGTATTATCCTCAGTAGTCCGTAACCCACTCATTAGGTCGAGCTAGACATGAAAGATTTCAGACAGGGCCTGTAGAGTGTTTGTGACTGCCAGTAATTTCCCCTAGTATCCAGTCTAAATGTTGATCGTTTCGTTCTCTACAAGCAATGTCTTTCTCATCGATTTCTTCTGCCTGTTAAATGTGTGCCATTCGTATGAACCTCTTTCTCTCTCTCTCTCTCTCTTGTTGTTTGTATAAATTTATGCTGCTATTCTATATATATATATATATATATATATATATATATATATATATACAGTGGCGGCTCCTCATTAAGGGCCAGAGGAGCGGGCCCCACCAAATATAATAGGTAACGTGTATTTATTATTTAATAGGATAAAATATAACCTAACCCAAAGCCATGATTTTCCTGAAAATTTGTTTCTGTCTCCACCAACAAAAAAACGATCATGAGTCGTCACTATTATTTTGTATATATATGTATGTATTATGTATGTATGTATGTATGTATGTATGTATGTATGTAAGTATGTATGTATGTATGTATGTATGTATGTATGTATGTATATATGTATGTATGTATGTATGTATGTATGTAAGTATGTATGTATATATGTATGTATGTATGTATGTATATATGTATATATATATATGATGTATGTATGTATGTATGTATGTATGTACTGTATGTATGTATGTTGGCCTTTATCGTCTGTACACATGGTCAATTGGCTGGTGTTTTACTGGGAAAAATTCAGAGTTTACGCTCGTCTTTCTTGCCTTTCAGCTCAATCCTAGTTCTCTTTTCAACAGATTCTGCATCTTTGCGTAATGTTGTTGTCCTTATAACTCAGTCATCAGCTGTTTTTTTTTCTCCATTTGTTGGGACCGATAGAAAAGTTCTTCATTGAGGCGGTGCAGACATCCTTCAGTTTCAGTTTGGAATATCTTCACTTGCACTCCGGACATGTCCATTGGTGTTCCGATCTCCTTCGCAATATCTCCAACAGCGTCAAGCGACTGACCGTATCAGTTCAATTTTGATTGATGAGACTACTCATATACCTGTTCTGCTGTTCTTTTCTTGCTATTTCAATCTTCAATCACAGCTCCTGCAATCTAGTAGGTGACGTGGATTGGTTTAAATTAAAATCATCTTTGCGGCCACCTTCTATGAGAGCGTTCAAAATGTCAGCTCTTTCCATTAGCTGCTTCTCTTCCCCCTTCCGGTATACTGACAGAGCCAGCCAACCTGTTTACTCTCTCATTGCCAACGACACCCATGTGCCCCGGAACGAAGATTATCCCTATATGTAAGCAGTGGTCTGCCTTGGTGCCGCTTCACTTCTGAAAGTTCACATAACAACATGGTATGCGGGTATCTATTTTGATATGCGGCTATTGTCCATTCTTCTCACATGCCGTATCCATCTTAGTCTTCTACTACTGAGCATGCCCATGTTGGAAAGCTAGTTAGCACGGTGCAGTACTTTAATGCTTGTTATCTTGTCGTACCACCTGAATATATATATATATATATATATATATATATATATATATATATATATATACAGGGGCGGGTCGTCATTAAGGGCCAATGGGGCCAGGTCCCACCAACAATTCTAAAGGGGATAACTTCCGAATTAGACAAATAATAGTAAATATTCCATAAACCATGATTTTTCCGAAAGTTTGTGCCTGGCCCCACCAAGCAAAATGACTACGAGCCGCCATTGTCTGTATATATATATATTCAGGTGGTCTATTTTATAACTATATGGATAGCTAGCATATCTGACAACCCACAACATAAAGGAAACGGATTACCTAAGATGATCAACGTTGGGAGGATAAAATGACAACGGATCGGTCATACCTTGTGGAAGCACAGTCGAGTATCACTAGACAAGCACTTTAGTGGAACCTTCAAGGACATAGAAAAGAGGACGTCTAAAGAAAACTTAAAGACGGAGTCGTCCTGAAGAACTGAAGGGTTCTGAAATATCCTGGGAAGCCATATAGAAAGCGACCGGGAAAAGTGGAGGACAACTGTTGAAGCCCTATGCTTTCGAGGAACGGAAAGTAATATGTGGTAGTAGTAGTAGTAATAGTAGTTTTGTATATATATATATATATGGCCCTTTTCATCTTTACAGACGGTCAATAGGCAAGTGTTTTACTGTGACAACTTCTGAGTTTTCGCTTTTCTCTCTTGTTGTTCAGCTTGTACATAAGTCTCTTCTCAAAAGACTCTGCGCCCTTCCGTAATTTGGCTTTCCACACAACTCTGTCATCAGCTAGTCCCTCTCATGTGCTGGGATCTATAGAAAAGTTTTTCATTGAGGTTTTGCAGACATCTTTATATCTGAGCAGTGGTCTGCCCTGGTGCCTCTTCCTCCGAAAGTTCACAGAACAACATTTGTTTTGGTATGCGATAAGTTTCATTCTTCTCACATGTCCCAACCATCTTAGTCGTCTACTGCTGAGCATGCCCATGATGGAAGCCAGATTTGCACGTTGTAGTACTTCAGAGTTGGTTATCTTGTCGTACCACCTGATGTTCATAATCTTGCGGAGACATCGAAGGTGAAAGATGTTAAGTCTCCTCTCGTGTCTTGAGTAGGCTGTCCATGTTTCTGAGCCATATAGTAAAGAACTAATTACACAGGCTCGATATATTTGAGTCTTCGTCTGCAATGTAAATTTTTTTGTTGTCCACGCTCGCTTTGATAGTATGCCGAATGTAGTAGCCGCACCCCTATACGAGCGTTGATTTCTTCGTCTCTAATATTTCTTCGTATATATATATGTCTTTAAAATACACCAATCTGAAACATTTAATATATTTAATGTAGGCTAATTTTTCAAAATCGAAACCATTTTTTAGTTGTAATACTTAATTTGTTAATGGCGTAACACAGAAAAAATTTAACTTTATAAAAATGTATCACATACATTTCACGTTATATATAATAATAAATTGTGTGTTTTGAAAATATATGCTTGTCATAGCATTGCAATCTTTACGTGTTTTGAAATCTGTGTTAATACTAGTATTTATTTTTGGTGTTGTTTTTTGTACAGTTTCACTGTAGACTACCTTGTTATTGAAATCAATGTATCACCGACACAATCATCAATAATAAAGAAGAAGGAGTACGTATGTCACGAAATTTTTATTTATAAAAGAAATATTTCATACTACGGGTCTCTATTTCATCTTCTGTGTACTAGTTAACAGACACCAGTTAAATAAAGTTCAAGAAAATCTCAGATCTGTTCTATTGATATCTCTCTAGAGATTAAAGTTTTGACTTTGTTTAGAGTCTGTCTAACCAAGAATAGTATTCGTGATGATCATATCATCTTATTTTTGTCCATATATTCTGGACAATTTGTAGAAGTTCATATGTTACTTTGTCAGATCTATATTTGTAAACACAAGAAGCTCCTTGCATCAGCTTGTTAAGCAACTGGTATCTATATCTTTTGTCTAAGTATATGTCTGTTGTCTAAGTCTAGTGTCTAATTATATGTCTGTCGTCTAGTAGTCTAAGTCTGGTGAACTAATTATATGTCTGTTGTGGGCTGAGAAAAGTCTAAGAAATACTACTTATACTAATATATTGAGTTTGTAGGATGCGTTATTTTTTCTGGGAGCCACGTTGTTCTATTTCCAGCTTGATTACTCATCTGCTATTTGCAAACCTCATAACATCTTCATAAGTTATATTTATGTTAGATTGAGGTAATTTGTCCGCTCCTGTGTCAGTTTCGTGATCTCTTCATTCCCAGGTATGTTGTAATGAGGTTGGATCAACTGTTGTACATTTGTTTTGGATTTGTGAAATAGTTTTGGGAGTGTTGTCTTGAGGTATTTCAAGACTGTTGTTATTTGACTGTTATTACTTTGTTGAGGCAAATGAAACGGTTCTAAAGAAATGATTTGTGACGGACATTTTTTTGTTTATTTGTTATGTAGGGGATTAAAGTCTCTTTAAGCCCAGACACGCGTCTTTGAATCTAACTACGAGCCTTTCATTGGTTATATCAGACCGTGTAGACAAACAAACATGAAAAATAAGAATTAACTAACGCCTTTCGGATATTCCAAAATATATATATTTAGTAGGTTTTGGCCACTTGATCAGAATGAACCCAAATACACCTGTTGCAAGAGCGTACAACCGGAAAATGGAATCATCAAGAGGAAGGGGCAAACCAAGAAAAAGATGGATTGATGGAGTTACAGACAATTTAAAACTCCACAATACCACAGTATATCAAGCAACCGATCGTGGACTATCTCGGAAACCGATCATCAGTTAAACTTGCTACGCCTAACGGCCAAAAAAAAAAAAAGGCAGAGAAGGACAAAAGGAAAAAAAAAGATTATTGTGACGGACATCAGGTTGGAGGCCGTTGTTGTATGCTGCAGGACATGGTAGTTGGGATATTACACAAGACCGCCAAGTGATCTCTGCACTGATAACAAACAACCTACTTGTGGACGTATTTACACTGTGGCACGTGGATGCTCGTGTTGTGATGTTTTCACTGGTAATGTTTGTGTTTGTAAGAGCGTTTGTAATTGTGCAATTGTGTGCATGTGTGCGTGTGACTATGTCTATGTAAGAAACAGAGAGGCAATAAATAATGTGTTTGTGAGTGCGTGAGAGAGAGAGAGAGAAAGAAAGAGAAATTATAACAAATTTCTTTCCCTACTATTGCAAATAATCAACAATTACTAAATTGATTTCTAAGCAACGAGTATTAAGTACTGATTATTTGCTACAATAGTAGTAAATAGTTACAAATATTTGAAACTATCTGAAACGTAATCCCTATTAGATAGATAGAAGTTGCTGATGTATAAAAAGTTCACTTCTACTTACCGCGCGATGTGTTCCTGCTGTAAATAGATACCTTGTACACTTTAGACAGCTGCAGAAATATGTCATGGTACTTATGGTCCGGTATATCTTTCAGCGAATATGCTCTTGTTCGTCTTTATCATTTAACAAGTGTGTAACTGGAATTGTTTTGAGTTTGCGCTTGTACATCTTGTCTTAAACCTCGCTATAAATTTGCCTTTGAAAAATTCAGTACCGTTGCGTAGTGTTGTTTTCCATACAGCCTGGTCATCTGCTAGTTTTTAACAATTTTTGGAACCAATAGACAAGTCGCCTATTGAGACATCGCAGATAACCCTGTAACTAAGCGGTGGTCTGTCTTGAGACCTCTTCTCTTTTGAAATATCATACATATACATATTTGGGAATGTGGCTATTTTACATTCTTCTCACATGTCACAACAATCTTAGTCTTCTACTGCTGAGTATTCCCATGATGAATATCTAGTAAGTGAATAGCTTTTTCAGCACGCCCAGGAAGAACAATAATAAGAGAGGCCAGTAGGGCCTACGCAACAACCACAAGTAGTTTGACATGAGGTTCGGGCGGTTACGGAGACGGTGAAATGGTTGGCATCTCACAACTACTCTCCTGTTTTCATACTCAGTGACTCCATGAGCATGATTCGTAAAGTCGAATCAGGAATGGTGAGACACAAATGGGTGGAGGTACTAGTACGGATAATGATCAGAGAAATCACTTTCATTTGTGTCCCTGGACACGCAGGAGCTAGGGGTAATGAACGAATTGATAGATTGGCTGGCAGGGTTACAATATCAGAGGGAGCTGCCATGGATCGAAATGACATTCTTCACGCATTGAGAGAGTCTTTCCGAACAGAGGAGTTTCAGGGCTGTGAATCCCACTCGCTCACCAGATTGAGAAGATGGGTGTCAATATTGGTGCAGCTAGAAAAAAACGACATTCTAAATATGCAAAGAGATTGATTAATCAACATCAAACTGACGTGTTGGGCCGCTGGACGCCGCTGGATTTGCTGAGGCGGAGATCGGAGCACCTATAGACATGTCCGGTGTGCTTTGATGATAGTCCTCATATAAATGATAGCTAGTTAGAACGCTGCAGTAGAAAGTCCAGCAGAGGTAAAGCCAGTGCGCGTTTCCGCTCGCAGGGAACTACTGGTGCCTTGTAGTTGATTGGGGACAATCAAAGACTAGCGGAGCAAACCGCAAACAAACCTGAACGGGCCGCAAACCAAGGTGTTCCTTAAAACGACCGGTTTTGCTGGGCAGATGGCGTTCATAAGCCCGGGAGAGCAGGTCGTCTAAAGGTCGCTGCCCTGAAAGAAAATGGCAACCCACTGCCTTGTGGGTTCGGCTGGAAACAGCCAAAGGCTTACGGAAAGCTTACCGCAAACAAACGCTGGCTGAAATCGAACATCCCACCCAAGGATAAGCAACTGTGCTCCAATAGGTGCTGAAGGTTGGTGCACGTACATTACGTTCTGATGTTATTGGCTATTTATACGAGTATATCACAATAGAATGATAAAAATGACCTTAGAACGATCGAGAGAGAGAGAGAGAGAGAACGCTGCAGTAAAGTTTGTTATTTTGTCTTGCGATCTATTGTTTGTAATCACGCAGAGACAGCGAAGGTGAAATATGTTAAATCTCCTCTTGTGTAGCCATGTCGTGTCCATGTTTCTGAGCCATATAATACAGAGCTAATTACACAGATACGAGATCTAAATCCTCGTCTGCAATGTTAATTTTGTGTAGTCTCACGCTCTCTTTGATATTATTCTTCCTCGTTCTACCTGCCAGTGATTAGTTATTCTAGTAGACATGAGAGTTTTACGAAGACTACCGTGCGGCGCATGTAATCCGCCGTACGGTACAGTTTTTTTCTTCTTAGGTGTGGGCCATATGATCATATTTGGTGACTCAAGGCTGTGTCAGACATGACTGAAATATATGTACAATGTCTTGTAGTGCTTGACCACAGGACATACTTCTATTCCGCAAGTCTTAGTAGGGTAGTTATTGTTGGTTGCGTTCATTCTTATCAACCAAGTTAACTACTCTTAGTGATATGTGTGGTTTGCGCCGAGGATGTGAGTAACTTGCTCACCCGTTAGAACCCGTGTGACAGGCGCATTCAAATTTCGACTTAAGTGTATGCACATTATACAACAGGACACAAATTTGTGAAGACGGGTAACTGTAAGTTTTCACAGACAAGAACAATAAAAAATCATCACTTTAAAGTACCATATCTCAGTGGCGGCTAGTGATCATTTTTGTAGGTGGGGCCAGACAAAAGATTTTGGAAAAATCATGGTTTTGGGTTGTTATATTTTAATTTATAAAATACTAAATACACGTTACACATTATTTTTGTGGGGCCCGACCCCACTGGCCCTTAATGACGAATCGCCACTGCCATATCTGAAGCTATACTGTAGCTTGGTAACAGATCGTGGTCGTCATAAGGTGGCAATCAGACTCATACCATATTGTTCAGTAAAACTAGTACTAACATTTGTATCGGAGACGGCATACACTATGAACGTTTCAATGGTAAATTGTGCAGTATAAACATCATGAAGAACAGAAGCGTAGCCTAGATGTAATGATTCAACAGTTTCTAAATGGTGTAATTATGTTTGCACATTATGCCACCTGCTGCTGTATTGAGATGCATTACGTTGTAACATGAAGTGACTATTACTGCGTGGTCACCGCGCAGTTCATACCGTGTGTCAAACAGTGTAGTTCTGTTTGAATCGACACCGCTTAGTTTAATTTGTATCGATACTATATTGGCCGATCTATCCAGAAAGAATTCAAAATCAAAGAAACTGGCTGATGCTACAAATAAGAAAGAGAAAATTGAGATATTTTGGACATATAAAAAGACATGAAGGGCTGGAGAAGACCATCATGGAAGGAAGCATACCGGCAAAGAGAAGAAGAGGATGACCACGGAGAAGATGGATTCAGGATAGAACATGACGGCTGCAGAGGCAGGACATCTGGCCTATGAGAAAGAGAAATTCGGAGGACTGTTGGGGTGGCAAAATTCTGCTCAGGACAAGCTATTTGATGATGATGACTATATTGGCACATAAAATAGTTTAGTTTGTATCGATACCATTATGGCACAAAATAGTTTAGTTTATATCGTACTATATTGTCCCTAAATAGTTTAATTTGTATAGATACTACAATGTCACCAAATAATTTAGTTTGTAACGATACCATAATGGCACCAAATAGTTTAATTTCTGCCGAAAAATGTAGTTTGTGTGGTGCCTGTACTATTTAGTTTAGTCTGTCTCAATACTGTTAAGCTTAATTTGTATGGATATTGTGTTCAGCATAGTGGCAGTTTGTGACGAAACAGTATTCTCCATATACTCACTTAATTCTTACATTGTGTACGGACAGACCTAGAAAATGCAGTTACTAGACTGATTTCTTGACATGACTAATTATAGCATATGGCATCGTGTGAAATGAAACATGGAAGTATTATGACTTTTAAACACGTGCTATAGTTAGCAACACAACGATCGCTACAGAACAATGACAGAGGACAAAGACAGCTAGATCCATTCTGAAATAAATACAGCTGCATTAAACATAAATAGCTACGTAATACCATGACAACCAGAAACACAATAATAACAGATAGCGACAGTAAAAAACTGCAGTTGCGTTAGATGCCGAAGTAGAAGTTAGGATTCAACAAGCTGTTGGATAATATTTGCTTATGTTCGTCCACGCAAACGATGGATGCAGAAATATCAAAAGCGGTAGAAAAATACTATACGGCTAGATTGCAGAACCGCCCTCAAGCTAAAGCCATTGCCAGAAGGCCGGACAAATATTTTCTGAAAAACCATGTTTTTGGGTTACTTTATATATTAGTATTTACACAGTTATTCATGATTTTTGTGGGCCCTGTCCCACTGGCTCTTAATGACGAGCCGCCACTGTACTTATGTTACATTTCTAGCAAACGTTTGTAAATCTGACGAAGGATTTATTTTGCTACTACTTGTTCAATGTCAAGACAAACTAAGTTTCTTGATTATTTCCCTCAGTTTGTATGTTCATAAGTCAAAAATGTTATGTTACCTGATTGACATTTATTGAGTATCACAACAGACCATGACCACTCATTAATAAGGACAATAAATTTAGTAGCTCACGTGAATAGTTCAGACCAGGGTAATGTGGTACTCTCGTGAGATACTGAGGCGCGACTCGAATAATTGTGGTGAGTCAGCGAAGTCTCAGATTGAAGGGTTATTGAAAAATATAGTAAGCTACTTAAAACCTTGGGGGCAAGAGTTCAACACACAAATACTGAGAGAAAGAAACAATAAATATGGAAGCGGATTGTCCAGGACATCAAAGCTTGTTAATGTCTGGTTGAAGGTCAAAGCTTTTTAAGTAGAGTATATGCAATTTAAGAAGGGGAATAGAAAGAAGTATACAGAGATAAAGAAGAAAGAGGAATGGTATCATTTGGTGCTGTTGTAGTAGCATCAGTAACAGAAATAAGGAAAGAAAGGCTTTGATAAAAAGTAGAAAAGCTTAAGAAGAAAGATTATTTCCCATTAACTGTTTCCGTGCTAAATGCCGCAGGGTGCGCCAATATTGTATATTAAAATAACCCAACTGCCGCACACAGCGTCAAGCATTATTTCATATTAAATTAGTGCTAAATTAGCAACAACACATTCTGACCTAATTTCAGTTTTTATTTACAATACTATTAATTTCTATATCGTTGCCCGATTGGTTAGTTTGGTAAAATTGATTGGTAGTTTGAAGTTGATTAAATTGATTGAGTTGAAATGATTGGTAGTTTGGAAAATTGATTGGTAGTTAATTATGGTAGTTGGTAAAATTGATTGGTAGTTAGTAATGTTGGTTAAATTGATTGGTAGTTTGGTAAAATTGATTGGTAGTTTGATTAGGAAATTGATTGGATTGAGTTTGGTGCAAATTGATTGGTAGTTTGGTCAAATTTGTTTTGAGTTTGGGAAGTTAGATAGAGAAGCAGTGTGTTGTTTATCTATCATTGATAATTTATTCTTCTAAATTGATATTATAGCTAACGAAACAACACTTAACAGAAAACTACCCGGACCTCTGTGTGAGCTACAAAAGACAGGGAAGTTCATACAAGAGTCAACATTGAATATAGCTTCAGAACGAAATTTTCAACGCTTGAAGCGAAAGAGAAAGAAAGGAAAGAATATTTAATAAAGCTTAATTGTTGTTAGTCTAATTAGGAATCTTACACTGATCCAACTGCAGAAATTTCCTGATAACTCTGTAGCAAATATGCGGTGCCAAATTTCACACTATTTATGCAAGTAATTATGTAGTCACCGGTTGGGAAAAGAAAACGTGGAAGACCTAAGAGCACTTTTCGAAGAACAATCCTACAAGAAAGTAAACTATTGGGATGCAAAACCATAGAGATCTCCAACTGCTAGCAAAGAACCGCATCATATGGAGATCTAAAACCGCTGCTCTATGTGCCGCCTTTGGCACGAAAGGAATAAACTAATTAACTATGTATATTTAAACTATAAATTTTGTCATAATTAATTTGTAATCTGTTATTATTTTTATATTACTACTATTGCAATCGCCACACATCGCCCGATAATCCCCAGTAATCAGTCAGAGGCGTCGCGGCTGTGCTAGCGTTATAATTGCTGTAGACTCCTACAAAGGTCATGTTTTTAAGGTTCTGTAATGCATGTTTTAACGCCATTGATATATTTATTGACATGTTATTGTGTTATATTATCTAAGTTATAAAGTATTTCATTTCTTTGTCTGCATTTCCTAGTTGTATAGATTACGTTACATGACTCACAGATATGTCCTCAGGTATGTCACGCATATCTCTTGGGGTGGGACAAAATGAGAAATTTGATCAGTCGTTAAGCTCTTGTCAATGTGGAGATCTCTAATGATATGACCTGGAGGAAGGAAATAGAAAATAGAATAATCCTGCACAATTAAGACATAATGTTTTTTTAATTGTTTGCCTGCTATGTGAACCTGGCCTTCTGTTATGAATTTTGCCCAAAAAATATGTTTCCATTTTTCAAATTCAAATAAACAGAGAGCATGATCAGAGTAATATTGGACTGAGAATGAAATGGAATAAATATGAGGAATAAACTGAACATAAATGGGAATTTTATTGTTGGAAAGATAAGAAAACAATGAAAGAAATATTGAATAAAGAACTTGGTTAACAGATCTTAAACTATTAAGAGAATTTAAGATAAAAGTAGCGGGTGTTGGAGGCTCGATTTATGCAAAAAAATAAAAAAATATTGGAATTACGGAGAAGAAATAACAACTGTTTATATAAATTTAGTGATATAAAGATAGACGAAAGGAATGATAAATATAGCAAACTAAATAGATGTGATGAAAACGATATATATATATATATATACAGCAATGTGATTAGATGTGAAAGAGATACATATAGCAATAGAAATCAATACAAAGAAAACAATAAATATAGCAATTTGAGAAGCAAAGAAAAGATAAATGTAGGGATATAAATAAATCGATAAATACAACAATATTTATAGTGACAATGTAAACAATAAACGTAGCAGTATAAATAAAGGCAAAAAAAACCAAACTAATAGTTATAACAATATGTCGATTAAAGAATGATATCATTTCAATATTAGAGATAAATATGCAACGAAACTTGCAATTATATATCAATATCAAGAGAAATGATGGAAACCATAAATGTAGCAATATGAAGAGAGAAGAATGAAGCCATAAATACATCAGCATAAGAAGTGACAGCGGAAACAATAAATATAGCAATGTGTTGATATACAAAAAAGTAGCTAGCAATATAGTTTTATATAAAGATTGGCAAGATAAAACAATAAATATAGTAATATAAAGGGTGACAAAAGAAAACGATAAATAACCTTGTTGATTAAATTCTCTATTTGTAGCATCAGACAGTTTTCTTTGATTATAAGTTCGTTATAGATATATTTGAGTTCTATATGTTGACTACTCTGTCCAAGGTACATGGAGGATTCTTCTGTAACACATATACTCAAAGCACATATATGATTTTCAACAGCATTGTTGAATCTCATGCTTCAAGTAACACGTTTCCTATGGAAATATGTATGCTTTTAGTATTATGATTTGTCTCTCTATCAGTTTCTCCATATTGTATTTAGTTGTTTAATTAACCTAGTTTTATGTTCCTCTTGCTGGGATACGTGTGCCGCATGAGTGATTGTAGAATCCCAAGGGATGTTCTATATGGTCATATCGCAAATGGTACTATACAGCAATCGGCGCCCATTACTACGCTTCAATGGCACCTGCAAACGTGATCTAACTTTATGTAGCATAGACAAAGATAATTGGCAGCGGTTAGCCAGAGACAAGCAGGCGTGGCGAGCGAAAGTGAGGGATGGCTCAAATAGCATAGAAGAGAAGCGCCATCATTTGCGGAAACAAAATAGAGTACAGAGGGCAGAAAGATCATCCTCTGCATCCTGTCCAGTCACCAGTTTCCCCTGAAGCAACTGTGGTAAGGATTGCCACTCCAGAATAGAACATTACAGCCACAAGAAATGTTGTGATTCAGCGTAGAACAAACTACGTGACGCGAAACATATTGTCACCTGAAACAAAAACGTCAATGATGATTCTTCTTAACAAATAATTTTATCACTCAGTCTTGTCATATCCCAACATCTTGCCACAGGTCTTCTAACAATAAATCCTTATAGCGTACTGCACACCTTGTCTGTCTTATGTATTTCTACAAAGCACCTACGATTCTCATAACCGAAAGTAACGATCCCCGACTCGTGCAGCACGTCGGTCCAGTTAGGAATTTGTTGCAGTTCGTTGTAACCACGTTTACAATGCACAGACCAGGTCTTTGGATGAACACGTGGTGTCTGTGTTTAACATTGCATGTTTCCCATCTTAATAGGTTTTCAATTGTGTATATTCGATTAAGTTTGACTTAGATGTTGTGTGGCATGTATCTATTCAGAAAGTAAACAACACAAAAAAACAACTTTACAATTAAGAAGTTGCTTTCTCGATTGGATTATACGTACTAAATTGTTCACGTTGATATAAATATTCCACTTAATTGAATTCCTTACAGGCAAACACTTGATAATGAGTGTTTTTTTCCCTCTGTTTATTTCATATAGGCTATCCGGTAATATCACACATTACTTTGTGTCTTATACGTCATGAGCGCCGAGGTAGCGTAGTTGTTAGTGAACTCGCTTCTCGAGGCTGGTGGTCCGAATTCAACTCCCGCAGTGCGTGTGGAATTTTTCCCGACCGCGACGGCTCTCAGGTCGACCCAGCCTCAACTGGGTACCAGATATGCTCTGGGAAAGTAAAGGCGGCCGGTGTGATGCTTACCACATCACCCATCGTGTGCCGACGGTCAATGAAAAATATTGGCCTAACACTGTATTGCCCTACTATACCACGAGGTATGAAAGGGTTCCTTTACCTCTTATTTTACTTATACGTTGAATATAGAACAAATGAGGCTACAGACGGCTTGCCTTTATTAGAGAATTCGAAATCCCAATCTAGTGAGAACGCAGAAGAAGAAGGTTACATAAAGAGTTGTTATTAAACAATGTGTATATATTTATAATAGAGAGCTATTATAATGTTCTATATTAAGAGAACATTGCCGTAATATTACCTACACAATGAAGAGCTAATAATTACTGGGTTTTTATGCCAGCTATGAACCTAGGCCTAATTTTTTCTAGGTATTTTTTCCTGTTTCTTTCTTTTAACTATCTTTCTGTTATCTGTCTCTCTCTTGTATCTTCCTTTTCTTTATCTTTCTGTTATTTGTCTGTCTCTTGTATCTTTCTCTCCTTTATCTTTCTGTTATCTGTCTATCTCTTGTATCTTTTCTCCTTTATCTCTGTTATCTGTCTGTCTCTTGTATCTTTCCTTTATCTTTCTGTTATCTGTCTGTCTCTTGCATCTTTATCTCCTTTTTTCTCTATGTTATCTGTCTGTCTCTTGCATCTTTCTCTCCTTTATCTCTCTGTTATCTGTCTGTCTCTTGTATCTTTCTCTCCTTTATCTTTCTGTTATCTGTCTATCTCTTGTATCTTTCTCTCTTTATCTCTCTGTTATCTGATTTTTTTTCTCTTATATCTTTCTTTCTCCTTTATCTTCTGTTATCTGTTCTTTTTCTCTTATCTCTTTATTTTTTCCTTTATCTTTTTCTCTCTGTTATCTGTCTTTTCTCTTTTTCTGTTTCTTTTATCTTTATCTCTCATCTCTGTTATCTGTCTCTGCTCTCTCTGTATCTCTTCTCTTTCTTTTCCTTTATCTCTCTGTTATCTGTCTGTCTCTTGTTTCTTTCTCTCCTTTATTTTCTCTGTTATCTGTCTTTTCCTTTATCTCTATCTGTCTTTTCTTTTCTTTCCTTCTTATCTCTCTGTTATCTGTCTTTCTCTTGTTTCTTTCTCTCTTTATCTCTCTGTTATCTGTCTGTCTCTTGTATCTTTCTCTCCTTTATCTCTCTGTTATCTGTCTGTCTCTTGTTTCTTTCTCTCTTTATCTCTCTGTTATCTGTCTGTCTCTTGTATCTTTCTCTCCTTTATCTTTCTGTTATGTCTTTATCATCTCTCTTATATCGCTCTCTATTCTACGTCCTTCGCTCTTTCTTTCACTGACGTGCAACTCGGCGCAACGAACACTAGACATCTAGATCTGAAAAACTCTCAGCAGTAACATGAGTTCCTTGATATAAGAATCCTCATGGGAGGCTACAAGAGCATCTGGAACAAATGCTGACACGTGGTACTCGTTCTGTGGGAGAGTCTTGGCAAGAAATGATATGAGAGGTAAAGCAAACGGCGTGATTTCTACCAACATGTCTGAGACGTACACAACATATACTTTCAGATGTTTGATATGTGTCAAGAGAGAGAAGCAAAGCTTGACATACCTTCAGATTTGACATCTAGCGTGACAGAGAGCCAGGGTCGACTAGTGTACGGATATCTGAGGGACTGATAAACAGAGGAATGTACATATACACATCAGTTATACATCAACACACAACTTTTTATTAAAATTTTTTTTTATGAAGAGAAATTATTAAACTTGTTTTCGAAATTAAAAAGAAAAAAATTGGGAATGTTTAGGATGGGCGGGGGGAGAGAAGAAAGGGTAGTCTGAGGAGGTATGAGGAATATAGGGGAAGGGTAGTCTAAGGAGGTATGGGGAACATAGTCTTTCAGTTCTAAAAGATGAAAGTGAAAGTTAGAAATTAAGAGATAATAAAGTTTGAAGAGAGAACAAGAGAACAGAAAAGTGAGATAGAGAGATAGTAAAGTTTGAAGTGAGAAACAGAGAACAGAAAAGTGAGATAGAAAGATAGTAAAGTTTGAAGTGAGAAAAGAGAACAGAAAGTGAGATAGAGAATAGTAAAGTTTTATGAAAAAGAGAACAGTTATGAGAAGAGAGATAGTAAAGCTTGATGGAAAAAGAACAGGAAAGGAGAAAGAGGATAGTAAAGTTTAGAGAGAAAGAGAACAGAAAAGTGAGATAGAGATGTAAAGTTTGAAATGAGACGAGAGGAAAGTGAAAAGAGAGATAGTAAAGTTGAAGTAGAAACAAGAGAACAGGAAAGTGAGATAGAGAGATAGTAAAGTTTGAAGAGAGAAAAAGAGAACAGAAAAGTGAGATAGAGAGATAGTAAAGTTTGAAGAGAGAAAAAGAGAACAGAAAAGTGAGATAGAGAGATAGTAAAGTTTGAAGTGAGAAACAGAGAACAGGAAAGTGAGATAGAGAGATAGTAAAGTTTGAAGAGAGAAAAAGAGAACAGAAAAGTGAGATAGAGAGATAGTAAAGTTTAAGAGAAAAATAGAACAGAAAAGTGAGAAGAGAGATAGTAAAGTTTAAGGAGAAACAGAGACAGAAAATGAGATAGAGAGCACCCATGTGTTGGCGGGGCTCGCAAGGTGCACCAACAAATAGTAACACTGCGATCCACTATTCAAGTCGCAAGAGGCGACAGAAGTAGGGACCTAGGGACGTTACCCTAGTAAATAAAAAGTGTCACAGCTATCGGATGTGCTGGCCTATTAGTAGGCACATAACTGACATAACGTACAATTGCACTTCGGCTCAGATCACAAAGAATGGTTCAACATGTGGTCGATATGGATCGTTCGAGGAAGAAGAAGAAGATAGAGGGAGAAAAGTAAGAGATAGACAGAGGGAGGAGGGTACGATACAAAAATATCGAGAGAGTGAGAACGTTAAAGAGAGTAAGAAACTGCATGAGAGAGTATGATGAAGAACGGTGGTGAGTATAACAGAGAAAGAGAGAGAAAGAGAGAGACAGAGAGAGAGAGAGGGAGAAAGATATGGAGAAACTGAAAACATTCCATTGAAGTAAAGTTTTTGCAGTCTAAGTGTCGTTGTATTAATTGAGGCGTTGCTGTACGGGTTCTTTCGGCTAACTGTACAATTAAGTTTACGTAATCCCCCCTGTCGACATCACAGGTTCCGCCCATGTAATCTCGATATTTGTTAATATCATAATTCGAGTGATCACTTTAGAACACGCAAATATTTCTCAGATCTGTTAGCAATTTGGTAAACTATGTGTGTTTTTCTATAAAAAAAAAAATGAACATCGTGATAGATCGTATAACAAATGCGTTTTGTATATAAAAAAGTAAAAACTAAAGGAACCATTTCATACCTCGTGGTATATAGATCAATACAGTGTTAGGCCTGTATTTTCATTGACCGTCGGCACACGATGGGTGATGTGGTCAGCATCACACCGGCCGCCTTTACTTTCCCAGAGCATGTCTGGTACCCAGTTGAGACTGGGTCGACCTGAGATCCGTAGCGGTCGGGAAAAATTGTACTCACACTGAGGGAGTTGAACCCGGACCACCAGCCTTGAGAAGCAAGTTCACTAACAACTACGCTAACCGCGGCTCTCTATGTTTTGTATATAGTAAAAAAAAAAAAAAACCCAAATGAACTTGGTGATGTACCGTATAACATGAACTTTGTATATAGCAAAAAAACAAATGAACTTGGTGATGTACCGTATAACATGAACTTTGTATATAGCAAAAAAACAAATGAACTTCGTGATGTGCCGTATAACATGAACTTTGTATATGCAAAAACAAATAAACTTGGTGATGTACCGTATAACATGAACTTTGTATATAGCAAAAAAAAACAAATGAACTTCGTGATGTACCGTATAACATGAACTTTGTATATAGCAAAAAAACAAATGAACTTGGTGATGTACCGTATAACATGAACTTTGTATATAGCAAAAAAACAAATAAACTTCGTGATGTACCGTATAACATGAACTTTGTATATAGCAAAAAAACAAATAAACTTGGTGATGTACTTTGGCTACTTTATTTGAAGATATATTCGATTGTAAGATGTACGAACTAATATTAGAATCACACCCAAAAATGGTATATTCCTATTTCATCGTTCAGGATATGCCAAGTGTTCTGGCAAGTGCCCACGAGTGCGCCACGTATATGGTATTTGTTACTGCCTCTGATATTACTGAGATCCATCGTATGCGAGGACGATCTTTGGCATTGAAACTATTGTATATAAAAATTAGTGCTTGATGTAGTGTACTGTTGGATAAAATACAAGGTTAAAATATATTTAGCTAATAATACTTAATTATAATTCAATTAACTATCAACAATAGTACCTGTATATCTGTTGATCTGTTATTCAGACATTCCTTCTTAGTTTTTGGAGTTGTCAATATCTGCATCTGAGTCAATATCAGAGTTCAACTTCACATTCAGCAGAGTCTGATTCTCATGTGCATATCTGCATCTGAGTCAATATCAGAGTTCAACTTCACATTCAGCAGAGTCTGATTCTCCTGTGCGTATCTGGATCTGAGTCGATATCAAAATTCAACTTCCCATTCAGCAGTGTCTGATTCCTCTGTGCATATCTGCATCTGAGTCGATATCAAAATTCACCTTCACATTCAGCAGAGTCTGATTCTCAGCAGAGTCTTTTTTTTTTTTTTTTGTCCGCTTTCAACTCAGACGAAGTTCCATCTCTGAAACTGATTTTTGCGTGAAAATCCGTTTTCCAATTTCTTACAATGGCAGCAGCGTGACATTGTAAATTACTTTACACTGGCAGCCGTGTGCTCAATGTACTCGTAATCAGTATTCCTCGCCATACAGGCAGATTTTCTCCGACTTCAGAGGTACTCACGTTATCGTCCTGGGTAAGACCAGGGACTCGAACAAATGCCGGACAGTAGGTTCGAACCCGAGCTATGAGGCGTCTCACAGCTAGCAGGCCGAGCTACTATCAACTACTCTAGGCAGTCCCCCTCAGCAGAGTCTGATTCTCCTGAGCCATCATTATCTTCCTTATCCTATAATAGATCGTCGTCTCAGCCTTCAAGAGATTTGGTAATGTAACATTTTGTTACTGAATGCTGAACTTGGAGGGAAGGGGGTAGGGGAGGGTAGGGAAAGGGGCGGAGAGATATAATTCCAAGCTAGTGATAATCATTTTGCCAATTTGGCTGAAATCGGATGCACGTGTCCTAAATCTGTAGAAGTCTATGCATCTAGGGGCCTACAAATACACGTTCTTGGCAAAGATCAAACATATCACAAAGAGTGATTAAACTTGGTCGTAAAGAACGAACGCATAGAAGAAGATTTTGCCAATTTTGTTGTTGGGGTTTTCTGAAATATTTTCCCAGATTATGTCACTGAAATATTGTTAGTCAACTACCGTGATTTATATTCTTCAGTCAAGTCATTCTGAAACGGTTTGTTGACTTAACAGTTGAGTTGATGTAGTTATCCATTGCTGAATATTTGGTTATTGGTTACTAATCTGACATCCTTACACTCCGGGCATATCCTTAAGTGCTCAGTCTTCCCCAACAGATATCGAAGATTGTTCATACTGATGGTTCCCGGGGTTCGCTGGTTAAACCACAGCCAATTCTAGATAACTAGGACAGACAACTGACAAGGGGTTCCCTGACTTAGATCAGAAAAGGGGGCAGGAAAATATAGATGTTTGATAGAGCACTGCAAGCTTTTTGCAATTTTACTCAATTCTGTGAGTCTATGGTTATTTATTGGTGAAAAATATTCATTATATTGATATTCCTTATTGTTAAACTCAACTTGTTGCATAATGTAACTTCGATTTAGCATTTTGCGTTGATTTTAAAATGAATTCGTCTATATACACCAATACTGGAATGCGAGATCACGTGGTGTAGTTAGGGTCTGATTTCCCATAATTCTTACCGAAAGCCCATACGTTTATAGTTGGCTCTGCCCTAACCCAGTCCTTTACTTTTTAACTGGAGAAAGGGTCAGCATCCTAACGATAGTAAGGTTACTATTGTTATTGTTAGTAGTATTAATACTGCAATCATCACATGGCGTCCGCGCCTCCACAACCATTAGTCAGATACGCCCTCGTCCGTGTGTTGTCAGGGCCACAGGAAGCAAAGAATAGTAACACTACGACCTACAAGACAGTAAGAGGCGACTGAGGTAGGAGCCTAGGAAGCTACCCTAGTAAATAAAAAGCGTCGCAGAAATCGGATGCGCTGTCCTACTTGTAGGTGCATAACTGGCACAACGTACAATCGCTCTTAGGCTCAGATCACATACAAATCAAAAGAGTGGTTAACAAGTGGTCGGTACGGAGCCTTCGAAGAAGAAGATGCGCCCTAGTATATAAAAACGTTGGACACTATACACATACTTTTTCAAAATTATGGGATACGTCTGGTATGAAGTCATGTGACAGCTACTTGTCTTGACGTTTGAAAAAATATGATTCACTTCCGTTGTAGTACCACGTGACAATGATTACGTCCTGACAGGAAAGGCACATTTGCTTCATGTGCAACTTGTGTAAGCAAATCGTGAGCTCTGAAAGGGAAAGATAACTTTGAACATTTTGACGCATACTGTATTGTCAAGCAGAGAAACAGTGTATGTTTGGAAGAAGTTTACCTACTTGTGCTGTTCAAGCTGTTTTAGCAGTGGCGTCTCGTCATTAAGGGCACCTGAGACCGGGCCCCAACGAAAATAATGTATAGCGTGTATTAATTTTTTTATAAATTAAAATATAGCAACCAAAAACCATGATTTATCCGGAAAAAAAAGTCAGGACCCACCAACAAAAATGATCACGAGCCGCCACTGTGTTTTAGTATACTATTATCATAAGACTTCGCTGTGTTGTGTTTCTGACTGACAACACATTATGTCGGGTATCAGCAGGGCTGTGCGATATATCTTCTCAGTATGATGCAAGTCTTCGAAATGCCGTCTCTTAAATGTATTAATCATACATCGTATACATCAATATCCAAATAGCATAGACCAATATGGGCAAACGGTGCGTAAAGACTTTTAATTATTTGAATTACTCAAAATGTATTTTGATTTTACGGCTTATGTGGCCCCCTTACGGTTCCACCTGGTACGGCCGCCTCTCTGTATCATAGTACGGTACTGCCCTGGGTATCAAATCATACATAACAGGAAAGCATCTCTGTGGTTAACCCCTTCATCCTCCCGAGCCGATGTACTGGCCTGCAGTATTTTTGAATATGGTGCAAAGCCGTTATCTTTCATTACACATTTCAATATAAATGAGCCAGGGTGTTAAACAAAATCTCGGAATTAAAGAGTTAAGAGATTAAGCTATTGCCTTGTTTTCAGAAACTCGTGGGTTGGAATGTAGACAGCGTCGTTCAGTTAACATGCGCTTTTTCCCAAAAAATTCCCAGGATTTGTTTTAGGAACTACGGAGTTTGTGCTCTGTGCAATACTCTCAGCAAGTGGCGTGCACTTTTTGCAGAGAAGGACCGAGCCATATTGAAACCATATGCAATGAAGTCAATTGTTTCTCTTAGACCCTTGCCTCTTGTTCCTAAATTGCGAAAGTGACGTTTGATCGAACAACCTGACAAATAATTCGATTATTTTCTAGAGTACTTAAATTTATGGATATTATTTGACACATTTTATTCGTTCGATATAAATTTAAGCGTAGTTATGGAACCTAATATGACACATCGGAATTATTTCTTCGTGAAGGCTTGCTTTCCTTATCGCCAATGTAACTGGATATTCAGACTAACCTTACTCCGACTTCAGAGTTATTTATATATTATCTATAGAGATCTATATATTTATATATTATCTATAGAGATCTATATATTTATATATTATCTATAGAGATCTATATATTTATATATTATCTATAGAGATCTATATATTTATATATTATCTATAGAGATCTATATATTTATATATTATCTATAGAGATCTATATATTTATATATTATCTATAGAGATCTATATATTTATATATTATCTATAGAGATCTATATATTTATATATTATCTATAGAGATCTATATATTTATATATTATCTATAGAGATCTATATATTTATATATTATCTATAGAGATCTATATATTTATATATTAAGTTACTTTTCTTGTGACATGGCGCTCACTCGATTCCTTTGGGTCACTGGTTCTTTTTTTCAATTGTCATTTTTCTCATGTGTAGTAAACTTATGTTTATTGTTTTGACATATCTGTGTAGTGTCGCCCGTGCGGTACCGAGACTCGAAAGGGGCGCAAAGAATAGTACCACTGCTACCTATAAGGCATGGCGTAAGATGTAACTGATGTAGGACCTAGGAAGCTACCCTAGCAAATAAAAAGCATCGCAGAAATCGGATGTGCTGACCTAATTTAGGCTCATAACTGTCACAACGTATAATCGCTTTTAGGCTCAGATAACATACAAATCACAAAGGGTGATTTAACATGTGATATATATGAAGCGTCCGAAGAAGAATTGAGCTCACAACCTTTTAGTGTCCAAGTAGATCAGTGAACGCTTATGCGCTACACTAATCCGTCTCATTGAAGAAGATTACAACAGATATCAGATTAGTATCGCCCGAGTGGTTACCGGGGCCCAAATTTGGGGTGTAAAGAATAGAACCACTGTTACCTGCCACGCATGTCGTAAGAGGCGACTAAGGAGGTTCGGCTGAAATCGGATACATGTGTCCGTCAGGGAATGCTAACCCAAAACAAATGCTTGCAGAAAACGGATGCACCAGGCCATAAGGCACATAACATGGTGCAACGACCCCACAATGAGGAATGGGATAACGGATTCTACGGTCGTCAATCTGCCTCGGAGATTTAGCCACGCAGTAAGAATGTCAGACCTACCATCATGACAGTGGTCAAAACTTACTGCGGGAAGAGGTCGGCACAAATGGGGAAGCAGAAATCATAGGAATTATATCCTACAGAACTGCCACTAGTATGCGGACTTGAGAAGAAAGAGGTGGCCCACTTACACTAGCGTCCAAGACCAACTGTGTGTCGTGGCTGATAATCTGAGGCATACGGCTGCCTGTATTAGAGAATCCGAAATCCCAATCTAGTGAGAACGCAGAAGAAGCAGAAGAAGAAGATTAGCATGGCATATAACTGCTATCTTGGGTCCATAGTCACTGCCAGCTTTTCTCTTGATGAAGAACTTAACGTTTGAATAGGCAGTGCGGCTACTACATTTGGCAAACTATCAAAGATAGCGTGGGATAAATATATTGTTTATTGTTCCTCTCCTTTTCCACTTTCGGTTTTTGTGTTGCACTCATTTCGTTGTTCGTTTTATTCCCAGATTTTCATCAGATAGGTTTATGTTTCCACATGTAATCGTCCATTTGTAGTGTTCCTCGAAATTCGTCATTCTTGTTGTATTGTTTGCTTGATAAAGGCCTTTTGGTCGAAACGTTGCTGTTTATCGTCACTGTTTATGTATTTTGTAAAACTGTAGTACTTTGTTTTTACGTGTTTACCTACGACAAGATAACCAACTCTGAAGTACTGCAACGTGCAAACTTGTCTTCCATCAAGGGCATGCTCAGCAGTAAAAGACATAGATGGCTAGGGCATGTGCGAAGAATGGACAATGGCCGCGTTCCAAAACAAACATTGTTCTGTGAACTTTCGGAGAGGAAGAGGCACCAAGGCAGACCACTGCTCAGATATAAAGATGTCTGCAAGGCCTCAATGAATAACTTCTCTATCGGTCCCAGCAAATGGGAAAACTGGCTGATGATCGAGATATATGGAAAACAACATTACGCAAAGGTGCAGAATCTTTTGAAGAGAGACTTACTGATGGGTTGAAAGACAAGAGAGACAAGCGAAAACTCAGAAATTGTCACAGTGAAACACTTGCCAATTGACCGTCTGTAAAGACGAAAAGGCCATATATATATATATATATATATATATATATATATATATATATACCAGCTGTTACCACTATTAAAACATCCAAGCATTAACATGGCAGTCAAACGACAACTGATAAACTGCATATTTATTCCAACCCTCTTCTATCAGTGCCAAACATGGCCCCTTACTAAGACACAAGAAAGAAAGATTACAACATGTGAAAGGAGATGTCTACGAAAAGCTGTCAACGTTACAAGGCGAGATAGTGAGAAACGAGAATATCAGAAGCATCGTTGGTACTATACCATGCATACAGTACATCGAGAAGCAAAGAATCAAGTGGTTCGGCCATCTAATGAGAATGGAGTCACATTTACTACCATCACATGCCTACAATAATCGACACTCAACGCGCAAAGCACGAGGCAGGCCAAGAACACGATGGATAGCTAACATCTCAGTCCCTGCGAAAGCATGGACTGATAACGTCAAGCGCAACACACCTGGGACAAGACAGAAAACTAACTCTTCCCACGACGCTTCACGGCAAATGTGGTTAAGATAAGATATATATACAGTGGCGGCTCGTCATTAAGGGCCAGTGGGGCCGGGCCCCACAAAAATAATGTATAACGTGTATTTACTATTTTATAAATTAAAATATAGCAACCAAAAACCATGATTTATCCGGGGAAAAAAATGTCTGGCCCCGCCAACAAAAATGATCACGAGCCGCCACTGTATATATGCCTTTGATACTGTGTATCTGTGGCAACTTGTAATTTGTTGCAAATTTTTTAAACATATATAACGTCGATGTACGAGAACCTACAAATCTGAGGGGGTCAGACCGGATCAGATCAGATCTGGAGAAAACAGTTGGGAGGCTGCGGTATTTCATAATAAATTGGCGATTTATTCTAAATATACGTGTCTTTGTCCTAAATCGCCAACATATATTTGTAAATTTAGTAGCATATGGATGGTGATACCCTGATTTCATTCTAGTGGTAACAATGGTCTACCATCGTCAAAGTGATTACATTTAGTGCTTAAATGAATGTAGAATCGTACACCAGTTAAAGCTGCACCACTCAACATACCACAAATGAAGAATACTATCTCAAACACGATATGACCCTCGACCTTCGATGTTAACATCCCTTCACAGCCTTCAGAGGCAGCGACTTCCGTTCTGTTGTATTGTGGTCTCGGGCAGTCTTTCGTTTTGCTTCGGTAAATTCTGTATTTTGCAAATGAAAAGTACTCAATAAATCGAAAAATGTTCCCTTATTTCATGAACAGAAAGTTTTTTTTTATCTGTCAACTTTTCTTCTTTTAATGAATAGATTAATTTGTTCTGCTATCCCGTTTAAATTTGAGTCACTTTCTTTGTCCTTTCGATTTGATAAATAGAAAGTAATTAATTGTATTTGTGTTCTTCGCTTAATTTTTTTTTTTATTGCTAATTTGTTGCTTTGTTGGTAGCGATCTATTATTGCTTTATACCTCTCCATATTATTATTTTAATCTTTTAGTCTTTCTTTATTTCACTTTGTTTGTACTTATTTCATTTTCTTTGTTCATTTCTTATCGTTAGGTGAACTATTTTGCTTTAGTTCTATCGGTTATATGATTTCTCATTAGTTCCTGACACTCTAGTTTCACATTTTTGTTTGTTTTGTCATTTTCGATTTTTTACTATACTTAATTGTTTTCATTCTGTTGGCATTTTCTTTCATTTTCTCTGCTTTTGTTGCTTATTTTTGTTCTTCTTTCTGTCTATTTTAACCACATCCAAAGGAAATAAATTTGTTAGTAATAATTCTCTGTTACTGCACACAACATATATAAATATCTTACATTCATGTTTAATGTATACACCGTAGAGATAATCAATTTATTCAGATCATATATATGAGAAAAGTATTACAAATAACATCGTTGCTGCTGGCAGAATTATTTGAAGAAAAGAAGTTATAAAATGCACCGTGATAGCTGACAGATCTCACATGATGATACCATCATCCCTGTACACTTGTGGATAGGTATCACAGACATTTGAACCAGTGGCGGCTCCTCATTAAGGGCCAGTGGGACCGGGCCCTACCAAAAATAATGTATAATGTGTATTTATTATTTTATAAATTAAAATATAGCAACCAAAACCATGATTTATCTGCAAAAAATGTCTGGCCCTACCAACAAAAATGATCACGAGCCGCCACTGATTTGAACCTATTCTGCAAGCATCATTGAACTACACAGAATATGTATGCTATGATGTCTTTCTTACAAAGGAAGATCTCAGCGACAGTTCACGGACTCTATAAGACTGGCGAGATGGACAGATATCACAGACAGCCGAACATATTCTGCAAGCATCATTGAACTTCAGAGAATATGTATGCAATGATGCCGTTCATACAAAGGAAGATCTCAGCGGCAGTTCACGGACTCCATAAGACCGGCGAGGGTCCCCAATATTATTTCAAACATGGTGACATTTATTTCAGGAATGTTATTTAAACCTTTTAATGAATTTTCCGGACACGAAATTTGCAGTCTACTCATATTGGTATTTTAAAAATTACCAGAGGTTTACTTACATGCTTAACTTGAACCAGGAATTTACATTTTATCGTCCGTCATGGATAGGACTAGGAACTCGATCTCCCTACATTGAGCTCAGGGATCACTAGAAAAATATCCGATCCCTCCAAAGCGGGGAGCGAACCAAGTGCCATACCATTGGAGCAAGAAGCGAGCACTTTACCTCTACACCTCAGACCACATATATATGTAAGTTTATGTGCATGTGTGTTTCCATAAAAACACACGCACGAACATATACATATAAATATATATATTTATATTGGCAGCAAAACAGATTCTGATGAAGAAACAAATACAATTTTAATAGAGAATTGTTAAAAATAAAATGAGTTGGGAATGTACTGATAAATAGGAAGAAATAGAAAGAAAGCAATCTTCTACACACAGTTAGCGCAAATGTCAATCAGGTCCTTAAACATGAAGAACAGCTACCAAAAAGGATGCAGGTTTTTATAAATGAATGTTTTCTTGAATAGAATGGCGGGAGTGGTAAGACAAAAAACACTAATGAAATGAACAAAACTGTAAGAGCCAAGCAAACACCGGTGGAGCAAGATCTAAAGAAAAGACTAAAACTTTATATAATATATATACATTATATCTTACCTGATTATTCTGTGTCTAGTTCTAACGTAGCGTTTGAGAAAGACACTCCCCCGTGAGTCATATTTTTGGAATGGCTCATTGGTTGCGTTCGTTGGGACGCTCGTATTGCTAGGCTAGGCGATTGGTGTCTTAAGAAATTAGGGTAAGTGGTTCGAGTCCCGTGTTTGTCTATTTTTTTTTCGGAAGCTTTTAATACCTGTACCCTGTTTATTTATTGATCATATTCGTTACTTCCGTTGCTTCCTCTGGGGTTCATGCAAAATAACTCCTTGTTCTCTTTCTATATATACATTACAAATAAAAAAAGATATATTACAGTAAGCTGGGTTGTAGATGGAAGACAGCGTGGAAAGAAAGAAGATGAAATCTTTAAAAAAACAAAAAATGGTGAAGACGAGTAAGTAATATAAATATATTTTAAGAATCCGAGAAAAGGAACATGCAAGGAAAGAATATCAGAAGGAAGAAATTAATGGCGCAGGATTGTTGTAGGCCTGTGCTCCAGAAGAAGATGAAATGTTCATTATTATTAACATTATTGTTACTATTACTATTACATTCGCCAATAATTGTAAACGCTCAGAAAACCAATCTAACTCTTATCCACAGTTTTATCCACAATCTAAATCCACAGTTTGAATTATTCATCCAAGAGCCTGTAGTTCTGGAAGTTTTAGACTTGTATAGTTGTTCTAAACGTACTTGTCATCAGTTTCACATTGGTTTAATTCAGCACTATATAAATATACCAAACATGTAATATCAAACTAAATAACACAACACTGAAACAAGTCCATCGATTCAAGTATCTGGGAACATTCCTAACATCAGATGGAAGATGTACAACAGAGATTAGGAGTAGAATAGCTCAAACGAAAGCAGTTTTTATGAAAATGAAGAACACACTATGCGTGAACTCACTACCAATGACACTGCGAAAACGAGTACTCCAGTGCTATATTGAACCAATAGTTATGTATGGCAGCGAATCATGGACAATGAACAAACAATCAATACGATCATTGGAAGCCACAGAGATGTGGTTTTACAGAAGAATACTGAAAATTCCATGGACAGCTAAGAAAACAAATGTGGAGGTTTTAAATCAGGTCTGCACACAAAGAAACCTTTTCAAAAGAATAAGAATCCGACAATCAAGGTTCTTCTGGCATATAATGCGAAGAGAAGGTTTAGAACATTTGGTGACTACAGGTAAAATTCAGGGAAGGAGAGATCGTGGAAGACAGAGGGAGAAGATGTTAGATGATCTGACATCATGGTTCGACAAAATATCGACGGCAAAAGAGAGTTGTGGAAAATGATCGCCTACGCCGGCAGGCACGGCACTTGATTGATTGATATAAATATATGAATATTTCACACATTGTTTTACTTTCAAAGAAATATTATAGTCTGTCCATTAATTCGTGAGCACGTTTGAAATTGATTTTCTCGAAAACTACCTGTTGGATCTCAGTGATTTTTGCATGCAGCCTTAGAATATCCATGACGCTAAAATAAAGCTAACCAGTAGTCCATAGATGCTACGGATTTTGCACATCGGCGAATTCCTTTGATCTTTTATGACAATTGCAAATACGGGGCTCAAATTTTAGATTTTACAGTAATCCCTAGAATTTGTCCATGTCAATTCTATTCATAGGTGTATCTCCATATTAACTTGATAGGTCAAGTAATTAAGTGTGTTGCCCTTTATGTGCAATCGTGAACTTGGATACAATATGCAACAGTTAGTCCTCCCCTTCGGTCACCATTAGACCCCAGGGTGTCTTAACTTCACCACAAATTGTATGATGGTAGACGCATTTGGATATGGAAATGTATACGTTGCTATTTCTCAGTCTGTAATCAAAATATGATTTGTATCATCCCGAATCTGACGATTCCATGAGGTTGATAATTGTTACTGGCTGGACAAATTGTAATCCATCTCGGTGCCAGCACTCGTCTTCCTCTCGAGCACATGTTCAACACACTTCTTCCAGAACTGCATGTGTATCATTGAGAGGGACTCACGTGTCAGAACTTCAACATCACACATATTAAACGTCCTGTTCTGTTCGGCAACTTGCCCTTTTACTTTAGCCCAGACAAGCTCTATCGGATTGAGGTGAGCATGATATGGAGGTAGTCGCAAAGACGTGTGGCCGTATTCCGCAATGATTTTGTCAATATGAAACACCTTTGTCTTATTTGTCATCCTCACCAGGTGCAACAACTCGGGTTTCAAATATGTATCATCGAAGCTGACATTTTCCTTAGCAAGCCAAGTCCTAATTTGATCTTTTGTATTTGATGCAGTTGGTACTTTGTCTTCCGCTGATACTGCGTTGTGATAGGATGCATTATCCATTACCAAGCATGATGGTCTGTTTAGAATTGGAAGTAGATCTTTCTCCATCCAGTGCCTGAAAATATGTCCATTCATTTCTGTGTGGTAGTCCCTACCGTCGGTACTTTTGATTGGAAAATAATTCCAGCGTCATGGACAAGACCTTCTTCACTGCTTCCTGCATGTGTTAGTATAATACGCTGGCCTTTGCTGCTTGGTATTTTCTTTTCTGTTCACCGTCTACTGATTGCCATTCTTTAGCATTGGTGTGGTGAGCATTGACCCAGGATTCGTCCAAGTATACAATATCATAGCCTTGCCTCCGCCGCTCACGGATCTGCCTCAGGTATTTACTTCGGGCAGCAATTAAATGTGGCTTTTCACAAATAATATTCCTGCCGCCTATAGTTTTTCTGAAGGTGAAGCCGGCGGCTCTTACAATTTTCCATAGAGTACTTTTAGAATGTCTATGCTGCAATCTGATTGCAGTTTTAATTTCAGTTTCCTGAGAGTAACAAGTTGATTTGTCGCAAACATTTTCAAGAGCTCCGTCTTATGACATCTATGTCAAAGTCGTCAATTGTTCTTTTCCTTCCTTGTTTGACATTAGTGCACTTTGTGTCCTGTTTAATCCATCGGGAAAAGGATTCTCTATTCTGACCAAGCGCCAGTTGCGCTCGTTTCTCAGGGTTATGAATATCGCAATATAGATGACCTCTCTTAGATTCCCTACGGAAGTGTTGGTATAGTAAAACTGTAACCTTCTGCATTGTTATAAATGTGCACTTCAGACTCATTATGAATGTGATATCAATGTCAGTTTTGATAAGCCAACAAATATGATACAATAGCTTCATACAAATAGCGAGATACACCTATGACTATACAACGGTATCCAAATTATAACGTCATATGCTTTCCGCTTTCAAAGTCGACTGGGTTAGGTGCACGGGAATTCGTGAAACTCACGATATTTCATTGTTACCATAATGTATTTTAGAACAACGCGTCTGTGTACCGTAAATCTGTTACTATTGTGTACAATCCGGTGAGGTTGATTTTAATATAACCTGAAGAAGAAATATTTCAAACTACATCAAATTTTCTTGGAAAAAATATTTCTCTAGCGTCATGGATATTCTAAGGCTGCTTGCAAAAATCACTGAGATCCAACAGGTCGTTTTCGAGAAAATCAATTTCAAACGTGCTCACGAATTAATGGACAGACTATAACTATAAACTTAACTGCTTCTATTTCATAAGATTAGAATGTGTTGTTAGTTAATTTTTATTTGATCGTTTGTTTGTTCTAGAACAATCAATTGTTAACCACTCTTTGTGATGTGTATGTGATTTGCGCCGAAAAGTCTAAGTACCTTGTGCCGGTGTTTGCAACGGTTAGGCTGCGATTGTTTGCGCTATTAGATCTAGAAGATCAGATTTCAGCCTGCACTTGCTTTCTAGACTGGAGTCTAGGTTCGATTCCATGTTAGAGTGAAATTTTTCCAACCGCAAACTGTCCTTAGTTCGACCCAGCTTAAGTGTAAGCCAGGGAAATCCTGGCAGGTAAAGCCAGCCAGCGTAAATGTTAACAACATCACCTAACTCGTGCTGTTGTTGAAAGAAAAAGTCCTAACATTGTATTCCCCTAAAATAGCGAATAGTATTGTTGTTGTTTGTGCTCGCCCTTTCATCCACAGGAACGAATTCAGGAGAAGTGATTAAATCAGAGAAATGTCTGGTCAACCACTAGTAACAACTGTTATAAGAAGGAGAAGATGGAGATATGTTGGACACACCTTGAGAAGAAATGATCAAAGAATATCAAAGCAGGAATTGAAGTGGATGCAAAAAGTCAAGAAAGAGCTAAGGAGACACTAAAACAAGCTTTGCTGAGAAAGGAAATATCAGTCTCAGTTCAATGGAGGAGATTGAGCGAGTTGTCCAGGATAGAGCGGTAGGGAGAAATTGCTTGCAGGCCCTATGTAACGTATACCGGCACGAGAGGAATTATTATATTTCAAATACTTCTTAATCGTTCCTTGTGATCTGTGTGGGATTTGCACTCTGTATTATTTTCTTCTGAAGAGAAAGGGTTACTTGGAAGCGGGAGAGATATGTTTACATTCGCAAAAATGTTAAAAATAGTCAGCTTGCTGTTTGTCACAATTTCAGTTCAAGACTAAACTGCTCAGAAATGCTCTTTTCTTACGCCTCAGGAATTAAGAGCTTTCACTCTATTTTCCAGGTTGTAATACGTAAGCAGCAGTTCTAGCACTGGACATAATCCAGCCAGTTAAAGTGAGGTGGCCTATTCTGCATACTTGTTTATCCCGTTTGGAGGAAGTAGTATCTTGGACACTATTTGTGTTGGTTTTTTTCATCTCTAGACATCAGCGACGGTAATAGCGTGGTCGTATCAACTCTATTGGTGAAACACGTAATAACAAAGTACTGTTATTTTACAAAATACGAAAACAATAACAATACACAGCAGCGTTTCGACCAAATGGCCTTTATCAAGCAAACGATACAAGAGGAGTAACGAATTTCACAGCACACTACGTATAAGACTAAGACAGAAATATTCCAACGGTCCTAAAATGAAAATCTGTGGCTAAGAACGAATAACGAAATAAATGGAGAAAAAAAAACTAGAAGCGGAAAAAAAAGAAGAGAAACAATAACAAAATCAAATATATATATATATAACTCTATTGCTCGTCTTATGGGTCATGAAATTTCGTAACATACGGAGCGATGTTTACACTATTACCTCCTCTTTGGGCTCTTCCTTCGATCCTTACCCGCTTTGATAAACTACAGCGCTATAATCAGTTTCTAGAGACTACGGGAAGGTGGAGTGGATCTTGGTAAGTGTCAGCTCTCATACTCTAGTGCTGCCTTGTCATTTTTCTTTTTTGAGCCTATTGCTTCGAGTAAGTTATTAAAGTGGGTTCATCATCATCATGTGCCGTGCCAGCTGGCGTTGGCGATCATGGATCTCCACAAATCTCTATCGTTGGTGTTTGCTATCAACTCAGATATTGACGCTCTACCGTGCCATGAAGTCAGGCTATCCAAAATGTTCTCTCTCTGTCTTCCTCTGTCTCGTCTACCCTAGATTTTACCGGTTGTCACAATGTTTTCTAATCCTCCCCTCCTCATCACATGCCAGAAAAATTATGACTGCCTCTTTCTTATATTGATGATAAGCTTTCTCTGTGTCTTAATCTCATTCAATACCTCAACATTAGTCATTTTAGCAGTCCATGGGATTCTCATCATTCTTCTATAAAACCATATTTCTGGGGGCCTCAGAGATTTTTCTGATATGCTATCTTATCATATTTTTGTTTCACTCATTCGAATACGGTTCCATAAATTGTGTATGTCTTACCCATCAATAAAGCTTCCTTCCTATTCCTGAAGTCTTAGAGTAGTTTACTTGAGATTTCATAGATGGATTCCACTCATCCAGTAGAATGTCACATGACAGCTTTATTAAATATATATATATATCATATCGTATGCAAGACATGTCTCCATTATGGCCAGTCCTTAGCGCACCTAACGACATCTGGGTAGCGGGATAGAGGTAAATCTGTATCAAAGAAGATGTAAGGCTCCTCCTTCCCTCCGCTAGTCTACAGGACACCCTTAGGCAAGGTGGAGTACCTGTTTAGCCCCCTCTCCCAGACAGGGTCACCTAGAAGCCATGGAAGCAGGTGGTGGATGAGTGAGGGAGCAGCGGACAATGTCAATGCATATGGTCTCAAAACTCGCGACGGTAGGCAGAGGATCTCTGTAATAGAGACAATGGTTACGGTCAAGGACTAGTATGGTCACTGCCAGGAAGGAAAGCAATGGCAGACTACCTTCCAAGAAATGCCTAGAAAACCCCAACAATAATACTGTTGGGGTGGAAAAGTTCTGCTCAGGACAAGCTATTTGATGATAATGATGAAGGACATCTAAGAAACAAAATATACTAGTTTCAAATTAACTAGTTTCATGAGCAGTTTTGATTTTTTTCTGTCTCAGTCTTTGTAGCTGGGTTTTTTTTTTAGTGTAGTGTCGCCGGCCCAACGTTCCGATCCTTAGCCGGTTTCTATAACGTGAAAGAGACACGAGTGTTCCTATTCTTCTCTACGCTGGTTGGTTATTGGTTATTGGTTACTAAACTGACGTCATTGCACTCCGGGCAGACCCATAGGTGCTCAGTCTCCCCAACAGATATCGAAGAGTATGCATACTGATGGTTCCTGTGGCTCGCTGATTAAACACACCTCTCACTCTGCCTCTCAGGCATCCAGTTCGACTTGAACAACGGGTAACTCCAAACTGCTTAAATCGCTTGATCGATTCGACATCGATTTTAGTGTCCTCATCCAACAGACAGTCGCGAAGAGACCGAAGAATTTCCCCCTTATCCATCTTCAACCCCCAACAATCGATGCTGTTGATGCAAGCCTGTCCGCTCTCTCATTACCGTAAACACCCGCATGCCCAGGACAGTATATCCACGTAAGCCGTTGGAGGTTAGAAACTTCTATAGACAACATCCACTCATACCGAAACCTGCCCTTCTGGATCTTGTGAAGCATCAACTGAGAGTCAGATACAACAACTGCCCCAGTAAATGAAGTCCCAGAAATCCAATGGAGGGCAGCAGTAACGGCCTCAACCTCCATCCTCATACTAGAAGTAGTTGTCCCGTATGCCCCACTTCGCTCTGCAACAGCCCTACCATGCGCATTAGCCAAGAAACCCCAGCCGGATTTCTCACCACGTTGAACCGACCCATCGGTATATACGCTGGAAACCACAATGTGGTATGTCGTATACATCTGAATCATCCATATACAACTAGTCTTTTATATGTGACATTCATCATCTCTTTGAATGCAATCTCCATGATTGTCATCTTCAAGATGTCATGACATCTAAAGGGTCTAAAAGTGAGAGATTGACTTCATCGCACCGGGTTTTCCGATATAGCACCGTCTCTATCGGCAGAAATAGCACGTTCTTTACCGCAAGTGTTGCACAAAGCACGAACTCCGTAACCCCAGCAACAATCCTAAGAATCCCATAAACAAATTTGGTGGCCTCTATGACGAAGTGGTTATGATGTTTGTCTATCGCTCTTTAGGTTGTAGGTTCGAATCTGGACCGAGTCATATCCGTCATGACATTTTACAGGAATAAAATAGTTGACTACTTACAGGTTAATCTGGACCGAGTCATATCCGTCATGACATTTTACAGGAATAAAATAGTTGACTACTTACAGGTTAATCTGGACCGAGTCATATCCGTCATGACATTTTACAGGAATAAAATAGTTGACTACTTACAGGTTAATCTGGACCGAGTCATATCCGTCATGACATTTTACAGGAATAAAATAGTTGACTACTTACAGGTTAATCTGGACCGAGTCATATCCGTCATGACATTTTACAGGAATAAAATAGTTGACTACTTACAGGTTAATCTGGACCGAGTCATATCCGTCATGACATTTTACAGGAATAAAATAGTTGACTACTTACAGGTTAAGCTGGACCGAGTCATATCCGTCATGACATTTTACAGGAATAAAATAGTTGACTACTTACAGGTTATATAAACTCGACTTGATTATTGAATGTTTAACATAAACTAAATTTGACTTTATTATTGAATGTTTGACACACAACTAAACTTGACTTTATTATTGAATGTTTAACATACAACTAAACTTGACTTTATTATTGAATGTTTAACATACAACTAAACTTGACTTTATTATTGAATGTTTAATATACAACTAAATTTGACTTGACAATTGAATGTTTAACATACAACTAATCTTGTCTCGTCAAAGATAAATCTGAGCTGGATTGATCGATGCTGTGTTATGTATGCAGGTTTCTTAGTTCTTGGCTGTAAGCTTAACAAAGCTCATCAGTCGATGAATAGTAGTCGCAACCTCGTCCTATATTCCTTGTTGTATGTGTCTCCATGTGTTTGTGTGTGTGCATGTGGGTATGTGTGGGTGAATTAATAATTTCCACGGTTGACGAACGTTCTAAGATACTTTTTGTTGCATGTATGTGAGCGTGTATGTGTCTGTGAGCGTGTGTGTGTGTGTTACCGTGTGTATTAAAGATAGTAAAAGTTTTTTTTAAACATTCTGTTGTGTGTGTGTGTGTGCGTGCGCGCGTGTATACGCGTTTGTATGTATCCACGGCTGAAAATTATTCTTATATAATTTTATGTGGAGAGTGTGTGGGTGTACATATATTCAAGGTCGAAAACAACGTATCTAGGCCTTCATTGTTGCTTGTATATAAACATGAGACTACATATATATATATATATACACACAGTGGCGGCTCGTCATTAAGGGCCAGTGGGGTCTGGACCCCAACAAAAATAATGTGTAACATGTATTTATTATTGTATAAATTAAAATATAACCTAACCCAATACCATGATTTTCCCCACAAAAATGTGTCTGGCCCTACCAACAAAAAGTAGCATGAGCCGCCACTGTATATATATATATTATTTGTTCATATCGTATCGTTACATGTTACAAAGGGCCTGCAAGTAATTTCTCCATGCCACTCTGTCCTGGGAATTCAGTCTCTTCCATGGAATAGAGTCCGTTATTTCTCTCTTCTCTCAGTAAAGTTCGTTTCAGATTTTCCTAGAGCTTTCTCTTTTCTTGAACCCTTTGTCTCCCACTTCAATGCCTGCTTTGGCTATGTGTGTGTATATATCGCCAGGGTAAGAAAAAACACGATTTCAGATTTTCTTTGTTATGCATATGTGTGTATGTGAGCGTGTATATATATATTTATATATATATGTTTATAAATATATGCACAGTTGAAAAAGCATTCTTAGACTTTCTTTTCCCTGAGTGTGTTACGATATTTACAAGAAAGTCCGAACATCTGCGTCTCTTAATTGGTTACATCCGTTCACATTATAGCAAATCTGGAACCGTGTTAGCCTTCCCTATCTGATCCCTTCTCGCTCAACCAGACTTTAGAGGAGCAGCCAATTTACCAGGGTCAACATCTGAATGTGAAGCAGAATAGTGGTCAGAGCTGGTTCTTGTCAACTTGTTCCCTGCTTCTTAGGCACTTGTCTTAAATATAATCCCTTAAATTCCCCAAGCTTTAACCGTCAACCCCATCCCTGGTCATCTTTTACATTCCCCAAGTTTTAAAAGTCCAACCCATCATTTGTCATTCATTAATTCTTCACGTTTTACACACCAACCTATCCCTCGTCATCTCTTGCATTCTCCAAGTTCTAACCACCGAACCTAACATTTCTATATACAAACCTAGTGTGTGTACATAGATCCATTGAAATAACACAACTTTTCATATCAAACCTATGTACATAATCCATTGAATCAACTTTTACAAACTGTTTTTGTACATAGATCCATTGAAATAACACGACTTTTCTATATACAAACCTAGTTTTTGTACATAGATCCATTGAAATAGCACGACTTTTCTATATACAGACCTAGTTCTGATATACAGAGAGAGATCCATGCTACATCAAACTGAAGATTTCAGAAGAAGAAAACTTTACTTTTTTAATTGAATTAATTGGATGGATTATTGGTAACATTATTGAATGGATTAATGACTAGATTAACACTTTTACTCCGTAATTTATTGTACATTAAGAAGCATTTATATTGCAATGTGTACGGATTTAGCCGGTGTAATAGCTTTGCGTCATGTTAAACAATTCTGCGAGCCAGTATATCAGATCAGAAGCGTGAAGTGATTAATGAGTGGATTCCTGTATGCAGTGGCGGCTCGTCATTAGGGCCAGTGGGGCCTGGCCCCACGAAAATAAGGTGTAACGTGTATTTATTATTTTATACATTAAAATATATGCTAACCAAAACCCTGAGTTTTCCGAAAATTTATGTCTGGCCACACCAACAAAAATGATCACGAGCTGCCACTGCCTGTATGGATTATTTAATGGAATAATGAGATGATTTAGTATTGAGTAGATAAATGTGTCATTTAGAATAGTTTAACCTCGACATAAGAATGTTTGTGAATCAAGGTTTAACCGTTCTTAAGACAACTTTGAACACATCCGTTGTTATGAGCAAACCTATTTGGAATTTCCCTGATCAGAATACTGCAAAATTCCAGCCCTAATTTCAAACCTGACTAGTAATGTCAGTCAAGCTTACATGGACCTCCCAGTCAGTTTGTGAGATTATGTGGTACTCTACCACGACCTGGCCTCTGGCTCCATCCAGCGATCTTACAAGTAATGGGATAGGTTAGAAGGCGCTTACATACAGCAAGTGTTGGAAGACACAATCAGTAACAACCAATTTACGCATTCCTGTCTTTCCTTATTGCCCACTTTCAATTCTTCCCCCGCTTTTTGTTCTCATTAACCTGTCCTTCTCCTTCCCTCCTATCGTTCTATTTATTTTCTGACTTTTTTTTTTTCTTCGTCCGCTTTCAACTCAGACGAAGTTTCATCTCTGAAACTGATTTTTGCGTGAAAATCCGTTTTTCCAATTTCTTACAATGGCAGCAGCGTGCACATTGTAAATTACTTTACACTGGCAGCCGTGTGCTCAATGTACTCGTAATTAGTATTCCTCGCCATACAGGCAGATTTTCTCCGACTTCAGAGGTACTCACGTTATCGTCCTGAGTAAGACCAGGGACTCGAACAAATGCCGAACAGTAGGTTCGAACCCGAGCTATGAGGCGTCTCACAGCTAGCAGGCCGAGCTACTATCAACTACTCTAGGCAGTCCCCCTCTGACTTTTAATTCTCGCTGTCTTATTTTTTTAAAACATTCGCTTTTCCTTAATTCTTCGATTTCTGTACAAAATGACATTTTATTCTATTATATGTTCATATTTTCATTTACCTCTCTCTCCTTTCTCTTATTTATCGTATATATATATATATATATATATATATATATATATATATATATATATATATATATATGAGTTGAAAGACTAGAGAGACAATCGAAAACTCAGAAGTTGTCACAGTAAAACACTTGCCAAATGACTGTATATAAAGACGAAAAAGGCAATATATATATATCTGTATGTGTATGTATATGTAAATATATATATATATATATATATATATATATATATATATATATATATAAATACATATCTGGTCTATTACACTATTGTATATTCCTCTTTTTATCTGTCTGCTCGCCTTTCCGTTTTTCAATATTTTTCGCACTATTCAAATATCTTTCCATCTGTTTGGATTATCTTTTTTAATCTGTAACTGTCGAAACGTCTGCTTATCTCCAACCTTCTGGTCTTCCTTTTTTTCTTGCGTAAACTCACCAGACATTGTTTTATAACATCTATTTTATTAGAATTTTAGTTCTTTCACTTTTGTCTGTTTAATCTTTCTGCTACCGGTTCTCACAACGCCCATATCCACAAACTCATACAAACTCATAATAAGATACACATACAAATCTTGGCCCGAAGCTGTGATGCCCTGTCAGGCAACGACAGATTTTCTCCATTCAAAATGTCATAGGGAAAATTTCAGTTTTCAATACTTGGTCGTAGAAGCTTTGCATATTTTAGATTATCGTTTCAGAATAACCACAGAAATATCTGTTGAATCGTGGACCGATCTCATACTGTGTCTAATATAGAACAAATATACTATAAGAAGATGGACCAACTAAGAGAATAGAACGCTGTAGGATGTTTAAAGTAACTGCTGAAGCCATATCCACACACCGAGTGGATCCAGGATCTCTAAAAACACTCGAGAACTGCTCGAGTCAGCAATGGGCTGCTGCGTCAACATTCCCCGTGAGCGCCTCATCACGAGTCAAGTCAACACTCTTCCTAGAAGGAACTCCAGTGTGTTGCTCTGACGCATTCCATGTTTTGTGACACGTGACTTCTTCACGTGCACTATTGTTGCCATAGACTGTTAGAAATGTTTGACATGAAGCAATTTTCTCCAACTTTTTCTCACAGCCAATGTTGTGTTTCAGATGTAAATATGTACATACTTGAGACACATAACATAATGTCTACAGTAAAATGTAGTTGTTAGTCGTAGCTTGACACGACATAAATTTGTTATTTTTGGGAAGGGGAGGGGGAGGGAGGGAGGGGGCGCAGAAATCAACTATCAGCAAATCAAAACAAATGATGAAATATAACAGTTTTTAAAAATCTGTCGTTTAATTGTTCCTTTTAAGAATTGGCGATTCTTCATTAGTGCGATCATTAGTCTAGCGATTAAAGACTGCTTACTTGACAGTCGCAATGCAGTAAATATTTTAACTTTTAGATTGTAAAACTGGAGGTAAAAATCAAATTACTGTACATAGATTTGAATCCTTAGGATTGATAGACCGGTGTGCTAACCACTATACCATTTCACTCGGTATATCTTCTTCTTCTTTGCGTCCTGTTTCGTATGCTTGTCTAAACCATGAGACGGGTTGCTTCTATGAAGCTGCATGTCAATTGGAGTTCCTCAAGAGTTTCACATAGCCTATCTGTCCTTTGCGCCGCCTCTGCAAGATTCGTTCATGTGGCCATGTTTCGTTTAATTTGTGTATGTATGATAGACATGACTGCAGGATGTTCTCTGGAGTCTGTGTTTCTGTCTGACATACACACTGTGCAGTCTGAGCAGGCTTTATTATGTGCATGTGATGGTTGAGCCTGCAGTGACCTGTTCTTCGGTGGAAGATTGTTATGTGATGTTTTCTGTTTAGTCTGCTGATGGGGTCTAGCGGATGTTTCTGTGGGTTTGTTGCCTCTACAATTCTTTGTATTTTCGCGTGATAGGTGTCTTCATTTCTGGTAATGACACTGGATGTTTGTGTTGTATTAGTATTGTTGCCTTCTTATCCAGCAGCCTGTCTGCTCTCTTATTTCCCGTTACGCCACTCGGTATATAACTATATTTCAACTCATTGAAATTACTATACAATCTGCATATAATACTTGAACTAAATGTACTCAAATTTCTGTTCGTATTTTTCACTTCTCTGAGTATATAAATGTATATTTTCCCTTCTTGTTTGCATTGAATGAAGAGCCACTGTTTGTATGTTCCCATTGCGGCTGTGCATCTGTTTTTCGTCACTGAAATACAGTTCATAAACATGAATTTGACAGATGCGTTGATAGTGAAAATGCGACATCGTTTATTTCTTCGATAACAATAACTATATATTTTATCTGCGCTAGTGAATATTATGATTTATATTCATTTTTATCATGTTGTATTTAACTAATTACGTACTAACTGTCACAGGGTGCACAAAGATTGTCTTTAAAAATAAAACAACTGCCGCACACTGCGCCAAGCATTATTTTACGTAAAATGTGTACTTTATTTTCACCAACGGATTCCGATCCAATTTCCAATTTGTATCTACAGCAAAGCTATCTATTTCTTCATTTTTGTCCGATCGGGAGTTTGGTAAAATTTGTTAGTTGAATAAAATTTACATATTTTTTCAAGTTGAAAAATGAGGAAAAAAATTAATTTGGACATGTTTGTGAATGTGTTAATTCAATTATCTTGATTGACCTAGTTGTTGTACCATTTGTTTACTATGATTGGTATGTGCATGTATGTTATATGTGTACAATTGTGTGAATGTATGCAGTTGTTTCGTCTCAAATATACACAATAAGCACAATATCAAAATAAGCACAATAAGCCTATGTCACGTGGTTGTGCAAACATTGTTCGATCGAATCTGACATGATTAGTCTGTGTTCAACAGACGAGCGTTTGTGAAAGACACTCCTCAATAAAGCTTCTTTTTAAAGGAGCTAGCTGCTTGTGTTCTTAAAAGCGGATGTGTTGTTATGCTAGGTACCGTAAAAAATAAGGTTTTGTGTTTCTCTCTCTCTCTCTCTCTCGATCGTTCTTTTTCAGCCATTTTTATCATTCTTTTTGTGATATATAAACAGCCTTTGCCAAGAACGTTTGCTTTACGTCACATTGTTCAGTACGATTTGGAGCTCTAGTGCATGTCATTCGGTGACGTATCCAATTTCAACCAGCGTTTACTGTGTTCGCTCTCCGTCAGCCTTTGACTGTCCCCAGCCAACCTACAAGGCAGCAGGTTGTTTTATGTTTCAAATCTTGTCTTTGGTCATTTTTTTTTTTTCAGATGCGACTAATAATTGTGCACTGTCTATTTATTGTTATTTATAGTGGACATCGTCTTCTACGAGAATATCTTCGTGCACTTTATTTGTATAGTCCGAAACGTTATTATTATTCATAGTGGATAACGATAAATTGAATCTTTGCGTATGTGTGTGTGTGTGGGTAAGTGTGTGTGGGTAAGTGTGTGTGTGTGTCTACGCATAACAACAACAAAGCCAAACGCCTTTACAATCGTCGTAAACATTTAACAATATATGTAGCATCAAATTTACAAAACTATATCATCTCCTTTGAGAGCCGCTGTAGCGTAGTTGTTAGTGAACTCGCTTGGCAAGGCTGGTGGTCTGCTCCCGCAATGCGCGTGGAATTTTTCCCGACCACGACGGCTCAGGTCGACCCAGCCTCAACTGGGTACTAGACATGCTCTGGGAAGTAAAGGCGGCCGGCGGGATGCTGACCACATCACCCAATGTGTGCCGACGGTCAATGAAAATACAGGCCTAACACTGTATTGACCTATATACCACGAGGTATGAAAGGGTTCCTTTACCTTTTTTTTATTTCCTTTTCGTTGTTCTTGCTAATTTGTCTTCTGTTCTATGCCCCCAATTTTCTTCCTATATCCCTCACATCTCCTTCTCCTGTTTACCCAAGTCTAACTTGATGTGAAGCAGGTGATGGTGGTTCGATTATTACCACTACTCGATTACAGACTTATTCTCTATTGATGCCGGCGTCGATACCGATGCTTTCACTTGTCGATATATTTGTGGTTGTTATTTCATCAGTTTTAGCGGCACCAGGAAAAAATGTGCGAGGAAAAAAATCATGTTATTGTTTTCCTTTAGCACTTGTTATAACACAAGAAGATTCCTGGTGAGACTTATAACATAGAAGATTCTCGTGGAAGACGAGCCTTCAGCTATTTTTTTGTCCGTCGATTCGTGAGAAGGATCTTTAGACAGACTCCAGGACTGCACGCTGTATTTGATGTACGGACCACTTCATAGTCTTAAAGGGCAAGATAATATGTTTGTTCTTCATCTTATTCACTGGGAGCACAAATGGAGGTTATTCCACAAGTGAAGATTGTTCCACGCAAACTTATTGTTTTTTATTTTTTAACGTTTCCTGTTAATATGTACATATATTTTTGAAATTATTACGTGTGTAAGAAAGCGTCAAAATTGTGCGTAAAACATAACCGTGTATTCTGTTTACGATCGTCTGTGTGTGTGTCTGTTCCACATACTTTTTTTTACTCATGGCCCATATATTATTTTCGCCGCACAATAAAAACATCATATCTTTTGCCTCATTCTTTCATTTGTTTTTTGTTACTCACGCCTCTATGCAGAGTTGACCTTTATTACTGTTTTCTTAAAGATTTCTTTCTTTGGCTGGCGCAGAAACATTCTTAGCATGAATTAGATTTCTGACACAATAATTTAATATAACAGGTTACTTGGTGGAATGTCAACATCGCCACAAGAAAGAGACCAACACAGTAGAACAAAATTCCAGTTGCTTTTTTGTATTATAGAAGAGGTCAAATTATTCCTTTATCATAGAATACAGTTGGTATGAGGCGCAGTGAATGCTATGTATAATTTGTTATAATAATAAAATATAGGGGTATAGGGCGCTGTGAATGTGATGAAAGAGAAGCTGAACTTACTAAGACCTTAACCTACCGTCAAGTTGTGATCCTCGTAACAGAATGCATCACTGCAGTCTCTCTCCCTCTCTCTCTCTCTCTCTCTCTCTCTCGCGATCGTTATTTTTGGCCATTTGGATCATTCTTATTGTGATATATAAACAGCCTTTGCCAAGAACGTGTTTTACGTCACATCATTCAGTGTCATTTGGAGCTCTAGTTCTTATCCTTCGGCGACGTATCCGGTTTCAGCCAGCGTTTACTGGGAACGCTCTCCGTCAGCCTTTGGCTGTCCCCAGTCAACCTGTAAGGCAGCAGTTTGCTATTTTCTTTTAGGGTAGCGAACCTTAGACGACCTTCCCTCCAGGGATGTTGAGCGTCATCTACCTAGGTTACCAGTCTCTTTTTGAACTACTTGGTTTGCCTACCGTCCAGTTTTGTGTACAGTTTGATCCGTTAGCCTTTGATTGTCCCCAATCTAACTACAAGGCAGTAGTAGTTCCATATGAGCGGAAACGCGCACTGGATTCAAGCCTCTGCTTGAGCTTTCCAGTTTTTCTGCACATTAGAGTTGTCCGCTCACCCATACACTTGCCACGCCCCCTCGTCACTCCACCATCAGCGTCGTGCACGTCTGTCCCACCGGTGGGTCCATCCGTGCATCGTTCGCATTCGTGTTCGCTCTGCCCCGATGCCTACCCCACGTGTCAATTAGTTCTCAACGTGCACACATTCACCATGCATCTAGACTGTCCGGACACACAGAGCTTAACTCGGGCCCCCTCCTCAGGGCTCCGTGTTTCGCCCTATGTGGCCCACGTGCAACTAATCTCGGGCCCCCACCTCCGGGCCCAAGTTTTGATTCACGTGGCTTCACGTCTCTTCTCTGGATGCACCGTTCACAACTCAATTTGGGTCCCCACCTCGAGGCTCCGAGTTTCGCCCTATGTTGGCCCACGTGTAATTCAACTCGGGCCTTAGCTTCCTTGCCCAAGTTTCACCCCACGTGGGCCTACATCTCTTCTCTGGATGCACCCCTCATCCCTTTATGTTTATCCGTTCAGCTTTTCCAATCGACCGGGAGAGATGTGCATTAATAGTCACTTTGGGATTCTGCTCGTCTGTGTTGCGAGCGGATCTCATCCAACGTGACTACGTCTGCATCACTACTTATACCGGAGTAGCTCTCCTTCGATCGCTACCCGCTTAGCCAGACAGGAACCATTGTCAGTTTCCAGGGTCATCACGTGGAGGTGGGGTAGGATCTTGATTAGTACCCGCTCACTAATCCTGGCGCGTCGTTGTCTCTTTGTGCCTTTGACCCCACTGCAATCTGAAGAAACGAGTAAGAGCGGTAGAAAAAAATGTAAACTCTCTCTTAAATTAGCATACTCACATTTGTACTGTTGAAAAGTAGTGATACAGCAGTCTTACTGTAAACTTCTTCACGAAGTCACACATGCTCTTTTCATCGTGCGAGCAAAGAAATAAAAGAGACTATCATACTGTAACATCAATGGAAGACAGAGAAAGACAAGAAAGACAATTCTGGACAGTCTGACTTATGGTACGGAATACCGTCAATATCTGTACTGATTGTTAGCACTAACTACGACATACGAATAATTACACCTAAATAAGAAAAGATATTGATTACTCGTACAAACTAAACCAACTTTAATGAGAATGTAATGAATTGTTTTAAAGTTTTAGATTTACTTCCGTCATTATTTTTCGTCTTTCACATTGTAATCTTATCATTTTATAGACACACTTTTCATATTTCAAACATAACATTTTTCAAGATATACATTATAGATTTTAAAAAGCCGCAGTAGCGCAGGTGTTAGAGAACTCGTTTCTTAGGCGCGTGGCCCGGGTTCAATTCAACAGAAGGCGTGGAATATTTTTCCGAAATTGTTGGGCTCACAGGTTGACGAAATTGTTGGGCTCACAGGTAGACGAAATTGTTGGGCTCACAGGTTAACGAAATTGTTGGGCTCACAGGTTGACGAAATTGTTGGGCTCACAGGTTGATGAAATTGTTGGGCTCACAGGTAGACGAAATTGTTGGGCTCACAGGTTGATGAAATTGTTGGGCTCACAGGTTGACCTAGTCTCAATTGGGTTCCATGAAAAGTACTGGGAAGTAAAGGCGGTCGGCGTGATGTTGACCACATCACCCATCGTGTGCCTGGAGTCAATGAAAAATACGTGCCTAACAGCGCATTACACAATATATCTCGAGGTATGAGTCCCTTTATTTTTTGTACTATAGATACACTGGTTATTGGTTATTGGTTACTAAACTGACGTCATTGCACTCCGGGCAGACCCTAGGTGCTCAGTCTCCTCCAACATATACCGAAGAGTATACATACTGATGGTTCCTGTGGCTCGCTGATTAAACACACTTTTCACGCTGCTTCTCAGGCATCCAGTTCGACTTGAACAACGGGTAATTTCAAACTGCCTAAATCGCTTGATCGATTCAACATCGATTTTAGTGTCCTCATTCAACAGACAGTCGCGAAGAGACCGAAGAATATCCCCTTATCCATCTTCAACTCCCCAACAATCGATGCTGTTGATGCAAACCTGTCCGCTCTCTCATTACAGTAAACACCCGCATGTCCAGGACAGTATATCCACGTAAGCCGCTGGAGGTTAGAAGCTTCTATAGACGACATCCACTCATACCGAAACCTGCCCTTCTGGATGTTGTGAAGCATCGACTGAGCGTCAGATACAACTGCCCCAGTAAATAAAGTCACAGAGAGCCAATGGAGGGCAGCAGTAACGGCCTCAACCTCCATCCTCATATTAGAAGTAGTTGTCCTGTATGCCCCACTTCGCTCTGCAACAACCCTACACTACTATAGATACAGAAAACGTGTTACTGTGTAGATTGAAATACTTCTACTTAACGTTATCTTTATGGACAGTTTCTTGTCTTCCTCTGCTTCTTCTTTCTTTTAAACATAAAAAAAAAATATATAGATTCTACCTACGCTACTTGCCCACACATCTTCACAAATCTAATTTGTGTGTGTGTGCCTTCTCTTCCGTCTAGTTTCTATTTTTCTCATCGTTTCGTTATGGGAGTAGATAAATATACATATCAACGCTAGGAATACAGCGATAGTAGAAGTCCTCACATTTCGACTGCTTCCTTTTATCCCCTCTTCTCAAACTGGAAGCAATTCTATCCTATACTCCTTAAACTATTGATTTATTCCAGCAATTTTCCAAGTATTAAGACACTAGTAGAAACTACCAGCTTAGGTCCGAGACATTTCCTCTCTGATGGTGTTTGTGTAAACAGCATCATTGTCTCCCGTGTTGACCTGTAGTCATGTATGTCTCCACGGACGTTCATTTAATCTTCCTTGACGTTTATGTGTTTTCTTTCGTAGGTTTTTCTTTCTCCAACTGTTTTCTATCTTTACAGTTTCTTACACTTCTTAAGAACTAGCAATATTGAGTGTATCGTGTTTCATTGAACTATAGACGAATAAAACAACAGAAGTCGTGAACAGAATGATATATAACTAGTGGAAGTAAACATTAAGTGATAGTAGGCATTGGTATACATTTTAGGAAAATAGTAAGGGATAGTAGGCATTGGTATACAATTTAGGAAAATAATAAGTGGTAGCAGGCATTTTATAAATTGAAGGGAAATAATAAGTGGTACTAGGCATTGGTATACAATTTAGGAAAATAATAAGTGATAGTAGGCATTGGTATACAATTTAGGAAAATAATAAGTGATAGTAGGCATTGGTATACAATTTAGGAAAATAATAAGTGATAGTAGGCATTGGTATACAATTTAGGAAAATAATAAGTGATAGTAGGCATTGGTATACAATTTAGGAAAATAATAAGTGGTACTAGGCATTGGTATACAATTTAGAAAAATAATAAGTGGTAGTAGGCATTGGTATGCAATTTAGGAAAATAATAAGTGGTAGCAGGCATTGGTATACAATTTAGGAAAATAATAAGTGGTAGTAGGCATTGGTATACAATTTAGGAAAATAATAAGTGGTAGTAGGCATTGGTATACAATTTAGGAAAATAATAAGTGGTAGCAGGCATTGGTATACAATTTAGGAAAATAATAAGTGGTAGTAGGCATTGGTATACAATTTAGGAAAATAATAAGTAGCTGTAGGCATTGGTATACAATTTAGGAAAATAATAAGTGGTAGTAGGCATTGGTATACAATTTAGGAAAATAATAAGTAGCTGTAGGCATTGTTATAAATTTAAGGGAAATAATAAGTGGTAGTAGGCATTGGTATAAATTGGATTGTAATAGTAAGTGATCAACAGTTCTGTAAGTGTGGAGAAATCACTGGAATATATCAACAACTCTGTAAGTGTGGAGAAAGCACTGGAATATATCAACAACTCTGTAAGTGTGGAGAAAGCACTGTAATATATCAACAACTCTGTAAGTGTGGAGAAAGCACTGGAATATATCAACAGCTCTGTAAGTGTGGAGAAAGCACTGGAATATATCAACAGCTCTGTAAGTGTGGAGAAAGCACTGGAATATATCAACAGTTCTGTAAGTGTGGAGAAAGCACTGGAATATATCAACAGCTCTGTAAGTGTGGAGAAAGCACTGGAATATATCAACAGCTCTGTAAGTGTGGAGAAAGCACTGGAATATATCAACAGCTCTGTAAGTGTGGAGAAAGCACTGGAATATATCAAGTGTCTAGTGGTCTAAAGCCGAAAGATTACCTCCCTTACTCTAGATTTTACCCAATATTGCTCGGTCCCTCTACGCAGAAATGGCACGTCATCTGCCGGAGTATTGCACAAAGCACGAACTCCGTAACTCCGGCAACAATTCAAAGGTTCTTTGAAAAATATACACTCGTGAACAGAAACGTTGCAGTCCGGTTTCGAACACACGACATACGGAATGCGAGGCAAGGGCGTAACCATATAAAGTGAAAACAAAGTAATTGGTGGGGGAGTATGTAAATCAATGAGAGATAGACAGTACTAGTGGACAGAGAAGTAGACAAACTAAGAGACAGACAGATATAGTACATTTTGGTATATGCATTTGATCAGTTTGAGCAGCTTGCATTTTGTGGAGATTTGCTTGTAATTTACAATATCTCTGGTGAAGCATGAGACAGGTGATTTCTTGATTTCTATTTAATTCAACGATGTGATCTTGCCGGTTTTATGTCTCCACATTTATATTTCCCTACAATAAGTATTTTTGCTTCCCTCAGTAAAATTCTATAATAAACTGGTTCCTTTTTGGTGCTTTCTTTCGTCGATCTGTCAGCTGCCTTGTTACCAAACAAGCAATATTTATATTTAGTAAATTAGAAATACCACAAAAGTACCTAGTCATATGCGTGCTCTACTGCTAATTTAAATAATGAATTTCAAATATCTAACTAGAAACGCGATGTCAAGGGTCGAGGATTAATAGCTTATGAGGTTTATTTATTAAACAAAGTCATACTTAACTCGTTGTAAACGTCGTGCCAGAAAGTGTGGCAGTTGATCGTAACCAACTAGACGGTGTATACAGATTGTAACACAACCTTAGTTATTATCTGATATATAATTTCAGTAATTAGTTTGTGTGTAATGTGAGTAATTCGTTTATGTTTAATCTCAGTAATTAATAGATGTAAGATTTGAGAAATTGATTAATCTGAAACCTGATGTAATGATTGTAATCAAAGAAATTGATAAATATGTAATTAATGTAAGTGATATATGTGTAACTTCAGTAATCTATTTTTATCCCAAAATTAATTAATGAATGTACTACAATAAAGTAATTAATGAATGTACTACAAAAAAATAATTAATGAATGTACTACAATTAAAGTAATTGATGAATGTACTACAATTAAAGTAATTAATGAATGTACTACAATTAAAGTTATTAATGAATGTACTACAATTAAAGTAATTAATGAATGTACTACAATTAAAGTAATTAATGAATGTACTACAATTAAAGTAATTGATGAATGTACTACAATTAAAGTAATTAATGAATGTACTACAATTAAAGTAATTAATGAATGTACTACAATTAAAGTAATTAATGAATGTACTACAATTAAAGTAATTAATGAATGTACTACAATTAAAGTAATTGATGAATGTACTACAATTAAGGTAATTAATGCATGTACTACAATTAAAGTAATTAATGAATGTACTACAATTAAAGTAATTAATGAATGTACTACAATTAAAGTAATTAATGAATGTACTACAATTAAAGTAATTAATGAATGTACTACAATTAAAGTAATTAATGAATGTACTACAATTAAAGTAATTAATGAATGTACTACAATTAAAGTAATTAATGAATGTACTACAATTAAGGTAATTAATGAATGTACTACAATTAAAGTAATTAATGAATGTACTACAATTAAAGTAATTGATGAATGTACTACAATAAAAGTAATTGATGAATATACTACAATTAAAGTAATTAATGAATGTACTACAATTAAAGTAATTAATGAATGTACTACAATTAAAGTAATTAATGAATGTACTACAATTAAAGTAATTAATGAATGTACTACAATAAAAGTAATTAATGAATGTACTACAATTAAAGTAATTAATGAATGTACTACAATTAAAGTAATTAATGAATGTACTACAATTAAAGTAATTAATGAATGTACTACAATTAAAGTAATTAATGAATGTACTACAATTAAAGTAATTAATGAATGTACTACAATTAAAGTAATTAATGAATGTACTACAATTAAAGTAATTGATGAATGTACTACAATAAAAGTAATTGATGAATATACTACAATTAAAGTAATTAATGAATGTACTACAATTAAAGTAATTAATGAATGTACTACAATTAAAGTAATTAATGAATGTACTACAATTAAAGTAATTAATGAATGTACTACAATTAAAGTAATTAATGAATGTACTACAATTAAAGTAATTAATGAATGTACTACAATTAAAGTAATTAATGAATGTACTACAATTAAAGTAATTAATGAATGTACTACAATTAAAGTAATTAATGAATGTACTACAACAAAAGTAATTGATTGATAGATATTATATAAGTGAATTATATGCAATCTGATTGATTAAATATGTGTAATCCATGAACAAACTAACAGCTCAAAGAACACTGATATCGATTACGAACTGAATCTTCCATATTTCCTCAGACCGCTATTAAATTATAGCTGCCTTTAGGCACTAGCTGACGTATTGGATAGTTAGTTTACTTGTCTAATTGTCATAGACAGTAAGAGTAAGATAAGTGTATTCTAGTTGTATACGGTATATTCGCATCAATTTGTGATATTTAGATACGTTAGACAAACGTAATTCGGGAAATTTATATACATTCGAAAATATAAATATGTGACAGAAGAAAAAAAAAATTTGTTTGATAGTTACTGGCGATAGAACAGCATAAACTTGGGATAATTACTAGCAATAGAAGATCATAATTTTGTAATAATTACTGGCAATAGAAGATCATAACTTTGTAATTATTACTGGCAGTATAATAATGTATTGACATAAATTTGTAATAATTACTTGCAGTATATTTACATAATTTTGTGATAATTACTTGCAGTATATTTAGATAAATTTGTGATAATTACTGGCAGTATATTGACATAAATTTGTGATAATTACTTGCAGTATATTTAGATAAATTTGTGATAATTACTGGCAACAAATTGACATAAATTTGTGATAATTACTGGCAACAAATTGACATAAATTTGTGATAATTACTGGCAACAAATTGACATAAATTTATGATAATTACTGGCAACAATATGACATAAATTTGTGATAATTACTGGTAATAAATTGACATAAAGTTTGGACAATTACTGGCAATAGAAATATATGAGTTTGTAAAATATACTGACTATATTCATGCACGTCTTAATTAACACTTCACATAAAACAATGACAGTTTATAAAGTCACTTTCTCTTCACTTCTCATTCTTTAAGATTTATCTACATTGAACATATATTGAATGATTCTCAGACAAAATGTATTTTATGAATATGTGTGCATTATGTTCATGAATAATTTATATTAGAATACTTGAATGATTTACAATAGATTTACTCACAATTTACAACCTTCTAATGATCATCGTTTGTTGTATTTACAGTTGTATGGTTGTGGTTGTACAGCTGTGATGCTCAGGATACATTCTATTTCAACGTGAAACCACAGAACAAAGATGTCATTGAAGGGATGGAGACCCGACTATACTGCGATGTCAGTGAGAGGCGCCACATTTTCTTTCAGTGGACACAAAATGGAAAACCTGTCCTGAATACAACTAGGAAGTACCAAGAAGACAGTAATTTACGGATTCATAGAGTTCTTCGAGGAGAGGATGAAGGATCATTTCAATGCATTGCAACGAATGCAACAACAGGATTTTCTTTGCAAAGCCAGGAGGCTACTCTTAATATTTTATGTAAGTCGCAATGTTTGTTTGTAATTAATTCTTGTTCTGATTTTTATTTCTTTATTGACTACATTGTTTCTTCTTCGCTTCACTTTATTGGGGGTTTTTTTTGGCCAAATTTTCCGTACATGGTATTATGTCTTGAAATGAAGAGCTTATGAAGAGAAACAGACAGATCCCAGCGATGGTGTGTTTTTTTTGGCCGAATTTTCCGTACGACTTTATGCCTAAATGAAGAGCTTATGGAGAGAACTAGACATATCCCAGCAATTCAAGAGCTCAAGAAAAGACGCTGGCACTGGATAGGACATACCTTAAGAAAACCCAAAGGTAATATAACAAGAAGATCCATTTCCTGAAATTTGCAGGAAAGCGAAAAGAGGAAACCTATAAGTACACGCAGAAGAGATTTGGAAGCAGATATGAAGGGTACACGAAAGTGTCTGAAGGGGATGCAAGTGATAACTAAAGGTAGGAGGACTTGGTATGAGTTGGTTGAGGGTCTATGCCCTAACCGGGGCTTACAAAGCGCAAAAGAGAAGTGTTACGTCTATAACAGCTGGTGTCAATAATATTTCTATTAACTAACTGGACTACTAATATTGCCCACACTACTACTTCTACTACTACTATTGCTATTACTATAATAACATACACTGTCACTGCTACTACTATTAGCGTTACTAGTGCTACTACGACTCTGCGAGTACTACAACTGCTGCTATTACTACTACTACTACTACTACTACTATTACTAATACTACTGCTATTATTAATACTACTACTACTGTTTACAACTATTGTTGTTACTACTACTTTTACATTATTTACCAGAAATATTTTTGTTATATCATGAACTAATATCACTCCTGCTACTGTCACAACTACCGCTACTAGTATATTATTTGTATTCGTTAGTTCTATAATTACTGCAAAAGTTATCAACACTTAAACCACACTTGTACTGCTGCAGTTAGTACTAGTACCAGTGGCGGCCGGTGGGGCCTTAAAGGCCAGTGGGGTCGGGCCCCACCAAAAATAATGTGTAACGTGCATTTATTATTTTATAAATTAAAATATAACCTAACCCAAAACCATGATTATTCCGAAAATGTGTGTTTGGCCCTACCAACAACAATGAGCACGTGCCGCCACTGACTACTACTAATATTGATATAGATATCTACGACTACTGTATTGCTATTGATATGCATAGTTTTTATTTCGAATCTTTAGTCATCAATTAACCTTACCATAAGACTTACATCTTTAGTCTTCTTCTTTCTTTTCTCCAATCCTGTTTACCTTACAGCGTCAGGTCAAGAAGAAATTTCTAAAACGGGCCCTTGTATGCGCTTCGTAAATAATCTCTTTCGTCACCTCTGTTATCTCTGAGGTCCATCTTTGCGTGGCCGGCCTTTTGCTTTGTACCCATTGTATCGGAGCAGCATTGCTCTTTGAGATGCACTGTCTGTTGGTAATCTGCTTACGTGGCCGAACCATTTAAATTGTTGTTTCTTGATGAAGTTTAGTACTGATGTTGTACCCACTTTTTCCTGATGTCTTCATTTCTCAACCGTTCTCTTCTTGTTACACCCAGCATTCTGCGTAGACACTTCATCTCTGTCGTGACTAGTTTTCTTCTATCATTTGTTGTCAGTGTCCAGGTTTAGCACTGGTAACATAGTGTGGGGAGAAAGATTGTGTTGAACATTGCTCATCACATCATTAGTAGTTGTGAATAATGTTTAATTAACTCGTTTAGTTACTACAATGATTAAATATTTGTAATCTTTTTTTTTTTTTCGACCCAGAAGCACTTGAGCTGAAATCTCTTCGGCTCGGTGTCATGGACATCGTAACCCTTCGGTTCGGTGCCACGAACACTGTAAATCTGGGGAAGCTGTGGCTTTTCTGCCAGTCCACGGAATTTAACCCGCAGTCACAAGGATTTGTCACCCGTAGTCCAACGCGCTACGAACACGCTGGGCAGACGGGCATTTGTAATCTTCAAGACGTGATCTTGAACATAATTGGTCGCCCGTGTGGTGCCAGGGCCCGCAAGAGATGCAAAGAATAGCACCACTGCGATCTGCAAGGCCTGTCGTAAAGGTGACTGATGTAGGACCTAGGAAGCTACCCTAGTAAATAAAAAGCGTCGCAGAAATCGGATGTGATGGCCTACTTGTAAACGCACAACTGGCACACCGTACATCGCTCTAAGGCTCAGATCACACACAACACACACACAGAGTGGTTAACATGTGGTTGTTGTGGAATGTTCAAAGAAGAAGAAGAAGAAGAAGAAAGAAAAATAAAAGAGGTGAAACAGTTGGAACCGACCTAACGCAGGAAATGATTATGTGCTTTTAAAGAAGTGTCACGAACTATTTTTAGATTATACCTTGCCAAGAAAGCTACAAATTATTTGACTGTTGCCCAGTAATGAAATAGTTCAGCTTGGTAACTGTGTACTGATGTCTGTCGTTCTGAAGGTTCTGGGCTCGAATCAGGACCGAGTCACATGTGCAATTTTTGTTTGAGATATGTAGGATTGTTGCTGGAGCTACTGAGTTTGTGCTTTATGCAAAACTCTCGACAGGTGACGCGCCATTACTGTCTAAAGGGAGGCTACGGAACCATGTGGGGAAACCTGGGCCAATGATGTCAAGCCTTAGCTGTACACATATGAGAACAGGATTGGCATTAATTAAGAGGCACGTAACCACAACAATCTATGACACATTCAGAACTTTCAGTTTGTCATGACAGAAAAACGTATCTACTTTCATCAACACGAAATGTCAATATAAGTAACGATTTTTCCTTTTACAAGAGTCTGCTGTTCGTTGGACCATTTGTATGTGCTCTCATGGACGCCTGTCAGCCTGTCATTCTTGGTTATTGAAACGTTACCGCCCATTTAGACCATATGTCGAAACTATACGGTTTCAATAATGATAGAATTCACCGTAGCTTTAGCGCCTGGTTTACTGAACGTCAGCAGTTCTGACACATTTCTGTTTGTGTGTGACTATTCTGAAGTGTAATCCTTTCAGGTCTTAGCTCCGTCGGAAATCACTAAATGTTAGAAACTGTGCTTTTGAAATTACCGTCTCATATCAGCATGTCGTCCATTTTCTAAAAGGCTAACGCAACTTGGATAACTGAAAGGACTCTGGTTATGGTTAAAACATAGTCCTCCGTGCCAGAAATTGGTTGTGGTTAAATTTTGGTCGTAAATTCAAAAACACATGGCTACGGTTAAAACAAGGTCCTCCGTATAAGACATGACTGCGGTTAAGACATGGTTCTCCGTGTCAGGCATGACTGCGGTTAAAACATGGTTCTCCATGTCAGGCATGACTGCGGTTAAAACATGGTTCTCCATGTCAGGCATGACTGCGGTTAAAACATGGTCCTATGTGTCAGGCATGACTGCGGTTAAAACATGTTTATCCATGCCAGTTATGACTGCGGTTAAAACATGGTTATTCATGCCAGGCATGACTGCGGTTAAAACATGGTTCTCCGTGTCAGACATGGCTGCGGTTTTTTTTCCCGATTCAGAAGCACTTGAGCTTTCAGCTCTTCAGCTCGGTGCCATGGACATCGTAACTCTTCGGTTCAGTGCCACGAACACATTAAATCTGGAGAACCTGTGGCTTTTCTACCAGCCAGCGGAGTTGAACCGCACTACAGGGAGCTTGTCACCCGTCGTCCAACACGCTACGAACACGCTGGCTGTGGATGAGGGTATAAAAGAATTAAAACAAGTGAAAGACTGCACGTGTTTGGGAAGCATGATATGATACTCCGTGCATGACATAGCTGCGGTTACAACAAGATCCTCATTGCAAGACATGGCTGCGGTTACAACAAGTCTTCCGTGCAAGACATCTTGATTTGTACATCGACCCCAACAGCAAAGCTGTGCCTCAGATGATGTGCACGAATTTCGAATCATCGTAGAGGGTCTTTATGTAGCTTGGAGGGTGGTAAAAGATGGGTGTGAATTTCAGTTTATTTGTTATTACGTGTGTTTGTTTTTGACAGGGCAGGGTTTCCAGTTTACTCTTAACGGGTTTCCGTTGCCACAAAGTTCTTTTACGTGGTCAACGTGAACAGTGAACTTACTTTTTATCATCCGTCTCCGATAAAAATAGCCCGATTGCTCAACACGGTAAACTACCCGAGTACTTTTGATGCGAAAAGTGAGAGCCGTACCTCAATGCATTCGAAACACCCTCCTAATGGTGAAACACCCACCTAATGGTGATACACCCTCCTAATGGTGAAACACCCTCCTAATGGTGAAACACTCTCCTAATGGTGAAACACCCTCCTAATGGTGAAACACCCTCCTAATGGTGAAACACTCTCCTGATGGTGAAACACCCTCCTAATGGTGAAACACCCTCCTAATGGTGAAACACCCTCCTAATGGTGAAACACTCTCCTAATGGTGAAACACTCTCCTAATGGTGAAACACCCTCCTAATGGTGAAACACCCTCCTAATGGTGCAGTGACTCATAACGTGGTGATCCTCTTCAATTTTTAGACACACGCCTAGAGTATAGTAAGATCGACATGACCAGCAGTCAGTGTAATGGCGAGGTCTAAGAACAGTGAACCCTACCTAGGCTACTGTAGGTATGTGAAGCCCAGAGGAAGCTCTCATCTCCTAGTGAGTGCTAGGACAGTCTAGCTATATTTGGTGTCATAAGTAGGTGGAAAGCCTACATACACCCCCATCTCTCCAATTCTATGTACAACAAGTATACTATAAGGTATAGGAGGACGAAAGGGCAAGAGCCCAAGTGATGATGGATCATTGAAAATATGAGAGAAAAAAAGAAGAAGACAAAGAAAATTACGAAGAAAAAGATAAGAATAAAGAATGAGAAAAAGAATACAAAATTGAAGAAGACGGAAAAGAAGTAGAAAACGGAGAAGACAAAGAAAAAAAAAGGAGAAAATGAAGAAGAATAAAAAGAAGAAGTAAAAAGAAAATGAAGAATAAAAAGAAGAAGACGAAAAGGAAGAAGAAAAAGAAGTAGGAGAAGAAAAGGTAAAAAAGAAGAAGCGCATGGAGAAAAGAGAAGAACAAGGTTAAAAAAGAAAGAAAAGAAGAATAAAAAGGAAAAAGAAGAAGAAAAAGAAGTGTATGCACGCGGTGAAATAAGCCGAAAAAAATGAGGAAATGTTCCTTTGGACTATCCAGTGATAGAAGATCGAAATACAGTCTTGGCATTTCCCTATCCTGTTTCCGACCTTCACCTAAGCAGTTCAGTCAACAATTATCCGTCGGTGACCTGGTTAATGAGTGAGTCGTATGCGTTGTTACAGTACTTGTAAACACGCGCATTTGTAACGTGCTTGGATGAACATTTACAGGGTGGCACTTTCAAGCAGTCAGAAAATGGTGATGTTCCTGGTAGAAAGCAGTGGCGGCTCGTCAGTAAGGGCCAGTGGGGCCGGGCCCCGCCAAAAATAATCTATAACGTGTATTTATTATTTTATAAATTAAAATATAGCAACCAAAAACCATGATTTATCCGGAAAAAATGTCTGGCCCCACCAACAAAAATGATCACGAGCCGCCCCTGGTAGAAAGTTACACTAAGACAGAGATTTCACTGAGAATCGGACAAGAAGTGAACCGGAGGAAACTACTGGTCTAATAGGTAGTCAACATTGTATTCTTCAATAGACTTCATGGAATGAAAAGTGGTCCCTTTACTTTTTCCTTATTTACATAATTATTAATTCTGTTTTGATCGAAATTTGAATGTGCCTATCCTACATGGCAAGACACAAGCAAAGAAACAAAAGTAAGACTAATAAGAACATGCATATTCTCTGTGACAACATATGGATATGAATCGTGGACCATTTTATTTTTTTTTTGCCCGATCCAGAAGCACTTGAGCTGTTCGGCTCGGTGCCATGGACATCGTAACCCTTCGGTTCGGTGCCACGAACACCGTAAATCTGGGCAATCTGTGGCTTTTTCTGCCATCCCGCGGAATTGAACCCGCACACACAGAAGGATAATCACCCGTAGTCCAACGCGCTACGAACACGCTGGGCAGACGGGCAATCGTGGACCATAACATAAACAATTTTTTTTTTCTCGATCCAGAAGCACTTGAGCTGAAAGCTCTTCGGCTCGGTGTCATGGACATCGTAACCCTTCGGCTCGGTGCCACGAACACCGTAAATCTGGGAACCTGTAGCTTTTCTGCCAGTCCGCGGAGTTGAACCCGCACTTACAGAAGACTAGTCACCCGTAGTCCAACGCGCTACGAACACGCTGGGCACGCGGGCAACATAAACATTAAAGAACACAATTGAAGCATTCACAAAAACAATGTGTTACAGAAGAGCTCTCAGAACATCCTGGACAGAGAAGAGACAAAACAACGACATCCTACGAGACCTGCATATCAGAGAGCAATGGTTCATAAATATCATCGTGTACAGGAAGATGAAATATTTTCATCCCGTTAAACGTTACGGTGGTTTGAAGAGAACGGTAAATATAAGGCGTGGTTCCTGAAGTTCGAGGCAGGGGACGTTCAAAACGAAGGTGGCAGCAAGACATTAAAGAAACCTTGAAGATGACGTTGGAAGATGCAGGAGAACTTGCTAAAGACAGATAATTTGTTAAGCATGCTGTGATGAAAGCAACGTCCCGCAAGGAGCATGCAACTACTTGAATTCTATATATCTTAGTTGGCTAACGGGAACGCAAAGTACTCATGTTCTCGGCGCAAACAAGAGATATTAAAAATAGTGGTTAACTCGGATGATAAGAACGAACGCAAACATCATTGATTCTCTTGTTGCTATTTACATATTTTCTCTTCCCCCTCCCTTTTGTTCTGTGAGTTTGTTATTGCTACCATATATGTCCCAAAGACCATGAACATCTATAGCATATTTTTATACCCTGTAATCGTGGAGACAATTTAAGTATGAAAATTCTGAATAGTCTCCGGAGCTACTCTGTGTGTGCTCTGCCACTGATATTTTCGGTTGTATTAGAGGAGTTGAGCGTATATACCGGTGCTATGAATACATTAAAAAAAAATTTAAAAATTCCGATCCAGAAGCACTTGAGCTGAAAGCTCTTCGGCTCGGTGCCATGGACATCGTAAGCCCTTCGGTTCCAGGTGCCTGAAACACCGTACATCTGGGGAATCTGTGACTTTTCTGCCAGTCCGTGGAATTGAACCCGCACACACAGAGGACTTGTCACCCGTAGTCCAACGCGCTACGAACACACTGGGTAGAAATGTCGATTCTATTCATATTTTTAAAAGTAAAAATAAAAAATGTTACAATTATAAGGATTGAGTCTACATCAGTTAGACAACTAAGATATAGAAATACTACTAAAAACTGACAACACTAGATGGGGCTTTTTTTTGTATCCGGTGTATCTGTAACACAGACACCGTTATATACCTCTGTCTGGCAAGGCTAAGATTCTAAGCAAGCACTGTGAGAAACTTCTCCTGTAACAGACCGATGCGCCTTGAAAATGTCAATGATTTATGTATTACTAGTAGGTGGAAAACAAATCACAAGCGCCGTATTTGCCGTGGCGTTGAAAGATTCCGTATGGTATTAACAGACCACGAGAATTCGTTTGTTTGTTTTACGGGATTGTTTTCTTATTCTTTGTTGCTGATAAGCAAATGTCATCCGACAAGCAAATCCTGGTAAGCTTTGTCTGTAAACCGTTTTCCAGTATCCTTTCGATTTTCTCCACTAATTTCTCTTGTAATTGACCAATCATGTAATTGTCAAAAACGTTTTGGCATTTCATTAAAGTTTTTTAAAAAGCTCTCGTTACTGCCTGTAGTACTGTTTTTAAGTGCGGTGTAGGACACGTAGGACGTGAGCCTGAGGAATTAAAGACCGCATGGCTAGTGCAGTCGCCGCGAAGCTGTTCATGTTAGGATTTTTTTAAATGCCCACAACAGAAAAATTATGTGGATTTACGGTGAATTGAACCCAAGTCTCCCGCATAGGAGCTGTGCTCTAATCGATTCGACCAGACATTCCTACTTTAAAAAAGTTGCTTTTTCTTAAACATATTTTTTCCACTTTGATCTTCATAACTTTGTTATAGAGTATGATTACATTCAATTGAAAGATCATCTCTTGTACCAAGTTAAGCATTAACTTCTGTTTTCTCTCGGCATCTGTTATTTACCTGCGAAAGCAAATGTATACTTTTGGCATATCTAGAAAACAGTTGGAATTACAACAAAAATATTGGGAATGTACGGAGAATATGGAAAATGAAACAGCAGATTGTTAGTTTAATTTAGTATTTATGAAGACTGAACAATTTAGTTGATAGAATATTGAATGCTTGACGATGGGGATCACGAGAGAGAGAGAGAGAGAGACTGAGAGAGAGACTGAGAGAGAGACTGAGAGAGAGACTGAGAGAGAGACTGAGAGAGAGAATGCTTGACACGAAGTTAATGCTCTCATAAGGATCTTATAAATCGCACAGGGAAGGTTTAAGATGGGCAATCCAAATACGCCAAGACAGAGATTTTTGAAGCCGATTTGAAAACCATGATGAAGTCATGTGACACCGTGCAAAGAAGTGTCACAAACCAAGCAAAGGAAAGAGAGTTTGTTGTTCCTCCTTCACTCTCTTATCTTCTCCTTGCTGATTTTATCTCCTCCGTGTCTCTAATATTTCCTTCTTATGTTACACTCATCGCTCTCTCTCTCTCTCTTATCTTCTCCTTGCTGATTTTATCTCCTCCATGTCTCTAATATCATCTTCTTATGTTACACTCAAATCTCTCTCTCTCTCCTTGCTGATTTTATCTCCTCCATGTCTCTAATATCATCTTCTTATGTTACACTCAAATCTCTCTCCTCTCTTATCTTCTCCTTGCTGATTTTATCTCCTCCATGTCTCTAATATCATCTTCTTATGTTACACTCAAATCTCTCTCTCTCTCCTTGCTGATTTTATCTCGTCCTTCACTCTCTTATCTTTCCATCCTGTTCTTATCTCTACCATCACTCTCTTATCTTTTTCTCAATATACTCTCATCTCTCTCTGTATCTATCTTCTAATTTCTGTTCTTTTCTCATCCTCCAATCTCTTATCTATCCAGCTCTCCTCTTTTACCTAACTCTCTTATCTCATCCTTCCAGCTCTAACCTCGTACTTCACTCTTTTATCTTCTTTTTTTCTGTTCTTCTCTTGTTCTTCACCTTTTTATCTCTTCCATCCAACCATTATCACATCTGTCAATCTCTTATCTCATCCTTTTAACTCTCTGATTTCATTCCAAAACTCGTTTAACTATTATTTCCTTCTTCTACTAACCTTTCTATACTTACCTACTTCTCTACTATAATCTTTCTCTCCTCCGTCCCTTCTTCTCAGTTGTGGAGGTCACATATTGCACCATCTGCTGTCGTCACATGGAGGTATCACTTTCCAGAGGAAGAGTACAAATCATGTACAAATGAGCATACGCCGGGACACGTACCAAATATGATACGCACGTAATCTCGTATTGCGATAGTGATATTTATGGGCAGCTCCGTCGTCCATGATTTGTGAAAGCTACATTCTGGAAACTGTTGGATAGCGAAAAGAGTATTGGATTATTAGATAGAGAAAAGAGTATTGGATTATTAGATAGAGAAAAGAGTATTGGATTATTAGATAGAGAAAAGAGTATTGGATTATTAGATAGAGAAAAGAGTATTGGATTCTTAGATAGAGAAAAGAGTATTGAATTATTAGATAGAGAAAAGAGTATTGGATTATTAGATAGAGAAAAGAGTATTGGATTATTAGATAGAGAGAAGAGTATTGGATTATTAGATAGAGAAAAGAGTATTGTTGAGTAGAGAAAATAGTTTGAAGGAAAGAGTATGGATTAAGATGAAGAGTATTGGATTTTGGGGAAAAGTATTGGTTTGATAGAGAAAGTATTGGATTTGATGAGAAAGAGTATTGGATTAGATGAAAAGAGTATTGGATAGAGAAAAGTTGATTAGATGAAAAGTATTGGATAGAGAAAAGAGTGATTAGATAGAGAAAGAGTATTTATTGGTTGATAGAGAAAATATGTTAGATAGATGAAAGGTTGAGAAAAGTGTTGTTGGATGGAGAAAAGTGTGTTGGATAGAGAAAAGTGTGTGAGATAGAGAAAAGTGTGTGTGCTGAAGCAATGTCTGCTTCACATCGACCACTTGTCAACCACTCTGTGTATTTGCATATGATCTGAGCCTAAGAGCGATTGTACGTTGTGCCAGTTATGCTTCCACAAGTAGGCCAGCACATCCGATTTATGCGCTGCTTTTTATTTACTAGGGTAGCATCCCTAGGGCGTATATCAGTCGCCTCTTACGACATGCATTGTACTATTCTTTGCTTCCCTTGCTGGCCCCGTCATCACACGGGCGGAAGTGATGTCAATAAAAATATGTTCGAGAGTTGTGTAACATTTAAATGCTAATATTAATTATATTTATTCCTAATCATGTTGACAAAGTTGAGATAGTAGACAACGATATTAGAAGAAAAAAACAAGTTTGAATTTAGTATAAGATCAGATACAAAGGTTGTGATAATTGTTTGTGAGAACACAATCCATATTGGAAATCCAATCATTATAATATAGTAAAATTTCCCAAACCTTTTCAGGGCTTAGAGCAGTGGCGGCTCGTGATCATTTTTGTTGGTGGGGCCAGACAAATATTTCCGGATAAATCGTGGTGTTTGGTAGCTATATTTTAATTTATAAAATAATAAATACACGTTATAGATTATTTTTGGTGGAGCCCGGCCCCACTGACCCTTAATAACGAGCCGCCGCTGCCTTAGAGTATGAAACGCCTGTCCCTTTAAATTTCCAGATTCTAGTAAGCAAGAGGTAGGAGGGCCAGTTCCTTTTCTCAAATGTGGAACATCGATGGTGGGATTGAATCCACAACCCTCTCGAGATGGAATCGATAGCCGAACGCTCTATGCATTATGCTAATCCGTTTCACAATAGCTTTAATATCTACTTCTTATTCTTCATATTAGTATTCCCTTCCGTTTCTAAGTGCAACCATAAGGCTGCAGTATGTCACTTACGGTTATATTCGTTTTTCTCTTCAGTGTTTCTAGTGGTTTGCTATAGAGGACAACGCTATCAATATCTACACCAAAGAGTAACGTAAAACGATTCTGCATGGACAAATATTCAAGGTGTTGCGTCTGGTAGTCATCAATGAAGAAAATATTTTAAAAATCAAGTAAATGAGTAACAATTTCTTATTCTTGTTTGAAAGCTCCATATCGACCACTTGTTGAACTCCTCTTTGTGATTTGTATGTGATCTGAGCCTAAGAGCGACTGTACGTTGTGTCAGTTATGCGTCAGCAAGTACTTGCACATACGATTTCTCCGACGATTTTTATTTACTAGGGTAGCTTTACTAGACCCCTACGTTAGTCGCCTTTTACTACATGCCGTGTAGGGGACAATGTTACTATTCTTTGCTCCCCTTGCGAGCCCCGGTAATACACGGGCGCAAAGTAACAACATAGAAATTCTCTTTAGATCTGAAACACGAAATGTATGATAGATTGTGTACATTATATCCATATTCACATGTCGCTATCGATAATCTGTTATCAAAAACACAGATCAATTTACCAGAATGATACCTGTTTTAATGAATATGTTCACTTCATTACGGTTGGTGGTCAGTCACCGGCGATAACAACAGATAACAAGAACTTAACTAGACAGAGTAATATCTAGCCAGAATAGAGGGTGGGGGAGAGGAGGTGGTGGTTTAATACGACAGAGCAATGTCTCGCACAAAGTGGGCGTAATCCCCAAGTAATAAGGACTAGAAAAAGCCAGATTTTCTTGTGTTTGTTTGTTTGTTTTTCACAGTTCTATTTTTAACACAGCTAAAACAATTGGTTTTAAAGAAATAAAAATAATTTGTGGTTAGATCTCCGACAAAAAAAAAGCGTGTCAAAGTTACAATTGTTCAACTGGTGTATATTACTTGAATTATAATAATGGTACCTTATAGGTTTTGAGTCTGTTTCATTTTCTTTGAAGTATCACTTCGACTCATTGTTTTAATGACAGCAACATTGTTAAGTCACCAGTTGTAGTTATTCATTCATACAAGAATGTTTTCGACGTCCCCAGACAGTATGCACGTATTAAACGTAACATACGGGATTTATTTAATAAACACATCTGTCAAGCGACCAATCCATCAGTTCGTTAGAACAGTGGACGTCACTGCAATCCGAAGGGACCCAGGTTTTAAGCCTCTTTCGGCATATGGCGAGGGTATGCATTATAATAGTTCCTGTAGAGAGTTGAATATAAGCACGTCACTTTTGTCTTCAAAGGAGTCCCTGCTGAGTCACGTCATATTTGATATGAAACTCATCCACTCTCAGAATCGTATGCTTGTCTGTGACGAAACCATCATGGAATAAACGACACAGTAATAACCTTTCTCTCTAGCTAGTGACGCCCCTGGCGCTAAGGACAGCAACAAATGCACGTCATTCTTCTCTGTCCTTTGTATTGTGTTCCAACTGTGATGATTTCTTTCAGGTCTTTCACGTTTTCGTTTACCTTCTGGCTTCCATCTCAGTTCAGTTTTTGAGGCGGAGTTTATCTCCACGCGTAACACATGTCCGATCCATCTCCAGCGGTTTTATTTGGGGGATGATCGGGTTCATATTCTCTTGCTCACGCCGTCCGAGCAGTTCTTGGCTGGAGATAGTTCTCGGCCAGAACACGAGTAAGATCTTTCGCAGACAATTGAAGCAACGAATGTCACTTTTTACATTTGAAATATATCCACAGTATGCGTTTTCAAAGTTTCATCTATACATCTGAAATGTGAACACTGCATGTACTTTCGATGTCTCTTCTAAACACGTGAAATGTACGCACTACATGCACTTTTGATAACACATCCTTGCATCTGAAATGTTCATCTGATGTGTGCTTTCATCGTCAGTTTTATTTTTATGTATATATATATATATATATATATATATATATATATATATATATATATATATATATATATATATAAGGCAAGATCAGCCTTTGCCATTCTGAAGAACATATGGAGTTCAAGAATGATTAGGAATAAAACTAAAATAATGATATTTAACTCAAATGTAAAGGGATGTCCTTCTATATGGAGCGGAGACATGGAGAACAACTAAGATAATGATATTTAACTCAAATGTCAAGACTGTCCTTCTATATGGAGCGGAGACATGGAGAACAACTAAGATAATGATATTTAACTCAAATGTCAAGGCTGTCCTTCTATATGGAGCGGAGACATGGAGAACAACTAAGATAATGATATTTAACTCAAATGTCAAGGTTGTCCTTCTATATGGAGCGGAGACATGGAGAACAACTAAGATAATGATATTTAACTCAAATGTCAAGGTTGTCCTTCTATATGGAGCGGAGACATGGAGAACAACTAAGATAATGATATTTAACTCAAATGTCAAGGTTGTCCTTCTATATGGAGAGGAGACATGGAGAACAACTAAGATAATGATATTTACTCAAATGTCAAGGCTGTCCTTCTATATGGAGGGAGACATGAGAACAACTAAGATACTGATATTTAACTCAAATGTCAAGGTTGTCCTTCTATATGGAGCGGAGACATGGAGAACAACTAAGATAATGATATTTAACTCAAATGTCAAGGTTGTCCTTCTATATGGAGCGGAGACATGGAGAACAACTAAGATAATGATATTTAACTCAAATGTCAAGGCTGTCCTTCTATATGGAGCGGAGACATGGAGAACAACTAAGATACTGATATTTAACTCAAATGTCAAGGTTGTCCTTCTATATGGTGCGGAGACATGGAGAACAACTAAGATAATGATATTTAACTCAAATGTCAAGGCTGTCCTTCTATATGGAGAGGAGACATGGAGAACAACTAAGATACTGATATTTAACTCAAATGTCAAGGTTGTCCTTCTATATGGAGAGGAGACATGGAGAACAACTAAGATAATGATATTTAACTCAAATGTCAAGGCTGTCCTTCTATATGGAGCGGAGACATGGAGAACAACTAAGATAATGATATTTAACTCAAATGTCAAGGTTGTCCTTCTATATGGAGAGGAGACATGGAGAACAACTAAGATACTGATATTTAACTCAAATGTCAAGGCTGTCCTTCTATATGGAGCGGAGACATGGAGAACAACTAAGATAATGATATTTAACTCAAATGTCAAGGCTGTCCTTCTATATGGAGCGGAGACAAGGAGAACAACTAAGGGGAACACCAAAAGTTGAAGACATTCATCAATATATGCCTGCAGGATACTCCATCTGTGATGGTATGAGAGGACTACAAACAGGGAACTGTGGGATAGAACAGGACATGTGGAACAAGAAATAGAGAGCAGAAGGTGACGATGGATAGAACACACATTGAGGAAACCCCCTAACAGCATCACAAGACAGGCTCTCGGATGGAACCCCCAGGGCAATAGAAGTAGGGGAAGACCCAGGAGCAACTAGAGACGGGAGTTGGAGGCGAAGTGCAAGAAAATGGGGAGAGAATGGATAGATCTGGAAAGGATGACCTTGGATATGAGGACTTGGAAGACCTTGGTTGCGGACCTATGCTTCCCTAGGGGCGAAGGGTGAAGAAGAAGAAGAAGAAGAAGATATATATATATATAATGTACACTTTATCTGTTGTTGAAGTTACATGTATATAAGGAAAATGTAATACATCCGATATGTATTCTCGACTTTCTTCTTCTTCTTTTGTCGTCACAGTGTTGCCGGGTTGTTGCCAAGTGTCGTGATTTTATGTTTTTGTCTTGCGCTGTTCTGGTTGCTTGTTAATTATGCACTTTTACAGGATTCTGCAATGCCATCTAACCATCTTTTTCGTGGTCTTTCTCTCACCTACTTTCCTGGTGTTCTGTTGTAGAAGACTGTATACTGTGGTTTGGATGCATTTTTATTAAGTTGCCAAACCACTTCATTGTTTGTTTCTTAATGTAAATCAAGCAAGGTTCTGTGCCAACTTTCTTTCATATGCTGATGTTGGTGACTGTCTTTGCTGGTAACTTTTCGCAGGCAGCGCATCTCACATGTAGTTATTTTGTGGTGACTGCGCTGTGTTCCTGTTGATCGATCACCTGCTGCTTAGCTGTTCGATGTTGTACATGTGAAATGTATGCACTGCATGCACTTTTGAAATTATTTCTGTACATATATCCACTATCTCATCATTATATTCCTCTCCTGCACTTACACGTTACATTGAGATGCATATAGTTCAACAACAGAAAACGACGCTGTAGAGAAAGATCATCAGTTAAACCTACTACAACTAACGTCAAAAAATGCAGAGGATAAAAAAGAAAGAAAGAGAGAAACCATGAAACGAACTTTATTAATGGATGTGAGAGAAATATGACTAAAGTTTAAAACGAGCCCATCATCTTCGAAGATAGACGCCAGTCGCTAAACAACATTAGGACAACACAATTTAAGAAATGGAAAGAATGGTGTCTTAACGTTTTGGACACTTGTTCTTAAAATATTATTGTATGTTAGTTTGTAACTGACCCAAGTTATACTACGTCTGTATGTTAGTTTGTAACTGACCCAAGTTATACTACGTCTAGTATGTTAGTTTGTGACTGACCCAAGTTATACTACGTCTAGTATGTTAGTTTGTAACTGACCCAAGTTATACTACGTCTAGTATGTTAGTTTGTAACTGACCCAAGTTATACTACGTCTAGTATGTTAGTTTGTAACTGACCCAAGTTATACTACGTCTAGTATGTTAGTTTAACTGACCCAAGTTATACAGTCTAGTATGTTAGTTTTAACTGACCAGTATACTACGTCTAGTATGTTAGTTACTACCTGTTATACTACGTCTAGTATGTTAGTTTGTAACTGACCCAAGTTATACTACGTCTAGTATGTTAGTTTGTAACTGACCCAAGTTATACTACGTCTAGTATGTTAATTTGTAACTGACCCAAGTTATACGGACACCTTTTCTTAATGGTACAATGTACATAACATATTCTTCTTCTTCTGCGAACTCTCTATATCGACCACTTGTTAACCACTGTTTGTGATTTGTATGTGATCCGAATCTAAGAGCGATTGTACGTTGTGCCAGCTATGACTACAAGTACGCCAGCACATCCCATTTTTAGACTATTTTTTACTAGTGTACCTTCTCTGTGGCGTCTGTGGCCTAGGGGATAGTGACTCTGTCTATTAACCCCGACGTTATGAGTTTGAATCACGCTGCGGACAGTGTGGTTGAAAATTGTTTCGCGTGGATTTTTACAAAAGAACGATGGCACCACCCGTTCAGAAAGCAAAGCCAAACTATTGAACGTAATAATGCCTAGAAAATCACAAACAGCGTTAAAAAGCTGGGGTTGATTCGCAAAGTCATGTAAAGGATATGCAATTAACTTTTAACCTTCCCTATTCCCACTCCTCAGTCGGCTCTTGCGACGTGCCTTGTAGGTCGCAGTGTTACTATTCTTTGCCTCCCTTAAGAGCCTCGACAACACACGGGCAGTACATCAAAGTAAACGTCGGTATAAATAAAAAGTATTTATTCAAGTGAAAATTGTTTTTATTCAATCATTTTACTTTTTTTTTTCTAAATAAATATCACATGTAGTGCAATGTTTACAGTAATGAATACTGCAATTAAAATGTTCAGTGAAGATTGTAACATAAATATGTATCAGCTTATAAAGCAACGCTTAGTTTGATGTATCTACTCTGATATCTTTGTTAGAACGTGATACTGTAGATATAATTATCTTAGTGAGGTACAGATGTTCCAAAGTTTAGGCCTAAGAACTTTCTCTTTTTTTTCTTTTCATTTTCGTGTTTTATCGTATTCGTTGTAATGTTTCTGACCTCCGGTGTTTTGTTAATTTTTGCTGCTATTTAAATTTTTATCAAATATCATTTAAAGAACATCTTTATTTCTACAAATATTACTTCTATCTTTTCTCTCTCTCTCTCTCTCTCTCTCTCTTTCTCTCTCACGGGATTCTACAGTTATTTCAGCACTGTCTTTTCTTACTTCATCTTTTCATTCCTCTCAACGATCTATTTGTTTAGCCCCTCTCGTTAACATTTCCATTTTTAAGATTCTTTCTCCTCATTCAAAAGCTCTTTTATTGTCATTTCTTCTAGTTTCATTCATATGTTATCTTCTCTGTTTATCTGCTTCATCTCTCTCTCTCTCTCTCTCTCTCTCAATGATGAGCTTGGATTCTTCCATGATCCCAGAACAACATGTTATGTTTGTTACAGAACACAGTTGTATATTATAGGGAAGTTTCAAATAACAATATTCAATTATAATCTCTCTTACTGTACTATTTGCAATTGTAGTGCATAGAACAACAAAATATGACCGTATAATTACTCTTACAGTATAGTTTTCTAGTATATTGCCCTTACGGTACAGTTTTCAAGTAAATTGCCAGTACATTACAATTTTCAAGTAAATTGTCAGTACATTACAATTTTCAAGTATATTGCCCTTACAGTACAGTTTTCAAGTATATTGTCCGTACTGTATAGTTTTCAAGTATATTCTCCGTACAGTACAGTTTAAAAAAAAGTATATTGTCTGTACTGTATAGTTTTCGAGTATATTGTCCATACAGAACAGTTTTAAAGTATATTATACATACAGTACAATTTTAAAATAATGTTAAGGAAATTAAAACACTATTTCAACAACTGCTGATTGATGTTAAAATATAGCAACACTATTTCAACAACTGCTGATTGATGTTAAAATATAGACACTATTTCACAATCATTGATGTTAAATAACCTTTCAACAACTGCTGATTGATGTTAAATATAGCAACATTATTTCAACAATTACTCATCGATGTTAAAATATTGCAACATTATTTCTATGGACTTATGTTTCTACCAAAACTACATACAATCAACAGTTTGATTGTATTACTCTTTCTAATAGACACTAACACAACGAAAGACATTAACAAACAACAACGGCTACCATCTGTAACATCCAGATACTAAACCAGTAAGTACTGAGACCATCAGACAAATGAGATATGAGAGCCAGCACGTGTTTCTCACGTGCATAAATTCTTTGAGTTAAGTTTGTATAGGATTCAATGATTCGTGATTGCAACTGGACAGTGTTGCTACTGACGAGAATGAATTTAGATGTTTTATCTGTCACTGCTTATGACTGTAAACCTTCGCTGACTTCAGCAAGTTAAATATGCATTGGATATTTTTTTATGTTGCTTGTATGCTTGGGACCTTTTCCACCCTCTATGTTTTCATACATAGACATGACTCCTCTGACGAATTTTGGAGGAAAGGCTAGTTCTCCCCTTCGTTCCGTCACTATACGGACGTAAGGCTAGTTCTCCCCTTCGTTCCGTCACTATACGGACGTAAGGCTAGTTCTCCCTTCGTTCCGTCCCTATACGACGTATGGCTAGTTCTCCCTTCGTTCCGTCCTATAGGTGTATGGCTAGTTCTCCCCTTCGTTCCGTCCCTATACGGACGTATGGCTAGTTCTCCCCTTCGTTCCGTCCCTATACGGACGTATGGCTAGTTCTCCCCTTCGTTCCGTCCCTATACGGACGTATGGCTAGTTCTCCCCTTCGTTCCGTCCCTATACGGACGTATGGTGGGAATGTGTTTGACATGAATATAATCAACAAATATATTCGTTGCTTCCGTTGCTTCCTCTGTGGTTCTTGGAAAAAACTCCTTGTTCTCATCTTGAGATGAATATACCAGACTCTCTGTGGCTAAGTGGTTAAGTCATTGCATTGCGAGTCGAAGGTCGTAGGTTCGAATCTGGACCGCGCCGTTCTGTTCACGAGTGCATTTATTCCCAGAAACCCCTAGGATTGTTGCCAGAGCTACAGAGTTCGCGCTTTGTGTGATACTCCCGGCAGGTGGTGTGCTATTTCTGTAGAGATGGACCGAGCCATATGGAGTAAAACCGAATGCAATGAAGTCTATCCTTCGGCTGAAAAAACCCCCACCAAACTGGAAAGAAAAGATCAGTAAACACTTCCAGTTGGAAGCAGGTTGGTATCACTGGTCTATGAACTTGTAAAACAAGTCACCAACATCTCGTTCAAATCAAAATTACCAGAAGAAAGTTAAAACACACGTTTACGTGTAAAATGTCTAAAGCCGAAGGATTGACTTCATTGTATCGGGTTTTACCCCATATGGCTCGGTCAGTTTCCACAGAAATAACACGCCCCATGCCGAATGTATCGCGCAAAGCACGGACGTCGTAACCCTGGCAAATATCCTAGAGGTCTCTGGAGGAAATGTTCTCGTGAAAACTACGGCGTCGCCCGGATTAGAACTCACAAACGTCAGAACGCAAGCCATGGGCTTTACCACTTAACCACAGAGATTCCCCCCTTCCCCCGATATATATCTGAAACATCCCTCTTTCCCATCCCTTCCTTGTAAGTGCTGCACTCATTGTTTCTTCCTGAGACTAAAAAGATTATGCCACCATTTTTTATCTGCCCCAGAAGCCACCATAAATTTAAAACAATGTAAAGCAAACCATCAATGGCGATTGGTAGGGCATACCCAACGGAAGACACAGTCGAGTGTCACTAGACAATCACTTGAGTGGAACCCGCAAGAAAAACAAAAAGAGGACGCCTAAACAGACCTGGAAACGAAGTCTTCTTGGGGAACTGAAGAGTGCTTGACGATCATGGGAGACCATAGGGCAAATAGCCAGAGACCGAGAAGACTGGCGACAAACTGTTGAGGCCCTATGCTCCAGTAGGATCGGAGAGGAATAACAATAACAAAGCAAACCATCAACATTTTTTATCTGCCCCAGAAGACACCATGAATTTAACATCCTATAAAGCAAACCATCAAAATTTTCTCTGTCCCAGAAGTCACCATGAATTTAACATTCTGTAAAGCAAGCCATCAACATTATTTTCTCTGTCCCAGAAGTCACCATGAATTTAACATTCTGTAAAGCAAGCCATCAACATTATTTTCTCTGTCCCAGAAGCCACCATGAATTGAGCATTCTCTAAAGCAAACCATCAACATTTTCTCTGTCCCAGAAGCCACCATGAATTGAGCATTCTCTAAAGCAAACCATCAACATTTTCTCTTGCCCAGAAGCCACCATGAATTTAGTACTCTGTAAACAAACCTATCAACATTTTCTCTGTCCCAGAAGCCACCATGCATTTAGTACTCTGTAAAGCAAACCATCAACATTTTGTTTGTTTCAGAAACCCCCATGAATGTAACATTCTCTAAAGCAAACTATCAACATTTATTTTTGCCCCCGAAGCTACCATGAATTTAACACTCCGTAAAGCAAATCATTAATATTTTTAAATCTCATTGTCATGAGAGATTGCCTATCCTGCATATAATTACCAAAAGCCTAGGAAGCCCATTACATCAACTTCTTCTTACATATTCAATGTGTAATATCATCCCTCCTTCTCATGGATTTCCAAGTTCACGTAAGAGGTGAACTGTATCACTTCTGGAAATGCTCAACATATCAGGCGTGAAACGCGAATGAATAATAAATTGCGAAAAATATCCTAAATTTGGAACATGTCAATGGCAGGACAGTAGAGAAAGCATAGAAAAATGAAAAACCAACATGGGAAATTCAACGAAAAGCATCACATTTCGTCGTGTTTTGTGAATGTTGAGCTGAATTTTTTTTTAATTAATATTTTTCTGGCTAGTGAAGCGGGTTAGCTAGGCTATCTCAGTTTTGTTCTTTTCAAAAACTGTATCCTCCAGTTTTGCACACATTTAGAGTTTTCGAAATTCGATGCTTTTCAAGGGCATTTTATCGTCAACTTAAAAGACACAAAATCGTTTGCTTGTTTGTTGTAAAGATATTCTCACAGTTCTCTATCGGCATCTTCTTAAAATTGTTACGTTTTTACAGGTTCTAGTTTTCAAAAACAAAATGTCCTCCATTTTCAATATTTTTGTTGTTATCTTAGACATAATTCTCATGTTTTACTCATCATCATAATCATTAAATAGCTTTTACTGAGCAGAACTTTTCCATTTTAACAGTTCTTCATAATTTCTCTCTCTCTCATAGGCCAGATGTCATTTTTTACCATCAGTAACATCCTGAATCCATCTTTTCCGTGGTTTTCCTCTTCTTCTCTTTGTCGGGATGCCTCCTTCCGTGACGGTCTTCTCCAGCCCTTTGTGTCTCTTTATATGTCCAAAATACTCCAATTTTCTCTTTCTTATTTGTAGCATCAGCCAATTTTCGTTGATTTTTAGTTCTTTCTGTGTAGATCTATTTGTTTTCTTCTCTGTCCATAATATACGGAGGACTGTTCCTTAATACTTGTATATATTAAAAACAACATGTGTTTTCCCACTGCCTTGTCCATGTCCAAAAATGTTCACATCCATGCGTTGCCACCGGGAATATGCAAGCTCTTAGTATTCTGATATTTGTTTTCCTATCATTTATTACTAGAAATAGTTATTTCTAACAATACGACTTTATTATTGGCACAAGAGTAAGACTACAGTAAGAGTATGTTCCAAATGTGAATAATGTCCAAGAATATGTCCATATAATGTAGATGTATGTGAATAATGTCCAAGAATATATCCCTATAATGTAGATGTATGTGAATAAACTACCAAAAAATTTGTCCCTATAATGTAGATGTATGTGAATAATGTCCAAGAATATGTCCCTATAATGTAGATGTATGTGAATAATGTCCAAGAATATGTCCCTATAATGTAGATGTATGTGAATAATGTCCAAGAATATATCCCTATAATGTAGATGTATGTGAATAATGTCCAAGAATATGTCCCTATAATGTAGATGTATGTGAATAATGTCCAAGAATATGTCCCTATAATGTAGATGTATGTGAATAATGTCCCAGAATATATCCCTATAATGTAGATGTATGTGAATAAACTACCAAAAATGTGTCCTATAATGTAGATGTATGTGAATAAACTACCAAGAATATGTCCCTATAATGTAGATGTATGTGAATAAATAATGAGGGGGAAAAACCTAGAAAGTGGTTCGCATAAAGTTTTAAAATCAATATAAGTAAGAATATCTGACGTTTCGACAACATATTCTTTATCAAAGAAGGGACAGACGTGTTGTGCATATGAAACCCAGGTTTCAGCATACTTCTTCTTCAAACACTCCATATCGACCACTTGTTAACCATTCGTTGGGATTTGCATGTGATCCGAGCCTAAGAGCGATTATACGTTGTGCCAGTTATGCGCCTACAAGTAGGTCAGCACATTCGATTTCTGCGACTCTTTAATTCACTAGGTAGCTTCGCTAGGCCCCTATCTCAGTGGTCTCTTACGACATGCCTTATATGTCACAGTGTTACTATTCCTCGCCCCTTTTGTGGGCTCCAGCAACACACGGTGCGTCAGCATTGTAATTACTATTGGTTATTGGTTTTTGGTTATTGGTTATTGGTTATTGGTTACTAAACTGACGTCATTGCACTCCGGGCAGTCCCATAGGTACTCACTCTTCCCCAACAGATATCGAAGAGTATGCATACTGATGGTTCCCGTGGCTCGCTAATTAAACACACCTCTCATTCTGCCTTTCAGGCATCCAGTTCGACCTGCACAACGAGTAACTCCAAACTGCCTAAATCGCTTGATCGATTCAACATCGATTTTAGTGTCCTCATCCAACAGACAGTCGCGAAGAGACCGAAGAACATCCCCTTATCCATCTTCAACTCCAGCAGATCATACAAGAAAATATGCATACAAAAGAAGAGAAGAAGAGGTAGAGGAGAGAAGAGAAATGGACGTAAGAGACGAGCTGGACAGAGACGGTTTAGAAGAAAAACAGATAGACTTGTTCATTATAGTTGAAAAAGGTATGTTTAAAAAAATGTAAAATATAGCGAATACCAGTGCTTTCTGCAATAAAGGTTTGCAAACCATGAACAACAACAACATTTATCAAGTATTTCAAAATATCAGCAATCCATATAATTTTTGAATCACTGCTAATCGTAAGATTATGCGCGGAATCTATAGGATATTTAGTAAAAAAACCAAAAAACTGTCATTCATCGTATCTTTGTTATACTTCTAGCTATTTCATATATCTGATGGTACAAAACCAAATTGTTGCTTCTCATGAGCTGTAGAAGAGTTCTGTGTCCAACAAGTGACAGAGAACGACTTTAAAATGTCATTAAGTACCGTATCTGTCAAACTGCTATTATTTATGATTCTAGACGTGGAAATAGAATCACACAATACAGGAACACTCTTAAATATAACTTAACGTACACAGTCAAGAGACGATATCAATGAAATAATATGACAATTTAAATGACAATATCAGTCTGCTTGACCTAAGGTTACAATTCTCTCACACTTGATGTCTAAACCGTCACTTGACTTTAAACAACGACTATTACAAGTTTCTTGTTAAAAAGTCGCCAACCATCTTATTACAAATTGTGATAAAAAGATATTTATATGTGAATTTAGACATTGAATGATTGTGGACTTCTAAAACTATATTAGAGTGTTTATAAGGGGTCACTGATTTGTACAAGGTTCGCTCCCTCGTGAAGCCATCTGGATATTTTCTCGGATCATCTAAATATGACCTTGAGTTACAATTCTCTCACATTAGATGTCCAAACCGCCACTTGACTTTAAACAACGCCTTTATATGATTTCTTAAAAGCCACCCATCATCTTATTACAAATTGTGATAAAGATATTTATTATGTAAATTTAGACTATCTTTGAGTGTTTACAGAGAGTCACTGACTTTTACCAGGTTCGCTCCCTCGTGGAGCCATCTGTATATTTTTCAGATCCCTGAGCTCAATGTAGATGAGATCAAGTTCCTAGTCGACTAGTCCTATCGGAGACGGACGATAAAACGTAGGTCCCGTTTTCAATTTGAGCACGTAAAAGAAACCTTGGCAGTTCAAAATCGAGAAGAGCAGGCTGGAAATCCGCTGTCCAGGCAAAATTCAGTAGAAAAGATTAAAAATATAAATCCTACAAAAAATATCTTCATCATCTTCAAAATTACATCATGGCCCTCGCCGGTGCTACGAAGTTCGTGCACTGCAGCTGAGATCTTTCTGTGTAAGAAAGAGATCGGAGCACACATGGTTACTCACCGAAGTGCAATTATGATGGTCTTATGAATGAGAATGAATCAATCACTAATTTTTGTGTGTGAATGCTTGCTTTCTCATCATCAGCGTTCTTCGCCATTTAGGTAAACCTTACTCCGACTTCAGAAGTAGCAGTAATCGTTTTCTGTTATTTTCTCACTATCTTCTACTCTTTGATTTCTTTCTATGCATGATTAGCAATCATGTGTATCGGCAACAAGAAGGGGTTGGTTCATTGACAGGACCATCATCATTGCACTTCGGTGAGTAACCATGTGTGCTCTGATCTCTTTCTTATACAGAAAAATCTCAGCTGCTGTTCACAAACTCCGTAGCACCGGCGAGGGCCCTGATGTAACTTTGAAGATGGTGAAAATAATTATGTAGGAATTTTATTTGTAATCTTTTCAAAAGAGTTTTGCCTGGGCAGCTTGCTCTTCTCCACTTTGAGCTGCTAATGGTTCTTTCATGTGATCCAATTGAACACGGGACCTACCTTTCATCGTCCATCTCCGATAGGATTAGGATCTCGATCTCATCTACACTGAGATCAGAGATCTCTTGAAAAATACCTAGATTGCTCAACGAGGGAGCAAACCAGTACCTTTCGGACGAGAGACGAGTACCTAACTTCTATGCCACAGACAGCACACATGGGTAACTAAGATTCTACTCACATCCTTCTGTCTAGAGAATGCCTGTTTTCTTGTCAGTTTCTTTGTATATTTGCACGGGAATTCTCTACATTTTCTATGTCAAGGACTTCCATATGTTGGGCAGCTTAAGTGATCCTATTTCCGGAATCATTCATTTTATTATTATGTCCTACCTAGTTTTAACCCAGTCGTAATGTGAGAACTCACTAGAAGCATACATTTCTTATTTTACACCCAAACACTTATCTATTGTTACATTCCACACCGGAATCTAGTTACGTTTAATTCTGGTCTATTGTTACTCCCAGCTGCAAACATAGAACAACAGGCAGAGTAATTGTACATAATCGCAAGAAATAAATATGTATCAGAAAAGGTTATTGCCCAGTAGTGGTGAACCAATTATTCCCGTACAAAATGAGAATACCAGAAGCAGTATTGTTAAGACATAGCTTGATTTTTCTTCATTCCATGATCATGTTTCCGCTGGATATATACATTACTGTTTTACGACTGTTTTATGAGGCGATGATGGTGGGGTTAGAAGCAATTATTTACGATTGTGGCCGTCAAATAAGGAGAAACAAAAGGGTTAAAATAATGTTACAATATAGACGTTAAGAAAAGGGATTGTTGACATGTTCTTTTGTTGTTTGTTATGTAGGGATTAAAGCCTCTTTAGGCGAAGACAGCACTATTAACTCTAAGAACTTCTTTTTCTTCGTCTTCATACATATAACTCGATCTGGATTCAAATCCACAACCGTCAGAACAACATTTGTTGGAGGTTCACACTATAATTATGGATGATATGTACATCACACTATACGTTCACACTATAATTATGGATGATATGTACATCACACTATACGTTCACACTATAATTATGGATGATATGTACATCACACTATACGTTCACTCTATAATTATGGATAATATATACATTACACTATACGTTCACACTATAATTATGGATAATATGTACATTACACTATACGTTCACACTATAATTATGGATGATATGTACATCACATATACGTCATTATATTATGGATAATATATCATTACATACGTTCACTATAATTATGGATAATATGTACATTACACTATACGTTCACTCTATAATTATGGATAATATATACATTACACTATACGTTCACACTATAATTATGGATAATATGTACATTACACTATACGTTCACACTATAATTATGGATGACATGTACATTACACTATACGTTCACACTATAATTATGGATGATATGTACATCACATGCTAGTTTAGCAGTTTTTGCACTTCCTATGTTATTGAAATCCACTGCACGATGAAGGAAGGTTTAAAAAATACATTTTCAAGAAAATTAATTATTTTTAAAATTAATAATTATAATTTATACATTAAACATTGTTTACTTTAAAAAACAATGTCTTTTGTAGCATGGGGCCAAATTGTATGACAATATATTAGTTTTTTTCGGTTAATTTTTAAAAAGATAACCCATGTTCTGGGTGGGTCTCCAGCTTTAATCTATATTGACCACAGAAGATATTCTAAAAATGGTATGACTCTTTGTTTAGCTATTATTTTTCCTTTTGAATCAGACCTTTCCTTGTAAAACAAGTTGAGATAAATAGCGATGTGGTGCTCTTTATATAATCTGCAAAGTGTAAAAGGACATATATTTGGAAACTGTTTTTTTTTAATTACTATATTCGCGCTAAACGAATCACTTCGGTACACATCACAAATCCGGAGCTAATTTGGCGTGTTTACACATTACTAGCACCATAAAATCCGATCTCGACAGGATTTGACAAGTGGTGACACAGACTGACCGAATCGTGACCACATCAACGCGTGTCACAAACCAAATGGAGTTGTGAAACGTTCTGGAAAATGGGAGAACAATGGCAATCACTTCCAGGACCCAAGGTACTCGGTTTCCTCCGGCCAATTGATGTGAGAGCAGCTATTGTAAGTGACCGACGAGCAAAGTAGGCGAGTTCACAAAGCGGAAAAAAATAGCCTCCAGAAAAATGACAGAATTTCAACCCTTCGTTTGTCAGATTAACACTTGCGTACAAAGAATCGTCGTGGCTATTGCCAAAGTGTTGTGGTTTGAAGAAAGCAATCTCAAGTCCAGTGTCGAAAACAAAGGTCCAGTTTTGGAATGCTTTTCTTATAAATGTAACGTTAGCTACCAGTTAGCGAATAATAGCTGTCAACCGCAAACGATGATGATAACAGCCTCAGACATGTGCTGCTCGCACCTCTCTGGTGTGTGCGGAGGTGACTGTAGAGTCCAATCATCGAACACAATCCCAGTTAGCTATAATCTAGATCAGCGTTTTCCAAAGTGGGCGGTACCACCCCAGTGGGCGCTGAATCGTTCTAGGGGGATAGTGGGTTCAGAAGAATTTGGGGAGTGTACAGGCGATTAGGGGTCAGTGGCTCCTTAAAAGAAATTAATAATAAATATTTTAAAATAAATTATTTTCGTGATTTTACGATTGAATAATCAATTAAAATTTGAATTCTGCATTTTAATTCATCTTATGATCGTCTTATAGATCCATTTTTTATCAATTTTCTATTTCATGCATATAATCATTTGAAAATTGACCATGTATATAACATAAATTTATATCAGTTTTCTATGTCAAAGAGAAAATAGAGCATGTATATATGTGGTTGGGGGGTGGACAAACTCGAAAGGGCGTTACAAAGTTTATGTTATGCAAAGTGGGCGGTGGGCCGAAAAAGTTTGGGAATCTATGAACTAGATGAGCACATGAATGTTAAGAAAGTGAGCAACTACTGAATGCTACTCAATACAAGTGAGCAATATTATATGTAATGACTGAGACGTCAATACTACAGAAAGTGAGCAATACTCTCATACTGTAAGTGACTGAGACGTCAATAATACAGAAAGTGAGCAATACTCTTATACTTACGGGTAATCGACTGGACTGACGTCAATAAAAGTACATGACAAGTGAGGCAATACTCATCTCATACTGTAAGTGACTGAGACTCAATAATAAAAATGTATACAAAATTATTGTCATTTTCAAGCACATTTACCTGTCAATCAGGTATATTTATATATCTATCTATTCTCTAATCCTGGTTGACTTTCAGGCCAGTAAAGAAGAGACATTTGTAGCGAGTCTCTCTATGCATCTTGTCTTTATTCTCATCTCTAATCATGATTTGCCTCATAGCTTCAGGGTAAGAAGAGTTTTCTAGCACGGGAGTTTGTGCGTGCTTTATAAATAATGTCTTTCGTCGCCTCTGTTATCTCTGAGGTCCACCTTTGCGTGGCCGGCCTTTTGCTTTGTATACACTGTTCTATTTATATATAGATTTATTTTTATATTTAGATTGTTAAATAACCGCCAGTTAGATCATTATATATAATTTATAATTACATAATTAGATACATTGTTCAACATACGTCAATCAGGAACATTGTGTGATACCATTATAGATATATAACGAGAGAGATGTGCTAATATTAAGTACAGTTAGAGAGGAGGTAAAGAAGGAAAAGTTGAGAGTCCATCGTCGGAGTGGTTACCGGGACCCAAATTTGGGGTGTAAAGAATAGAACCAATGTTACCTGCCACGCATATCGTAAGAGGCGGCTAAGGGGGTTCTGCTGAAATCAGATGCACGTGTCCTAAACGTGTAGAAGTCTATGCGTTTAAGGGGCCTACCAACCAATGTGCAACGTATATACGTTCTTGGCAAAGATCAAACATATCACAAATAGTGAACATGCAGAGGAAGAGGATATTGAAATGCCATCAAGAACACTGCAAACAATTAATGAGTTGAAATCAAATATACCAACACTAAGTTTGATATATGAAGTGAACATATTAATGGCTGTAAAATACGAACTTCTATAAGAAGGTGAAATCAAATTGAAATAAGTTGTTTACAACAAGTGTAGAACATATTTCTCTCTCTCTCCCTCTCTCTCTCTCTCATGCATCAAAAACCAAAATTAAGGGCATATGCCCTCAACCAACGCATGCCAAGTCTTCCTATCTTCATCTATCTCTTACAGCTCATTCCAGCTCCCTGTATATCGTTAATCTTGGCCTCAAATTTCTTCGCCATGTATTTCTATACTTCCTCTTCTTTCACTTTACCGGGGTGTTACAGGTAAGTGCCCTTCTCGTTTTAGTCCCCTTCGGGTTTGCAAATATATCCCGGGGTGCATAAAAGAATGTATTGTCTGAAGTTTTTAGTTGATATACTTGTTTAAAGATTTCAACCCAGACTCAGAGTGTTAACACGGTTAGGCTAATCCCTATGCCATTATTTGTATTTCACTGGCGTGTGTCTGGTTTTTAATATGTCACGTAACCTATAATTCTCCTTTTCACATTGTATTCAAATCCTAGCGCCGATTATGACATTGCCTGGAATCTATTCAAAGTTCCGTCTTTCACCAAGTCCAACATTATATCCCCTTGTATTCCGCGCTGGTCAGGTGTGGATACTGAAGCCCAAACTCAGGTACTTCTAACAATTATCGGAAGTGTAACACCTGGATCTTTGTGTAGCTGTCAGCTAATCGGTTCGCTATGGACAATGTTCTCAGAAGGTGATAATTGAACTTTTCTGATTTTCTGCCTCTCCAGCAGAGATGTGTGATATTGTGATTATCACCCACACAGCTCGCTAACTTTTCTTAGTAATACGAACAAATATCACGGAAGTTAACAAATATACGAGCAAACATTTGTCAAGACTAGAACGGTTCACATTAACAAGCTGTCACATTGTCAAACAAATTATGAAACTATCACCTAGAGAAATCTATATTTTAAAATTAACTAGAGCAGCAATCCTAGGGTTTTCTCAACGCTCAATGGCTTCTTCTTCCACTCTCAATGTCGACCACCTGTTAACCCCTCTTTGTGATGGGTATGTGATCCAAGTCTAAGAGCGATTGTACGTTGTGCCAGTTATGCGCCTACAAAAAGGCCAGCTCATCCTATTTCTGCGACGGTTTTTATTTACTAGGGTAGCTTTCCTAGGCCCCTACCTCAGTCGCTTCTTACGACATTCCTTGTAGGTCGCAGTGTTACTATTCTTTACTCCCCTTGAGAGCCTCGGCAACACACGGGCTACCCTAGGGTTTTACTGAAAACATGCACGGGAATTGAACGTCGCCGTCCGAATTTGAACCCACAATCTTCAGCGGGTATGGCAAACGTCTCAGTCACTTAGCCACAGATACCCACATAATATATCTATAACACATTGGAGTCTGTGAATACGTTATAATATTTATGACATGTAGAAGGGGATCTTTGTGGCGTAGATGTTAGGTGATTGTCTCTAGTGCCATAGGTACCAGGTTCGCTCCTTCGTGGAGCCATCTGGATATTCTTTCAGAGATCCCGGATCTTAGTGTAGGTCGAGTTTCTAGTCCTACCGGAGACAGACGATAAAACGTAGGTCCCATGTTCAATTTGAGCACGTAAAGAACCCTTGGCAGTTCAAATTAGAGAAGAGCAGGTTGGAAAGATGGATTCCAATCCGGACAAAGTCGTTATGTTCACGAGTGTATTTTTCTCCTGAAGATCCCTAGGATTACTGGCAGAGCCACGGAGATCGTGCTTTGCTCATTACTCTAAACAGGTAGCGTGCCATTTTTGTGGAGAAGGACAGAGTAATATGGGGTAAAATCCGGGGGAACGAAGTCAATCCTTGTTTTTTTTTAATCGACGTTTTAACCAAAATATCTTTAATTAAGAAAAATGAACTATTTTCTGAATTAAGGAAAAAATACCACACTATACTAAACCTGTACTTAAATAGAAGAGGTCACACGGAGACGAAGAAACAAAAAACTGCTGTAGCTGCTGCTTCCCTCAGTGTTCTAATCTTGACACAGCACTCATTTACGTGTATTTTTTCTCATCAATTCAAGTAATCTATCTGTCGTTGGTTCCTCACTTGTTGTAAGTAGAAGCCACACCCTTGATTTATCGATCTCTGAAGATAATTTTATATAGCATACTAGATGACTAATCAATATTTGTCTGTGGTTTCTATTCCACCGGTGTCCTTACCATTCTTTGTCTCCATTGTTCATGTATATTTTGTATTCTAACCTGGTGTGTTTGTCAATCTTTGTCTCCATTTTTCATTATATTTTGTATTCTAACCTGGTGTGTTTGCCCAAACTTTGTCTCCATTTTTCATTATATTTTGTATTCTAACCTGGTGTGTTTGTCAATCTTTGTCTCCATTTTTCATGTATATTTTGTATTCTAACCTGGTGTGTTTGTCAATCTTTGTCTCCATTTTTTCATGTATATTTAGTATTCTAACCTGGTGTGTTTGTCAATCTTTGTCTCCATTTTTTCATTATATTTTGTATTCTAACCTGGTGTGTTTGTCAATCTTTGTCTCCATTTTTTCATATATATTTTGTATTCTAACCTGGTGTGTTTGTCAATCTTTGTCTCCATTTTTCATATATATTTTGTATTCTAACCTGGTGTGTTTGTCAATCTTTGTCTCCATTTTTTCATATATATTTTGTATTCTAACCTGGTGTGTTTGTCAATCTTTGTCTCAATTTTTTCATGTATATTTTGTATTCTAACCTGGTGTGTTTACCAATCTTTGTCTCCATTTTTCATATATATTTTGTATTCTAACCTGGTGTGTTTGTCAATCTTTGTCTCCTTTTTCATATATTTATTTATGTTGTTATTCTAACCTGGTGTGTTGTATTCTAACTTGTGTGTTGTATTCTAACCTTGTGTGTTGTATTCTAACCTGGTGTGTTGTATTCTAACCTGGTGTGGTGTATTCTAACCTGGTGTGTTGTATTCTAACCTGGTGTGTTGTATTCTAACCTGGTGTGTTGTATTCTAACCTGGTGTGTTGTATTCTAACCTGGTGTGTTGTATTCTAACCTGGTGTGTTGTATTCTAACCTGGTGTGTTGTATTCTAACCTGGTGTGGTGTATTCTAACCTGGTGTGTTGTATTCTAACCTGGTGTGTTGTATTCTAACCTGGTGTGTTGTATTCTAACCTGGTGTGTTGTATTCTAACCTGGTGTGTTGTATTCTAACCTGGTGTGTTGTATTCTAACCTGGTGTGCTGTATTCTAACCTGGTGTGTTGTATTCTAACCTGGTGTGTTGTATTCTAACCTGGTGTGTTGTATTCTAACCTGGTGTGTTGTATTCTAACCTGGTGTGCTGTATTCTAACCTGGTGTGTTGTATTCTAACCTGGTGTGTTGTATTCTAACCTGGTGTGTTGTATTCTAACCTGGTGTGTTGTATTCTAACCTGGTGTGTTGTATTCTAACCTGGTGTGTTGTATTCTAACCTGGTGTGTTGTATTCTAACCTGGTGTGTTGTATTCTAACCTGGTGTGCTGTATTCTAACCTGGTGTGTTGTATTCTAACCTGGTGTGTTGTATTCTAACCTGGTGTGTTGTATTCTAACCTGGTGTGTTGTATTCTAACCTGGTGTGCTGTATTCTAACCTGGTGTGCTGTATTCTAACCTGGTGTGTTGTATTCTAACCTGGTGTGTTGTATTCTAACCTGGTGTGTTGTATTCTAACCTGGTGTGTTGTATTCTAACCTGGTGTGTTGTATTCTAACCTGGTGTGTTGTATTCTAACCTGGTGTGTTGTATTCTAACCTGGTGTGTTGATTTCAATTCCTCTTCTTCTTCTTCCAACACCTCATATCGACCACTTGTTAACCACTCTGTGTGATTTGAGCCTAAGAGCGAGTGTACGTTTTACCAGTTAATAACGCCTCAAGTAGGTCAGCAAATCCGATTTCTGCGACGCTTTTTATTTGCTAGGGTAGCTTCGCTAGGCCCCTACCTCAGTTTCATCTTACAGCAAGCCTTGAAGGTTTCAGTGTTACTGTTCTTTGCTCCTCATGCGATCCCCCGTACCACATGGACGACACAATCTTCAAAATAAATATGTTTGATGATTAATAAATCTGAACGTGACAAATGATTATAGATTAATACAGAAGACTAAAGAAAATACCGGACGCGAAAAGACGGACAAAGACTGATGCCCAATGTTATTACTGAAAATAATTTGTCGTCAAATGCCAATTTTCCGGAAAAATGAAGAAAATCCACTTTCTGACAGAAGCACAATAAATCAGACTTTCATGAAAATAGACGTCACAAAACGAGCACAGCACGAAATGAAAGGTTAGTTCGTAGACACCCTTTGATATTTAATAAGAAAATCGAACCTCTGCACAAGATCCGTACTATATCTTTGCCTCGCCCCGGGTTTTGTTTTTTCTCGTCTTTTATCTCATTCCACTTATTTTCCTGGAAGCTTGGAGATCTGAAGTGGTTAAATGGACTCTTCCACTCCGGGTCTATCTCAAAGCTTTTTTCATCGTCTAATGTTGAGACCTCGTCTTTGTCAGAGAGATCACTCCATCTTGACTTTTGACTTCAAGTTGCTGTACTTATCGAATTTCGAAATTCCACACCAATCCTCTTGAAAACTAGCTCAGAGAGGCCAAAAAAACGTGCATGCAAGCTGGCGGAATCTCAAGGGTTGATGTTTTGTGTTAGCAGCATTCCTTCTTCCGGCAGGGGCATGCTCTGTTTTCTTTTGTCGGTTATTGAAAATGCTGATTTGACATAGTTACTTTTTTTTACTAACTTTGTGTGTGTGTGTGGCTTGTGTGTGTATCTGTGTGGTTTGGATGGTTATGTCTAAGTAAAAGAGGGAGGGGAATGGAAAGGTGGAAGGGGAGGGGTTGTCATAACAAAGAGCTGAGACTGACAATTGAAAAATTTGGTGAAAAAACAATAGGCTATTTAAAAAAAAAAAAACTATGATGGTGATTTAAAAACTATGATGGTGATTTAAAAACTATGATGGTGATTTAAAAAAAACAACTCGCTATTGCCTGTAATATCACTTTTTAGGGCGGTGTGGGACGAAGGGACACATCGCGGCAGGCAATTTGGAAGCAAATTCCTTTCCGTGATACTTTTACGAAAGGTAAAAACAGACCTCACCGTTCAGAAGGCAATGGCTAACTACTCAACGTATAAGTGGTACCTAGAAAATCAACGACTTATTTACTGTAGTTGATGGCTTTCTTTCTTCTTTCTTTCTCGAATCCTGTTTGCCTCACCGCGTCAGGTGAAGAAGAGATTTCTAAAACGGGCTTCTTATGTGCTTCGTAGATAATCTCTTTCGTCGCCTCTGTTATCTCTGAGGTCCATCTTTTGCGTGGCCGGCCTTTTGCTTTGTACCCATTGTATGGGAGCAGCATTGCTCTTTGAGGTGGCACTGTCTGTTGGTAATCTACTTACGTGGCCGAACCATTTAATTTGTTGTTTCTTGATGAAGTCTAGTATTGATGTTGTACCCACTTTTTTTTCTGATGTAAGTCCTGTAAAGGATATGTCACGATTTTAATTTTCATGGCTAGTGCACTCGCTGCGAAATTGTTCAGGTTAGGATTTCTTTTTATGTCCCCTACATAAAAACCTCATTGGCCTTACCGTGAATTGAACCAGAGTCTACTGAAGCCGCTCTCTAATCTATTCTGCCAGACTCTCCAGTGATGATGATAATAACAAACCATAATTTCAAAGATGAATATCTCTATGATGTATTAACTATCATCTCCGCTAATGTATTTTTTTCTACAAATCAATCCTGATAAATCAACACAGTTTATTTCTATATAATCTTCTACATACTCACACAATCAATTGATTCGCGAGTAATCATGGCTGCGGACCTTGGTTTATCGTGTGATCCCAATTTATATGTAAGCGGTCGATTTTAGTTACGACCTCTGTTGACTTTTATCTGATTATTTTTGTGCTTCATTGAAAACCTCCATACAAAATACTCCCTGAAATGGAGATGCTCGGGACTGAGACCCGCCTGCTGCTCTCAAACCGGGGTTTGAATAGTGCCGGGGGGACTGTGTTAGACAGCAGACTATTGTTTGCAGCTGACAGTACAGTTACTGAATGTCTCTCTGAGCTTGGTCTTCCCTCTAAGGGCCCTGGCTGGTCAGTGTAAATATCCATTATATTTATGTCTAACGGATATAAAATTTTACTTTAAAAGCGCTAGACATTATTATTTTTTAAATTTTCCTTGTTCCGGCTTCATTTTGTTGATCATATGATGTCATACTTCAAGTCTCCATGACAACAATCACATTCTTGGTGTCGGCTATGTCTGGACTGAGAACCTTTGATCTATGTTAGCGTCTCAGGTTGTTATTTATTTAGTAATCCTGAAGCACATTGTTAGTTGATCAAGATCAGTGGTTCTCATCAGTTTTTTTTAGTTAGCTCATCACCTTCTACACAGTTTTATAAATCCACCGCTACCACATCCATCCCAAGAAATTTTTTTTTAAATCTCTGATTCTAAATGAAATTGCAGTTTACTTTTAACAAAATTTGCATCCATTAAAGGTATTCTTGGTGTAGGTATTATATATATATATATATATATTCTGCATACTTACTAGATTGGACAAAAGTATAGCATAATAGTATTGCTGTTTATTATCCTTTTTTCTTGCAATTATTATTAAATTGCAAAAATTATGCAATTTTTTGTGGCTGATACCATATTTTGAACATTTAGCTGCTGTATAGTTAGAGATAATTATAGATCATGTATTTTCAAAGTAACAACGTGAATGCAAACTTTCGATAACAAAGTGAAAACATGACAACACAAGTAAAAGCAACAGTAAGCCAGATAAATTCCTCTTATTTTTTCCTTTTAAACCCCAGTTGAGGCATAGATGCTCAACTAGCTCAGGAACATTCATGATTAGTTCGATTTTGCTGCTCAAGTTTTGGTAGTCAGCCCATGTTGAGCCTGACAACAGTTGGTTGAATTCTAGTTATAGACACCAGTTAATCTGTAGTGGCGACCTGCCATTTCCACAGAATTCTAACCAAGACATCGGTCAAGGGATTCGTATAGACGTTACAGGGGATCGAGAGAGAGAGAAAGAGAGAGAGAGAGAGAGAGAGAGAGTGTGTAGACGTTACCATTCAGAGATATTGTTCGTCTGATATAAAATAGTTATTTAATTAGATAAATAATAGGAAAAGTAAAATATATATATATATATATAATGGTATCCTCTCACACAGTTGTCAAAATGTATTCACAATGATTTGTTTACATAAATCCACCTTCTTATACAATACTTTGAGAATACGCGTCATTTATCCATATACTATATAAAATAAAATTGATTGGCAATAGCGATCAAGAAGTTAAACACAATGAAGAATATGTGGCAAAGCACTAGCAAAATATTAAAATAAAAATATTGAGAGCATGCATTTTCCCAGTGGCTACTTATGGTTGTGAATCATGGACTATTACACAAAAATTAAGAACGAAAATCCAGTCCTTCGAAACTAAATGCTACAGAAAGATCCTACCAATACCATGGACAGAAAAAGAAAGAACACTGATGTCCTGAAAGAACTAAATGTTAAAGAGGATTGACTGATAAACAACATACGATACAGAAAAATTACATACTTTGGTCACATCAAGCGTCACGATGGCCTGGAAAGAACAATACTAGAGGGCAGGGTCCCAGGATGCAGAGGCAGACCAAGAAGAAGATGGCTACAAGATATTAAAGAAACCATGAATATGACCATCGACGAAGTGGGTGAACTGGCTAGAGACAGAGTGAATTTCAGATGTTCTGCAAAGAGAGCAACGTTCTATAAAGGATATGCACCTTGATGATGATGATGATATAAAATAATCGAATAAGCTCAAACTTGAAATAACGTAAAGACTTTTGAGACGGTAACAAAATTTGTAGTATAGCAACACAGTCAAACTGTTCCGCTTCTAAACACTTGACAATACTGGTTCTATTACTTTCCACACTATCTTATCCACACTACTCACTTTTTCCACTTCACAAGCCACATTAAATCAGTAATACATGTTAAAGTTTAACGTTTTTCGTCTGAATTCTATCCTAAGATGCATGTATTTATAGTCTCTCCAGTTATACTACCCGGCTTAGCTCGGGAAATGTCTGATTTCCTTATCATAATAACTAGGTATCGTCTTCACATCAAAGGTTTGCTGCAATCGACCTAATATGTATGGTATCACATAAGCAAGCAAAATGAATAATCAAATCATCAACTATTTTATAAAGACTATTAAATGATTGATATGCGGTATTTAATGAAGTTAAGAAATGATAGACTACATGTGTCTCAAGATATATGTTAACATCAAATATAAGGGAGAGAGTTTTAGTTATATGATTTCATTACTCATTTTGCTTGCTTATGTGATACCATACATACGTGTATTTATCATAAACTGCCTGTTTATTAACTGATTGTCTCCCATAAGCCGCTGGGAGCGCCACTGTGCATTTGTTTTAGATATATTTTTTAAATGCAATTACCTACAAAATGGTATATTACTCATAAAAATCGGGTAATAATTAAGGAAACTGCAGCTGAATTTATACATACACCTGCAATGGGAGAATAGGACATAAATTTAATTTAGCCACAACCTGTTTTGTTCAATTTGGTAGCCAATCATTAAGTATTACCGCAGCCACCTTTGGTTTTCTCCAGATCTGATCTGATCCGCTCTGATCACAACAGATTTGTAGTTATCCGTACATTACCTGCAATAGACCTCTAACATGCCATGTTTTATGCCGAGATGCTTTACCCTGTCAGGCTGTAACTTATCTGATGATCATATTTATATCCGGCAAATGTAACTAACAAAATCTTTTGTCTAATTCATAAAATTCCACACGACACACAAAATTGCGTTATAAACAGAATAGCGTTAATTGGCTAACTTTTGGCATAAAAAACGTGAACTTTTGACATGAATAAAGGGCCTCTGGGGTTGAGTGGTGAAGTATTTGTCATGCGTTCCAAACGTCGTAGGTTCGAATTAGGATATGACCGTTCTGCTCACGAGTGCATTTTTTTCCAGAGACCCCTAGTATTGTTGCCGAAGCTACGGAGTTCGTGGTTTGTGCAATACTCTCGACAAATGACATGCCAGTTCTGCGGAGAGGGACCGAGCCATATGGGGTACAATTCGTTGCAATGAAATTAATTCTTTGTCTTTACACTCTTGTGTTATGAAACACGTGTTGAGATATTTCCAAACTTTACACTCTTGTGTTATGATACAAGTGTTGAGATATTTCCAAACTTTACAGACGTTGATAACACTCTTATTGTAAAACTTTCACAAATGTTTAGTTTTGACCTATTTACTGCATATTCAAATCGAGTAAAGTCACACCTCTATTTTCTCTGCGTCGCTGTTATTATTATCTCATTTGACCAAGCGCATCTAATTAGCTGTATGTGCTTTCATTAATTGTTATTATTATATTCATTGAACGTATGCACTATGAACTATGAACTATGAACGTATGCATCAAGTTACTTTAGTGCTGTTTCTAACTTATTTAAAAATCATAACTCGGGAATAGAACAATGTAGAGATCTCAGAATAGTCTCGTCGATCTAGAAATTCCAGCATGAATAAGCTCTGTAAAACCGCCCGAGTGATTACCAGGGCCCAGATTTGGGGTGTAAAGAATAGAACCACAGTTACCTGCCACGCATGTCCTAAGAGGCGAATAAGGAGGTTTGGTTGAAATCGGATGCACGTGTCCTAAATGTGTAGAAGTCTATGCGTTTAGGGGCCTACCAAACCAATGTGCAACGTATACACGTTCTTGGCAAAGATCAAACATATCAAAAGAGTGATTAAAATTGGTCGTAAAGAACGAACGCAAAGAAGAAGAAGAAGCTCTGTAAATGTCATGATTTCAGAGTTCAGCGTTTGAGTCTTTTTATTGTGACAGTCACACAGACTTTGTATTTTATAGTCAAGATTACTTGATGTATTATTGTTTGTAAGTGACAATCAACAAGTCCATCTGCTGCAGCACACTCATTGAGGCAAGCATAGTTGTCGTTCTATACACATTTATATCTTTCTCTACTGTAAATAGATATATGAACTGTATGGGTTGCTGACAATTTCACTTCTTCACAGGAGAGCTTCTGAAGCGGATGTTCTGTTGCTAATACTTTCATCAAAGTCTAAGTGAATGAGCGCATATAGGAACATCTGAAAGCATACGTATCTACTCGTGTCTAGTTCTATGTAGCGATGTTTAGTATTTGACGTAACCATTTTCATTTTCACCCTAAAATCTAAGAGATGCAGTATCGTAGTTGTTAATGAACTCACTTCTTAAACGTTTGGTTCGGGTTCAATTCCACAGTGGACGTAGACAACTGTAAGTGTGCTGATGACAACTGTGTTTTTGCCAACTATAACGGCTCTCAGGTCTATACAAACTCAACTGATTACCAGAAAGTGTTCTGGAAAGTAAGAGCGACCGGCGTGATATTGACCACATCACCCATCGTGTGCCGACGTACAGTAAGAAATACATGCCTAACATAGTATTCCCCTATTCACCTTGAGGTGTAAAGAAAGGACTCTTTTTATCCTGCGTCTACTTTGTACTGTTAGCTGTGTGACATCATTTTATCCTGCGTTTATTTTGTACTGTTAGCTGTGTGACATCAAGATATGAAGTGTTTTGTATTCAGTAAAATCTCCCTTAGATGTCAGGAGCGTCATTTATTACACTTCTGATTAACATAACATTTGAGAGGACAGATCAGATGTAAACATCATGGGCGTCCACATACATTTTGTCCAGGTGGGGGGGTTACAAAATAAATTTAAAAAATATTAGTTGGTAGTTTAACGTACGGGAGAAGACCAGATTTGGATAAAACTGTTTTGTCAAAAGGCCATTTTCAAGGGGGTGGTAGTGCCCCGCCCCCTTTCTTGCATTAACGTAGGAACGCCCATGAAAACCATTAATACTCATTTAAAAAGTAGTTATGTTTAATTAATTTAGAAGTCAACACGATTTGACAGTTGTACTACCACTGCAATTTTATTCCCTACAGAACACTCAAGAGATGTGCAAACTTTACTAGGATATTTCTTGACAGGATACAAAGCAAAGTCGACACCGTGTAACCAGTCTTAACCTTGGGCTAGTGATTAAGGAGCACACAAGTCTCTTCCGCGTACTCAAATATCCCGACAACCATCACATTACTCTTTACATCTTGAGGGCATCTGTTTAAGTCAGGGTTAACTGTTCTCACATTTCGGAGACCTTCATTTGCATTTTTGTATAGAAGTTGGAACTTATGCAGTTTAAATTCAGGTCTTTAAAATTGAACGTAGTTGTATATCACGTGTAATGGACGTAAAACGTTTGTCCCTTGTTCCAATGTGTTAGTCGTTCAGTATTCTTTCTTTCTTAGTTTGCTCTAGAAAAAGCACTTATAACCTATTTTTTTGGGTAATGGTAGTCTGAGTGCGTTGGCACGTTGTATTGCTAGTTTTTACACGCCTGTGGTGCCGGGTCTGCAAGGTAAACAGAATAGTCCACTGGACTACAAGGCATGTCGTAAGAGGCGACTGATGTAAGACCTAGGGAAGCTACCCTAGTAAATAAAAAGCATCGCAGAAATCGGATGTGCATAACTGAAACAACGTTCACTCGCTCTTAGACTTATATCACATACAAATCACAAAGAGTGGTTAATAAATGGTCAATAGGAAGCGTTCAAAGACGATATTTGAATGTGAAGTTCCAAGTTTGATAACTCGCAAACTTTTTTTCCCCTTAGTTTAATTGACAGATCATTATCACTGATCATCAAACCAGTTAGTCCACCAGTGCTTGGATCTCTTTCTCAGTAAATATCTCTCATGCGTGTGACGACTAACTACTTTAGTTTCATATTGGTTTACTAGTATTCTCTGACTTTCCGCATTGCCGGTTCTTGTCTGGCTACAGCCCGTTTAATTTCTTCTTCTTCTTTCGTTCATTCTTCACGGCCAATTTGATCATTCTTATTATGATGTATAATTGGGTCCACTGGCAAGAACAGAGTGATCTACGTCGGGTCGATTGTGCGCCCATGGTGACTAGGCTCGCCGTCCGGTTTCAGCCAGCTTTTGATTTACTAGGGTGAGCTTTCCCTAGGGTACAATCCTTTCTGCCGACTATGTCGGCCCGGATCTACGCCTTTTCGATCAGCTTTGCCGTATATTTGGGCTTTGTAACCTCATTTGATTTGATATTCTTGAATGTCTGGTTAGGGTTGCTGATTCACCCACATTCATTGAATAGCTTACATACTTTATTTCCGATTCACCCACATTCATTGAATAGCTTACATACTTTATTTCCGATTCACCCACATTCATTAAATAGCTAACATGCTTTATTTCCGATTCACCCACATTCATTGAATAGCTTACATACTTTATTTCCGATTCACCCACATTCATTGAATAGCGTATATGCTTTATTTCCGATTCACCCACATTCATTGAATAGCTACATCCTTATTTCCGATTCACCCACATTCATTGAATAGCTTACATGCCTTATTTCCGATTCACCCACATTCATTGAATAGCTATATGCCTTATTTCCGATTCACCCACATTCATTGAATAGCTAACATACTTTATTTCCGATTCACCCACATTCATTGAATAGCTTACATACGTTATTTCCGATTCACCCACATTCATTGAATAGCTATATGCCTTATTTCCGATTCACCCACATTCATTGAATAGCTTACATACTTTATTTCCGATTCACCCACATTCATTGAATAGCTTACATACGTTATTTCCGATTCACCCACATTCATTGAATAGCTTACATGCCTTATTTCCGATTCACCCACATTCATTGAATAGCTTACATACTTTATTTCCGATTCACCCACATTCATTGAATAGCTTACATGCTTTATTTCCGATTCACCCACATTCATTGAATAGCTTACATACTTTATTTCCGATTCACCCACATTCATTGAATAGCTTACATGCCTTATTTCCGATTCACCCACATTCATTGAATAGCTTACATGCCTTATTTCCGATTCACCCACATTCATTGAATAGCTTACATGCCTTATTTCCGATTCACCCACATTCATTGAATAGCTTACATGCTTTATTTCCGATTCACCCACATTCATTGAATAGCTTACATGCTTTATTTCCGATTCACCCACATTCATTGAATAGCTTACATGCCTTATTTCCGATTCACCCACATTCATTGAATAGCTTACATGCTTTATTTCCTCCAGGTCATTCACAATGTAAGCCTGGCCCTTTACTTTCCTTAACTTAGACTAAGTCAGCCTATCCGTTTTCAATATGGTAGAATGAGACATGTCAGCACGGGGAAGTTATCAAGACATTACTATATTACAAAGTTAGTGCACTGACCACTTGACCATATCAACGCACACTACAAGATATGTAATAAAATAAGCACTTCTCAGAGCGATCGGTGGCTTGGAATAATATAATTTAACAATTCAAAGTAATGTCAATGTAATTGGTAGGAGTAGGACCAAATTAACCAGATTAAATGTCGCTTGTAAATGGCAATAAAAAGGATAGAAATTGGTCAGATTACGTTCATACACATACAAATATAATGCAATATACGCATCAGGTGTATAAACATGTATATAAAAAAACTCTCATATATGTTTTACTACTGCCTTGTTTTAATGTACATGTTTCACAACCTGATTATCTGTTAGTTAAACAAATAATGTAGAAAGACATTTCTTCACTAAACATGAACAATTTAATAGTAAATTCTGCATTTCAACTAAACATCACAATTTCCTCAACTTGTAGGGAAGATATGCCGTGTCAAATTTTACACTAATTATATAACTAAAATATTTTAAAAAAAACTTAGTTGTTAGTCTGAGTTAAATTCTCTATAAATTTGATAAATATTATTATTAATATTACTTCATTGTTATTACTATTGTTAGTAAAATTATTTAAATCGCTACACTACGCCTTCACAATAATCAGTCTGATGAGCCTTAACCCTTTTACGTCGTGATTTATTTTACCCCCAGACGCATTTATATGACAGTGTATATTAAACTAGTGAGCGTCTGTAGCTCAAGCGGTAGTGAGCTCGATCACGAACCCAAGCGTACCTGGTTCAAACCCCAAGTTTGGAAGCAAATTCGTTCCTTGTGATTTTTACAAAAAGGTAAAAATAGACCTCACGTTCAGAAAGCAATTGCAAACTACTGAACGTATAAGTGGTGCCTAGAAAATCAACAACTAGTTTACTGTGGTTGATGGCTACGTCCTTTAGGATATGCCACGATTTTCATTTTCATATTAAACTAACCAGTATACAGGCAGTATATATCGAGCCGATATATCGGCTCTGATGAACGAATGTGTTAATATACAAAACGTTGTACAAAACTGAACTAGACTGCTAGTTTTCTATATAACCTGCTCACAACAATTGTTGATAACGTTGGCTGGAAAAAATCATTAAAGAAAAGCTGCTCAAATGTTGCAATCAGAAGGAAATGTACGCAGTGATAATAATCAGACTCTGGAGTTGGATAGGACACGTACCCAGAAGCGATCATTCAGAGATCATCACAAGAACATCCCATGCAGTGGTTCTCAGGATCATTCAGGTCATAAACATCCCATGCAATGGTTCTCGAAGGTCATTCAGAATCACAGAACATCACGCATGTTCTAGCGATCATTCGAGATCATCCAGAACATCCATGCAATGGTTCTCAGAAGCGATCATTCAGAGATCATCACAAGAACATCCCCATGCAATGGTTCTCAGAAGCGATCATTCAGAGATCATCACAAGAACATCCCCATGCAATGGTTCTCAGAAGCGATCATTCAGAGATCATCACAAGAACATCCCCATGCAATGGTTCTCAGAAGCGATCATTCAGAGAAAAGAACATCACATGCAGTGGTTCTCAGAAACGATCATTCGAGATCATACAAGAACATCCCATGCAATGGTTCTCAGAAGTGATCATTCAGAGATCATCACAAGAACATCCCCATGCAATGGTTCTCAGAAAGAAAACAAACGAGATGATGTTCTTCTTCATCTTCGAGCTCTCCATATCGACCACTTGTCAACCACTTTTGTGTGATTTGTATGTAATCTGAGCTTAAGAGCGATTATGGTGTGCTAGTATGCGCCTACAAGTAGGCCAGCACATCCGATTTCTGTACTGCTTATTATTTACTAGGGTAGCATCCATAGGGCCTACATCAGTCGCGTCTTACGACATGCACTATAGGTCGCAGTGGTACTATTCTTTGCTTCCCTTGCGGGCTCCGGCACCACACGGGCGGATGTGCTGTTAAAAGATGACCTAGAGGAAGACAGTGGAGTATAAGATGCACAGTGTATGTCAGTTTTGGGACTTCTTGCAAAAGATAGTCACGAACAGTGCACAATGATGACGTTTTGTTGTAGCTTTACATGGCATCAACAGAACTGTAGACCACGGTCTTCTTTGTCAGTCTATGTCCAAAGGAAAAAAAAAAGAAGAAACCGAAGCATGTTTGAGCAAGGAAGCAAACAATATACCTTGTCATGGCGAAATAAACGCGCCAAACACTTGGTTTAGCTACCATCTACACGCAAATAAAAATGAAAAAAACCCAAGAGAAACTGAAAGTGTTTAGATATCTCTTCAGAATACGATCATTATAAAACAAATGAAAATGTAAACATCAGAACTAGCTGCAAGGTACATTTACACTTAAGATGAAGTACTGTTAGGTAATCTTCAAGGAATTCTAAAGGTATATGTTGTAATATCCTGAAGATGAGCCTAGAAACTGGAGGTGCGAACTCAGGATATACACAACGGGTTTAAATTAACAATTCCCGTGTAGTAAATTATATTTACTTACAGAAAATAGTAAATATAATTGAGATAAAGTAAACAGACCTGGTGCTCTTTAACGTCTCGAACTCTCAGTGAAGGAGCTGTGACTCAAGACAAACGATCATTAAACTGGAGTTTTGGGGCCAGAAATGTATAATCTACACAGGAGGAGGAGAACACAGTATCAAACGGGTAGAGACGACTGAGTAATATCAAACCACACGCAATAATCTCTCTGGGAAAAGTCATTGTTATATTTTTTCTTCTATTTCTTCTTCTTCTTCTTCGTTCTAGAATAGTTATTTTTAAACCCCTATTTCTTATATAGGAAGATGCCCGCGTGCCCAGCGTGTTCGTAGCGCGTTGGACTACGGGTGACTAGTCCTCTGTAAGTGCGGGTTCAACTCCGCGGACTGGCAGAAAGCTGCAGTTTCCCCAGATTTACGGTGTTCGTGGCACCGAGCCGAAGGGTTACGATGTCCATGACACCGAGCCGAAGAGCTTTCAGCTCAGTGCTTCTGGATCGGAAAAAAAAAAAAAATATAGGAAGATCTAAATGGGGGTGCTTGAACTTCATATGCGTTGGTGTAATGTTGAGGATGGTAATAATGTGTAGTAATTTCATTTGTTTAAAAAAAAATTAATTATTGTTGTCAGAACAGCTGCTTTTCCGTCAATTTTTTTCTGACCTTTAACTGACATTAGTTTTTTGACCTGTCCAGCTTGAGCACATGACATACTTTTCTCTGTCCGTCTTTGTTATAATTTGGCGATGAACGGAAACCTACAAATCTGGCGTCGTCAGAGCGGATCAGATCAGATCTGGAGAAAACCAAGGGGTAGTTGCTGTGATACTTTACAAATTGGCGTTTTAGGACAAAGACACGTATGTATGGTATCACATAAGCAAACAGAGACATGTATGTATGGTATCACATAAGCAAACAAAGACACGTATGTATGGTATCACATAAGCAAGCAGAGACATGTATGTATGGTATCACATAAGCAAACAAAGACACGTACGTATGGTATCACATAAGCAAACAAAGACACGTATGTATGGTATCACATAAGCAAACAAAGACACGTATGTATGGTATCACATAAGCAAACAGAGACATGTATGTATGGTATCACATAAGCAAACAAAGACACGTATGTATGGTATCACATAAGCAAACAGAGACATGTATGTATGGTATCACATAAGCAAACAAAGACACGTACGTATGGTATCACATAAGCAAACAAAGACACGTATGTATGGTATCACATAAGCAAACAAAGACACGTATGTATGGTATCACATAAGCAAACAGAGACATGTATGTATCGTATCACATAAGCAAACAAAGACACGTATGTATGGTATCACATAAGCAAACACAGACACGTATGTATGGTATCACATAAGCAAGCAGAGACACGTATGTATGGTATCACATAAGCAAACACAGACATGTATGTATGGTATCACATAAGCAAACAAAGACACGTATGTATGGTATCACATAAGCAAACACAGACACGTATGTATGGTATCACATAAGCAAGCAGAGACACGTATGTATGGTATCACATAAGCAAGCAGAGACACGTATGTATGGTATCACACAAGCAAACAAAGACACGTATGTATGGTATCACATAAGCAAACAAAGACACGTATGTATGGTATCACATAAGCAAACAAGACACGTAGTATGGTATCACATAAGCAAACAAAGACACGTATGTATGGTATCACATAAGCAACAAAGACACGTATGTATGGTATCACACAAGCAAACAAAGACATGTATGTATGGTATCACACAAGCAAACAAAGACACGTATGTATGGTATCACATAAGCAAACAGAGACACGTATGTATGGTATCACATAAGCAAACAGAGACATGTATGTATGGTATCACATAAGCAAACAAAGACACGTATGTATGGTCTCACATAAGCAAGCAGAGACATGTATGTATGGTATCACATAAGCAAACAGAGACATGTATGTATGGTATCACATAAGCAAGCAGAAACACGTATGTATGGTATCACATAAGCAAGCAGAGACATGTATGTATGGTATCTCATAAGCTAGCAGAGACATGTATGTATGGTATCACATAAGCTAGCAGAGACATGTATGTATGGTATCACATAAGCTAGCAGAGACATGTATGTATGGTATCACATAAGCAAGCAGAGACACGTATGTATGGTATCACATAAGCAAGCAAAGACATGTATGTATGGTATCACATAAGCAAGCAGAGACATGTATGTATGGTATCACATAAACAGGACATGTATGATGTATCACATAAGCTAGCAGAGACATGTATGTATGGTATCACATAAGCTAGCAGAGACATGTATGTATGGTATCTCATAAGCAGCAGAACACGTATGTATGGTATCACATAAGCAAGCAGAGACACGTATGTATGGTATCACATAAGCAAGCAGAGACACGTATGTATGGTATCACATAAGCTAGCAGAGACATGTATGTATGGTATCACATAAGCAAGCAGAGACATGTATGTATGGTATCTCATAAGCTAGCAGAGACATGTATGTATGGTATCCATAAGCTAGCAGAGACACGTATGTATGGTATCCATAAGCAAGCAAGACACGTATGTATGGTATCACATAAGCAAGCAGAGACACGTATGTATGGTATCACATAAGCAAGCAGAGACACGTATGTATGGTATCTCATAAGCAAGCAGAGACATGTATGTATGGTATCTCATAAGCAAGCAGAGACACGTATGTATGGTATCACATAAGCAAGCACAGACACGTATGTATGGTATCACATAAGCAAGCACAGACACGTATGTATGGTATCACATAAGCAAGCACAGACACGTATGTATGGTATCACATAAGCAAGCACAGACACGTATGTATGGTATCACATAAGCAAGCACAGACACGTATGTATGGTATCACATAAGCAAGCACAGACATGTATGTATGGTATCACATAGCTAGCACAACATGTATGTATGGTATCACATAAGCTAGCACATACATGTATGTATGGTATCACATAAGCTAGCACATACATGTATGTATGGTATCACATAAGCTAGCACATACATGTATGTATGGTATCACATAAGCTAGCACATACATGTATGTATGGTATCACATAAGCTAGCACATACACGTATGTATGGTATCACATAAGCAAACAAAAAGAGTAATCAAATCATAAAATTAACGGAACTCGATCTGACCTATATTCCGATCACAGATAACTGGAAGATATCTTGATATCTTCACGCGAGACGAGATCAGAGTACTTTTGAAGTGGGGAGAAATCATCATACCTCATCACCACAATCATTCAATCAATCTGTCAATCATTCAGTCGAGTCCAGAAAACTTAAAAGTGAGCAGGCCTTTTAGTGAATAAAGTTCCAAGTCTCAAATCCGGTATGTAGACGGTCTGGGAGGTTTAGTCGGCTGAAAAGATCATCTCAAAATAAAAAAAACACAAATTCGTTTGTTTATATGCACGTGTACCTCCAGTGACAAGAAAAACATCGCCATCTTCTTCATTTATTTGACTCACCCTCTTCGTATTTCAGATAAAGTACATATTATCTTTTTTCTTTCTTTGCTTCTGTTTCGTTTACTCACCTCTTTATCTGTAGTAATATTTTTTTCTGGCTGCGAGTTTCTCATGGCATGCTCAAACAACAAGTCTGGATCGCATTTAAAAAGACCTCACGCAAGCGTAAATAAAACAATATTTGTCCAGATCAAACTCAACTTTGAACTTTGACACTTTCAGAGCGTGGACCCCGGGATGAGAAATCAGTAACAATAACATTCAACCACGCCGTCTAGAAACCCTGGGTATGTTTTCTCAGAATTATTAGTTCCCGACATCGATATTCCAAGAAAATTGTACACTTTCAAACCATGGATCTTTCAACAGCTCAAATTACCTTGCATAATTGGTTGATAGTTTCTCAGTTTCGTATTTGCACCTGCTAGCAAATATGGACATTGTTTGTAAAGTCACTACTACCTGTACACGTAATATAACTGTTACCTGTACCAGAATAACGCGATTTGCCATCATTACTGCTAACAACATCACAACGTTTTAGTTTCATTGTTTAATGATGTGAGTCTTGCATCAACACTGCTCAGTATTTCAACTTGGGTAGAACGATCATGTAAGTTTGCGATAACAATGCTGTGATCTTCGTTATGGAACTTGAACTTGGCGATCATCCAGCACAAAAGAAGATATTTTAGAACACCACAAAAAAAACGTATACCTGAGTATGGATTCCTCATCAGAGGCTGAAAGACTATATAATAAGTCGTTATAAGCATTGAATATCCTAGTTCTTAGTGCGCAAAGAATATTCAAACAGAGTTCAGTATCATAGTTCTTAGTGCGCAGACAAGATCCAAACAGAGTTCAGTATCATAGTTCTAGGTGCGACCATAACATCTAAGCAATTGCAGAATTCAAGATTAAACAAGTCCTAGTTTACACTAGAATTGAGAGTTTAGAAATAGAACATCTTTCTGCGGATAATTACGGTAAGATATGGGTGGTCCGCAAAGCTAGGAAAACGTTGAGTATTACCAGTTGAGCTAATTCTTATATTTGTTGCAGTAACCAAGGCAACTTCTTTCTCTGATAATGTTTCTCATCTTCGTCCTCACAATCATCAGCAGATGTAAGCATCAGTTTTAAGGTTACCAAGGATTAAAGAAATATTGACAGTCGGGTGGTAAAGAAACTTTCAAAAAGGGATTGTCTAGATGAGTGGTTCTCCAACTTGTTGAAGTCGTAACACATTTGTAGTCTTACAAAAGATCGTAGGCGCACTCTAACACAAAAACGTAATCAACAAGATGAAAAAAGCAAAGAAATACAGAAATAACTGGAAAATTTTATGTACCGTTATTCATCATTTAATTTCTGCCTATGAGAAGCATGGACCTGATGTGTCGTCTCGGCGAAGTTTTACCGTGGTGCCTGCTGGCACCCGCGGTGCCGACCTCTGATCTAGGATTTCACAGAATCCCTAGGAATGTCACCAACTACACTAGTGCGCCTGAACACAGCCTTTGAGGAGAACCACTGATCTAGATTGAGGATTATAGAAACATCGACAACCGGGTCGAAATAAACTTTGACTAGGATGTTGTCTAGATCGAGAGGAACCTTTTAGTACCTGAATGTCTCTGTGTTTAAGCGTTTAAACCGCTCGCTTTGTCGTTTTCAAGCTCATGTGATCGAATCTGGCCATGCTGTTCTGTCCACAAGAGCATTTATTCCAGAGTATTGTTACTGGAACTACGGAGTTTGTGTCTTGTGCAATAGGATCTGCATGTTGCTTGTAATTTCTTTGGAAAGCGACCTGGACCAACGAAGTCAATACTTTGTCTTTAGATCAGATTTGTCCACCACGGTGTCCGCAGTCGGCATAGCGCCCGTGTCATACATTCATGGTGTCCTGCCTTTTGGCTTTGCCTACCTTATCGTTAGATCTAGAAAATATTATTTTTCATTTTTTGTTCTTAGCACTTCCATGAACACGATCTTCTCACATTTGCAATCTTGCTTCATTTTGTAACCATTCTACAAGTTAATTGCATATCCTTTACAGGACTTTGCGAATCAACCCCAGCTTTTAACGCTGTTTGTGATTTTTCTAGGCATTATTACGTTCAGTAGTTTGCAAGTGCTTTCTAACGGGTGGTACCATCGTCCTTTGTAAAATCCACGCGAAACAATCTGCAACCAAACTGTCCGTAGCGTGATTCGAACTCAGAACGTCGGGGTTAATAGACCGAGTCACTATCCCCTAAGCCGCAGACGCCACCTGTAACCATTCTACTGCTTCCTAATAAAACCTTTGTGTTTTTTTACAGAAGAAAACGTAGAAATCTCTGATATATTAACATTACTACTATTGTTATTATTGTTAGTAATAGTAGTAACTTAGAATATCATGGACAGAGACAAGAACAAACACTTCTGTTCTGCAACAGCTTGATATTAAAGAGAGTTGGCTATTACAAAGCATAAAAACAAGGACAATTAAATATTACGGACACATCAAACGACATGAGTGCCCAGAGAAACTAATTTTGGAAGGGATGGTGCCTGGAAGAAGAACGAGAGGAAGACCTAGAAGACGATGGATGCAGGATGTTATTGACGATCTGAGAATGACTGCTGCTGACGCCGACCGACTAGCACTTGATGGTGATGATTAATAGCAGTAGTAGTAGTAGTAGTAGTTATAATAATAATAATAGTAGTAGTAGTAGTAGTAGTATAATAGTAGTATGCAATCACAAATGCGACTGATCCAACCATCAACCTATGCGCGTCAAAATATATAAAAGTGGACAACACTGTAGATCTTTAAGTAGTTTCAGCTGTCTGCCCAGCATGTCGTAGCGTTGACTAGGTGACTATCCTCTCTGTGTGGGTTCAATGGATGGAGAAAAAGACACAGATTCCAGATTAGTTTCTGCACGAACCGAAGGTTAAGTAGTAGTAGATGTCCATGGCACCGAGCCGAAGAGGTGAAAGCTCAGGCTTCTGGATCGGAAAAAAGAAGAAAAAAGTGTTTTCAATCAAGTGCCACACCTTCCGGCGTAGACGATCATGGCTTTCCACATCTTTCTCTCTCTCTCCTCGGTGCAGGTAATCAGTTCTGACATCGATCTGTTGTAGAACCACGCTGTCAGACCATCCAACATTTTCTCCCTATGTCTTCCACGATCTCTCCTTCCCTTAAATTGACATGTAGTCAACAAACTTTTTTTTCCGATCCAGAAGCATTTGAGCTTTCAGCTCTTCGGCTCGGTGCAATGGACATCGCAACCCTTCTGTTCGATGCCACGAACACCGTAAATCTGGAGAACCTGTGACTTTTCTGCAAGCCCGCGGAATTGAACCGCTCTCACAGAGGGCTTCTCCCCCGTCGTCCAGCACGCTACGAACACGCTGGGCAGGCATGTCACCAAATGTTCTAAACCTTCCCTTCGCATTATATGCACGAAGAACCTTGATTGTCTGATTCCTATTCTTTTGATAAGATTTCTTTGTGTGCAAGCCATATTTAAAGCTCTCATTTGTTATCTCTGTGATAATTATAGAACCAGGATAAGGCAACATATATAACCAGATACTGTCAGATATGTTCTGTTTTATATCCTATTGCTAATGTTGTTTTCCTCTCTTACACAGAGCAGAGAGAGAGAGAGAGAGAGAGAGAGAGAGAGAGAGAGAGAGAGAATTCTTGCTTCGGATCTAATTTGTTTAGCATGCACTTAATGGTTATTGAATCTACTGAGAGACCTGTGTGAGACTACTGTATGCACTGATCTGTCTGCCTTGAAATGTTGATCTTACTAAACATCCAACACGCGCCTACATCTTATTAACTCACAGGAAGGGTTTCTTCACATTCTAGAACAGGGGTTCTATAACTGGAGTTGGGTTGACAGCTTCTGGAACAGGGTTCTCTAGTAAGCCCGGAGTTAAGGGTTGGACAGCTTCTGGAACAGTGGTTCTATAACTGGAGTTGGGTTGACAGATTCTGGAACAGGGGTTCTATAACTGAGTTGGCAGTGAAGGGACATTGCTTCTGGAACAGGGTTCTATAACTGGAGTTGGGTTGGACAGGCTGGTTCTCGGGGGAACAGTGGTTCTATAACTGGAGTTGGGTTGGGAAAAGCTTCTTTGGAACAGCGGTTCTAAAACTGGAATTGTGTTGGCCGTAAAGGAATCTAAGAGGTTATATGAAGATCGTGACGTGAATAAAAAACAAATAATAATCATGTTTAAAAGAAATTGTATATGATGTCTAATGAGTTCGTTATTAATGAAAAAACACACACATAAACATCTCGTTTTAATACAACTTGAGTCTGGTTATATAAAATGAAAACTCAACAATGATTAAGAAAACACATTATAAAAGGTTTATTTCGTTACATTTCTTATCTGATTTGTTTCGTTTTTAATCAGTCTGTTTTATATTTAGTTGTTGCTTTTTAATCAATTTAAAATACGACATATGACACTAGTCACCTTGTATTATGTAACATATGTAGCTTCAATGTTAATCGGTGCACTTTATTATGTAATATATGTAGTTTTGGTGCTAATCAGTGCACTTTATTATGTAATATATGTAGTTTTGGTGCTAATCAGTGCACTTTATTATGTAATATATGTAGTTTTGGTGCTAATCAGTGCACTTTATTATGTAATATATGTAGTTTTGGTGCTAATCGGTGCACTTTATTATGTAATATATGTAGTTTTGGTGCTAATCGGTGCACTTTATTATGTAATATATGTAGTTTTGGTGCTAATCAGTGCACTTTATTATGTAATATATGTAGTTTTGGTGCTAATCGGTGCACTTTATTATGTAATATATGTCGTTTTGGTGCTAATCAGTGCAATTTATTATGTAATATATGTAGTTTTGGTGCTAATCGGTGCACTTTATTATGTAATATATGTAGTTTTGGTGCTAATCAGTTCACTGTATTATGTAATATATGTAGTTTTGGTGCTAATCAGTTCACTGTATTATGTAATATATGTAGTTTTGGTGCTAATCGGTGCACTGTATTATGTAATATATGTAGTTTTGGTGCTAATCGGTGCACTGTATTATGTAATATATGTAGTTTTGGTGCTAATCGGTGCACTGTATTATGTAATATATGTAGTTTTGGTGCTAATCGGTGCACTGTATTATGTAATATATGTAGTTTTGGTGCTAATCGGTGCACTGTATTATGTAATATATGTAGTTTTGGTGCTAATCAGTTCACTGTATTATGTAATATATGTAGTTTTGGTGCTAATCGGTGCACTGTATTATGTAATATATGTAGTTTTGGTGCTAATCAGTTCACTGTATTATGTAATATATGTAGTTTTGGTGCTAATCGGCGCACTGTATTATGTAATATATGTAGTTTTGGTGCTAATCGGTTCACTGTATTATGTAATATATGTAGTTTTGGTGCTAATCGGTGCACTGTATTATGTAATATATGTAGTTTTGGTGCTAATCGGTGCACTGTATTATGTAATATATGTAGTTTTGGTGCTAATCGGTGCACTTTATTATGTAATATATGTAGTTTTGGTGCTAATCGGTGCACTGTATTATGTAATATATGTAGTTTTGGTGCTAATCGGTTCACTGTATTATGTAATATATGTAGTTTTGGTGCTAATCGGTGCACTGTATTATGTAATATATGTAGTTTTGGTGCTAATCAGTGCACTTTATTATGTAATATATGTAGTTTTGGTGCTAATCGGTGCACTGTATTATGTAATATATGTAGTTTTGGTGCTAATCAGTTCACTTTATTATGTAATATATGTAGTTTTGTGTAATCAGTCTTTATTTTGTTAGTTGTAGTTTTAGTCTTAATCGAGTGCACCCTTTATTATGTAATATATGTAGTTTTGGTGCTAATCGGTGCACTTTATTATGTAATATATGTAGTTTTGGTGCTAATCGGTGCACTTTATTATGTAATATATGTAGTTTTGGTGCTAATCGGTGCACTGTATTATGCCACATGTGTCACGTCCGTGTTAATGTTCGATGTAATAAACAGCAAAGTCACATCAATAAATCGGTTGTTCTAGGTTTATCCTGAACTGCTGACAGAATGATTAGAGTACGGATTCAAATAAACAGCAAAGTCACATCAATAAATCCGGTTGTTCTAGGTTTATCCTGAACTGCTGACAGAATGGATTAGATGTCGGATTCAAATAAACAGCAAAGTCACATCAATAAATCCGGTTGTTCTAGGTTTATCCTGAACTGCTGACAGAATGGATTAGAGTACGGGATTCAAATAAACAGCAAAGTCACATCAATAAATCCGGTTGTTCTAGGTTTATCTTGAACTGCTGACAGAATGGATTAGAGTACGGGATTCAAATAAACAGCAAAGTCACATCAATAAATCCGGTTGTTCTAGGTTTATCTTGAACTGCTGACAGAATGGATTAGAGTACGGGATTCAATTTGTGGGTTCAATTCTCATTAAGGCCAATGGAGTTTTTTTTTCTGTCGGTTGCATAAAGAGAAAGTCCTAACCTGTGCAGTTTAACGGTGACTACACTAGCTATGCGGTCACTAAATTCCACAGTCTCATATTCCCCCCTTTACCACTCTGCTCTTAAAATCGGTAGTACAGACAATCACAACAGGTTTTTTTGAAGGACATTGAAGAAATCTATCAGAACTACGTTGTTGCTCTTATTCAAATATTATAATCATCTTATAGTGGACGTCTCCACATTAAAGGTTAGATCCAATGGACCTTTCAACATCCACTGTCTCTTGTCTTTATGTGTCCATCTCTTGATGTTTCTTCTATGTGTGTCTCGGTCTTTCTCTTGCTCTACGTCTTTCAACTTTTCCCTCAAGTATATTTTGATCAATGTGACATGTACAATATACCGTTGTCCTAAAAATAAGGTCGTCCAGTTTTGTCAGAGTGGGTCTTAGAAATAAAGTCGTCTAGTATAGTTTTGTCAGAGTGGGTCTTAGAAATAAAGTCGTCTAGTATAGTTTTGTCAGAGTGGGTCTTAGAAATAAAGTCGTCTAGTATAGTTTTGTCAGAGTGGGTCTTAGAAATAAAGTCGTCTAGTTTTGTCAGAATGAGTCCTAGATATAAAGTCATCTAGTTTTGTCAGAATGAGTCCTAGATATAAAGTCATCTAGTTTTGTCAGAATGAGTCCTAGATATAAAGTCATCTAGTTTTGTCAGAATGAGTCCTAGATATAAAGTCGTTTAGTTTTGTCAAAGTGGGTCCTAGATATAAAGTCATCTAGTTTTGTTAGAGTGGCTCTGAGAAATAAAGTCGTCTAGTATAGTTTTGTCATAGTGGGTCTTAGAAATAAAGTCGTCTAGTATAGTTTTGTTAGAGTGGCTCTGAGAAATAAAGTCGTCTAGTATAGTTTTGTCATAGTGGGTCTTAGAAATAAAGTCGTCTAGTATAGTTTTGTCAGAGTGGATCCTATATATGAAGTCGTTTAGTTTGGTCAGAGTGGCTCTGAGAAATAAAGTCGTCTAGTTTAGTTTGGTCAGAGTGGGTCCCAGATATTTTTCTCTACGGATCTACGACATTTTTGCAGAAGTAAACGGAAAATCTACAAAAAATCATTTCTTTCTCTCCCATTTCTGTTTCTTCTTTAACTTCTACAACCCACCATCTTCTCTACTTAACCAGTAGTGGCAGTGTAAACACGCGTAGACAAGATCAAAGCCACCGTTTCTCAAGTGCCTGGCGTGCTCTAATCACAGCCGAAACTCGTTTGGATGATTTACCTGCCTAGCTAATCAGTTCGGGTTGGAAGATACGAGTACAAATATGTGTGGTGGTGACCATGGACTGGTTCAAGATGGTGACACAACGGAATAATATGGCACGACAGAATGTGTGAAGGAGGAATACTGTTGAGTATGTCTTTTTTTTAAACAGTAGGAGTGCGAGGGGTGGGAGATTATGAGACGGTGGAGTATAGGAGAAAGAGCTGAGAAATAAATTGTTTTGTGAAAAGGTGGGTGTGGAAAGGTAAATGGGGGAGAAAGATGATGGTATGAGTGTGTGTATAGAGAGAAGAGAGACAGTGTATGTGTGTGATAGAGAGAAGTGGTGTATAGAGAGATAAATAGAGAGACAGTGTATGTGTAGAGTGAGAGATAGAGAGACAGTGTGTGTGTAAATGTAGAGAGAAGAGAGATAAGAGACAGTGTATAGTGTGAAGAGAGAGATAGAGAGACAGTGTGTGTGTAAGAGAGAGATAGAGAGACAGGTAGATGGAAGAGAGGATAGGAGACAGTGTATGAGTGTGTAAGAGAGAGATAGAGAGACAGTGTATGAGTGTGTAAGAGAGAGATAGAGAGACAGTGTATGAGTGTGTAAGAGAGAGATAGAGAGACAGTGTATGTAAGGGAGCAGTGTGATGTAAGAGATAGAGAGACAGGAGGGGTGAGGTATATATGGAGACAGTGTGTGTGTGATGAGAGAGGGATGAAAGTAATGTGTGTGAGAGAGAATGATAGAGAATATGTTGGTGTGTTAGAGAACATAAGCTAGAGAGAAAGGAACAATAAGAAAATAGGAACAGAGCGAAACAACAGCTGTTGTCCCCAGCATTGGGGTTGAATATACATACACATATATACACACACATATGTGTGTTTGTATGTGTGAGGATCTTGATGCTCGGTCACCGTGACTCCAAGTAAAATTTTTGAATTTCGCTAGCTTTTATTTATTGCTTTATTTCTCATAAAATATATGTGTATATAAGCTGTAGAAGATGTATAGAACTCATGTATTATAGAAATTATAGAAATTGTTTCTGTTTGTTGTCTCTGTCTATCACTTTCTCTTCCTAGTTTTCTCTTTTGTGTCTATCTTCATTTTTACTATCTCTGGTTGTATATTTTTTTCTGTATCCTTATTTTTGTCTCTCTGTATTTACATCTCGTCCTTTCTCTATCCATTTCTCTATGTCTTTCTGTTGTAACTCTTAATTTCTCACAGTCTCTCTTGTGTCGGTATTTCCTCTTTACTTTCACGCCCGCCCTCTCTCTCTCTATCTCTCGTTGTGCTCTTTCTCTCTCTCTATATATATGTATATATATATTTATCTCTAATTCTCTTCTACTATTGCTCCTCTATATTAATGTCGCTTTCTTTCTAATGTTATCTATACTCTCTCTCTCTCTCTCTATATATATATATATATATATATATGGGTGTGTGTATCTCTGTCTATTAATCTTTCTCTGTATCATTCTTTATATATATATATTCTCTGTCTCTCTCTTTATATATATATATATATGTATAGGGTGTGGTATCTCTTCAAAATAATCGTATCTGTATTATTATTTTATATATATATATATCTGTCTCTCCTCTCTCTATATATATATATATATATTATATATATGGTGTGTGTATCTCTGTCTATTAATCTTTCTCTGTATCATTCTTTATATATATATATATCTCTCTCTACTCTCTCTAATATATATATATATATATATATATATGGGTTGTTCTCTGTCTATTAATCTTTCTTATCATTCTTTTATATATATATATCTGTCTCTCTCTCTCTCTCTATATATATATATATATATATATATATATATTCTCTCTCTCTTATATATATATATATATATATATAATGGACTGTCATAGGCAGTGACCGGCCCCAAATAATGTATAACGTGTATTTATTATTATAATTAAATATAGCACAACATGATCTATCAGGAAATGTCTGGCCCAAAATGAAGAAAACACTTTATATACATACAGGTGTATATGTATAACTGTGATATGTATATACAGGCGCTTCATTACCAGGGCGCACAACCGAAACGGAATAACTTTCAGAATAACAAATAATAGTAAATACTAAAAAAAACATGATTTTTCCGAAAATTTGTGTCTGGCCCAACCAAGAAAAATTACCACGAGCCGCCACTGTGTATATATATGTATATATGCACTGTATAGTTTATCTATCTTATTACCATCTTCCAGTATCTCTTTCGTTTATGCTCTATCGTTTATTCTCTTCATATCTCTCTTCATATCTCTCTTCATATCTCTCTTCATATCTCTCTTCATATCTCTCTTCATATCACACTATCTTCATCTATCTCTTCCTTTTTCTTCTTTCCCGTTATTCGAACACGCTGTTTGTAACTGCATATTCTTTCTTACATGTACAATAATTATTCCAGTTACATAAACTGATAAAATAACACAGATGGACGGATAGTAACTTATACAGAGCCTGATATTAACATATACATCCAACCCGTTTCAGATCTCCACATATTCGTGATGTGTGCGCATATTCGTGATGTGTGCAGAAGCAAACGTTCCTACTCTGTACTTCAACCACTCCAAATTGGAACAAAACTTCAACGTACTTTTCGTCAGCTATGTTTGCAAATCCATTCACAAATCGTCTGATAAAACCGCTTAATTTATGCACGTTAAAAACGTAGGTTCTTGGCCTGGGTTTCATGCTCAGATCAAACGTGTCAGTTGCCAGGTTTCATCTGAAATATGAGCCAAAGATGCGCTTTTATTAAAATCCAAAAAAGTCTTTCAAACGATCCATTTTTATTCTGAAATGTTTTTGGTCTGTGCAGATCGAATGTGGTCCCTGTAATTCGAAATTGCCCGCCAACGAGATGCGTTATTTGTTTTCCAACCAGACTTTTTTTTAAATGTAATAGCTGTAAATATTTTCTTCTTTTTCTGTTCCTTATATCTTCAGTTTCTTATTTTTGTATCTTCTTATAGCTATTCTTCTCTCTATTCTCTGTTTTTCTCTCTATTCTTCGTGTTTTTCTTCTTCTAATATTTACTTGTCTGATGCTAATTTCTGTTTCTGTTTATTTGATCTCAATTTTCCTTGTTTCACGCTCTTTTCTCTCCGTCTCTTTTCTGTTTCTCTTGCATTGGTATTGCCTTCTCTTTATAATTTGTTTATCTCTTCTTCTTCCCATTATCTACTCTTATAATTTCCTTTATCTTCTCGAATCATTCACTTTTTCTACTCTTTTTACTTCATCTACTTTTTTTCCCTTTCACTTTATCTACTCTTTAACTTCATCTGCTCTTCATTTTGCCTGTTTTAACTCTTCACTTCATCTGCTCTTCATTTGCCTGTTTAACTCTTCACTTCATCTGCTCTTCATCTTGCCTGCTTTAACTCTACACTTCATCTGCTCTTAATCTTGCCTGCTTTAACTCTTCACTTCATCTGCTCTTCATTTTGCCTGTTTTAACTCTTCACTTCATCTGCTCTTCATTTGCCTGCTTTAACTCTTCACTTCATCTCTCTTAGCCTCTTTACTTTACTTCATCTGCTCTTCATTTTGCCTGTTTTAACTCTTCACTTCATCTGCTCTTCATTTTGCCTGTTTTAACTCTTCACTTCATCTGCTCTTCATCTTGCCTGCTTTAACTCTTCACTTCATCTGCTCTTCATCTTGCCTGCTTTAACTCTACACTTCATCTACTCTTCATCTTGCCTGCTTTAACTCTACACTTCATCTGCTCTTCATCTTGCCTGCTTTAACTCTACACTTCATCTACTCTTAGCTACTACACTATCTACTTTTATGCTTTATTTACTAAACTGTTTTCATTTTGATCTACACTTCTTTATTCACGTCATCTACACTTCTTTATTCACGTCATCTACACTTCTTTATTCACGTCATCTACACTTCTTTATTCACGTCATCTACACTTATTCATTACTTTACATTTTTCTGCTCTTATTCTTCATTTATATTTGTCCTTCATTTTATATATTTTCTTTCTTCGCTCTATCCTTTCTTCTTCTTCTCTCAATCTATTCTTATATATAATTCACATAATCGGCATATATTCTCCTGCAAAATTAGAGCAAAGTTACAGCAATTTGAGAAACAAGGAGTTTTATATTTTACAAAAACTACTCCCATTTAGCACTAACAATATTCTTCTTTTCTTTGCGTTCGTGTTCTTTACGACCAATTTTAATCACTCTTTGTGATATGTTTGATCTTTGCCAAGAACGTGTGTACGTTGCACATTCGTTTGGTAGGCCCCTAAACACATAAGACTTCTACACATTTAGGACACATGCATCCGATTTCAGCCAAACCTCCTTAGTCGCCTCTTACGACATGCGTGGCAGGTAACAGTGGTTCTATTCTTTACACCCCAAATTTGGGCCCCGGTAACCACTCGGGCGGCTAACAATATTGAAAGTCGCTAGAACCCTGCACTACTTTATTCCAACGAAATGTATCTTTCAGCAAACTACTAGTTAACTCATTGTGGACCAAATGCTGCACTACGTGGCTTTGGTTTGGGACGCCTTTTACCAGGAGCCCCACTAAAAGGCGTTTTTTATTCTAAAAACAAATGGCGTGTAAAAACATGGCTTTTGTTATGGTCCACAAAGAGTTAAGTTATCGAGAACAACGCCCTTTCTCTACAGCTCGGTTGAAGATTCAGGACTCAAGTCTCTCGTCGACGAGTGATAATGTAAAATGTGGACTTTACTCATTATCAGTGGGCGTCTATAGCTTAATCGGTAGTGAGCTCTATCATAACCCAAGCGTACCTGGTTCAAACTCCGAGGACCGATAGTTTGGAAGCAAATTCATTACCGTGAAATTTCAAAGATCGATAAAAATAGACATCGCTTTCAGAAAGCAATGTCAAAACTGCTGAAAGTAAAAGTGGTGCTTAAAATCAACGACTCGTTTACTATTGATGATGGTAAAGTCCTGTGAAGGATATGCCACGATATTCATTCATTTCACTCATCATCAACCAGAATCATTTTTTAAATCAAGTTTTACAATTATGAAATTCTTTTCCAACATTTTCTTCTTCTGCTGCCATTCGCCAGTTATGTTATGGGGGACGGGGGTTAGAGGGGCGCCTGGTATGCCCCCTATCTGACAGATTTTTACATGAAACTTGCTTTACTTATTACCAGTGTCCCTCGCCATTGAGGCGAGCCTCAATTCATTGTTTTCAGATGTAGTTTACTAACATTAAACTATAGGTGGAAATCATATCACTAATAAGCTTAGCTTAATATCATCAACAACCGTTCAGAAAACGTATCGCACGTAGACCACATAAATAATGCAACATTATTTCTAAACAGGTAAAACAAAGTACTATAGTTTTACAAATACAGAAAAGTGACGATATACGATTTCGAAAGGTCTTTATCAGCAACGACATACAAGAGTAAGAATTTCGACGCACACTACAAATGGACGATTTAATATTGAAACATTCAAAATATGTAATCGTCCATTTGTAGTGTTCGTCGAAATTCGTTACTTTGTTGTGTCGTTTGCTTGATAAAGGCCTTTGGTCGAAACGTTGCTGTATATCGTCACTGTTTCTGTATTTTGTAAAACTATAGTACTTTGTTTTTACGTGTTTCGCTATTTCACCAAGTTTTACTGCAGTCTTCCCCTTTTTTCGAACATTATTTCTCAAAGTTGCAGATCTTTCTTACATCAACTTCATTATTTTAACGAGTAATAGAAATATGATAATAATATACTAGAACACAGCTTGCTCAACCTAAAAGGCGTTAATTAAATCAATAAACGTGTGTAAATGTATTATCTGCATGCTGCTATTTCGCAAAGTTTCCAATAAAACTGTTACTAGAGGTATGAGCTGTGTGCATGCGTTAGTTATTTATTGCACAGATTTGGATAACAAATTGTTATTAAGAAACATAACTGCGTTAGAAAACTGGATAATGGATGTCTTATGGGCAGAATGTTGACGCAAAATTGACAGTTTCTCCGATTCTTTGTGGGCAGGAAGGGGGAAAAATGCATTGGAGGATATAGAAAACTGTGTGCGCATGCAGAGAGAGAGAGAGAGAGAGAAAGAGAGAGGAGGAGGGAGAAAGAGAGGAGAGAAGGAGAGAGAGAAATGGCATGCAACTCGTGGCCAACTTGTTAGAGAATTGAGTTTTCAAACAAAACGTATGATCACACCGGTGGTGTTGTGCGACTCCCCAGTCGACGGTGCCTGCAACAGATTAGATCGACGTTTAGACAAAATACATTTATCGTTGTCGGTGTTATTCACGATGCAGAGGCACACTGGATTGTTGCCCTTCAACCCTCCACCCCCTTTCCAAATGTATCAAAGAAGGACACAAGATAAAATGGATGTGGAATATGATTACGTAACTTAAAGGAGTCGTATGACTAACTTGGCTCAGTGTATCTTATTATTAATACTATTATTGTTTTTATTATTATTGCTATTAATATTATTCGTTCGTTCGTTCTTAATATTGATCGTTAGACTAGACGCTTTGATACTCAATGAAGGGCCCGTTTGCCCAGCGTGTTCGTAGCGCGTTGGACTACGGGTGACTATCCCTCTGTGTGTGCGGGTTCAACTCCGCGGACTGGCAGAAAAGCTACAGGTTACCCAGATTTACGGTGTTCGTGGCACCGAGCCGAAGGGTTACGATGTCCATGACACCGAGCCGAAGAGCTTTCAGCTCAAGTGCTTCTGGATCGGAGAAAAAAATACTAAATGAAAGCTGTGGTGTGTCTTCAGCTAGTCTTCAACTGTACATCAAATTTTGGTTCAGTATGAGATGTCTAATGTCTCAATATTTGATCGCTTCTGTGTGAGATGTCTTTAATTATTTTTTATCGAAGATGATCATTATTGGTTCCTTCTGACACACCTGTGTTGCCGGAGCTTACAATGGGAGCAAAGAATAGTAACACTACGACCTACAAGGCATGTCGTAAGAGGCGACTGAGGTATGAGCCTAAAGAAGCTACTCTAGTCAAAAAATGAGTCGCAGAAATCAGATGTGTTGGCCTACTTCTAGGTGCATAACTGGCACAACGTACACTCGATTTTAGGCTCAGATAACATATAAATCACAAAGAGTAGTTAACAAGTGGTCGATACAGAACATTCGAAGAAGAAGAGGAAGGGTCCCTCTGAGATGTCCATGTTTGATTCTTTATGAGGTGAGAGATGGTCATAAATAGTTCCTTCTAAGATGTTCATATTTTGATCTTTCTGAGATGTCCAGTTTGATTCTTTATGAAGTGAGAGATGGTCATAATTGGTTCATTCTAAAATGTTCATATTTGGTGTCTCTGAGATTAATGTCTGTGGATTGATGTCTCTCTGAGATATCACATGTCAATATTTTGCTTGTCTGACAAATTAAATTATCATTGTGCATGAACCTGCCATGAGCATTAGGCCTTCAACCCAACAGCTTACAAGATCTTCTAACCACACAGTAACATCAACGTATAAAGAAAGAAAAATGTATGTATTTTATATGTAATATATTTCTCTACATCCCTATTCGATATCTCTTTTTTTTCTTTGTCTTCTCTTGTTCTTTACTGTTTTTCTGCTACTAAAAATTGTATTATATTCTTGTATCCTCTACTGTCAGCGTCTGTAGCTTGCGTAGTGAGCTCCATCCACAGGAAACTGTAAACTATGGGCCTTCGGACTCGGGTAAGAATTATGGGAAATCAGACCACAACTACACCACGTGACCTCTTATTCCAGTATTGGTGTATATAGACGAATTCATTTTAAAATCAACACAAAATGTTAAATCAAAGTTTAACAATAAGGAATATCAATATTATGAATGTTTCCCCCCCAATAAATAACCATAGTCTCACATAATTGAGTAAAATTTCAAAAAAGCTTGCAGTGTTCTATCAAACATCTATATTTTTCAGCTCCCTTTTCTGATCTAGGTCAGTGAACCCCAGTCAGTTGTCTGGCCTAGTTATCTAGAGCTAGCTGTGTCACAACCCAAGCGTACCTGGTTCAAACACCGCGACAGGCAGTTTGGAAGCAAATTCGTTTCCGTGGGATTTTACAAAAGGTAAAAATAGACCTCACCGTTCATAAAGCAATGACAAACTACTGAACGTTTAAGTGGAGCCTAGAAAATCAACGACTCGCTTACTGTGGTTGATGACTACGTCCTGTAAAGGATATACCACGATTTTCATTTTTTTTTTCATCCCGTCTACTTATTAGTTCTCACTAGTCAACAAATCATCTCTAAAACACAAACCTTTTATGAGTATGTATCATTCACATATCACATTTCCTTTCAGTCTATGCTATTCATAAACATCCGTCTGTACATATTTCTATCAATACCGGATTATTTATGAATGGACGGACTAGTCAAATTATAATTTATAATCATTGTACGGGTTTTGCAAATCTTGACACATTGTCTGCTGCCAAATTTAGCGCCAAACGGACTCAACAATTTTATGCCAATATTTATTGATATCCATTTTTAATTTCATTATTTTAATATATTATGTATACGAAGACGCAATGATATACCGTGAACAGGAAGATGATAAACGACGCTAGGAAGGTCACAGGAGAAAATGATGAATACAGTGATTGCAGTTTATAATAGAAACGTTTCATTATAAGGCAAGTTACTTGATGGAAATGTTTTCTTGACAATTGTTGAGTTATTGTTGGATAAAAGTGGACAATGAGGTGGCTATTGTTGGATAAAAGTGAACAATGAGGTGGGCTATTGTTGGATAAAAGTGAACAATGAGGGAGGGGAGACTATTGTTGGATAAAAGTAAACAATGAGGTGGGCTATTGTTGGATGAAAGTGAACAACGAGGGGCGATTGTTGAATGAAAGTAAACAATGAGGTGACTATTTTTGGATGAAAGTGAACAACGAGGGGCAATTGTTGAATGAAAGTGAACAATGAGGTGGTTATTGTTGAATGAAAGTAAACAATGAGGTGGTTATTGTTGAATGAAAGTGAACAATGAGGTGGTTATTGTTGAATGAAAGTAAACAATGAGGTGGTTATTGTTGAATGAAAGTGAACAACGAAGAGGCGATTGTTGAATGAAAGTGAACAATGAGGTGGTTATTGTTGAATGAAAGTGAACAATGAGGTGGTTATTGTTGAATGAAAGTGAACAATGAGGTGGTTATTGTGAATGAAAAAAATACAGTGATTGAGTTATAATGAAAACGTCAAGGCAATTGTTGAATGAAAGTTTGAAAAATTGTTGGTTATTGTTGAAAGAAAGTGGACAATGAGGTGGTATTGTTGGATAAAGTGAACAATGAGGTGGTATTGTTGGATGAAAGTGAACAATGAGGTGGCTATTGTTGATGAAAGTAAACAATGAGGTGATTTTTGTTGATGAAAGTGAACAACGAGGGGCGATTGTTGAATGAAAGTGAACAATGAGGTGGTTATTGTTGAATGAAAGTGAAAAATGAGGTGGTTATTGTTGAATGAAAGTAAACAATGAGGTGGTTATTGTTGAATGAAAGTAAACAATGAGGTGGTTATTGTTGAATGAAAGGTAAACAACGAGGTGGATTGTTGAATGAAAGTGAACAATGAGGTGGTTATTGTTGAATGAAAGTGAACAATGAGGGAACTATTGTTAGATGAAAGTGAACAATGGCTAGCAGAAGTTCAAATGTTGTTTGTTACGCATGAATTATTGTTTGCTATTCAAGTTCACCGGGAGCCTACCCGGGCAAAATTTATTAGAAAAGATTACAAATAAAATTCCTACAAAATTATCTCCGAAATTACATCAGAGACCATCGCCGGTGCTAAGGAGTTCTGTAGCTACCTAGCAGGAGCACTGTTATCCTCAATGTAAGAAAGAATCGGAGCACACATGGTTACTCACCGAAGTGCAATGATGATGGTCCTATCAATTCAGTTTCAGTTTCAGTTTGGAATATCTTCATTGCACTCCGGACATGTCCATATGTGCTCCTATCTCCTTCTTAATATCTCTAACAGCGCCCAATACCAGTTCGATTTTGATTGATGACCAACTCACGTACCTGTTATGCTGTTCTTTCCTTGTACTCCAATCTTCAAACCCAGCTCCTGCAATCTAGTAGTTGACGTGGATTGGTTTAAATGAAAATCTTCTTTGCTGCCACACTCTATGAGGGCGTTCAAAATATCAGCTCTATCCATTGGTTGGCCCTCTGATATGGTGGCAGAGTCAGCCAACCTGTCTGTTCTCTCATTGCCAACGACACCCATGTGCCCCGGAACGAAGATAAGTGTGATTCTGCAAATTGTTGACGCTTGTAGTGATTCAGTCCATTGCCTGCGCACCGAACCAGCCTCTACCTTGCGGATCGTACTCAATGAATCACTCAGAATGCACGCATGAGTGTAGTTTTGTGACTCCAGCCAGCGTAAAGCATTAGTCACCGCCAGTACCTCCATTGTTATGCTGCTTGTTGTCATACGAAATGTACCACTGGCCTCATGGACCATTCTGCCACATGAGCTTGCAGAGAAGGTCCATGCGGACTTTTCGTGACGAACTACCGATCCAATCGTGTAAATCGGCACCTTCATTGCAGTTTTCATCAATGATAGCCTTAACGTCTGTATCCAGCGCCACGGGATTCCTCTCTTTGCAACTTTTGTCAAATCAATCAATCAATCAATCAATCAATCAATCAATCAATCAATCACGTTCACCGAATATATTGAGGCTAAAGGGTCTAAAACCGATTGACATCATTGCGCTGTGTTTTTACCTCATATAGCTCGGTATCTCTCTACAGAAGTGACACGACACCTGTCGAGAGTATTACACAACGCACGAACTCCGTAGCTCCGGCAACGATCATAGGGACCTCTGGAAAATACGCACTTGCGAACAGAACGGCGCGGTTCGGATTCGAAACCACGACCATCGGAATGCTAGGCAAATGCTTAACCACTTAGTCACAGAGACCCCTAATTTGTTGAGTATTATATATTATTATTGTTCCTTATTGAACAAATTATATAGTCTAACGGATTGACATATGTACGCTCAGTATTCCCCAACATAATGACGAAGCGTGGTCATGGCAACTTTATTTCGTTGGTAAACTACACTCCATGTCTGATGCCCATTCCTACTAGCGCTGTTCTCTTCCCCCTCCCTCTCACCCTTCTCCTCTCCCTTTCTCTAGCAATTGACGCGTTTGACTCTTACGGCATCAACAAATACACGGCATTATTCTCCGTCTTTTGGCCGACCTATGTATTGTGTTCCAGCAGTGATTCATTTTTGTCAGTTCATAATCTATTGTTCGTCTCCATGTAGTTTTGAGTCTTCCAAGTTTTCGTTTACCCTCTGGTGTACATCTCAGTGCAGCTTAGAGTAACTTAGGACTGAGAGAAGAATTCAGGGGTTACAAAGCTAATATCAACTACCGAGAGAAGAATTCAGAAGTTACAAAGCTAATATCGACTACAGAGAGAAGAATTTAATAGTTACAACACTAATATCGACTACCGAGAGAAGAATTCAGAAGTTACAAAGCTAATATCGACTACATAGAGAAGAATTCAATAGTTACAAAGCTAATATCGACTACAGTGAGAAGAATTCAATAGTTACAAAGCTAATATCACTACAGAGAGAAAGATTCAATAGTTACAAGCTAATATCAACTACCGAGAGAAGAATTCAGAGTTACAAAGCTAATATCAACTACAGAGAGAAGAATTCAATAGTTACAAAGCTAATATCAACTACGAGAGAAGAATTCAAGTTACAAAGCTAATATCAACTACGAGAGAAGAATTCAAAGTTACAAGCTAATATCGACTACAGAGAGAAGAATTCAATAGTTACAAAGCTAATATCGACTACAGAGAGAAGAATTCAATAGTTACAAAGCTAATATCGACAATCGAAAGAAGAATTTACCAGTTACTGATCCACATCGACTCTATCGTATCATCAAATAAAAGCAGACAGAAAAAATGAATTAGAAATATTTTCTTTATCACAACTGAAGAATAATCAAATTTCGCCTCCGATTAGTTCCTCTTCAACTTAGTTCAACCTCTGATTAGTTCTGCTTTAGTTCAGTTCCACGCATCGTGTAAGAAAATAATTTCATTAAAACATTCTTGCACAATTCCTTTATATATATCCTGTTCAAATTACGTTGTTGAAGGGAGAAATGTTTATGCGAAAAATTAGAGTTGGATCTTTATGAAGGCACGAAATTATTCTTGCGTTCACGAAATGTAATCCCCAGAAACCGAGAGCGTTCGCACTATCTGTTGCACAGTCCATGAAGGAAATGACAGCCACTTCAAGAGTCATAAATCTATGTTTTCATGTCCCGCTTATCAAGTGCGCATTTCTTCATAAAGAAAACAGTCTAATGAGGAACTCCTTCTCAAGATAGAAGTAGCATGAGATAGGATTTGCCCGAGGCTGGATATGCTGTGATCTAAAGGAGTTTGTCATAGATCTGACATTATCACGTGATGTGGACACTTGAGCAGAAACATGTGACATAATGGCAGGATATTAATGGGAGAAATAATGGCATGGGAGGATCGGAATTGAAACAGGCACATTTGTTTTCTTAGATGTTAGCATCTTTCTCTTCGTCTCTTTCTCTCTCTCTCTCTCTTTCTCTCTCTCTTTATCTCTCGTTCTCTCTCTCTCTGTTACATATTTTTACGCCATTAAGTCTGTGCGCGTACATATATATATATATATACATATATATATATACTCGTACATCTATATTTAGATTATAAAATGGAACGAATTCAGGAGAAGTGATGAAATCAGAGACATGTCTGGTCAACCACTAGTGACAACTGTTATAAGAAAGAGAAGATGGAGATATGTTGGGCACACCTTGAGGAGAAATGATCAATGAATATCAATGCAGGCATTGAAGTGGGATGCAAAGGGTTCAAGAAAGAGAGGTCGACCTTAAGAGACCCTGAAGCGAACTTTGCTGAGAGAGGCAAGAAATATTGGTCTCGGTTCCATGGATGAGATTTGAGCAGGATACAGTGGTATGGAGAAATTACTTGCAGGCTCTATGTAACGTATAACGGTACGAGAGGAATTATTATTATTATTATATATAAATATTTATAAATATAAAGTGGCTAAGTGGTTAAGTGGTTAGGTTAAGTGGTTAAGTGGTTAAGTGGTTAAGTGGTTAAGTGGTTAAGGGTTAAGTGGTTAGTGGTTAAGGTTGGTGGTTAAGTGGTTAAGCCCTCGTCTTGTGTTCCAACGGTCGTGGGTTCCACTCCGGACTGGATCGTTATGTTCTATACATGTTTTCAAGGAGACTCTAGGAGTGTTGCCGGTGCTACAGAGTTTCATGCTTTGTGCAATACTCTCGGTAGGCGGCATGTCTTCTTCTTCTTCTTTGCGTTCGTTCTTTACGACCAATTTTAATCACTCTTTGTGATATGTTTGATCTTTGCCAAGAACATGTATACGTTGCACATTGGTTTGGTAGGCCCCTAAACACATAGACTTCTACAAGTTTAGGACACATGCATCCGATTTCAGCCAAACCTCCTCAGTCGCCTCTTACGACATGCATGGCAGGTAACAGTGGTTCTATTCTTTACACCCCAAATTTGGGCACCGATAACCACTCGGGCGGGGCGGCATGTTATTTCCGCGGAGAGGAGCTGAGCCATATAGGGTAAACTGGCGCATTGAAGTCAATCCTTCACCTTTGAACCCTGTATGTACATATATCTATATATATTATAATCATCATCAAGTAGCTTGTCCCTTCCGGAACTTGGCTCTTCTCCCAGCAGTCCGGAAAAACAATCTGTTCTGTGCAAGTTGATTGGCGTTAGCAGCAGTCATTCTCCTTCAATGACATCTTGCACCCATCATCTTCTAGGTCTTCCTCTCATTCTTCTTCCAGGCACCATTCCCTGTATATATATATATATATGTGTGTGTGTGTGTGTGCGTGTGTGATTGTGAACGTTTATTTGTTATCTATATATTTCTGTACGCCTGGGAGCACGCTTTTTCTCCATATTGTACCTTTCATACATAAACTTGAATATGCTCAGAGACCAGAGGTCAGATTGACACTCACAAACAAACATGAATATTTTCTTAAAGACCAGTGGTCAGCTTTGCGAATCAACCCTGCAGACGTATATACTTGAGAATGTTCTTAAAGGCCAGTGGTCAGCTTGACCCTGCAGACGTATATACTTGAGAATGTTCAAAGAGACCAGTGGTCAGCTTGACTCTGCGGACGTATATACTTGAGAATGTTCTTAAAGGCCAGTGGTCAGCTTGACCCTGCAGACGTGTATACTTGAGAATGTTCAAAGAGACCAGTGGTCAGCTTGACACTGCAGACGTATATACTTGAGAATGTTCAAAGAGACCAGTGGTCAGCTTGACCCTGCAGACGTATATACTTGAGAATGTTCAAAGAGACCAGAGGTTGTCTATATCTACAACGACATTGTCCTGCAACGGTACTAGTTTCTACTCTATCCATTTCTTGACTGATCAGTCAAATAACAATAAACATCACACAGAGGAATAGTGGTCTGTTGTCCGTCTTTCCTTCATTTCGTTTCCCTTAAGATATCTATATATGCAATGTTCTCTCTTTTAGTGAATTGAAGCTTAGTGGATAGTGACTCCGTCTATTAACCCCGACGTTCTGAGTTCGAATCACGCTGTTGACAGTTTGGTTGAAAATTGTTTTGCGTGGATTTTACAAAAGGACGATGGCACCACCCGTTCAGAAAGCAATGGCAAACTACTGAACGTAATAATGCCTAGAGAAATCACAAACAGCATTAAACAGCTGGGGTTGATTTGCAAAGTCCTGTAAAGGATATGCAATTAACTTTACATATTTATACGTTTCTAACATCTGTCTAGAATGACTGATGTATACTAATATGTAGTTTCGATTGAGATCAATAACAAATCAGAAAGATAAGAGTAAGACCGACTGAAAAATAATAATAATAATAATGCAGATAGTCAGTGGTGGCTCGTCATTAAGGGCCAGTGGGGTCGGATCCCACCAAAAATAATGTATAACGTGTATTTATTATTTTATAAATTAAAATATAGCAACCAAAAACCATGACTTATCCGGAAAAAATGTCTGGCCCCACCAACAAAAATGATCTCGAGCCGCCACTGAAGATAGTATTGATAATTTCTGGTAAAACTGTCAAGATATCATTTATTTGACAATATGTTCACATTTCAACAGTGATGAGTAAGCAGTTCACAGACTCTTGGCTTATCCGATGGAAGGACCGACACGACAAGGGAGAGAAAAGCTCGTCGCAAATGCAGGAAGCATCGACTTTTCACACGACTACACGTTTGAAGGCGATGACGAATGGAGAACTAATGCAGACCGATGGAAGGCCATTGAAGAGTTGCCCTCTATGTCCAGACATCTCTCTGAAAAAGATAACGGTCGATCCAGATCCATTCATCCAGTGACCGACAGGGAGTGCTCCACTTTGGTAGTAACGATCGTTAGCTTTTCACTCAACTCGTGACTCTCCTTCTAACGCAAGGGCTAACGAGCTACTAAATGAGCGGGGGTGGGGGTGGAGAGAGAGAGACGGAGCGAATTCTTAGATTATCGTTTCATTAAACTTTCAAATATTTGGGTCAAATCCATATCCACCACTGATTAGATTGTGAGTTTCATATGTAGAACTGAATAACTAGTTCATCTGTAGAGCTGAATAACTAGTTCATCTGTAGAGCTGAATTCCTATTGCATCTGTAGAATTGAATAACTAGTTCATATGTAGAGCTGAATAACTAGTTCATATGTAGAGCTGAATAACTAGTTCATTTGTAGAACTGAATTCCTATTGCATCTGTAGAATTGAATAACTAGTTCATATGTTGAACTGAATAACTAGTTCATCTGTAGAACTGAACAACTAGTTCATATGTTGAACTGAATAACTAGTTCATTTGTAGAACTGAATAACTAGTTCATCTGTAGAACTGAATAACTAGTTCATTTGTAAAACTGAATTCCTATTGCATCTGTAGAATTGAATAACTAGTTCATCTGTAGAACTGAATAACTAGTTCATCTGTAGAACTGAATAATTAGTTCATCTGTAGAACTGAATAACTAGTTCATATGTTGAACTGAATAACTATTTCATCTGTAGAACTGAGTAGCTTGTTTATGAGTAGAACTGAATAACTTATTCATTCATCCGTGGAACTGGATACAATCAGAAGAAGAAATATAACGTTTATATAGTATAAAAGTAGATTGCAAGCAGTGACAGCTGTATATCGTTGTACACATCTGTCTGAACCGATCAACGTTCTATCATACCACTCCTGGTCATGGGTTAATAAGTATAAATGAGAGCTATGTGTTACATATTTTTTTGCTAAAGATTACTCTTGGATCTACCCATAGCCAACTCTAATATTGGCCCGCATAACTGATCGGGGAAACCCTGACCTAGTTTGAGTTGGGGGCTGGATATCGTTTATGTATGATAGAACACTGCATGCCTTTTTGCAATTTTACTCAATTATATTGATGAAAAATATTAATAATACGGACATTCCTTATTGTTAAACTGAACTTGTTACATAATATAACTTCGATTTAGCATTTTGTGTTGATTTTAAAATGAATTTGTCTTTATACAACAATACTGGAATGCGAGGTCACGCGACGGTTGTGGACTTATTTCCTAGAATTTTTACCTGAGTCCGCTGGTCGTATGAGTTTATAGTTGGCTGTGTTCTACCCCAGACACCCTACCCTCCACACACATCTCCTCCTCTGATGGGATTCTCACCAATCTTGTCTTGTCTTTCATATTATGCGACTGCTGTGTATGTACCGGGTATACATATAACATAACATGAATTTAATGTTGTAATATCTTTATCTGTATTACTTCTGATGCTCGTCCATCACGGGTGATGATGTTCGTCCATCACGGCTGATGATGTTCGTCCATCACGGGTGATGATGCTCGTCCATCACGGGTGATGATGACCACACAATTTTCATCCAAGGAATGTAGTTGCGTTATGTTTGTTTGTGTGCGCATAAATGATTAATGAGCCCGATACGGACTTGAAATGTTTTAGTACAGTGTGAGAAAGGTATACTTGCACTTGTGGGGAGTTTTACTGCCTTTCTGTTTTGACGCTTTTGTTTCATCCGTGCTGTTCTACCTGCCTCGCAGGCCGAGCAACCGTGTCGGAGAAGTGTGCACCGGGCTGATCTGTCTTGATCAACATTCTCCCAGTTGTCAATATCTATGCTAAAGGATTTCATCGAGTTATTTCGTGTGTCTCTGAATCGCTTTTTCTGACCACCCAGTGAGCGTTTACCGCTATGCAGCTCACCATAAAAGTGTTCTTTGGGTATTCTTTAATCCTTCATTAGAGCCACATGTCCTACCCGTCGTGTCTGGCACTGCATCAAGGTTGTATAAATGCTGGGAAGAGCAACTCTTTTTAGGACCTCTGTGTCTGGGATTATATCCTGGATAAAATGGTGACTTGCGCGATGATTTGGTTTAAAGTGAAAAAGAGTTGCTCAGTACTCATATCAACATACTGGTAACATAAGATCAAGTGTGTATTTCTGTAATGCTTCCTTTGTCATGAAAATGACAATTATGGCACATCCTTGACAGGACGCCGCCATCAAACACAGTAAACGTGTCGTTGAGTTTCTAAGCGCCACTAATACGTTCAGTAGATTGTCTTTGTTTCCTGAATGGTGAGGTTTATTTTTTAACGTTCGTAAAATCTACGGAACAAATTTGCTTCCAAATTCCCTTCGCGGAGTTCGAACCAAGTACTCTTGGGTTGTGATTGAGCTCACTACCTCAAAGCCACAGACGTCCACGGACGTCTTCCTGATTAAGAAAGTGATCGAAGCACACATGGTTGCTCACCGAAGTACAATAGCGATGATCCTATCAATCAATCAATATATCTATAAATCAATAGTAGCTATATGTAGCAAAACAAATATCAATATATTTATGATGTATATATATATATATATTTAAATAGTCAGGGCCGTGCGGTATATTTTATCAGTATGATGCAAGCCTTCGAAATGCCTCCCCTTAAATGTTTTTTTCCTTAAAATAACCCTCAATTGCAATTTTGATTTTGCTACTTATGCCGCCCGCCCCTAACTGCACCGCCTGATGCGGCCGCCTCTGTGTATCTTTGCACGGTACGGTCCTGTAAATAGTATATCAGATGATATATATATATATATATATATATATATATATATATAGATATATGTAATACGCAATATAATCAACGTTACCACAAGATAGTTGTAGTTGAGTGATACAAACTCAATATACTGTGCTGTGAAATCGTCACTCCTGTTGTATCGTTTACAAAACCATTTGGTGGAAACTTTGCTGTGTATTGTTTTTGTATTTTGTAAAACTACAGTACTTTGTTATTACGTGTTTTGCCATTAATACAAACTCTGATGTCCAAAAATAATCGTGTTTAGAACCCCTGATAATTTATAACATGGGAAGTATTCAATAGTCTCACAAGAAAATTGAGACTTTTTTCAAATGTGCATTAGAACGATACCGTTTTTTTAATACGATACAATTTAAAAACACATACCATTTATATCTACAAAAGTTATCAGTATATCTACATTTTTAGTAAATATGCAAATAGTTACGATTGACAGAAATTGTCGATATGTACATTATACCATCATGCGAGAGAGAAATAATATGCAAATATTGAGTTAGCATTATAGGTTCTGCGGGTTCTGAAGATTCGAATCACCACTCCACTAAAGTAACAGGAGACGGGCCAGTTTAGAAGGCATGCCCATGAGGGATCAAATGGTTTCTGATTCACAGACTCTGATTTCCCCATTCAGTCTCACGTTTGGACAAACAAGTTAGATCGATTCATGGTCTGACGCTCTAGTTTACCCAGCCACTTTCAGCGCTGAACGAAACGCTGCTTGCATCTGAAGAGTGGTCCAAACTACACTTTAAAAACTGCATTAACCAAATTGCATCTCATGATGTCAACGATAGTCTTGCGATTAGACGTATGGGTTACTGATTGGTGAGTATTGAGAACTTGCATCGAACCTCACGTTCTAACTAGACTATTGTGCTTTCATATGAAGACTGTCTGATCGTCTGGAACAATTACTTGGAGACTGCTTGAGGTCGTTAGACGTCGTAGGATATTTATGTAGAAAAGGAACTCAGTTTTTGGAGGATCCAGTTTTCTTTTTTTAGTTGCTTGATGTATTTTTTTTTATATGCAACGTCAATAACCTTTAAATCTGTTGGGAAATAAAGTTACAGTATATCAACACGATATACCGGCAAAAAGGCCGGCCACGCAAAAGATGGACCTCAGAGATAACAGAGGCGTAGAAAGAGACTATCTACGAAGCGCATACTAGGGCCCGTTTTAGAAATCTCTTCCTGACCTGACGCTGTGAGGCATACAGGATTCGAGAAAGAAAGAAAGATGGAACAAAAAATGAAAAAATCTTTACTACAAACTTAAAAAACGCCAGGATTGTGCGTAGTAGAATCTGGATCTCAGTCATCACTATATCAGATTCAATAAGATTTCATTATCAATATAGGGGAAGACTGCAGTAAAACTATGTAGCAATTGTAAAAACATGTAAAAACAAAGTACTGTAGGCTTACAAAATACAAAAACAATAACAATACACAGCAACGTTTCGACCAAAAGGGCTTTATCAAGCAAACGATACACCAGAAGTGAAGAAATTCACTTCTTATACGGTGCACAACATATAGAATCAAACAATAAATTTCTAACTGCCCTAAAATGTCATTAACTAAGATTTCATTATATTTTGTTTTTATTATAATCCTCTCGTAAGAACAGACAACTTGTGATTTATAGCATCGTCACAAGTTGAACTTCAGATAAGCTAGGAAAATACATATATATAATGAAGACACCTATGACAAGTAATGCAGATATCCCCCTGGAATCCTAAATTATAAAAAAAGAACATTTCACATATTTGAGTAGCAATTTGTGTTTTATTGAAAATGTAAAAAAAAAAAAAAAAGCACATTTATGTTACATATTGTAAAAACAACACTATCTTTTCAAAGTGGGAAAAATATGGAACTGTATGTTATACAGTTTAAATACTAAACTAAGTTACGATTTTTCAATTGAAATGTATCAATAGCACTCTGAATTATGTCAGCGAGTGTTGGAAAATGACTAATTGAAATGTATCAATAGCACTCTGAATTATGTCAGCGAGTGTTGGAAAATGACTAATTGAAATGTATCAATAGCACTCTGAATTATGTCAGCGAGTGTTGGAAAATGACTAATTGAAATGTATCAAAAGCACTCTGAATTATGTCAGCGAGTGTTGGAAAATGACTAATTGAAATGTATCAAAAGCACTCTGAATTATGTCAGCGAGTGTTGGAAAATGACTAATTGAAATGTATCAATAGCACTCTGAATTATGTCAGCGAGTGTTGGAAAATGACTAATTGAAATGTATCAATAGCACTCTGAATTATGTCAGCGAGTGTTGGAAAATGACTAATTGAAATGTATCAATAGCACTCTGAATTATGTCAGCGAGTGTTGGAAAATGACTAATTGAAATGTATCAATAGCACTCTGAATTATGTCAGCAGTGTTGAAATGACTAATTGAAATGTATCAATAGCACTCTGAATTATGTCAGCGAGTGTTGGAAAATGACTAATTGAAATGTATCAATAGCACTCTGAATTATGTCAGGAGTGTTGAAAATGACTAAAGATATAGAAAGCAATTTGAATGCATTCGAAAATAGATGTCTGCGAAAAATAATGACCACAAAATGGGACGAATTCAGAAGTGATGAAATGTCTGGTCAACCACTAGTAACAACTATTATTAGAAAGAGAAGATGGAAATATGTTGGACATAGCTTGTTTGAAATGATCAAAAAATAACAAAGCAGGCAGTGGAGTAGGAAGCAAAGGGTTCAAGAAAGAGAAAACGTCCAAGGGAAACCCTGGAACGAACTTTACTGAGAGTCAAGAAATATCGGGCTCAATTCCATGGAAGAGATTTATCGAGTTGACTAGAACAGAGCGGTATGGAGAAATTACTTGCAGGCCCTATGTAGCGTATAACGGTACGAGAGGACTATATGAAATGACAATCGTGGCATATCCCAAAGGACGTAGCCATCAACCACAGGAGGAATATATACAAGTATAATAACCATTTCTAAGCTATGAGGTGTATTGGAGAATACTGTGTTAGGCCAGTTATTTTCATTGACCGTCTGCACACGACGGGTGATATGGTCAACATCACTCGGGATAATGTTCTAACTTGACCAACTCGTTCAAAGAATTGACTTGGATATTTCTGGTCCCTCTCAGTAAAATTTCATTACATTTTGGCTGACAGTAAATGAAATAACAAATAAATAATACTTTTAAATATAATGATTATATCGCTCGTGTGTTGATGGGGTTTGCAAGGGGGCAAAGAATAGTAAAACTGCGACTTACAAGGCATGTCGTAAGAGGCAACTGAGGTATAGCCTGGGGAAGCTACACTAGTACATAAAAATTCATCGCATAAATCGGATGTGCTGGCCTACTTGTAGGCGCATAATTGGTACAGTGTACAATCGCTCGGGTCACATACAAGTCACAAATAGTGGTCAAGAAGTGGTCGATATGGAACGCTCGAAGAATAAGAAATATAATGATTAAATACAAAACCATTTGTTGATATTATCTTTCAATTTGTTGTCATTCAGGTAGGATATTCTTTGTTTAAATTACCTCGTCAAATGACAGCTTATTCATTCCAGGTGACATTTGAAGTTTAAACTGGGTCTGGTCTTATAATAACATGAAATCGATACAGTCATACTTAACGTCATTTTTGTCGCGTGTACCGGCGTGACTTGCTGGTATTTTTGGTATACAATTGTCATCTCTCAGGGGCGGACAGGATAAAGCTGTAGTAGTTCCTATCAAAAATCTATGTTTTCTTTAAGCTTTATTTTTAGTTAGTGTTGTCTTTTTGTTTAAAAAAACTGATTTCAAATGGCGTATGTCAACTTTTGACGCAACACGTGAAAACAAAGTACTGTAGTTTTACAAAATACAAAAACAATACACAGAAACGTTTAGACCAAAATCCTTTATCAAACAAAGGATACAACAGAAGTGTACAAATTCACTTCTGTTGTATCATTTGCTTGATAAAGGCTGTTGGTCTAAACTTGTGTGTACTGTTTTGTATTTTGTAAACTTACAAGTACGTTGAACATTGTACTGTGTTTTACAATTCTAAGTTTCAATACTCGAACGTATTTTCAAGACGATCGCTTTATAAGCAAGGACTACTAACGAAATGTACAAATTCGACTTTTATTGTATCTTTGGTGATGAAGCATGTTAAATCTAAGTACTTATTACTGTTTTCATATTTGTAAATATTACAGTACTTTTATGTCACCATTGCTAATGTTTTACTGTAGTCTTCCCTTATATCGATACGTCTACTTTTAGTATTTACCCTAAGAAAAGAACAAGTTGATTTTAGATCTGGGAGAAGCTGCTTAAATCAAGTAATTAAACAAAGACATATATTGGAGAAACATATTGAACAGCAAACTTATAAATTTGAATGATTTCAGCACAAACGCTCAGTTTTACGATGTATTGCTGGTCAGGGTACTGTAGAGAGCACATCCTGCAGTCATATCTATCATACATACACTAACGAAACAAAACATGGCCTCATGAACAAAGCCTACAGAGCAAGCTATGGGAAACTCTCGAAGAACTCCAACTAACATGCAGCTTCATAGAGGCAACCCATCTTATGGTTTAGACGAGCATACGAAACCGAACGGAAAGAAGAAGAAGACACATTTTTACTGGTATAAATATTCCAACACTCGCTTCTTAGAAGCGTGGTCCAGGTTCAGTTCCACAGGGAAAGTATTATTTTATCTCCTACCGCAGCGATTTTCAGGTGAACTCAGCATCAATTGGGTACCAGATAAGTTGTGAGTACATCATCCATAGTGTTCCGATGGTTAATGAAAAATACGTACCTTACACCGTATTTCCCATTATATATGTGATAGGATATGAAAATGGTATGTGAAATTTTTTTAAACAATAAATACTTCAGGAAGTGACCATGTATACACGTCTTCGATATAATTAAAACTGCACTGAGATGGACACCAGAAGGTAAACGAAAAATGGAACACCAAAAACGACATAGAGGAGAAGAATAAAATAAGATGTGAAAGAAATGAATCACAGCTGGAGAACACAATATAGAGGATGGCCAAGAATAGAGAAGAAATGTGTGCACGTGTTGCTGTTTTAAGCGAAGTTTACGTCACAGGCTAGAGAGAGAGAGAGAGTTGAGAGAGAGAGAGGAAGAGAGAGAGAGAGAGAGAAGATACAATTAGCAACCACAATATCAGAGCTAATATCCACATTGATGTTACTATACCATATGTTATATTAATACAGTGGGGCGAATTAGCGTAATGCATAAGCGTTCACCTCTCGTCTCTGACACAAGAGTGTTGTGGGTTTAATCCCACATTCAACGTTCCACGTGTGAGAAAAGGAGTTATCCCTCATACCTCCTGCATACTACGAACTAAAAATGTAAAGTGAAGTGACTTCATACCACAAGGTCGGAAAAGCCTACGGGAAATTGTATATGTTATTAATACCAGTGGCGGCTCGTGATCATTTTTTCTGGTGGGGCCAGACATTTTTTTCCTGATAAATCATGGTTTCTTCTTCTTTTTCTTCAGCGATCTCTGGTCATGCACTTAATTTACTACAGATAACAAACTAGGCAGTCAGCTTCAGGTCTGTCAGGTTTCCCCAAAGCTTAGTTTTTAGGTCGACTGGGTGTGGCCACATGTTGCTTCTCAGCTCACACAGGAGGACAGTCTTGCAGGATATGTACTGATGTCTGTTATGCCTGCTGACACTAAATCATGGTTTAAGGTTGCTATATTTTCATTTATAAAATAATATATACACGTTATACATTATTTTTGGCGGGCCAGCCCACTGGCCCTTAATGACGAGCCGCCACTGATTAATACAACAGTTACAAAATCAACAGAAATGTCATGTGAACTATCAACAATAAAACCAACAGTAATGTCGTGTACTGCTAAGTCAAGTAGTCATAAGATCAAGTGTAACGAAGAGTATAATATCAGTTTTTTTAATGAACTGTAAGGACATTTTGAATGTCAATCGTAACATGATCAACAATATCGATTACAGTGTCATCCTTCACATTAACCTACCGGAAGATTGTTGATTTTATAAAGAAAGATAATGAATTTCATATTTATTCTAGGATCTCTGGTTAACAGTGTCATTGTATTAATCATCGCCCTCGGCACGAACTCCAGGACTTTGTTAAGTGAAACATGACACCAATAGGATGAGAACTATTGCCTTCAGATATGGTAGTGTATCTGCATCTAAAATTGACTAGCGTGAATCTCCAACATTTGTTGTCTGTTGTCATAGGGAATTCCACGCGACTTTTGTTTGTTCGTGACTCGATGTTTAATTTCCACTTGTAGTGTTGTTTTCTTGTTTTTATATGAATATATTTCACTGGGGCTTGCAGTATGTGTGAGTGTTCATAAATTTGCTGGAGCCTTCATTTTCTTTGTGATCGGTTTCATGTGTTCAGTATAAACTATGAGATGGGTTGCTTCTGTGAAGCTGCACGTCAACTGAAGTTCCTCGAGGGTTCCTCATATCTTGTAAGTTATGTTTGTAAGGTTATTTTGTAGGAACCTTATAGCTGACCGAATGAAAACATAAATACAACACAGTTTTGTTATGACAGTGTCAAGAAATAAACAACAGAACAGAAACTTCGATCTCGTGGTAACTGCAGGTATGGTCTCACGGTAACTAAAGTTCATCTCTGAAGGTAAGAAAATTGAAAGTAAACAAAAGTAGTTAATCATTTTTGCTTGTAGGATACCAGAAGTAGATTAGCAAACAACTGATGGAACAACTGATGGAACAACTGATGGAACAACTGATGTTTTTGTTTACGTTCGTTCTTGTTAACCACTTTTTGTAATCTGTGGGGTTTGTGCTGAAAAAGTAAGTACGTTGCGCACCACTTAGGCTCCTGCTTCATGTAGAACAGGCAGATCCGAATTTCGACCAAATTGTATGCACGTTATCCAACATGGCATGCATTTATACAAACAGGTAACTGTAAGAATTTGCATACAGAAAAATCACACTTGAAAGTACCCCAACTGGACTTATACGGTAGTATAGTATGCTCTCTGATTGATATTAGGCGCTGACTCCTGTGAGAAGAGCTGAAAAATGTTAGTGACTTTAAATTGAAGTTTCTAGTTATCTGCCACTTCTAGTCATGAAAGTGAGAATTGCACGCTTCATTAGATCTTCATTGTCCTGGAATCCTGTGATTGAAACCGCATCAATGTCTACGCGAAGACACCAGGACAATAACTATCCTGTAGTGAACCATTTCTCCGGTTTTAGTTTGATCTGACAGGAGAGATCATGTTACAACCCCGACTGTATAACTTCACATACCCCTGACCCCTAATCTCTCTTGTGTCCCGAGAAGAAAAACTCATATCATTATAATGCGTTCTAAATAATCTCTCTCCCAGGGAACAAATTGTGTTCTATTTTCATACCCAGCCTTGCATTATAGGTATTTCGTCGTGAAAAGTGTAACCAGGAGCATTGGCAGTCGCCTGCGAGCTACCGTATAGTCTACGTTCTCCGAATGTGGTATCTTCAGCTGTCAAGGCATTTGATCTTCAAAGACAGAACTGATGGGAAAACAGGGCACCGTGAGTAAAGCAGATGAAAACCTCTATTGTGTCTCCGCTAGAAAGGTTTATCCACCACTATCCTTCAACCAGACGACCGGATCCGTGTGTTATTATTAGAGCGGCCTCTACGTCGATGATAAATGCTACAGAAATGTATAAACCGCTTGTAGAATTTGTTTCAATGAACGATGCTGTCTTCTCGATTCTGAAATATGAATCTAGTAATTTGATATGCACTACTTAGTCAATTTAACTCTGCTTCGTGTCTTGTAGTTATTCGATACTGTCGGTACGAAGAGATTTCTGTAGCTATTGTCTTGTCATATTTGATGTCTGACATGAAGCTCGTGCTGACAAAGAATAAGGATTAAGTGAATTAAAGTAATATCAATTTCATTCTCACTTTGGCGCATCATAAAGAAAAGAGAGATTAAATCGTTTTGGGAAAAAAGGAGAAAAAAAGATACAGCGCAAAGGAAAGACAGGTATAAGGTGTATAGAAAGACAATCATTCGTGCTATAGAAAGACAATCATACATTCTATAAAAACATTATACATTCTATAGAAATACAATCATACAATATATAGAAAGATTATCATACATTTAATGAAAAGAAACTCATAAATTATATAGAAAGACAATCATACGTGTAACATTATATAGAAAGACAATCATACGTGTAACATTATATAGAAAGACATTCATACATGTAACATTATATAGGAAGACAATCATACATGTAACATTATATAGAAAGACAATCATACGTGTAACATTATATAGAAAGACAATCATACATGTAACATTATATAGAAAGACATTCATACATGTAACATTATATAGGAAGACAATCATACATGTAACATTATATAGAAAGACAATCATACATGTAACATTATATAGAAAGACAATCATACCTGTAACATTATATAGAAAGACAATCATACCTGTAACATTATATAGAAAGACAATCATACATGTAACATTATATAGAAAGACAATCATACATGTAACATTATATAGAAAGACAATCATACATGTAACATTATATAGAAAGACAATCATACATGTAACATTATATAGAAAGACAATCATACGTGTAACATTATATAGAAAGACAATCATACCTGTAACATTATATAGAAAGACAATCATACCTGTAACATTATATAGAAAGACAATCATACATGTAACATTATATAGGAAGACAATCATACATGTAACATTATATAGAAAGACAATCATACATGTAACATTATATAGAAAGACAATCATACCTGTAACATTATATAGAAAGACAATCATACATGTAACATTATATAGAAAGACATTCATACATGTAACATTATATAGAAAGACAATCATACCTGTAACATTATATAGAAAGACAATCATACCTGTAACATTATATAGAAAGACAATCATACATGTAACATTATATAGAAAGACAATCATACATGTAACATTATATAGAAAGACAATCATACCTGTAACATTATATAGGAAGACAATCATACGTGTAACATTATATAGAAAGACAATCATTCAATGTGTATAATAATACTTATATACCGCATAGAAAACGTCTACACAATTTAATATTATAATCATTTCTTGCACCGTCTCACTTGGTTGATAATGAATCTCCACAAGTTTATGTTCTTTGTCACTACTATCAATTCCGATGTTATAAACAGTTTATGCCATGAGGTTAAGTCTCTTTGTTGTCCCCTGTTTATTCTTCCACTAATTTTGCTAGATGTTGCAATGCGTTCATCTGACGCTAATATAAAGGACAACCTGATTAATCAATTTAATTCATCGATTAATGTCAAACAACCTTTCTAGTTCAAGTAACGTGGAATGTAAATACTTTTGTTTTCCATGTTACAAATTAATCAACTAATTAAATGGTAAAATTGTGTGTGTATGTTTTTCTTGTCTATCTGTATTTTATTCGTCTCCAGTTCGACACATAATGTTTCAGCTGACGATTTCCATTGTTGTCGATCTGCTGTATTTCTATTAATTGTTTTCCACCTCAGGCCACAATCTTTAAATTTTCTTTCATCACTCTTCTCCAATTTTCCTTTGGACATCCATGTCTTCTTGTTCCCTACCGATGTCCATCAGAGTTCAGTCCTAGCTAATATCCCTACTGGCATATGAAGTATGTGCTCACTCCATCTCCATCTTTGTCTTTTAATGATGTTTACAAACGATGCACAGTTTCTTCGTTTCGAAAATTATTCATTTGCTTTCTTATTTTGCCAAAACATTAGCAGAACTCTTCTTTAAATTTCTTTAAAGTATTACCAACTTGTGTATGATGTTGTGGCTCATTTTCCAGCATTCGCCATCGGAAACTGTTTATGAATATTTTCACAACTGTTCAATCCAACGTGTTGTAAACACAATTAACCATTTATTTAGCAATTATTAAAATGTTTTAAAAGGTTGCCGAGAAAAAAAATAAGGAAAGAAAGACCAAGTAAAACTGTCAGACACAAGATAAGTAAAGAATATATTTCCTGTGATACGGAACAGTATGCAAGACTCAGTAAAACTCTGTACAGAGCTGAAATGCATGTGAGTGGGGTAGGCAGAACTTGCATAGTGTCATACACAACATCCAGAGGTATCTTCCAATGTATAGATTGAGAACTGCTGATGTATATACTCACGGCGTCACATTTCAGTATCTGATTGCGCGATATGATTGTTATATACATACCACTTATGCATCAGATATCAGTGTTCACAAACAACATATACAACATGTATCAATAGGAGACTGAGTAACGATAGTGAACACGTAAACAAAGTCTAGTTTACTCATAAATATATAGCCTGTTGTCGAAAGTTGTTTACGTCACGTATGTATTTTGTAACTAAGCTTACTTCACTATACAACTGACACACTACACTATGACCCATGCATACTATTGTTAATGCTAAAATAAACCTGTGCATAAGGTAGCTTCATAACACATTTCCTGTCACTGAAACTTCTACAACTACAGCACTGCTAACGAATTTTCTGTGAAAATAAATCTCTTTGAAGTTCACAGAATCAACACAAGCAAAGTTAATTCTCTCAAGTCAGTGAAATGATGAACTGCCTCGTCTCCTCCAGTCACTTAGTTATTTAGGAATACATTTATACTGTTAGTAGAAACATGTCAAGAGTAATGAGTAGTTTTCTGAATCTTGCCTTTGACTGTTTCAACTATTTGATCCTCAACTTGTTCGACTGTTTCAGATTGATTCTGGCCTGCTGTACTCGTTTCTAATTTTTGTCCGGCTGGTCTGTTTTCATATTTCTTCTGAAACCATGCAACTGAATGTTATTTATTTGATTCTGAGCATTGTACTGACTTTTTCAATTCTTTGATTTCTGAAACTTGCCTGGACTGTTTGCTAGTGTTTGACGTTCTGATCGAAGGATATTTTCAGCACGTATTACTTTTGTCATGTGTTCAAGAAAACATATCATCTATGGGTCTATCTGGAATATAATACTATACAGTAAATTACTTAATAGTAACACTAATATTACGCATGGAAATACAAGTAATATACGCTGGTAATGGGGAAATCGAAGAGACAACTTGTATTTATATATTTCAATCATTCTCTTTCTGTGATTAGAAGAAGTTTGGTGATGTTATATCGTTATGTCTGCCGCTAGAGGAGAGTCCAGGTGTTAGTCTTATAGTTCTTTGTTGGACTTTGTTTGGATCGAGGACCTGGTTATGTTTATCTATGATTGTAATAGATTTGGACTGGATGTGCCAGGGCCGAGGACATTTCTTAGCCACATTTGTTTTTGTTTTTCCGTTACAATAAAAATTGCTTCCCAAATAGGGGAACAATTCTGTTATTTTTATAATTTAGGACTTCTTCTTTTGTCGTCCCACTGTTACCGGTTTGTTGCCCAGTGTCGTGTTTTCTGTTTTTGTCTTGCGCTGTTCTGGTGGCTTGTGTGATTGCTATTTTTTGCTATAATTTAGGATTCCAGCGTGATATCTGCATTTTTGTGATAGGTGACTTAATTTTTATTTTTTTAAATGTCTTTTTTCATAGCTTATGTGCAGTGCAACATTTAACGTAATTGATGAAGTTGTCTGTTTTTCTTTCTATGATTTGGTTGTTTTTACTTAACAAAACAATATAATTCGTTTGCAAAATCCCAAAACTTCCAGTTGATTATAAATATGCAAGTCAATATATATATATATATGAATGTGTGTGTGTATGTTTGTGTGTACACAGTCTCTTTCTTCTGACTATAACACAGCGTCATTAACCCTCGCTAACTTCTAGATGTGAAAGCCATCAATCGATTCTTTAGTCCACGTAAACATTCGTCAACTTCCGAAACTCTCCGTGCTGAGAATTCCCCTCTGACAGGTTTGTAATGACTTCCACCGTGTTCTTTGTCTTCTGACTGTCTATTTATTAACTTCCGCCTACCGTTCAGTCAGTTAGCCTGGTCTTCATGACTGACAAGTATTTATCTAAGTCGTCTCGCCCCTCGTCATGTTTGAACCTCAATCTTGTACTACAACATTGTTTTAGTACCATCAATAACTCAATATTAGTTGCTACTTTATTTGGTTTTTGTCTTGCAGTTGTTCTTCAGATTGTAGATTCTGTCTACATGTCGATGTGTCCGCATGTCTGTCTTCTTCTTTGCATTCAGTTTCGTATGCTTGTCTAAACCATGAGATGGGTTGCCTCTATGAAGCCGCATTTCAGTTAGAGTTCCTCAAGTGTTCCCATAGCTTGGTCTGTAAGCTTTGTTCATGAGGCCATGTTTCGTTTCGTTGGTGTCTGTATAATGGATATGAGTGCAGGATGTGCTCTGGAGTCCTTGTTTCTGTTTGACAAGCACACTGTGCAGTCTGGGCAGGCTTTATTCTGTGCATGTGATAGTTGAGCCTGCAGTGACCTGTTCTTATGCGAAAGATTGTTGTGTGTTGTTTCCTGTTTAGTCTGCTGATGGGATCTTGTGGGTGTTTGTTGATGGTTTGTTGCCTCCACAACTCTTTGGATCTTCGCTTGATATGTTTCTTGATTTCTGGTAGTGACACTGGGTGTTTGTGTAGTATCAACTTTGTGTCTGTCTGTCTCTCTTGATGTTTATTTGTTACCCAAGTTACCCACCCTTTGTTATATGTGAGTTATGCGATGAGAACGGAAGTACGTTGCTCCTTCGTTAGACGTCTGAAACATGTAAGACAGGCACATTCGAATGTTCATTAATTTAGATATCTAATATGTCTGTCCAACAATCTAGCTACCTACCTGCTTTTCTTTTTTGTGTCTGTCTTTCTATAGAATAGTCGCTTCATCCGTCTGCCCAAACGTCCGTCCGTCTTTTGTTAGGTCGATTCATTAATTATTTCGGAATCACAAACAATAAATAAAAATATCAAATATCCATACAAACATTGATTAAAAGCTCTGGAATTCAATGAACACAAACGTACATTCATATATATATATATATATATATATATATATATATATATATATATATATATATATATATATATATAAGCTTTATTTCATTTCTACACTTCCTCAAAGACCTAAGCAAAACGGGCCAGGTCATTATATTTCGCCTACGTACCGGACACTGGAGACTCAACAAACATATATATAGACTAGAAATAAGTCAAACAGCTCTCTGATAGTGTCAGCAGGCGGAACAGACACCGAATGGAGCTTGTCCTGCAAGATTGTCTTCTCCTGTGTGAGCTGAGAAACAATATGTGGCTGCCACACCCAGTAGACCTAAAAACTAAGCTTTGGGGAAACCTCACAGACCTGAAGCAGAGCCAACTATAAACTTGTACGTGCTTCCCCGTCAATTGCCTGGTCTAGTTATCTAGAGTTGGCTGTGCCTGAAGCTGACAGCCCAGTTTGTGGTCCTCATTAAACTAAACGAATGACAAGATATCGCTGAAGAAGAGGACAAAAACATTTCTAAACTTGATTGAAGATCAACTACTTGGCTGATAACAATTTGTTTAACTAGCTGTGGAATCACCACAAACGACAAGTTAACTGCCAATTATATTAAAAATGTTATAAAATTACTTGACGAGTGCCTCTAAAAAAAAACTCTTAGTAAATAAATATCAGTTGTTAATATTTACATTATAGGATTGAGTGGTCAACTATTTCTCAAACTAAAGAACATGAGAGTAATCCCCGCTAAGACAAGACATGTTTCCTAGTGGGAGTACAATTTATTATAACATAAAAACACAAGCTACACACTGAGCGAGAACAACGTTTGAAGGCAGGTCTAATTTCTACGTAAATATTCCCACATCGACCCCCTATCTGGCAAACTTTTAACAAGATATACTATACGTAATTATGTATCGCAACACTAATCTAGAATAAATATTCAGAATTCAAATTATTATTTGTAGAAGAACACTACACTTGAGATGAAAGTGTTCGAGTTACTGTGTGCTAATATCGAGGGAAAATATTTGACTTTGTCTGTATGGTGAACATGAGTACTTGGATGCTCAAATCATTATTATATAGATAAACACGAGCTTCTGTATGTTTGAGTCCATTTTTTTACTGTTCGCATGTTATGAATTAAGACGTGGTCATAGATACTAGTATGGAGTCTCTAACTGATTTTGCCTGAAGGCTTGCTTTCCTTATAACCAGTGTCCGTCGCCTATCGGGCTAGTCTTACACCAACATCAGAGGTACTTGTAATTTATATTCCAAACTAAAGGATTACTATTTCCTGCGGATCGTTCAGTTCAAATGTGTATTTTTTTCCTGAGATACCCAGGATTGTTGACGAAGCTACGAAGATCGTGCTTTGTGCAACACTCGCGTCAGGTAGCTTGCCGTTTCTGCAGAATGGGATGGAGCCATATGGGCAAACCCGGTTAAATTAAACCAATCCTTCGCATTTAGACCATTTTTTTGGTGATGGGCTTCATTGAAGAAGCTATTTGACGATGAAGAACTTCTTCAGACTAGACGATACATTTGTTAGAGAAAGTGATGGGGATATATACAAAGTAGAGACACACACACATTTAGAAATTAGACAAAATAAAAACAAATATAAGTTGAAATCTTGCCCGCGTTGTTCCGGGCCCACACGGGAAGCAAAGAATAGTACCACTGCGACCTACAAGGCCTGTCGTACGAGGCGACTGAGATAGGTTTTTTTTCCGATCCATAAGCACTTGAGCTTTTCAGCTCTTCGGCTCGGTGCCATGGACATCGTAACCCTTCGGTTCGGTACCACGAACACCGTAAATCTGGGGAATCTGTGGCTTTTTCTGCCATCCCGTGGAATTGAACCCGCACACACAGAGGGATAGTCACCCGCAGTCCAACGCGCTACGAACACGCGTGGAGACGGCGAGATAGGGCTAACGCAAGCTACTATTTAAATAAAGCGTCGCAGAAATCGAATGTGCTGACCTACGTAGGCGCATAACTGCCACAGCGTATAATCGATATTAGGCTCAGACCACATACAAATCAAACAGAGTGGTTAACAAGTGGTCGATATGTAGCATTCCAAGAAGAAGAAAAAGGTTGAAATTAAAAAAAATAAATACTAAGAGAAATAGATACGACTCAGTAAAAATTAAATAAAAACGAATAAATAAAAACTAAGAGAAACGAGAAGAAAAAATAGATCGTGTTAATACTGTTCATGATAACTACAAAAATCCCATGTTAAATAAATAGAATTAAAGTAAATTTTCTCAAAAGATTAGCAGAAACAAGACCGTAACAGAAAACTACAACAGAACAAGGCGGTCGGCTTTTCTAACGAACAGTAAATGTTACTACATTACATCCATCGACCTTTACATCAAACATTGAACAAAGCAACGTTGATCTGAAGCCAAACTTGCCATTATGCAGCACATATTTACCCACCTTTAGATAGTCTCACGCAGACTCGACATGTACCCTATGTCAAGAAAGAAGACATTTTAGAATGAATAAATTGCCAATGTTGACTGTTCTTCTCCAATTACCCAGGTGCCATTTGTCTACCGCCGGTCATCTTGTCATGTGAGCTTCCGGACATTCAATTTCAAATCCCGTTCGCCAGCACGATAGTTACGACTGGCTCCATTCTCTATTAGGATACTAGATGGGTGTATGGAGGTAGTAGAAATGTCATATTTATGAAAGTAGTGTTGTTGTTGCTACAATATTGCAACTTATATATATAAGTAAAGTAAAGGAACCCTTTCATACCTCGTGGTATATAGGTCAATACAGTGTTAGGCATGTATTTTTATTGACCGTCGGTCAACATCACACCGGCCGCTTTTACTTTCCCAGAGCATCACTAGTACCCAGTTGAGGCTGGGTCGACCTGAGAGCCGTCGCGGTCGGGAAAATTCCATGCGCATTGCGGGAGCTGAACCCAGACCACCAACCTTGCGAAGCCAGTTCACTAACAACTACGCTACAGCGGCTCTCATATATATTTATATTTATATATAGATTTCAGTCAAACCTCCTTAATCGCCTCTTACGACATGCGTGGCAGGTAACAGTTATTCTATTCTTTACATCCCAAATTTGGGCCCCGGTAACCACTCGGGCGTCTAAAAGATCTCAGAAAATTCACTATACAGAATCTATTACAGAAGTTTAATAGAGATTTGTTACAGTAGATCTCATATCATTGTAAAATATACCTGATAATTGTCTGACTGGCAAAAGACGGCACAATACTACCTCAACCTCATATAAACATACAATATAACGAGACATTTCGCTATAAAACACAAAATGAAGTAGGAAACGGAACATCATGGGCACCATACAAACGATAGACATTACCATCATCATCAAGGTGCGTCTCCTTTATAGGACGTTGAACTCTTTACAGCACATCTGAAATTCACACTCTGTCTCTAGCCAGTTCACCCACTTCGTCGATGGTCATATTCATGGTTTCTTTAATATCTTGGAGCCATCTTCTTCTTGGTGTGCCTCTGCGTCCTAGGATCCTGCCCTCTAATAATATTCTATCCAGATCACCGTGACGCTTAATGTGACCAAATTATCTAATTTTCCTGTATAGTATGTTGTTTATCAGCCAATTGTCTTTAACATTCAGTTCTTTTAGTACATCAGTGTTCTTTCTTTTTCTGTCCATGGTATTCGTAAGATCTTTCTGTAGCATTTAGTTTCGAAGGACTGGATTTTCGTTTTTGTTGATTATACATTACCAGAACAATAAAAAAGAACAAGTCGTAATATACAGACTTCATACTAGCCATGACAAACATAAATACTATATATTTTTCAACAAGATATGAACTTCTGAAGAGTGGGACTACTGTAATAACAAAACAGATTCTCAACATCTTTATACAAATATGTCCAATATAGGTGGAGACCAAAAAGTATATTTAGTCGACACCAGGGTCGTTGCTGTAAGACATGATGTTTGATATCTCGACTACCTTAGAACTAGAGAACATTAACAGGTAGAACACTTTCTTTGTACGTATTTAAGTTGACATATAAGCGAAAACCAATAATAATTATAATAATGGTCCGTCCATTGCAAGCAATGATGACAGCAGACACAGGAGTGTGTTGTTGCACATCTCTGATGTGTGTGGAACTGACTGTAGAGTTCAATCTTAAAACACAATTCCCCTATACATGATCAAGGTTGGACAAGTGGGTGTTGCTTGTTCTGTATCTTCGCTCAGTTCGCTTTCTCAGCTTCTCAACAGTACAACGACCTCAGCTGCTCAACAGTACGACGACCTCAGCTCACTCGAACTCAGACAGTACGACGACCTCAGCTGCTCAACAGTACGACGACCTCAGCTCTCAACAGTACAACGATTCTCAGCTTCTCAACAGTACAACGATTCTCAGCTTCTCAACAGTACGACGACCTCAGCTGCTCAACAGTACAACGACCTCAGCTATGCGAGTTAATTTTGTTTTGTTGCAACGCCACATTTGGCGATCTTGCGCAAGCTATTCCCAGCACCTTGTGTCTATATCGAAATATTTCAAATACACTTTAAGGGTTTCTTTAAAGCATTTTTTCTGCCCACCAACCGATAATCTGTTCCCTTCAAGCTCGCCATACATAAACTGTTTTGTGATGCGTGTATCATGATTTCGAGCAAAGTGATCGGCCATCTTACCTGAGCCTTCTGCAACAGGGTGTTGCTTCTTAGAATCTTGGTACCTCTGACGACTTCTGTAACGAAGAATAAGCTGACATTGTCTACCTCTTATTTATTTGACCTTACATTAAAAATATGATTATAATTTATGCCAAGCGTGAAAATGTTTAATTTTCCCCTACAACAGAAACGTCAGTTTTCATTTGTTAAAGCTAATTTTAAAATATGATTAATCATTCTATTTAACAAAAGAAAAACAGTTTTACAGCGAATAAATATAATAATATTCAAGAAAATGATAATCAATGTGTGATTAGAACTGACAGCAGGGTCAATAATTTGAACTTACAGCTGAACAAATAAATGCGCATAAATTGTTACCTTCCCTATGTGAATGCAATTTTACTTTTATTGTGACATTAGCAACACGCATAAATGGTGACATTGAAAATGCGATTAAATTGAGACCTCGAAAGTGCATATAAGTTCTGGCCTTGAAAACGTGCATGGATTGTGATCTGGAATATATTATAGATGTTGACCTTCAAAATGTCATTGGATGGCAGTGGCCATGAGCTTGTATGATTGGAGGTTTGTATAGGTCAGTTTACGGGACCCGTAGAAGTGCTAACTGTGAAATCTTCCATATCCAATACCACTTTTTGACCAGACAGCATAAGTTAGATTTTACAACCCGCCCGAGTGGTTACTGGGGCCAAAATTGGGGTGTAAAGAATAGAACCACTGTTACCTGTCATGCATGTCGTAAGAGGCGACTAAGGAGGTTGGGAGTGGGTCTAGCTACCCCACACAGTAAAAAACACTAGATGGCTACAGAACGGAGAGCGAACCGAGTAAACGCTGGCTGAAACCGGACACATCGTAGAAGGATAAACATCAAATCTCCAAATGGTGCTAAAGATGTGACGTAAAACACACCAATGCTAAGGCTGCATGAATCAGATTTCTACATGAATAGAATTAATAGGGAGATCTGGTACATCGGTCAGGGCGGTGATCACGAGTGAGAGTTTTATCAACCAAAAGTAATTAACAATAGGAACATGAAAGTGTACTTTAGTATCATATAGAGCCAATATGCTAAATGAGAGTGAATGATGGACAATGAATAATCACATAAAAAGACCAACAGAAGTCGATGAGATTTGGTTTGACATGAGAATTTTAAGACTATTCAGATAACATGAAAGTGTCGATATAAGATAAGTCATATGGTAGTAAGCTACGTTGTGATCTTGTTAAAATCAACAAATAAACAATGTACAGGTATTAAGAGCTTCCACAAATAAAACAAATAGATAAACACAGGATTCGAACCAATTATTCTCATTTCTGACGACACCCATCGCCTAGCCTAGCAATACGAGCGTCCTTACGAACGCAACCAGTGAGCCATTCGCTAAGCGAGAAAATACTTTTGAGTTTCTAATGACAACAAAAACTTCAATAACTATCTGTCTCTTCTCATACTCCATAATGTATGTGCATATGTTAAATGTATATAAATGCTTATTATTTTTTAATTTTCTTGTTCCATTTCTAGTTTTTCATACTTATTTCGTTTTGAGTCACACACTTTCATTTTATGGCCGTTAGTGATTTTTGTCAGAGAGACACACAGAAAAAGTATAATGAGTACAAAAAAACAAAGAGGAAGCTCAACAGCCTAAAATAAATCGGCTACAAACGCTCAAAACAAGCCCTAGATCATGAAACACTTCACAAACTGGTAGAAAACAAGCACATATAAGATCACTTCGTTTCACCCCAACACTTCCATAAAGAAGTAAATGGTGGAAGAGAAGAACAAGCACATATAAGATCACTTCGTTTCACCCCAACACTTCATAAAGAAGTCAATGGTGGAAGAGAAGAACAAGCACACATAAGATCACTTCGTTTCATCCCCAACACTTCTATAAAGAAGTCAATGGTGGAAGAGAAGAACAAGCACATATAAGATCACTTCGTTTCACCCCCAACACTTCTATAAAGAAGTAAATGGTGGAAGAGAAGAACAAGCACACATAAGATCACTACGTTTCACCCCCAACACTTCTATAAAGAAGTAATGGTGGAAGAGAAGAAGAAGAGATTTTTGTTTGACTATATATGTTATGTCTGTCGCACATGAAGTCTGAATTTCTTCGCTTCTGTTGTATCACTTGCTTGATAAAGGCCTTTGGTCGAAACGTCGTTGTATATTGTCTTTTGTACTTTGTAAAACTACACTATTTTGTTTTTACGTGTTTTGCCATTAGTGAAAATAACAATATTGTAGAAATAAGAAAACGAGATAGATCTATGCTGGATAGCAGAATCACAATGAACGAAAGAAAATCGACAGCAGAACCAGTAAACAACAATAGGTATATGAAATTGTAGAAGTATATGATCGTTTAATCAGATAACCGAAGAATAGATGAAAAGATATGTAGTTATATTTAGAAAGAGAAAGAAAGGATAAACATTCGTTATTGTAGCAGTGATCAGTTTAAGTACAATGATGGGGAGTCTGTATCTGGCGCCTGAACTCTTCATGGCTGCCTTCCGATTGGTCTGTCTGCTCAACGGCTTCAACAAACATGGCGATAGGCCACATGCATGCTTTCTTCTACTTCCGGCTTTCTCTCATGGATAAAATAGAACCCATTTCATATTTTCCATAAAATCTAGTGTGTCTTATCTTGAAGATTAGCATGGACCTGGGAAATTAATACTGTCACAATGTTTGACAGCTTTGAACGGCATCCTGTTGGCATAGTTCTCTTTTGATCTGCGTGTCCGCGCATTTTTCTTTCTTTCCAACTTAAAAACATTCCAACGACCTTCTTTGTTACGGTCGCTCTAACAGTAAACACCTTACCGATTTTAATCCCACATTTATTCTACTTCTGTAAGACTTATTGTGTTCCGTTCGAATTGGTTGGCTCGTTCTTTGGTGATCCTTTGGTTCCTATTCTTCCCTTTTTCGCACACAAAACGGCCTTTCGTAGCTATTGTTGGAAATCTTCCCAAGCTGTCTCGACGGCTTTTATCTTCAACAACTGTCATTTCAACAGGAGTGACCTGGAAGACATGATTCTTTCAGGAAGGAAGCTGCCAGAGGATTGGCATGATCTGACAGTTTTGAAAGCAGTAGTAGCTTACCGGATTTAATCGGTATGTCCCAGGTACAACATAACAATAAATATAATAAGATAAAATTAATAGACACAGTATATACATGTATAATAATAATTCCTCTCGTACCGTTATACGTTACATAGGGCCTGCAAGTAATTTATCCATACCGCTCTATCCTTGGCAACTCGCTCAATCTCCTCCATGGAACTGAGACCGATATTTCCTGCTCTCTCAGCAAAGTTCGTTTCAGGGTCTCCTTAGGTCGACCTCTCTTTCTTGAACCCTTTGAATCCCACTTCAATACATGCATATGTCACAGTAAAAGATGCGATTGACAACGACATTGATAAAGAGACTGAGAAGACCACTAACGCATTTGAATTCAAATGCTACAGAAGAGTACTTAGAATATCATGGACAGAGAAAAGAACAAATGCTTCTGTTCTTCAACAACTTGCTATTAAAGAGAGTTGACTATTAAAGAGCATAACATCAATGAAAATTAAATATTTCGGACATATCAAACGACATGAGTGTCTAGAGAAGATAGTTTTGGAGGGAATGGTGCCTGGAAGAAGAATTACAGGAAGATATAGAAGACGATGGGTGCAAGATGTCATTGACGATCGGAGAATGACTCCTATTGACGCCGGTCATCTTGCACAGAATAGAGAGTTTTTCAGAACTGCTGTCATGGGAGCTACGTTCCGGAAGGGACAAGCTACTTAATGATGATGAAAGATGTTATGAAAAAGATTACACATATTTCTATCAAGTGTAGTCAACAGCACACGCAGACGCTGAAACAGCACATCTTCACTCTTCTTCTTCTTCTTTGCGTTCGTTCTTTACGACTAATTTTAATCACTCTTTGTGATATGTTTGATCTTTGCCAAGAACGTGTATACGTTGCACATTGGTTTGGTAGGCCCCTAAACGCACAGACTTCTACACGTTTAGGACACATGCATCCGATTTTAACCAAACCTCCTTACTCGCCACTTACGACATGCGTGTCAGGTAACAGTTGTCTATTCTTTACACCCCAAATTTGGGACCCGGTAACCACTCGTGCGACATCTTCACTCAAAATTGGTTCTAAAAACTCGAACAAAAACATTGATTTTAACGAGACTCGACGATGACATGTTCTTAAAAGACTGTAAAGTGATGTTTACTTACATATGACCGAGTTCATTTAGAGAAAGGTTTTTAACAGTCACTTTATTTTTTCTAACAATTTCCCTTCAATAACTATCTGGTTTAACTGCCTAGAATGCAGCTCACTACTGCATGAAGAAAAGCATCTCAGTTCAAATCTCTTCAAACCACGTTCGTGCAGACCACACAGCGGTAAAATAAAAACAACATCTGCCGATTGGCAGGGAGCTTAAACAAACAAGGTCCTTGACACGAGCGTGCTTCCATCTGAAATGGTTCTTTGGATAAAGTATGGAGCTAATTACAACCTGGAAGCTGTGACATAACGATTATTTCCAAGCTGGTTCCATGGATACGACGTAGCCTGTGTCTTCCCGTGCTAAAATAGACCTGGTATGTGGCAATTGCTTCATAGGTTGAGTAGTTAAAAAAGCGAACTGCATAGTGCAGCAGCTGCAATATGGAAATCTCAATGTAAATGCAAAGTGACATAAAGCTGTTAGAGAACACAATGTTGTTAGTCATATTAAAATACAATACTACAGTACTAAAACTAATTACAAGAACAAGTAAGTTTATGTAACTTAGAAGCCCGCGTGCCCAGCGTGTTCGTAGCGCGTTTGACCACGGGTGACTAGTCCTCTGTAAGTGCGGGTTCAACTCCGCGGACTGGCATAAAAGCTACAGGTTCCCCAGATTTACAGTGTTCGTGGCACCGAGCTGAAGGGTTACGATATCCATGACACCGAGACGAAAAGCTTCAGCCAGGCTTCTGGATCGAGCAAAAAAGTAACTTAGAACTGACAACATTTCAAGTTATAATGATGTGTTGCTAGTTGACAACATTTCCAGTTATGATGATGTGTTGCTAGCTGACAACATTTCTAGTTATAATGATGTGTTGCTGACAACATTTCTAGTTATAATGATGTGTTGCTAACTGACAACATTTCTAGTTATAATGATGTGTTGCTAGCTGACAACATTTCTAGTTATAATGATGTGTTGCTGACAACATTTCTAGTTATAATGATGTGTTGCTAACTGACAACATTTCTAGTTATAATGATGTGTTGCTTCTAGCTTTAATCTTGAATAGATTCCGACCCACCGCCCACTTTGCACAACATAAACTTGTAACGCCCTAACCTACATTATAACAGCTTGCCAACGCAACCCCTCCTCCCACACACACACACACACACATATATATATATATATACATGCTCTATTTTCTCTTTGACATAGAAAGTTGATATATATTTCTATCAAACATGGTTAGTTTTCAAATGATTATATTGCATGAAATAGAAAATTTATTATAAAATGGTTACTGTAAGACGGGCATAATATGAATTAAAATGCAGAATTCAAATTCTTGAATGATTATTCAATCGAAAAATCACGAAAATAATTTATTTAAAAATATATATAGTATTAATTTCTTCTTTAAGGAGCCACCGTCCCTAAGCACCTGAAAACCCGCCAAATTCTTCTGAACCACTAACGACCCCCCCTTTATAATACTTCAGCGCACACTGGGGAGTGGGGGGGGGCGGTACCACCCACTTTGGGTAACGCTGATCTAGAATAAGCAAAACTATATCAAATAAGATAGAGAAATCGTATATATAAACTGTTGGTTGTTGTTGTTGTACTTTGTAAACATATTGTACTTTGTAAACATACTGTACTTTGTAAACATACTGTACTTTGTAAACATACTGTACTTTGTAAACATATTGTACTTTGTAAACATACTGTACTTTGTAAACATACCGTACTTTGTAAACATACTGTACTTTGTAAACATATTGTACTTTGTAAACATACTGATACTTTGTAAACATACACTTGTAAACATACTGTACTTTGTAAACATACTGTACTTTGTAAACATACCGTACTTTGTAAACATACTGTACTTTGTAAACATACCGTACTTTGTAAACATACCGTACTTTGTAAACATATTGTACTTTGTAAACATACCGTACTTTGTAAACATACTGTACTCTGTAAACCTTCCGTATACTGTGTTTTGGCATTTCGCCGTACGGGATTAACACTGAATAGTCCACATTTGAAAACACTAGAATTGTTGCATTAATTAAAATGTTATTATTTTCGCTTGTGATCTCTTGTTGCATTTGATCACACAATGAGACATGTGCTGCAATTTCCAACATTTATATTTGTTTTTCAATTCAGTGTTTCTAATATAATATAGTATGTAGGTATTCTTACAGCTTTGAGAGAGTCGTTTCGAACGGAGGAGTTTCAGATATTGTAAATCCTAGTCGATGATCAGATTGAGAGAGATGGATGCCGATATTGGTACAGCCCGAAAATAACGACGTATCAAATATGAAAAAAGAATGATTAACCAACACTGAACTGACGTGTTGGGTCACTGGATGCTGCTGGATTTGTTGAAGCGAAGATCGGAGCATCTACGGACATGTCCGGAGTGCTATGATGCTGCTGGATTTGTTAAGCTGAAGATGGAATCACGGACATCCAGTGCTATGATGCAAGATTTGTTGAAGCAATCACATCACTGACATGTCGAAGTCACTGATGATGCTGGATTTGTTGAAGCGAAGATCGGAGCTCTACGGACATGTCCGGAGTGCTATGATGCTGCTGGATTTGTTTGAGCGAAGATCGGAGCATCTACAGAGTGCTATGATGATAGTTATCATATAACTGATATTAGTATGTAGGTCATCGATTTCATCATTTCAGAGGTTGGCATCTTCTCAACAGAAAAAAGCTGTTGATCTTACCTAGGAGTCTAACACAGTAACGAAACACAGTTACGTTTAACCATTCCATCTCCCGAGCAACTTATAATTTGACTTAACCAGAAACCGCCAGACTACTGTCACATATTACTATTACAGCAAGTGCATGGGTCTATCTATCTAGATAGAAAATGTAGTTACATAACAAGGGAGCTGGATTTCAGAAATGAGCAGACAAACTATGCAAAATGGAAAACGATCAATGTTGCAAAGACAAAAAGAAACTACGAACAAGGCACTGCTATTACTAATACGAAATTGGTGTTCTGAAGTGTGATGTAAAGCTTACAGAGGACAAAACAATAAACTACGGAACAAGCACTGCCATTAATAATACGAAAGTGGTGTTCTGAAGTGTGATGTAAAGCTTACAAACATAAAAAAGCACAAAAAAGGTCAAACTACGGAACAAGACATTGCCATTAATAATACGAAAGTGGTGTTCTGAAGTGTGATGTAAAGCTTACTCTACAATAAGGAATTGGAACAGAGCCATTAATAAAAAACATGAAATCTGAAGATGTCACAGAGAAGAGGTTTAACAGAATGTTGTATTAAGTAGCATTGACTAATCACAACAGAAGTCTAGTAATGCTGAATGAGACCAAGGTGGAGGGGACGCTAATCACTCAGATCAGTAAGAAATAGTCATGGTTTGCTTGTTCGTTTTACCTCTAGCAGAATGGGAAAGCTGAAGAACATAGTAGCAATAAGACGAAGTTGATGGAAGAAGAGATAAGTTGACAGCAAAGAAAGGTGTGGGACAATTTAACTCGACGTCTTGAGACAAAAGTATAGAAAATTATTGTTAACATCGCCGTGAATAAAGTGAAATGACCCTGAATGTTGCACAACTCACGTGATATATTAGAGTAAGGCGTGGGAGAGAATAGAAAGATACGTCAATAAAAAGAAAAGAAACACATACTAACAAACAAACCTGCGGCAATCAAGACAATGAATAGAATATAGTTGTACTACATAGAATCAATAATTTTCTACTGAAGTCTAATCATGGATAATGAATAAATAAACTAAACAAATCAATTGCACAGATACAAATATGGTTTCCAAGGAGATGAAACTGATGTCACGTCGAAGAATCACATCAAATAAGAAAATATACAAAAAACAAACATGTTAAAATATTGTTGTTAACAGAATAGGAATAAAGGATATTCGCAAATAGATTGCCACGTAATTAAGATTATCGTCGCAACTTTATGAAAGTCATAGACATTAGAGCAAAAAAGCTGCGGATCACATGCTTCAAATATCTTTTCTTTCGCGATCACCACGCAGACAGATGTACCAGATTTCCGCATAAATTCTATTCATGTGGAAATCTGATTCATGCACCTTAGCATTGGTGTGTTTTACATCACATCTTCAGCACCATTTTGAGCTCTGGTGCTTATCCTTCGGCGATGTGTCCGGTTTCAGCCAGCGTTTACTCGGTTGCTCTCCGTTCTGTAGCCATCTAGTGGTTTTTTACGGTGTGGGGTAGCTAGTCTCACTCTCAACCTTCTTATCGCCTCTTACACATATATGGCAGATAACAGTGGTTCTATTCTTTACAACCCAATTTGGGCCCAGGTAGCCACTTGGGCTACTTCAAATATCTGAGATAACTTAACGAAATAGCGATAAAAGAAGCAGATATATGAATTATTACTAAAGTACTCAGGAGTCAATATGATATCGTCAATGTCATTATTTATGATTATTGATGATGATCAAAGCCGCAATAACATTGTGGTTAAAAGTTGAAATACATTTAATTTAATTGGGTGTTACTAGAATCCAACATCTCCCGTGTAGTGCCGGGGCCTTGCAAGAGAAGCAAAGAATAGTACCACTGCGACCTACAAGGCATGTTTAAGAGGCGATTAATGTAGTACCTATGGAAGCTACCATAATAAATAAAAAGAGTCGCAGAAATCGGCTGGCCTACTTGTAGGTGCATAACTGACAGAACGTACAGTCGCTCAGATCACATACAAATCAGATAGAGGGGCTAATAAGTGGTCGATATAGAGCGTTGAAAGAAGAAAGAATCCAACATGTTACAAATAACTACGGCTAAGTTCTATTATTTTTGTCATATTTAACATATAACCGAAATAACATTGTGGTTAAAAGTTGTGTCATACATTGACGTAGCTTGAATGATATTAGAATCTAACATGTTACAAATAACTAAGGCTAAGTTCTATTATTTTTGTCATATTTAACCTATAACCGAAATAACATTGTGGTTAAAAGTTGTGTCATACATTGAAGTAGCTTGAATGATATTAGAATCTAACATGTTACAAATAACTACGGCTAAGTTTTATTATTTGTGTCATATAACCTATAACCGAAATAACATTGTGGTTAAAGTTGTGCTACATTGAAGTAGCTTGAATGATATTAGAATCTAACATGTTACAAATAACTACGGCTGTTTTATTATTTTGTCATATTTAACCTATAACCGAAATAACATTATGGTTAAAAGTTGTGTCATACATTGAAGTAGCTTGAATGATATTAGAATCCAACATGTTACAAATAACTAAGGCTAAGGGCTATTATTTTTGTCATAACTAGTCTATTTATCCCCCAGCGATGCTATTTTCTGACGACTAGGCTGAGCAGTCTTTGTATAGTTGAAGGTTATTTTGTGTCCGGCTTATGTTTTCTTAAATGCCAAGTGAGAAACTGGAGTAGAAGACTGGAGGCTGCTGGTTGGACCTCCCAAGTACTTGCCGACGGAAGACATACTTTAACATTTGCGCCTTTGTGACTCTGTGTAGGAAACATCAGTTTTAGTTTGTTGAAGATAACCCATGAAATAACAGGGCAAAGTACGTGTTTTTCAAATCTATCCATCACCTTATTGAAAGCAACAGCCAACATGGCTTAATACTTTGTTAGTAAAAATCTTTCACCGTGCAGTCGAATCAGGCCACAGTAACCTTTTCCGGTGTCAGATGTTCACAGGAAGCTCCAGAAATCTCGTCCGCTGTTCGGGGAAGTTCTAATCAGTGCGAGGTTTGTTGCCACAGGCTTTCTAATCCGAGGTCCTGATGAGCCTCACGACTTCGTTTTTCCCGACCTAGAGCATCTTTTTGTCTTGTTAACAAGCTCGTTCACAGATTGAAATTTGTGGAGTCTCAGTGCGAGAAAACAGTCATCGACATTGTATGCTTTTTCTGATAATATCACGTTTCATAGGGGGGCATCTCGCAAGAAATAACAGTCGACTTTTTATAGTCGACAGATCATTAGCGATTGATAAAGTGAGATTTGCTGCGTTTTTCTTCTTATAAACAAAAAAGAAAACAAGCAAATGGAAACCAGAGAGAAAACTAGCTGCTCACAAGAAAACTCTAAACAAAAAAAAAGTTAAAACTCAAGTTTTATGTGAAGGAGTTACGTGAAATCCTGACACATTTCTAAATGCGAAACATAAGCGCGTTAACACTATCGTTGCATCATAGAATTTGACCAAAAAGCAAATCTGGCGTCTTATCTTGAGAATATGTCACGATGTTTGTGGAATATTGTAAAATGAGAAGAATGGAAAAAATAACAGTTTAAATAATGACATACCCCCTAGTCATAGACCAAACATAGTAGATAAACATAGAATCTCATCATGGTGTACACACTTTCACGATGTTTCTTCGTGACATTTTTCGGGGAAAAACAAGAGATATTTGTGCTTTAGGCAAAAAATAAATAAATTAGACATTTTTGATGATTTTCTGATGGTTTCTTAAAATAGTACATCATGTTGGTAGCATTATCACTAAATTACGGTCGAAAAATCCACATCCCTTCCCCACATCCTCCATCCAATCCCCCAACACCCTACAATTGTAAATTTTAGATTCTTCTTAAATTAAACCAAATAGTTATACTTAATATAGTTTTGTTTTTTTCCGATACAGAAGCACTTGAGCTTTCAGCTCTTCGGCTCGGTGCCATGGACATCGTAACCCTTTGGTTCGGTGCCACTAACACCGTAAATCTGAGGAACCTATGGCTTTTCTGCAAGCCCGCGGAATTGCACCCGCACTCACAGAGGGTTACCTAATATGGTTTCAAAACATGACCTGGGATGCAAATAACATTATAGTTATGCAAATTAGGTTTCAATATGGCCGCTGTTACTAAAAATAAATATGTTTGTTCAGTTAAAATAACACCCATGAGATGCCGAGGCTCGAAGGGGAGCAAAGAATAGTTACGCTGCAACCTGCGAGGCATGTCGTAAGAGGATACTGAGGTAGAGGCTTAGGAAAGCAGCTACCCTAGTAAATAAATAGTGCAACAGATATCGAATGTGCTGACATACTTGTAGGCGCATAACTGGCACAATGTACATTCGCTGTTATACTCAGATCACATACAGATCACATACAGATCACATACAGATCACATACAGATTACAAACAAATCACAAAGAGTGGTTTAACAAGTGGTGTCGATATGGAGCGCTCGAAGAAGAAGAAGAAGAAGAAGGAGACCATCAAAATAACTCAACAACTAATTCATTGGGAGCTTTCATTTGTATCTGAAGTAATCACTCGAGTGGTTACGGGGCCCAAATTTGGGGTGTAAAGAATAGAACCACTGTTACCTGCTGCGCATGTCGTAAGAGACGACTATGGAGGTTTGACCTATAAAAGAGTAAAAAAACAATCACACAAGCCACCAGAACAGCGCAAGACAAAAACAGAAAACCACGACACTGGGCAACAACCCGGTAGCAGAGTGACGACAAAAGAAGAAGAAGAAGAAGATGGTTTATAAGTGTTTGAGTAAAGAAAGGAGACTGGAAATAGTATTCAAATAAAAATCGTTTAAATGTCCAGCTTTATAAATTGGACAACATTAACTGTGTTAGATGTTTAAGATTGATATAATTTTTCCTAACTATAAACCATTTTATTAAAAATAAAACTAAGATTATAATGTTTGCCAGTATTGTATAATTATAATTTTACGAAACTTGGACTGTATATCAGAGACACGCAAGGAAGCTAAACCACTTTCACACAGTCTGCCTTAGGAAAATAATGAACATCAAATGGCAGGATATGATCCCAGATACAGAGGTCCTAAAAGAGCTGCTCTTCCCAGCATCTACACAATCTTGATGCAGTCCCAGACAAGATGGGCAGGACATGTGGCTCGAATACCAGATTGCAGAATACCCAAACGACTCTTTTATGGTGAGCTGCAAAGTGGTAAACGCTCACAGGGGGCCAGAAAAAGCGATTCAAATATACACTCAAGAACTCGATGAAATCTTTTGACATATATGTCAACAACTGGGAGAATGCTGCTCAAGACAGATCAGCCTGGCGCACACTTCTTCGACACGGTTCCTCGGCTTGAGAGGCAGATAGAACAGCACGGATGGAGCAAAGACGTCAAAACAGAAAGGCACTAAAACTTCCCACAAGTGCAAGTATACCTTGCCCACACTGTTCGCGAACATTTCAAGCCCGTATCGGGCTCACTAGTCATCTACGCACATACAGACAAACATAGCGCAACTACATTCCCTTGGATGAAAATTTGTGTGGTCATCATCACCCGTGATGGACGAGCATCATCACCCGTGATCGACGAGCATCATAATTATAATAATAAAGATGTCTCTTTTTTCGACCTGACGCTGAAAGACAAAACAGGATTAGAGAATAGAATAGATAATAATAAAACTACTACATTCAAATGAAAACGTATTGTTGGAAAGACATTATTAAAAAGACTTAAGAATGAGCTGAAAGACAAAAGGGACAAGCACAAACTCAGAAGTTGTTACATTAAAAAACGTGCCAATCGATCGTTTGTAAAGACGATAAAGGTCATATACATATATTAAAGCGACATAGGTTTGCTAAAATGTCAAATTCTCAGATATTATCACGTCTTGTATATTACGGAATATGTAAAAGCGAAACACGATGACTATGTCTGTGATGTCTAGTGTATAGGAACATAGTCTCCATTCCATAGCTTGTTCTATAACCTTTGCTTGATAAAGACCTTTTGATCTAAACGTCGCTGTATCTTGTTTTTGTAGTTTGTAAAACTACCTTGCTTCCTTTTTAACGTGTTTCGCCTTGCATGCCTAGTTTTACTGCAGTCTTTCCTTGTATCAATTACGTTTTTACGTGTTTTGCCTTTCATGCATAATTTTTCTTTCCTTGTATTGCTAATAATTACGTTTTTACGTGTTTCGCCTTGCATGCCTAGTTTTACTGCAGTCTTTCCTTATATCAATAGTAATTACCTTTTTACGTGTTTTGCCTTTCATGCATAATTTTATTGTTGTCTTTCTTGGTATCGATATTTACGTTTTTACGTGTTTCGGCTTTCATGCATAATTTTTCTTTCCTTGTATTGCTAATAATTACGTTTACGTGTTCGTTTTCATGCCTAGTACTCAGTCTTTCCATTCAATAGTAATTTCTTAACGTGTTTGCTTTCTGCATAAATTGTTGTCTTTTGGTATCGATATTTACGTTTACGTGTTTGCCTTTCATGCTAATTTTCTTCCTTGTATTGCTAATAATTACGTTTTTACGTGTTTCGTCTTTCATGCCTAGTTTTACTGCAGTCTTTCCTTTTATCATAGTAATTACCTTTTTACGTGTTTTGCCTTTCATGCATAATTTTATTGTTGTCTTTCTTGGTATCGATATTTACGTTTTTACGTGTTTCGGCTTTCATGCATAATTTTTCTTTCCTTGTATTGCTAATAATTACGTTTTTACATTTTTCAGCTACTTTCATGCCTAGTTTTATGCAGTCTTCCTTGTATTGATAATAATTACGGAATCTGATACGTTACTAAGCTTACTTTACTAACTTTTGAAATTATCAATAGTAACACCATTCTGGAGTACCACAACTGCTTTTAAATGGTGAACGACAAGTATCACAACTGTTTCAAAGATGCTGAACGACACCGCTCTTGGTGAAATCTCAACTCTAACTCATGAAACTTGTTTTAAAGAGGAAAAAAAAAAATCAGGAGTGGTAAAAACAAAAAATGCACCGGAATACATCCAAATGTCTGTTTGTGTTTCCAGGCAATCTGAGAAAATATTTCATCGTCACCGAACACTGCCGAACGCGACCATCAGCTATAAGAAATAAAGGGCAAGACCGAGAAATAGCAGAGAAGAAGCATGTAGAAGTCTATGGGTGGCGTCGATGAAGTTTAACACAAACAGGGGAAAGATTACTCAAATACAGATATGTTATCGTAGAGGTGGCGGCAGAATTCTTCTCAATGTGTGCAGATCTGATATCGTTAAGACCAGCAGTGGTTTATGACACTTCTGTTGTTATTGACTATAACAATGACTAATTTGTTATCTTATTGTTATATACACTTTTGACTGTTGTTATGGTTATTTCTTACTTGTTGTGATATTTAATTTTTACTTGTTGTTATTACCTTCTTCTTCTTTGCAATCTATTTCATATGCTAAGTATAAACTATGAGATGGGTTGCATAATTGATTTTTCTTGGCTCTTTATGAATTCGGGTGCAGTCAGGACAGTGGTATCTGATAGAATATGTTGCTATGGGACACGGTCAGGATGAATCTGACTGATCTTTGCGCGAAAGCTTGTATTTTTATCGTCAGTGTCTCTCGCTATTCAGTCAAACCTTACTTCGACTTTCAAGGTAGGTTGCCGCTATGAAACGGCATATCAGCTGGAGGTTCTGGAAGGTTCTCTATAAGCTTGCTCTCTAACTTCTTTCGTGAGACCATATCGTTCGTTGGTATAATGGACGTGACTGCATGATGTGCTCTGGAGTCTGTGTTTCATTCTGACATGTATACATACAGTCTATGGAGATTTTTTCCCCCCAGACATATGCTGTCTTTCCTCATGCTGTTATTTTCTTCAAATGTAAGTGTATATTTTTAGTGTGCCACCCACGGACTCACACACACACACACACAATATATATATATATACATTGTATGCACAAACAAGAAATGAAAATGAAAGAATCATCGATGTACGAAAAATACAAAGATAAATTTGAAATGTAATTTTTCAGAGCTATTTTATCTCTTTCCACACACTCACACAATACACAGATAGATTGAGGTGTGGAGAGGAGAGATCGAGAACTGCTTGTTTGAATTTCTTTTTTTACATTTTACATTTCTTTTCATAAAAAACACCTGTTTGTATTTCTACCTGTTTGTGTGTGTATGTGTGCGTGTCTGTAAGTATGTGAACTAAGAAAGACAATGCATATGATATCCTTCAAGTTCTACACGCATCGACCAATCTGTCTATCACTTGAAGACAAAGACCGCTAACAACATACTCAAAGAACTCAAGAACACGTAGACATCAATAATGCAGAATATTTTCACGAGTGATTCTATGTTGTGTCAGATCTAGTCACGGCAAGACTAATATCCCATAATATATAACTAAGACATGACCAAATTCTGTCCATGTCTTGTTGTTTCCTATATTTCTTTAGTAATTATTATTTCCTTTTGTTTTTCTCTCCTCCGTTTACTATTTTACTTTCGTTTGAATTTTTTTTTAAAGAAAGCAATGACCCGCCTCATGTGCTCGAAATCTCTAAAAACGAAAATAGCCGCATCATTCTTTCGAAATCTCCAAAAACACATAGAGCCGCTTCGTGTTATCGAAATCTCCATAAACACATAGAGCCGCTTCGTGTTATCGAATCCATAAACACATAGAGCCGTTTCGTGTTATCGAAATTCATAAACACATAGAGCCGTTTCGTGTTATCGAAGTCTCCATAAACACATAGAGCCGCTTCGTGTTATCGAAATCTCCAAAAACACATAGAGCCGCTTCGTGTTATCGAAATTTCAGAATAAAACAGTCAGAGCCGCCTGATGTTCTGGAGATATAATGAAATAATGGAGCACAAGGTTCATGGAAAACGAGACAACTGACAATCATGAGAGTAGTACCCACGGGACATTAAGGAATGCTTGAACATGACGATGGAGCAGATGGGAGACTTGGCTAGAAATGTTGAAGTTTTCAGGCAGTCTGTGATGAGAACGACGTTTCTCTAAGGATGTGCTACATGATTATCTTTGACAAGATTTCTTTACTGTTCCTATAAGCATTATGGTCAGCCACCGTGGTACAGTGCTTTGGCAGAGCCAGCTATAAACTTATGGGCCTTCATACTCTGGTAAGAATTATGGGAAATCAGACCACAACTACACCACGTGACCTCACATTCCAGTATTGATGTATATAGACGAATTCATTTTAAAATCAACACAAAATGATAAATCGAGGTGATATTATGCAACAATAAGGAATATTAATATTATGAATATTTTTCACCAATAGATAACCATAGACTCTCAGAATTTAGTAAAAGGACAAAAAGCTTGCAGTGTTCTATCAAACATATATATTTTCCAGCCCCTTCTCTGATCTAGGTCAGGAATCCCCAGTCAGTTGTCTGGCATAGTTATCTAGAATTGGCTGTGGCTTTGGTCACTGGTCTTCTAGACCGATGATTATGGATTTCAATCCTAGCATATTGTTTTACTTTCCGCAAACAGTTCTCATGTTGACTGATGATTATGGATTTCAATCCCGGCATATTGTTTTACTTTCCGCAAACAGTTCTCATGTTGACTGATGATTATGGATTTCAATCCTAGCATATTGTTTTACTTTCCGCAAACAGTTCTCATGTTGACTGATGATTATGGATTTCAATCCCGGCATATTGTTTTACTTTCCGCAAACAGTTCTCATGTTGACTGATGATTATGGATTTCAATCCTAGCATATTGTTTTACTTCCGCAAACAGTTCTCATGTTGACTGATGATTATGGATTTCAATCCTAGCATATTGTTTTACTTCCGCAAACAGTTCTCATGTTGACTGATGATTATGGATTTCAATCCTAGCATATTGTTTTACTTCCGCAAACAGTTCTCATGTTGACTGATGATTATGGATTTCAATCCTAGCATATTGTTTTACTTTCGCAAACAGTTCTCATGTTGACTGATGATTATGGATTTCAATCCTAGCATATTGTTTTACTTCCGCAAACAGTTCTCATGTTGACTGATGATTATGGATTTCAATCCCGGCATATTGTTTTACTTTCGCAAACAGTTCTCATGTTGACCTAGTTTCAAATGAACACCAAAAAAAACGTTGAGAAGTAAAACACAGTGGGGTCGATGTTGACCGTATCACCAATAGTGTGTCACTGGTCAAAGAATAACAAGTCAAGCTATGTATTACCTAATATATCTCAAAGTATGAAAGCCTGTTCTTTATTTTACCATAAAATAGCATGTTATAAGAACAACGTTGCCACCCTAACACTCCTTCAGCGTGTGTCTCTCTCGTAGACAAGATGCCCATGTAGCCGTACCTGACTCCATCTTCTCCGTGGTCTTCCTCTTCTCTTCTTTGCCTGGATGTTTCCTTCCATAATGGCCTCCTACAACCCTTCAAATATTTTTTATATATTTAATGTCCTTTCCAAATATTTTATTTTTTACTTACTAAAAACCTGATGATAAAACTATTTGAATATATGTCAACCTGCTGCCTTGCAGATTGGCTGGGGACAGTCAAAAACTAACGGAGAGCGAATCGATTAAACGCTGGTTGAAATCGGACACATCGCCGAAGGACACGCACTAGAGCTCCAAATGGTACTGAAGACGTGACGTAAAATACGTTCTTGGCAAAGGCTGATTATATATCACAATAAGAATGGTCAAAATGACCGAAAAAGAACGATCTCCAGAGAGAGAGAGAGAGAGAGAGAGAGAGAGAGAGAGAGAGAATATATGTTATAAGGACGGAAGTCAATCCATTAGGTTTTCTTTTGCTTAGATATATTTCTCAATAAGTTTTAAAATATGACATATTGCGTTCATCACAGTAGTTGCACGTTATCTTATAACTGTACATGCCAATGGTGCACTATATTACACATCATGCGCATACTACGTCAAATTTATCATTTGTGATGATTTGATTGACATAAGCAACGAGAAGAATGAGTAATATTTGATGATGTATATTCTTCGTTGACGTTATAATTGGACTTCACTGCGCTTTAGCCACTCCCACAAACCGGTTCAGTTTAGGAATTCTTTGTGTTACTTTTTCCAATGTGCTGATTGGGCTATAGCAGACATGAGCTTATGCATCAATAATTATATTTTCAAATATATTCGAGATTTTATAAGATTACATGCTGCGAATAATTCATGTCAGATCTGGAGGCTCCACCTCTTGATATTGTATACATCATCTAGTGGTGGAGTCTTCTGGTTTTGATAAACAGCTTTATAGACACAGCCCAAAATTGGGGGTAGAAGATGTTTGAGAAATCATATCTTCTTTACATGAAAGGCAAGAAAGAGAAACGCAAACTCAAAGAAGTTTCACAGTAAAACACTTGCTAAATGACCGCCTGTAAAGACGAAATTTAGAGAAATGGACAGGATACGGTCTGGAAGAGTGCAATACCAAGGCGAAAGACAGAGGATGCTGGAGATTCATTGCAGCCAACCTTCAATGCGGAGACGGTACCTGATGATGATGAAAGACGAAAAATGCCATATATCTTCTTTGGAACTGTAAGATGAAGACATCTTAGTATTGAAAGCACAGAAGCGAAAGGTATATGTATGTTGTACATGTAAGCATTTCATATGAAGAATAATATTAGTTAGCGCTATATGTAGATACATATGTTTAGATAGGAACTTCTTATTCTGCCGGCGATCTCTGGTCGTGCTCCCAATTCACCACAGACCACAATCTGGACAGTCAGTCCGAGGTCCACCAGGCCTCTTTAAAGTTGAGTTTTCAGGTCGACTGTGTATGGCTGCATGTTGCTTCTCAGCTCCACCAGGAGAGGACAATCAGGCAGAACATGGTCTCAGTCTGCTCCGCTTGCCGACACCGACAGAGAGCTGCTTGACCCACTTATAGTCTATCTAAGCGTCAGCTGAGTCTGTTACACAGGCGAAATATGAAGATCTGGTCTAGTTTTGCTGATGTCTTTGTTAAAGTCTTTACCATAATCATATCCAGTGTTTGTTTTCAAATCTACTGTAGATTTCCACTTCATACAGACTTTGACTTCTTGAAAGGACAGTGGTTGGTAGATTTGTCTTTGGCACTGCCTTCCTTAGCCAAGACATCATCCCTCTCAATGCTTTCTATTCCACAGTGAGATGAAATTCTATACTGGTGACTTTCTGCCGTTTGTTTTAAAAATCCGAGCAAGTTCCCTGAATATGTTCTGTACCATGCTGTCAGCAAATTCCCTGAATATGTTCTGTACCATGCTGTCAGCAAGTTCCCTGAATATGTTCTGTACCATGCTGTCAGCAAGTTCCCTGAATATGTTCTGTACCATGCTGTCAGCAAGTTCCCTGAATATGTTCTGTACCATGCTGTCAGCAATTCCTGAATATGTTCTGTACCATGCTGTCAGCAAATTCCCTGAATATGTTCTGTACCTGCTGTCAGCAATTCCTGAATATGTTCTGTACCATGCTGTCAGCAAGTTCCCTGAATATGTTCTGTACCATGCTGTCAGCAAATCAATGGCTTAGATAAGAACAATATCAAAAAGTTCTATATACTTGTATAAATAAGGCAGTCTATGTGACCTGGTGGTTAATCAGTTTGTTTTGAGTTCTGAAGATCATGAATTCAAATTCAGACAGGCGTCGTTCGGTTTGCGAGTTCATTTTTTTCAGTGACCCCTAATGATTGTTACTGGAGCTACGGAGTTCGTGCTTTGTTCAATACTCTCGGCAGATGGTGTGCCATTTCTGTGTAAGTAACCAAGCCATAAAAGAAACCTGGTTCAATGAAGTCATTCTTTTGCGATTAGACTTCCTTTTATAATGATGTCTACATGCATACAATATCAGCACTATACGCTTCAATAAAAAGCTCTAGATGAGTACCATTTCTTATGTAACAAATGTTTCCAGGCGGTAGGATTTACACATACCTTTCAAACCTGCGTTCATACATCCCTGGCAGTTCCTACCGTCAGAACTTCCGCAAGAGCAGGTGTGCACAGGAACCGTCAGTTTTACACGAACAAATGTTTCACCGAAAGAAAAGCGTGCCAGTTTCTAGTTGTCTGATTTATTGCAGAAATGTAGAGTACTTCAGTGCTTCAAATTTGCATTTTTCTGATCTTTGATCCCAGTTATCTCCCATGATACTACAGGTAGAAAGCTTATTTACGGATCATTTAATTCAATAATAAATGTTCGGAATAAAATAGTTGAAAATCTTGTCTTAGTAATAAAATTATCCCTTGTTTTGATTTTAATTATGTTTTAAAGAGGGAATTAAATGGCTTCTAATAAATAGTGAGTGGTTATACCTGCTGCTTTTCGAGTTGAGCGAAGGAAAGACAAAATAAGTTCACGGTTATACCAAGCGAGACCCATCGTCTTCCAATAGTTTGTCCTGAGAAGATTGCTACCCGTACAGTCCATCGGAATTTATCTCGTAGTCCAGATTTTCCCTCTCTGTTGTTCTCATGTTTAAATCATTAGTAACACCATGAATCCATCTTTTTCGTGGTCTTCCTCTACTCCTCTTCGTCATGGTATGTCCATAGAACTTTAATTTCTTCATTCTTATTTGTAGCATCAGCCAGTTTTCTTTGAGTTTTAGTTCTTCCTGGATGGATCTATCTGTTCTCTTCTCTGTCCACGATATACAAAAGACTTATATGTAAGACTTATTTTCAAAAGCACATACATGTTTCCACACTGGCTTGTTAATGTCCATGTTTCACAGTTTATATATATATGGAACTGCAGTAAAACTATTTGATTGGCAAAACACGTAATTACAAAGTACTGTAGTTTTACAAATCACAAAAACAATGACAAAATCAGCAACGTTTCGACCAACAAGGCCTTTATCAAGCAAACGAACAAACAGGAGTGACAAATTAAAATGAAACACAAATGGACGACCAAATACAAACGTATAGGAAATTACATACACACATATAATCAAAACACCTAATGTCACAACGAAGGTTGAGAAATGTCCAAATATTCAGTTTATATATATATGGAACTGCAGTAAAACTATTTGATTGGCAAAACACGTAATTACAAAGTACTGTAGTTTTACAAATTACAAAAACAATGACAAAATACAGCAACGTTTCGACCAACAAGACCTTTATCATGTTTCATGTTTCACAGTTATACATTGTCAATGAGAATATACATGCCATTAGTATTCTGATATTTATTTTCCAACACACAATGATCATCAAATAGCTTGTCCTGAGCAGAATTTTTCCACCCTATCCGTTCTTCAGAATTTCTCTCTCGCATTGGTCATATGCCCCGCATTTGCAGCAGTCAAGCTCAAAATCATCAATTACTTCCTGAATCTATCTTCACCGTTGTCTTTCTCTTCTTCTCTGTGCGGTAATGCTTCCTTTCATAATGCTCTATTCCAACCGTTCATGTCTCTTTATATGTCTTAAATACTTCAATTTTTTTCATTCATATTTGTAACACATCATCCAGTTTTCTGAGATTTAGAGTTCTTACACAATCACAAAGCAATGACAAACTACTGAACGTATAAGTGGTGCCTAGGAAAATCGATGACTCATTTACTGTAGTTGATGGCTATGTTCTGTAAAGGATACGCCACAATTTTCATTTCACACAATCACACACAAAAAATCAGAATAAAACGGAACAAAATAACATTGTAGTTGCCCTTAGTTAATGAGGGAGAGAATTCAATTCAGAACTGTGGATATTCCAACGGCGCAACATCATATTTCATGTAATCATCACGAGTAATCTAGAAGACTTTAGCAAGCAAGAAAGCTGATATAACATTCACCAGTTTTTCTCATTCTCCAAGTATTTATCATCATGAGTAATGACGGCAGTAATAACAACGTAGTGTCTGCCTTATCTTGATCTCTCAATTACTGTAACAGTACAATGTCATGAGCTTATACAAACTTAACAACAGTATTAACATTTGCAGTAGAAACCTAAAATGTGGGTACAAAAGTCATGAACTTGTAAAAACTTAACAACAGTATTAACATTTGCAGTAGAAACCTAAAATGTGGGTACAAAAGTCATGAACTTGTAAAAACTTAACAACAGTGTTAACATTTGCAGTAGAAACCTAAAATGTGGTTACAAAAGTCATGAACTTGTAAAAACTTAACAACAGTATTAACATTTGCAGTAGAAACCTAAAATGTGGTTACAAAAGTCATGAACTTGTAAAAACTTAACAACAGTGTTAACATTTGCAGTAGAAACCTAAAATGTGGGTACAAAAGTCATGAACTTGTAAAAACTTAACAACAGTAATAATGTTTGGAGTGGGCAGACCCGCCAGTGTGGTACCGGGCCTGCAATGGAAGCAAAGAATAGTACCTCTGCGACCTACAAGGCATGTCGTAAGAGGCCATTGATGTAGAACCTAGGGAAGTTACCCTAGTAAATAAAAAGCATAGCAGAAATTGGATGTGCTAGCCTACTTGTAGGCGTATAACTGGCACAACGTGCAATCGCTCTTAGGCTCAGATTACATACAAATCACACAGAGTGGTTAACAAGTGGTCAATATTGAGCGTTCGAAGAAGAAGAAAAAAAAGAATCAGTGGCAGCAAAGAAGAAGAAGAAAAAGCATATGTTGGTAGGACGGACGGATAAAAGATTTACCCAACAATTAGGGTCGATCTCAGAAACATGAGAACTAAACATAACACCTATATTTCATTATAACTAATCCTGATTCTGTACTGACTTATGTTCTCTTTACTCTGATCGAGGGCAATTTAATTGTTACTAAACTGCTTAGCTGCCTTCTAATGTCATCAAACTTGCCTTTGATAAACCCGCTCACTATCTGAAAGTATCATAAGAGTTACTTGTACTTGTCAGGTGCCATACCATTAGCCAGGAACAATAAATTATCTACCGCAATGAGCCATTCTTGGACTAAATCACCATCAAATAATGGTTTACAATGTTTAGCAATGTTTTTACTTAACGATAAAACTCTCCCTGACAATATTGTCGGCTCTGTTGTGAGCATTTGTGAAAACCATATGCCAGGTAAGTTCAAGATTTATTCATATTATCAGTATGGTATTCACTTAGTTCTCTTTCAAGTCTGCATATTGTCTCTGTTTCAATTCATTAATAGTAATAAATAATAGTTCCTCTCGTAACGTTATACGTTAAATAGAGCCTGCAAGCAATTTCTCCCTACCGCTCTATCCTGGGCAACTCGCTCAATCTCCTCCACGGAACTGAGACCGATATTTCTTGCCTCTCTCAGCAAAAGTTCGTTTCAGGGTCTCCTTAGGTCGTCCTCTCTTTCTTGAATCTTTTGCATCCCACTTAAATGCCTGCTTTGATATTCGTTGATCATTTCTTCTCAAAGTGTGTCCAACATATCTCCATCTTCTCTTTCTTATAACAGTTGTCACTAGTGGTTGACCAGACATGTCTCTGATTTCATCACTTCTTCTGAATTCGTTCCATTTTATATTCATTATTTTTCGCAGATATCTATTTTCAAATGCATTCAACTTGCTTTCTATATCTTTAGTCATTTTCCAACTCTCGCTAGCATATGTTAGGATTGATACAACATTTGAATTGAAAATTCATAATTTAGTTTTAATACTATATAACTTACAGTTCCGTATTTTGTTTAGACTTTTAAAAGCTGGTGTTCAAAAGAAAATTCATTAATACTTTTTGTATTATTTCATGACACAGTTTCAAAACATATGAAACAAAACACATTCTTTTTTTAACATATAGTGCAAGAATAGTAATCAGTATGTACGTTCTAAAATATAGACAATCAATCCTCTTCTTTCTTTGTCGCCACACTGTTACTGGGTTGTTGCCCAGTGTCGTGGTTTTTCTGTTTTTGTCTTGCGCTGTTCTAGTGACATTTTTTTGTCGTCACACTGTTACCGGTTGTTGCCGAGTGTCGTTGTTTTCTGTTTTTGTCTTGCGCTGTTCTGATGGCTTGGGTGATTGTTATTTTTGCTCTTTGACAGGATTATGCTATACCATCTAACCATCTTTTTCGTGGTCTTCCTCTCGCCTTCTTTCCTGATGTTATATTGTAGAAGACACTGTATACTGTGGAGTTTGTGTGCATTCTTAATAAGTGGCCAAACCACATCATTCTTTGTTTCTCAGTGTTCTTAGGTCTCTTTACGACTGCCTGTTGGATCTTATCTTATCTTAACCACATTTGCCGTGAAGCGTCTTGGGGAGAGTTAGTTTCCTACATCAGCCTGTTGGATGATGACACTAAAATAGATATTGAATCAATACAGTAATTTAAGGAGTTTGGAATTGCCCGTTGTACAAGTAGAACTGGATGCCTGAGGGACAGAGTAAGGAGTATGTTTAGCCGGCAATCCACGGGAACCATCAGTATGAATACTCTTCGACATCTGTTGGAGAAGACTACGCAACTATGGGTCTGCCCGGAATGGAATGACGTCGATACAGTAACTAATAACTAATAGCCAATGCATTTGGACGTACTCGTTCAGTTTTTCCAACCATGATATTCGTAAACATATGACAGTATCTCGTAATAAATGGAGAGATATTGGTTTCAATATCTTCTTCTGCTTCTGTATTCGTCCGTTATTAATTCAGGCGTAGTCATGCGTTTGGTTTGGCGCTTCTAACTGATTTTTGCGTGAAAGCCTGCTTACAAGGTTTCACTATCTATAAAGCTTCACTATCAAGTAAGTTGGCAAACAGGTCACCTTCTCTTTGTATCTCCGATCTGTTTGAAAAGATACACATAGCCACAGAAAAAGAAGACATTGGGTTATATCGAGCAAATAGTACATCAGATCTCTAACTTCAACTATTATTCATAAACCAATTATGTTGCAAAAAAACGTGGGATACCTCAAAGAGACAAATGTAAAGTAAATAATGCATAGAAATATCAGATGAATATCTAGTCTGTAGGAGCTGTCAGATGTGAATCTTCACGCATCACAGGTTACTGCGGTTCTTGTACACATTCTGAATACCAAGCGCAAGGGATCTTTAGTGGCACTAACAAAAGATGTACGCATCGTTACTTGATTCGTACTAGCACAAATACGTACGCATCATTACTTGATTCGTACTAGCACAAATACGTACGCATCGTTACTCTATTTCTAATACGCATACACGCACATTAACATCCCAAACGCACATAACTACCACGCACAAATAGCACAACCACCTTTGAGCTTCGTTATTTAAAACTACAGTAAGATAAATACTATGCGTCACTACTTCATCTCAACAAGTCAAAGTAGAACTCACCAAATCTTTAGTGGTGTCACACTAACATACGCAAACACGCACACTAACATACACACACGCACAAAACAGCACAACGGACCCAACCACCTTTGAGCATCGTTAGTTAAAACTACAGTAATATAAATAATATGCGTCATTACTTCATCTCAACAAGTCAAAGTAGAACTCACCAAATCTTTAATGGTGTCACACTAAAAGTAGATGATACACATCGTTACTTTCATTGCCAAAATCTCATAAGTTACTCGCTCGATTACTTCATTCAAATCGTCAAAAAGACACAGGCCATTACATTAGTCAAGCTGTCAGATGTGGGGCAGACTGTTGAATAAACGACTTAACAATAAATGGCATTGCCATTTCTACAAGTAAAACATCATCTGTTAGCTCTGATCAGGCAGTTTGAAAAACAAGTATAATGAACCTCTGTTGTCAGACTGTCATCTTTGTTGTTGTTATTATACAGGGTGTTCAACTTAAAAGCAGCCTGTGAATGGAGCTAATCTGGCATATATGTATGGAAATGGAAGGTTCAGTTATTACGTAGTATAGGTCAAGGTTGTGTGATGGTGTGTAATTGTAGTGCGGGAAGGTGCGATGAACAAATGTGACGTAGGACAAGCTAGTCAGAACCGGTTTAAATAGTAAATAGGCGAGATGCAATGCGTACCTGGCAAATTTATATTTATCACTGGGGCTGCTTTTAAGTTGAACACCCTGTAGTTCCAGAGAATTTTAACATTGTCAAGATACGGACCTGTAATGAAAATCACAGTCTTAAAATTCAAGAATCGTTGAAAAGGTAATTATTTTCTTAACTCATATAACATAAGTGATGAAATCAGATAAATGTCTGGTCAACCAATAGTGACAACTGTTATAAGAAAGAGAAGATGGAGATATGTTGGGCACACCTTGAGAAGAAATGATCAACGAATATCAAAGCAGGCATTGAAGTGGGATGCAAAGGATTCAAGAAAGAGAAGACGTCCTAAGGAGACCCTGAAACGAACTTTTGATGAGAGAGGCAAGAAATATCGGTCTCAGTTCCATGGAGGAGATGGAGCGAGTTGCCCAGGATAGAGCGGTATGGAGAAATTACTTGCAGACGCTATGTAACGTATACAAGAGGAATTATTTAACTCATATAACAGAAAACGTATGTGACCGTCACTACTAGTAGCAACGTGATTTCTTAGAAGACGTTAACAGCATTTCACAATCAGAAGAAGTTGGATGGGAAACCAGTCAGGCAATTCATAAAAGAACAACAGATTAAATGCTTTGGATACCTGATAATA